>OY744525.1:10725052-10792552 GCA_963556195.1 Sepiola atlantica | reverse complement strand
CAAAGGAATGGTGGTGATTGGTTGTTATCTAATCATGATAAATCTGTGATTAAAGTCACAGACACGTTTTGTCAGTGGAAGGCAAATTTTTCCTGTCATGTCGATAACCATTGTAAAGCCGACGATTGAAGATGATTCTGCGAAAAATTGAAGAAAAGAAGGTTTGGATCGTGGTGATTAGTGATTTTCTTGCCTACTTTTCAACCTTATCGGTACTCAAACTCTGTCTACCTGGTTATAACTTTAAACGAACGCGCTTACAAATTACATGATTATCCAGCTTTCAGGTTGGGTCAAAGTGTAATATCGCTTCTGTCCTCGGAGGATAATCATTTTCAACTTATTTTTTAAATTTCTGTCCTTTCCAGAGTTCCTCGTTTTAGGAAAGTTGATATAGCCCACGTTAAAACTAACCTTGTGTCACATCCAGTCATCAAGGGGGTTGGGCAGTAGGAAAAGGTTCTAATTTGGGAGCTTCGGGGAGTTTGGAGGTCACTCCTTAGTCAAGATTATTCCCGAGTCCCATCTATAAGTTGCAAACTATTTATTTACAAAATATACACAAAAGGTGCACCAACCTGATGGTGCTATGTGTAGCAGATGCAGCTAATTTTATTTGCAGCATCTGTCAAAATCCGACTCCCATGGAAAGAGAAATTGTTGCAGGTATCGAAAGAGTCGATAAATTCACCTGCCTAGGTAACAGAATTGATTCCAGTGGGCGAACTGACATGACTATATGATGACGAATGTCCACCATGTGGATAGTCTTCAGGCAGCTGTCAACAATTTTACAAAACGCAGAGATCCCATCGTAAGCGAGAGTGGCAGCATACAACACACATGTCTGACCTGTACTCTTGTATGGCTGCGAAACGTAGTCAAAGACGAAACGTCAGAATGACACAATCTTGGCTGCAGCGTTTCAGATGGAGAAAATTGCTGGTCTCACTCTATACTAGAATGACAGCATACAACATACATGTCTGACCTGTACTCTTGTATGGCTGCGAAACATGGTCAACGACGAAACGTCAGAATGACATGATCCTGACTGCATCGGATGGAGAACATTTCTGGTCTTAATCTACAGGCCTCCATGAGAAAATATGTCGTACAACAACGCCTCAAATGGTATGGCCATGTCGCCCGCTGTCTGTCATCTGAAATGCTCCAAAATGTGTCCCACATTGACGTCGATGGCCCAAAGCCACTTGGTAGTAGGCCTCTTAAGACATGGAGGGGATCAGTTGATGACGACCTGGCGGGTGGCACAAGCGAAATGGTGACAGACAGGAAAAGTTGGAAGTCATTCACAGAACCTGTGACATCAAGCATGAGACATGAAGACAAAAGATGAAAATAACAATAATAATTATAATATATTTGAAGATATTAATTATAATATATTTGAAGATAATAATTATAATATATTTGAAGATATTAATTATAATATATTTGAAGATATTAATTATAATATATTTGAAGATCATAATTATAATATATTTGAAGATATTAATTATAATATATTTGAAGATATTAATTATAATATATTTGAAGATATTAATTATAATATATTTGAAGATAATAATTATAATATATTTGAAGATATTAATTATAATATATTTGAAGATAATAATTATAATATATTTGAAGATATTAATTATAATATATTTGAAGATATTAAGAACTTGAAGCATAAAAACTTTTACCAAAATTTAAAATTAAATAACAATAAAAGGGTTGTGGAGTCAGAGTCGGAGTCAGAAGTTTTAGAAGGAGTCAGAGTTGGAACTGTAAGAATTCTAAGATGTTTTAAGTTCTGAAGAATCAGCAAACAGTTTGAATATTGAAAGACTTTAAAATAAGGAGTCGGAATCGGATATTTTTGAATCCTAGGAGTCAGAGTTCGAACTTATACCTTCCGACTCAGCAAACTCCAATTGATATGTCGTATAACACAACGATCAAAGCTGATTTCTTTTCCCTTCTTTTCTCAATAATTCAGTAAATTCGTATGAATCAGTAAATGGTACAACATTTTTTACCGATTCTGTTGGTGGCATTGGTTTCCACAATTCTCTAGAATTGGGTACTCACAGAGGGACCACACGAAGGTTGCCAACATCCATAGTAAAAGTGGTGCTATGGCGTTGGATGGATTTATACGTGGTAGAGCCAAGTGGTTAGTCCGTGTCGGTATCCACTTCACCAGTGTCACCTCCCTTTTTTTCTCAATGAAAACCTGTTTGTTCTTCATTGAATTATGTACCAAAACAAAAAGCGTTTCTCAATTAAGAATTCCGATTCTGTCCCCACAGTCAGACATAACTATTTTGAGTTGATGCCGTTTTAGATTCTATTGTTGTTATTTGGCAGGGAGTTCGGGGTCGGCTATGGCGGCGGGGCTGGGTGAGGATAGCAGGCAGAGAGAGGAAAAGATATAAGAATAAGAATGAACCTAAATAAGGAGAGAAGGGCAGAAATGGCTGAAAAAGGGAAATCAACCTGGGGTCAGTATAGTCAGAGTAAGGGTTAGGGTTAGGGTTGATTAGGTTAGGGTTAGGGTTAGGGTTGATTGGGTTAGGGTTGATTAGGTTAGGGTTAGGGTTGATTAGGTTAGGGTTGATTAGGTTAGGGTTAAGGTTAGGGTAAGAGTCTAGTCTCCAAGGGGAAAATATTTGTGGAAATATCGAGGCTGCACAATTAGAAGGGACAATGTTAGTTCAATTTGATGAGGTAAACTGTCTAGACGAACAAGATGGAAGCCAAGATATATATATATATATATATATATATATATATATATATATATTACTATTTCATGTATCCACATAAAATTTTATAAGGAGATATAATTTTTAATGTATCAATTTTCAGTATCGTGTTAAGCCCAACGATTGGCTGAGAAAACAACAAAGAATCTGATTGGTTAACTAGCTAGCCGTGTATAAAAAATACCCGGCAAAACTAACTCCATGCATGCCTGAACATTTGCCTCTGTGTAGCTTAATTGCCATAAATAAATTTTCATAACTTACTATATATATATATATATATATATATAATGTATTTTTATGTAATTATTTTTTATTGGTGATTGCAGCGTTCGTTGTTCTTTTGCTCACTACTTCTTCGATTGTCTCACTTCCTAAGTGATTAAGATGCAGAAAATTGCATTATTAGTCGCCCTTAACTTTATAGGACGTAGTTTTCGTAAATATATATATATATATATATATATATATATATATATATATATATATATATATATATATAAAGGTTTTTTGGCCTTCTTTTAGTGCCCAAAGAAAAATTTATATTCACCTGTAAGGGTGTCTGCACGGGAAGTCTATAGTGAAGCAAGGGTTGCAGAATTCACAACCGCACTTCTCCTGAATCGGCATTGCTCGAGTCTAGGTGTAACTAGAAGTCCAGGGTGACTGGAAACAATGGCCGGATAAGCAGAGAAAGACTGCTGTTATTTTGGAGTTTTCCTTCTCCTAGACTAGTTGCACAATCAAAGTTTTGAGTTCTAGACTACCCTACTATTTAATCCATAGCTGTAGGAAAGATGTACAGATTCATACCTTTCCCAAGGGTATTAGTGAAAATGCGGATAAATAAATGTTAGGGCAACCTAACAAAACAAAATTGAGTTATTTCCCTTGAATCAAAAAGTAAGAGTTATCGCCCTTGAATTAAAGGAGTCATCTGCGGACAGTGAAAAGTAAACAGAACGGTCTCACAATCAAACAAGCATATCGCGTTCGGCGGTTTTTCTACATTCAAATTTAATCAGTTTGTTAAATAAATCTGTTAAAGTTTCTACTTCGTACTTCCTTCATTTTTGTGAGTTGTAATTGAACTGAAACGTATAAACATCAAGACGTAACAATAAGAAAGACACTAACAAAAGAGGGATGAGGGAAAGGGAAAGAGAAAGAGAGAAAGAGAGAAGGGGGGTTAAATATGAAGGAGAAAAAAAGAGTTAGTCATAGTGAAATAGTAAGAAACAAAGGGACCGCAGGAAAAGTACAAAAAAGAAGAGGAGAGAGAATGAGAGATAAGGGAGAAAGTAAATGAGTAATAGAAAGAGAGAAAGAGAGAGAGGGGGAGGAGAAAAGAGAAATAAAATGATTAAGAGAAATGTAAAAATTAAAGAGAAATGAAAAAAGAGAAATATATATATATATATATATTTCTCTTTTTTCATTTATTTATAAACAATATTATTGTTTATCAGCCCCTCCCCCCAAAGGCTGGGCACTCTCGAGTAGCTTTAATAACAAGCAGTACAAATAGCTATATGCACGATCCGAACGCCGTTTCGTAGATCACTCTAACTGCCTGGTAAATAGCCGCCGATTTCGCTATTTACAGTTAAAGTTCCTCTATATTTACTAACTAATTGGCTATGGCTGATGGATAAGATCCCCGACTACGAATCAGTGGCGATTTGTGATCGGGGTTCGCGCCTACCGACCGTTGAGAATTAGTTCCTAGACTGAAGATTGCGTTAGCATGAAACATCGATGTCTCTAGGTATTTAAATAATTAATATTTATTTATAAAAAATATTATTATATATATATATATATATATATATATATATAGAGAGAGAGAGAGAGAGAGAGAGAGAGAGAAAAAGAAAGAGAGAGAATATGAAAAACAAAGTATGGAGAGTAGATAGTGGAGCGTATGGCTTACATTCGGCAGCCTCGTAACTCTCACTTCCCTCATTTTGTCCTTTAGTCCTCACATTCCATGAACGATGTTTCTGACAAAGGGGAAATAATTGCTGTTTTCTGGGCCGCAATCTATCCATATAACACTTATCGTTGGCTAGTTTTTTTGTTTTTTTTTACCTTGAAGTGGTATTTTTAAGCCCCTGACATCAAGTGGATTCATGCCTTGTCTGGAGCGATTTCCATAAAACAAAAAGAAAAACACACAAAACAAAAGAACAGAGACGCGAAAGGAGACATGAGAGAGAGAGAGAGGAAGAGGGGATGTGTGAAAACAAAGAGAGGGAGAAATTAAAAGGAGGAGAAAGGAGAGAGAGAGAGGAAGTGAGAGAAAGAGAGAGAGAGGGTTAGAGAGAGAGTCTATGTATATAAAGACAGAGAGAATAAGGATATGTCCTTTTGATCACGGAAATGCCACCGGAAGTAAGAAAAATAAAGGGGTCACTAGGTACGTATGTCAACATAAATGAATAAAAGCAGACGATCACTTTAAAGATGCAATTCTTTAAATTTAAATTGTACCCACGACATCAATAAGGATTGTAAAAGTATTTGGAAAATATCTAACGTAATTTCTCAGATGAAATATTCTTGTTATTTCTATTGTATTCATCTTTCAGACTGTTGCGATGTGCAGCATACTCTCCGGCCTTCTTCAGGTGCTTTTTGCTGCAGTCGAAAACCTTCTGGGAACTTTGAACTGAACATTTAATTTATCCTGCTACTCTCGATCGGCATCCTATACATTTTTAGATATCTGGTATCAGTTAATTTTTGTAAATTACTTCAACAGAGATTGAACTCAAGACCTCGAGGTAGAATTTAATCTAGAATATCTCTTAACAAATACATTTGTCCACTAGGCTAGTTAAATATTGGTGGGTATTGTTGCTAGTATAAATATTAACTAAATCTATTAGCTCAGTTATATTTTAAACAGGATATGTTTTAGACAAGGATCACCAGGAAGTCATAGGGCTGAAATAATAAGCTAGGATTTGTGAGAAATAGAATCCAAGAAAATTAAAACCCATAAAAAAGATGACAATTGAACCTGAATAGCTTATTCGAAAATAATATACTTTTCTGAATAAGTTTCAAAAAATAATTTTGTATATGAAGTAAAGTCATTTTTCCTGCTACATGGGTGCTTGATAGGTTCATTAACAAATACCACATACATAAATCTTTTTGGTTAGTAATTTCTGCCACATATTGGTCCTTATTGTTAAGAAACAAAATTTTAGTTTGGCTAATCTTTTTCGATTTTAATATTTAGTCCTGCTCAATATATTTACGTTAGTCATACATACAGGAAGTTAGAGGAGATCTCATTGTTACTTATAGATTTGCCACTACTGCCACCCACGTACACTGGGAAAACTGTCTTGGTTTTTTATAGAGAAAAGAAATTAATAAAATAAACATTCTATAAAGTATCTTATTATTAGTATTTAAATTAAGTTCACTAGTATTAATTAACTAAAAACATTGTCTTAGATAAATTTGTTGATTTGTTGCAAACAGGATATGTTCTAGACAATGATCACGAATAGGACATGCGGTTAGAATATGTTATGGGCTAGATAAACATTATCTACCCCATTTCAGGTATAAATAGACTCTTCCAGACACTATGAATAGAGTTACGACTAAGTGCCGTTGCAGTCATTGATGGCAGCCATAGCCACAGTATCGTACGTAGACATTCTGTAAGATACTATTTCTGTACTACTGTAAATACACTCTTGTATATATACCACCATGTTGTCTTAATTATTTTCGGTCCTTCAAGGTCACAACAAAATAATAAGCTGGGATGTTGATGGAAGCTGGAAGCTTGGAAGAGACACGTTTTTAAGACGGTCTAATACAACGTAAAATAATTAAGCGATAAGCTTAAAATAAGTGTCTCTCTCTCTCTCTCTTGATTTCTATCTCCCTCTTTTTTACCTTGCAGCTTACTGGACGATCATGGCGAATAAATCCTTCATCTTCTATGATCCTGTGTTGAATTAATTGAATAATTAATGTGAGTATCATGTTAGATGGTTTTCTATTACAGTAAGGAAATTGTCCCCAGTCCGGCAGGATCACACCAACACACACACACACACACACATGGTGATGTTTGTGAAAACAATGAGGTATGATTTTGAGTTGATTGAAGTATTAATTATTGAATGACTTTTTGTAAATAGATGATTACATAGCGGTCGATTCGGAGACGACCCCTTGGGTTATGTAACATTATCTGAGTAATAGTCTTCTGGAGGTTGGAGGTTCAATCCTCACTACAGGCAATAATAACTATGAATAAAATAAAAATTACTTTAGACTTCAACCCAGTCATGGATGACAGAACGAGAACAATCTAACCTCGTGGATTAAATAAACATTCAGTTCAAAATTCTGTATGAATTTCTGAGCTTGACATTACGCACCTGAAGATGGTCGGAGATTACATCAGAACGAGAAGAATCTAACTTAAAATATTTCTCAGGGTTGGGGGAGAGTAAAACTTTTGAGGAGTGGGTGGGGGTGGAGGGTAAAAAAGTTTTTTTTTTTTTTGGGGGGGGGGGGTCAGGCCAAATTTTTTTTCTTTTTACTTTAAAATATTTCTCAGGGTCTGGGGAGAGTAAAAAAATTTTTTTTGGGGTGGTGGTGGGGGTGGAGGGATTAAGGGGGGGGTCCGGTAAAAAATTTTAGGGTGGTGGGGCCAAATTTTTTTTCTTGAATAAAAGGTTCAGTTCGTGATTCTGTATAGATTTCCTAGTTTGACAAGATGCACCTGAAAAAGGAGGATACATTGGCCGAAACGTTATAAGAATAACATCCAAGATGAGAATAGTAATCTGAATAACACAGAAAAAAACATTATTTATTTAAAAAAAAAAAAAGGACTTTGGTTTTGAAGAGCGAGAAATGGTTGCAGCCAAGTGCAGCCTGTTGTCTTCTTATCTAAGACTTGAATTGCGATAATTTTTCCAAGGCCATTATTATGGCCTATCTATAGTTCGCTCGCACCTGTGCCTCCTTGAAGATCGTGAGAATTTCGGCTGGGGGGTCGGGACGGGAGGAGTGGTGGTGTAGAAAGACGATTGTTGTGTTTTTAGTCATATATGACAATACAAGATGGCATCTTATGTTGTTCTTATTTATTTTCATCCCCGCGAGGACAGAGTTAGGCACTAAGTCATTTTTTAATGTGGGAGAAACCCAGCTCTACCAAAAAGGAGCACTCTGGATTGGGACAAAACTAAATATCTGTCTGTTTGGTCACATAAAACAATTGTTTCAATCATTTCATCTCATTAACCCTTATCCTCGAGCGGCTCTTAGCCTTGATAAGCTAGGACCCAATATAAAAAATTACAAAAATAAAAAATTACAAAAATAAAAAATTACAAAAATAAAAAATTACAAAAATAAAGAGGCAAAACTTTTTAAAAATTTAACACCCACCAAATGTACTCAGAAAAAATTAAACGTTTTTCATTACATAATTTTTCACAAGAAATTACACGGAAGCTGTTCCAGCAACAGAATTTCATACTAGCCGAGAATATTCCTAAATATTGATCAACTAACTCTACTCTCACTACACAGCCGCATCATCAACTCTCTAGCACATATTCATATTGTCACAGTCAAAATAAATTATCAACTCTGACAAAACTAATAAGTAAAGTAAAGGAGTGCAGTTACAGGAAGAGATTGGACAAATTGGGATTGACTACTTTGCTGGAGAGAAGAATGAGAAGTGATATGATTGAGACTTTCAAGATAATTAATGGCATTTCTAACTATGGTGGGCATTTTTTTAGTATTTCTCTTAGATCTGGAAGGTTATTGTCAAGGCAGTTTTCAAAAACTAGATCTGTTAACCAGTTATGTTTTTTTGCTTACAGAGTAATATGTTTTTGGAATAAGTTGCCAGATCGGATTAAGAACAGCAATAGCGTGGATCAGTTTAAGATGAGGTTGGATGAATTCAGAGAAAGTGGTAGGAGGGAGAAATTGAGGGGGCACTTTTGGGAGTTATCAAATGAAATATTTAACAGAATTTGATCATGATATCGATACTGTACTAAGAGTTTAATTTCAAAAAAAATTTTTTCATTTTTTTTTTAAACAGTTGAATTGAGAAGATAGTTAAAGGGGATATGCCCAAGGAGGCATATCAAACAAATAATAAGCGCAAACCAGACCTCCACTGGAACAGCGCGGACAGCTCTAGGACCTTGGGGAGGCTTGTTGCCACTCGGGCCCCAGAGGGGACCAATGGCCCTTATCAGCGGGAAATCGGTGGTAGGTGGCTGTTGCGATACCGCAAGGTCATCAGCGGTGATGAACGAAAAGAGGTGGAGCATACTGGAAGTCTGAGGAGACTTGTTGTCACTCAGACTCCAGGGAATACCACAGGTTGTTGGCAGTGGGCGATCACTGACGATGACCAGTGTGATAACTCCTAGTGGGTAATTAATAATAATAATAATCAACTCTAAATTTTTATTCAATTATCTTTTATTTCTTTTATGTTTGACCTTTGACCTTGCTATATAAAATTCTGTTTGATAAGAAGTTGATATTATAAAATGTGTGCCAGAATGGAGTTCTGAAAATGATATGGCATTTTGCAGATGAGGACACGCTCACCGTTTAGAGAGAAAAACAAAAATGTTTTCAACAAGGAAGACATTTTCTTTCAGATGATAAAAATACACCAACATTTCTCGATGGAAGACAAACGTGATGCGAATATATGTGAAAAGTTATAACAAGGTTATTACCTGTATGGCAAACACGTCTGAATCAGTTTTTCATTTCACCTGAGATTTCAGTCTTTCAACAAACCTACAATTCCAGCAATACTCTCCCCATATATATCATCATCATAATCATTATCACTCCTTGAGGAGGAACCCCTCCCTGAGTTTCTTCCACCTTATTGGTGTGTCATTCCAGGGGTTATGCCATAGTCGCGACGCGAGGCACTATTTTTGCTCATAGCTGGGTGTAGAGCTCATTCACCCTCCAGCGCCTGATGGCACGTGAGGAGTTATGCTAACTAAAACTGGTGAATTTATTGAGAAACTCGATTAGAACTTTTTTTTTTAAATATATATAAAGTGTTCTAAGTGTTGGTAAATAGAGCTATGAGGGAAGAAGAGGTGACATGTAAGGCGGCGAGAGATACTAGTCCTAGTCATACCGATATATGTGTTGTTTTTGGAGACACATTCTCCCATTGCGCATTGTAGTTTGCATAACACCTCACGTGCCTGAAGAAGACTCATGGGAGTCAAAAACGTTAGCAGTTTTGGTGAGTTCCTGTTCACACTCGAACATTAGTTCATCAACATGAAAAGATGGATCAAAAAAGAAACAAACAGGAATTGTTCCTGTTGTTTAATCAAATATGCATCAATGAAGAAATGCTGCCTAAGTATATATATATATATATATATATATATATATATGAAATAAAAAGAACAATAAATAAATTAAAAAAACTAGACTAAATAAATGTCTAAAAAAGCAACGAAGGATAACAAAATAAATAGAAAAGATAATTTATTTCAACCTTGCATGTGCGAAAATATTAATTTGACACACTTAAAAACGAGGTGCACCGAATCCGATACCCAAAACAAAAGGAAACGGTGTCAAATAAAAGTCAGCCAGAACTTTTGTTTGAGAGAAGTTCAGCCAATAAAAACATTAACCCACCAGAGACTAATAACTACGAATCTGATTGGTAGTTAGTATGACTAAACATAAAAAAAAACATATACACTACTTAGACATGAAAAAACAATCACTAACATAAAATCTTAGCATTTAGCCGGGTATTTTCTTGCAGTAGTGAACATGGACGACTCTGTGTAACTTACTTGCCATAGATATATTTTCATACTACTACTACTACAACTACTACTACTACTAAATATATATATAGTATGAAAATATATCTATGGTAAATAAGCTACACAGAGACGTCCATGTTTCATTTCTGCAGGAAGGCATCATGCTAATTTTTTGGAGTGCTAATTATTATTACTCCTTCTCGGCCTATTATTTTCATAGGCCAATAGCCGAATTCCTCTCAAACAAAGGCAGTCAGGCCTTTGTTTGAGAGGAGTTCGGCTTTTGTTTGAGTTGTGGTATACAGATGAGTATTTTACAAGAAGGAACCTGGAAATTTTCAAATAATACATTTTTTTTCTGAAATCGGCCATTATTTTCCAAAAACAGACAACCCAAACCAAATCAATTATTTTACGGATTTCCACGGAAGATGGCAGTCGTGTAGTAGATACCATTGTCGACTGACCACATGGGTGTGGCAAGTTCAAATCGTATTGCTTCTATAGTATCACTTTCACTTATGGATGTTGGTAACCTTCACATGGTCCCTCCTGTGAGTACCTGATTCTAGAAAGAACCGGGTAAACCAATGTCAAAAAAACAGAATTGAGACAGTCAAAAGTTGCACGATGCCAATTCATACGAATTTACAATTTTTTATCTGTGCTTTTTTTATTGTGACGTTTTGTTTCCTTTAATGTGGAATGGATTGAAGTATAGAATCTAAGCAAAGATGAAACATAAAAAGATGAAACATAAAAAGATGAAACATAAAAAGATGAAACATAAAAAAATCTGTGTAAAAGAACATTGCTCACCTATATTGTTTGCGGACAATGTTGATCCTGTGGGTGACATAGTCTAATGAAAATCATTAGTAAAGAAAGCATCATTGGACTTACCTGTAAAAAAAGAAGAAAAAAAGAATTTAATATAAGAAATATATTAACAACTGGAAGTCATTTAGATATTTTATTATTTCTTGGAAAACCTTGTTTCCTTTCGGAAAAAAAAAATATCTGTTATATTATAAAATAGACAATAAAAAAACAAATAGCTGTAAGCAGTAGGAGTCGAATCTAAAAAAATATTTGCTTATGAAAAGAATGATAACATTTAAAATTTCACAGTTGGCCTGAAGAATACCTTCATTGGAATGAACTACACACAGTTTTTGTAGCTCACTTGTTTAAGTATTTTGATATCCATTGGCAACCTTCAGGTTTGATGACATGTGCAAATTTTTTTCTTACTATTCTTGGATTCGAGTCTCATTCCTCTGCCGCTTCTTTTTTTTTTGGGGGGGGGGGGGCTAAATAGACCAAAGAAAGGCGGCAGATAAGAGGGACAGTTTTGCAACATGGAAACACCTTATTGCACATTATCTTTTATTTTATTGGAGATTGAAAATTTTCGGTAATCCTATCACCTTCTTCAGTCAAGAATGAAATGACCGCCTTAGTAAACTCTTTTTTGTTTCGGTTATTTTTTCTTGCAATTTTTTATTGTGGTAGAAAAGCATATTTTTATTTTAAATGCGTGTTTTTGTTCAAAACTTGTACATGCTTTTCAACCTTTTAACAGATTTGTGAGAAGCCGTTGAAAAAATATCAATTTCAATTTTTATTATTTTACTACTTATCGGTCATTTTTGCCAAGGTCTAGCCTCTAGATCAGGGGTTCTCAACCTGAGGTTCGCGCACCCCCAGGGGTTCACAACAAGATTTCTAGGAGTACTTAGATGGCTGATGAACGAGGTATTTTAACTTTGGGAAGGCGAGGTCAAAGATGGAAATCACAGCATGTTTGAATATCTCTACGAGGTACTTGATAAAGTAAAAACACTGAAGATGTGGTGCAGCTTGTGAAATCACATCTTGCTTCTTTGCGGATGAATCTGCAGTCTTACTTTCCCGAATTGAGTGAAATGGAATCAAAATTGATTAGAAAGCCATTCATTGTGAATGTGCACCTTCTTCCAGATAGAATGCAAGAAGAATTCTTTGAGTTGGTAAACGACTCTGTTGCAAAAGATGCATTTGAAACTCTTTCCCTCACCAAGTTCTGGTCTAAAATGAGTGAAATGTACCCTTTTGTATCTGAAAGAGTTTTGAACTCTTTACTGATGTTCCCTAGTACTTACCTGTGCGAGCAAGGATTTTCAACGCTGTTGAATATGAAAACTAAACATCGATCACGGCAGCATGACCTACGAGTGTGTCTGTCTAATACTGCTCCTGGAATTGAGGAACTTGCTTGTAACAAACAGGCAAAGCCCTCACACTGAAGTTCATGATTGATTGATACTTAAGAACATATTGTTTCACTCCTGCTTGTGTAGCATCATTGTAAAAATATTTGTAATACTGATGTTTCTTCTGAATAAGGTCATCAAAATTTGAATAATTTTAAAATATCCTTTGCAGAATTATTGTAGTAGAATAAGTTAGTGAATAAATTACCATTGTGTTCATTGTCTCATTATTGGGGGTTCGGGAAGATTGTTTTATAACTCAGGGAGTACTTACAGAAAAAAGGTTGAGAATCCCTGTTATAGCAGATGAAAAGTCAACCGAAAGACGCATTAAACGATTACGGTATTTCATTTACAAGTAAAAAAATACTTTGCAAAAAAAAATGTTATCAGTTCAAGCTGAAAACTAAAACTACCTAAGAAGGTTGAATGGGTGTGGGGGGGGGGGCAAGAGAGTTTGATTGTTTGGACAAGGTCATCAATCAGCTCGAAAACAGCTCCAGAAAAAGCTGCCATTGAGACTACTATTACCCGACGGTTCTCATCTCTTGGGAAGAAACTATTCTAAATCCAATCTCACCGCTCTCCCCACACACTAAGTAATCAGAAAATGAAAGCCCTGGAGGCCACTGATTAAAATCCAATTAGAAGGGGAACAAAACACTCCGAGCAGTGATCTCATAAAATAACCAGGTAATTAATTGACTAATGGAGTTTGTTTGAAGCCGGAGGGGGGGGGGGGGGGAGACAGAAAGGAAACCTTCACTCTCAACTCCAAAATCCGGACACCTGCAAATATTACTAAATCTTGAAGCAGACCCCTAACTTAAAGGTGTGTGTGGGGGAGGGAGGCTAGTCAGATTATAAAAAAGGGCACTTTTGACTCTTGAGTTGTTAAAAAACTTGACTCCTAGTAGGGAGTTTTAGTTAAGGGTTAGCAATTTCTGCAGGGAAACTCCTAAATTGTGGACCTGTAACTAAAACTCCCTACTTCAGACGTGGAGAGTTAATCAAAACAAAAAAAGCAAACAAACAAAAGAAAAACATCAGCAAAAAAAATAAATAAATCTGACTCTGGACTCAGATGCCTGCAAAATTTACTGACTCACTCCTGATTAAGAAGTGGGGTCAATAAAAGAAAATGACTCTGACTCCTGACTCAAACTCCTTCAAAAAATGTCTAGTTACTTCTGACTTTGACTGCCATACTCAGAGGTCACCGGAAAAAGAAAAGAAGCTGATTCCCAACTCCAGAGTCAATTTAAAAAAACTTTGACTCTCAGAAAGAGTCCCGCCAAAAATATACAAAAAATATATGCTACCATCCCCCCAAAAAAAGAGTTTTATTTCTTACTCAAGAGGATGGAATTCATTCATGTCAGCGAGTATCTGCATAAAATAGATCGTTTCCCTTATATTTCTGCCTCTACATAAACTCACACAGATAGTTGTCCATCATTCCACGATGTACTCCACAGTGGTGTTTATTCTGCATTTTGTACAGCCTAACCGTAAACTAACCCAACACATATCCAGACAGGATTCACAAAAGTAGGTCAAAGGCGTGTGCACACACTACGCATGACTAGCTTTTTTGTTTTGAAAACAAATTGTTCCATTAGTGGTAGAGGTTACGCTCAACTCCTGCAAATATTGCAGACTTACCTACAACTTCATATTTCAAAGGTGGTCAACCAGCTAAAAGAATTTTTTATGTACTAACGAGTCACCGCTTATCAAGGCCCAAAGGCCACTCGAGGATAAGGGTTAAAGAGTTTGTCAGGTGAACGGTGAGACAACACCGTGACAATTGGTAACGATGGTTGAGACTGGGCACTCAAGTCATCTCCACGTACGGCTAACATTAACCAACAACCGACTCAAGGAACAGCATTTTCCCCCCTTTGTCAGAAACATTGCTCTTGAAAGGTAACGACTAAGGGACAGAGATGGGGAAACAAGAGTTACGAGGTTGTCAGAAGTACATCCACATTGCAATCTCTCCTTCGAATGAGATCTACCCGAATTGGGAGATGTTGGTGAGATGGTTTTAAGCCTGAAACAAGCGAGCAAGCCTCGTGAAAATTGTTGGCCATCTTTAAAAGCACGCCGACTTGGTTAAGTAAAAGCGACACTAACAAATGTAGAAAAAATAAATGATGTCAGAAGTGCATTTTCTACTCTCCACTAGTATGGCTGCACATGTTGCGCGCTTGTACGACATGCACACCACTCACTCCTTCTACAAGGCCTGATTTCAAGATGACTGAGAAGGCATCTGAGATAAGTAGAAAAACGATTCCATAACCAACTCCGACTGTTTTAAAAAGATCCAGATTTTATAATTATGGATAGCCCAAATAACAACAATTCTTTTTGTTTGATTTTCCCTCTTTTTTTTTTTCACTGGTTTAATATGAAAACGCTTCATTGTCAAGGTTGTACTTCTATAGTTGATTCGACCCCCAAAATGAGTAAAGACTTTTAGGATTTATTTTGTTGAAATCTTTGAATCGTCTGTGACTAATGAGTTGCCATTTTGGTAGGTCAGTCAGTAGGTAACCCAAACAATGTGATCTTTTTTTTTTTATTTTTAAAGCTGTAGATATTTTTTTTTATTTACTTTTCTTCTGGGATAAAAAAAATACGACAGGCAGACATTACGCCTGTCAACATCATCTCATTTCTTGGTGCCAGAAATATTGCCATTAACGGGCACACCCACATCATTCAATTTCGAGAACAAAAAGTAACACTTAAAAGACACCCCAGTTCATAAATTATGCATCAAAGACATTTCAGATATACATATATTTTATATATATCAAGGGTTTGTCCATTACAAAGGATATACAACTGTTCTTATATGTCTCAGACTATTTACATCTATCCACAATACTAATCTCTTTTTTTCTCTAAATCTCACAATGTTTATATCTATCTTACTCTGTACATTGTCTCTGTTTGAAATTTGGTCTCTCTATAATAATACATGTAACTTTTTGTCTGTCGGTTTGTTCATATCACTATTGCTTTGTAACATTTTGACTCTGTCACCAAATGAGACCCTAATACTTACAGGAACTTATACAAAACTATTATCGTACACCTGGAGTGTATTCAACGGTTGGCAAACAGGATGGTGACGCGACTCTCTACGCTTACCTACAAAGAACGGCTCCAAAGAGTAAACCCGTCTTCACATGAGCAGCAGATAATGCGAGGAGACCTGATTCTGGCATATAACATCATCAACAGGAATGTAAATCTATCTTTAGAAGAGTTTTTCACCCGAACACACAGTCGCGATCTCCGCGATTACTCGCAGAAGATGTACCATCATCGTTTTCGTCTCAACAGAAAAAAGGCAGTATTCTCTGTCAGTGTTTCTACTTCCTAGAACAGTCTACCAGAGGAGGTTGTGATGATGCCTATCCTATCCAGGTTTAAAGTCGCCTTGGACAAACATTCAGACATAGATGCAATATCTTCTGTCTTTTTACATGGCTTGCTGCACTTTGATAATTTTTAGCCAATCAAATTTATTGATTTATTGGTTAAATAATATAATCTATACTTTGCTAAAAATTATCATCATCGTCATCATTACTGGTCTAACATCCGTTTTACATGCTGACATGTGTTGGACGGCTTTTGGAAATTAACTTCCAGACTAACTAACCTATCTCTGGACAGGTCTTTATTTATCCTTCTTTCTATAAAGTTAATCCTTATCATTTCCGCCCATGTTTTCCTTGACAACTGACCCTGCTACCTCAACATTTTCAAATCTATTGACTCAAGAATTTTTACACATTCATTCAATGTGACCAAACCAACAGAGTCTCCTGTTCTGCACCCTTACAGTGGGTATTAGTTGTCTTATGAGACTTACAGTCGGCCTCTCTCTCGATATATATTGTGTGTGTGGTTCTATGTGTTTTATGTGAGTGTTTATGTGCCTATCTGTGTATGTGCTCATCTAAGTGTGTGCATGTGTGTTTGTATATGTCTGTATGCGTATCTGTCTGTATACGTTTGCATTTGCCCATCCATGTGTCTGTCTGTGTCTATCAGTGTCACCCCCCCCCCGACCGATGTTGGTATATGACAAATATCTCATCCCTCCTACCTTTTCAAGAGAGTCGGACGTCGGAGGTTGGATGGGTGGATGTTGATCTGCCCGGTACGTATGACATTAACCACCGGATGAAATAGGGAATCACTGATGACTTAGTCACTAAGTTCATAGCACACCGGTCATTTTGTCACCTTCAGTCACGTACAAGTCTTAGGCGGCGAGTGGTTTATAAAATAAAGACCTGTTATTCAGTACAAAGAGACACAGATACAAGAACATACACAAATACTAAAATAGTTTTTGTTTTACTATATGTATATATATATATATATATATATATATATATATATATATATATATATATATATATATATATACAGAATATAGCATAGCTCTAGCTTTAAACTATTGAGCTATTATAATTACTTTGTTACAAAAAATACACATCTGTGTGTGTGTGTGTTTTGTAACATAAAGTACTTATAATATATATATATATATATATATATATATATATATATATATATATATATATATATATATATATATATATATATATATAAAGAAGAATGGAAAGGAATTAGAGAAGCAAAAGCCAAATCATAATTCAATTCAATTGCTCAGCGCAAGGTATATTCCGCAAAAAAGGCAATTTATTCAAGTTAAATTTTCCTTAATCCAGGCTTTTCAAAGATCAAAATCTTATCATCAGAGGAAGTCGCTGGGATAGATAAGTTGGCAAAGGCCAAGATTTAAAATTTGAAAAAATAAAATAAAAGTTGTAGGGGGAAGAAACACAAGGCAAAATTAATTCCTTTCCATTCTTCTTCATTCTACCTGCTCTATCCTGGATATTGAGCTGTATACTCTTCACAATAGGTTTTACTTTTCCTAAAAGTTCGCTTTTAGTACACCACTTTATATATATATATATATAATTTCATGTATTCACATAAAATGTTATAAGGAGATATCATTTTTTATGTATCAATTTTCAGTATTTAATTCAACAGTGCTCGATACGTGAGTAGAGCTAGATAGTAAGTTATGAAAATATATTTATGGCAATTAAGCTACACAGAGGTTTCCGCGTTTCATCCCCGAAGGAAATCGTCAGGCTACAATGCATTTTAGCCTAATGATTCCCTCTGGGGATGAAACGCAGAAGTCTCTGTGTAGCTTAATTGCCATAAATATATTTTCATAAATGCCTCTATATATATATATATATATATATATACTATAAATATTTAAAATTAAATATTAAAGTGTTTGATACCTACAGATGACGTCTTTTTGGACTTACACCCTCATCAGTGCAGGAAGTGCTGGTTTCAGACGGGTGTATGGGCTCGTACGCAGTTCTAGATTCAGCCGAGAAGTACGCATCTAACGCTCAGACCGACACGGCCGCGAGAAATCATCACAGACAGTGATTGAAATTAAGATACACTTACCCAGGAGGTGGGGATAAGCATCATGATGTCGGCACTTTGCTTTATCGCAGGGTGACAACAATATTGTAATTTCAAACAGGGCTCTACTTTTAAGAAACCCGCAATAGCTTTATTTATTTGTTTTAACCCTAACCCTAACTCACAACCCCGCAATGGTTACGTATAATATAAGCTTTATTTATTTGTTTTAACCCTAACTCTAACTCTAAGCCCCGCAATGGCTACGTATAATATAAGCTTTATTTATTTTTTTTTAACCCTAACTCTAACTCTAAGCCCCTGCAATGGCTATGTATAATGTTATATTTTATTGAAATTTTCTCATTAAATACTATTTAAAAAAAAAAATCCTAAACAGTAGAAACAGAGGTCAAATATGAAACTGACAATTTGACCTCCAAACAACAACAGTGTTACATGAGGTACTAAACTGAGGCTTCACCGTTTACTTGTAATAAAAATGGCTTCTAATAGATCTACGTTCTGTCTTCGTGTTATTTGTATCCACACACATCACTGAATGATCATGCAATAAACAGAAGTCTTGGAAAAGCTTTATTCTTCTTATAATAACTGATACACGGAGAGTGAGATTTTATAGTTTCGTACTTAACTAAAGAGTTCTCTAAAAAAGGGAGGTAATCATAAAATAAGGGGATGTTACTCTCGATTACTTATTACATTTGTATACATATGTACGGTGGGGAACTCCAAAGTGTACCACAAAACTGATGACGTCGACATTATGTGCGTACTTTACATAAGATGCTTAAATGCGTTTTTAATTCTTTGTTTTAAATCTCCCTAAAATAAAGTTAAACCTATAGGAAGTTGTTTTAAAGTAAAATAGTTTATTTAAACATTAAATTATCGAACTGGGAAAGAAACACGTTCTTTATCTTGAGATTTTAGTACGAAATTCGATTTTTTCTACAGCGAGGGGGGGGGGTCTATTGTTTACATTTTTTTTTTTTTATGAATTCACAGATACTTTACCCAAAAGTGGGAACAAAAAAAAAATAATGTAAATCTTATGTGCTTTTTAAGACTAGTTCGCTTTATATAAAATTAAAATTTCGATCGATCAGAATATATTTTTCAGATTTCATAAAATGAAATAAGAGGAAAAAGATCACGTAGAAAAAAAATATTTTCCCTAATATATTTTACAAAAAAAAAGAATTTTAAAGATAAATTAGTCCAATAATGAATAAGTATCCGGAAATTTCGTGAAAATCTGACCATTACTTGATTTTTGCTAGATTTACTAAACACACGGGTGTTAGCGCATAAAAATTGGTCACTACATGGGAATGTTGTTTTAAGGCGTAAATAAAAGTACACACGTTTTTAGTTTCTCATTTTCATTATTTTCGTACGCCGAAAAATGTTTTTAAAATAATCAGCAGTTTATTTTATGTTTCTTCTTTTGAATGGTAAAAAAGTTATGATAATAATATAAACATATATTAAAGTTACATCGTGTTACATATGGGGGGGGGGGGAGGGTAAAATCTATGGTTAGCTTTGGAGGTCCCTAGCGAACAGATATTGATATAAGACAACCTTTGTTAGCCTTGACACATAAATTTAGAACGAGAAATTTGCATAATTATTTCAGGGTTTAATTCATCACGTCCTCATCTATAATTGTATATATTTTTTTCATCCTTAATCTGCCTCTTTTTTTCTTTCTTTTTAATTAGCCGGTCAATTTGTGTAAAGGTCGCTTTGCTGTCACATCGAAGAAGGTCGGAGACTAAGTGTCAAATTATCAACTCGGCACAGTTAATTATTCGCCAGATTTTTGTTTTTGTTTTTGTAGACTGGAGGAGGAGGAGAAGGGGAGGAGGGATGAGCGGGGTGGAGTCGATCCGCTTTTACTAACAATCGACTTTGTGCGTACTTCCTTAACCTGACATTGGTATTTGGTCTGAACGTTGCCTTAATTTCTGAGGGTATTTTTATCCCCTATGAAAGCAGGGGCCAGAGGCAAACATAGGAAGTAAATAGTTAAAATTGCCCATCTTTCGAAACAAACGCTCACTTTTATATTTCAAGAAGAATATACAAATATCAAACTAAGTGTACACTAAGTATCTAACTAAGCGTACATTACCTACCCGACGTTGCCTGGGAGTATTTTTTCTTTCATTTTGTTTTTTTTGTTCTAAACTGTATTGTTTTTTTTTTCCACACTAGTTTTAAAATATAATTTTGAAATTTACGGTATCGTTTGGTTATTAAATTATTAATTGAAGCAAATTGTTATAAAACTAGTCTCTCCCTTTTAGACAGGGTACATAAAAGAGTCTTTAACCTAATACGTCCCACACTGTCCACCGAGCTCCAGCCCCTGTGCAATCGCTACAATGTTGCATCTCTGTGCTTGTTATACAAGTACTTCAATGGAATGTGCTCCGACGAACTTAGTTCACTTGTGCCCCCCCCCCGTCAACGTAAATACACACAACCAACCCGACAAGCAGCAAAATCCCACCCATTCACTGTAGAAGTCTCTAAATGCCGAAAAACTTTCTACTGTAATAGCTTTTTTCTTTGGGCCACTTGCCTTTAGAATGAACGTTGAAATTCTCATGGATGGCTCTGCTCTTGAGAAGAAATCGACTCTGAAACTTCTTGGTCTTTCTTGGAGTTCATACATTAGACCCATTGCTCTTTCTTTCTGCTTGTCGTAACGTCGGTTCTCTCTATCGCTCTAAACACTTTCTCACACCTGAGGCTATTCTCTATGTCTACAAATCCACAATCAGACCATGTATAGAGTACTGTTGTCTCTCACACAGACGTGATGTTACTAGTCTCAGTCTTTTCTATAAATACTATTATGGCATGAGTTCTTCAGAATTATGTGATCGATTCCCTGCTTCTTTTGTTACAGCTCGTTTGACTCGTTGGTCTAGTGGTCTCCATCAATTCCCTGTTTTGATACCTCATTGTAATTCAGTTTCCTATTCCAGTAACTTCTTTCCAAGAACTGCAGGCTTGTGGAACTCTCTTCCTGCTGACGGTTTTCCTCCTACCTATAACCATGGTCTTTTCAATAAGCATCTCCTGTCTTTGCGATAATCATATTTGTTCTTGTTAGCTCCTTACATCAAGTGGCTTCATGCCTTGTTTGGAGTGATTTCCATAAAAAAAAAACTCCATGCTCCCTGTTTCCTCGACTGTACCAAAATGCAAATAATTAAATATAATGCGAACAAATATCTTGCTGCACAACTTCCCACTTAGAATGCCTCTTATGAATCTGACCCCTAATCATAGTAGCCCCTTTTCGTCTTGGTAGCAATATGCCTTGTTTTAGGTGAATTTAAGTTTAAAATTGTCCGGGCCTTCGGGTCTGGATTTACGCCGGTCTATTGGGGTTGGCCGATCCTGTGCAGTTCTAGGAGGTGCACCCTCCCAGGCTTTGCCTCTCACCCTTTGAGAAGGGGTTAGTTTAGTGCTAATCGCCTGAGGCGCCCCTACCGGGGAATGCCGACAGGGCTGCACAGGCAATTTTTAAATGGCCAGAGTGCTCAAATTCTCGAGCGCTGGTTTTTTCCCACTTTCCCGACCTTGTGTCACATCTTACCTTGTGGGAGGAAGATAAATAGATTAAGTTTAAAATAAATAAAAACTGTAAGTATTGCTTGTTACGGTAATATTTTTTGGGTTTATACTAATGAGTGACCGCTTATCAAGGCCCAAAGGCCACTCGAGAATAAAAGTTAATTAGATTATCAATTGGATGTAAAACAATACTATGAGAGGGTTGAAAACGATGGGTAAAAAGGGCACGATTTGATTACTTACAAGAACGGCTCAACAATGTTGTTTTAATCTATTTTTTTTCGATGGAAATAGCTCCCAAAACTTTCAATTTGATAAGAATTTTAAGTAAAATTACTTTTTATTCAACAGTTTAAATGCTTCCAAATTCCTTTCAAATTTCGAAGGATCTCAAAGTAATTCATTATTTTTAATCAACTAATAACAAGATATTAAAATGGCTGACTTGTTTACGAAGAAACGGAAATGCATTGGTTTTAGTACTTTATGCTATTGCATTTTTGATGTAAATAAATAATGTATTAAAAGTAAAGAATAGATTTCCAACAAAAAAGGCTCAAAGATCTGTGATTGAAACTGGGACCTTTAGATCTTCCGCCAGACGTTCTTCCAACTTAACTATTTCGCCTGGCTATATCTTTTGTAATGCTAAGCATTTCATATTTGTACTGGCTACTGCTGTTGCTATCTAGGTCATTATTTACGATAGCGTCCATTTTAAAAATCTTCCGAGACAGATAAATAAATTTTTCAAAGAAATGAAATGAAAATACATCTTTTTGTTGCAAAGAACATGGACCAACGTTCTGAAATTTTCTTTTTTTAATTGCTGAACCAGAATCAAACCTTTATAAATATGTGTGTATACCTGTATGCTAAAACTCCCAAACTAGAATATTTAGATAAAAACGCATATATACAGGGGAGGGTTAAAACACATTCCCTAATATGACTAACACTAAATCTGTCCGCACTTGAGCAGCAAAGGATGCGGAGGGGTTCTAATTCCTGCATACGGAATCACCAACGAGAATCCTTCACCAAAACCTTTAGCCGTGGTCTCCACAATTACTCGTAGAAAACGTAACATCGTCGTTTTCATCTCAATAGAAGAAAGGCAGCATTCTCTGCCCGTGTTTCTGCTCTCTGGAACAACCTGTCAGAGGAGGTCGTGATGATGCCTACCATATCCCCATTTAAAATCGCCTTGGACAAACATTCAGACGGTATATAGATGCAATAATTTCTGTCTTTTTACACGGCTTGTTGCACTTTGCTATTTTGGGGCAAATAAAATTGATTGATTAATTACAACAGATATAGAATGTAACATTATTGTAATATTCATACACTATTATTATTATTACTATTACTATTACTTTTATTATTATTATTATTATTATTACTATTATTATTATTATTATTATTATTATTACTATTACTATTATTATTATTATTATTATTATTATTACTATTATTATTACTATTACTATTATTATTATTACTATTACTATTATTATTATTACTATTATTATTATTATTATTATTATTATTATTATTATTACTATTACTATTATTATTACTATTACTTTTATTATTATTATTATTATTATTATTACTATTATTATTATTACTATTATTATTATTATTATTATTACTATTATTATTATTACTATTACTATTATTATTATTACTATTACTATTATTATTATTATTATTATTATTATTATTATTATTATTATTATTATTATTATTATTACTATTACTATTATTATTATTACTATTACTATCTATATATTAATACGCTAAGGTGTACGTACGTGTGTCACGCTTCCGGCAAACGCTCTGCGCATGCGTACCGCAACTAGATTATTAACAACATTTAATTAGTCTAATTTTTGCATCATATTTTAATTATTTCCCTTTAGCGCAACGGTAAGCGACGTAGTAATTTTGTCTTTGGCCCGACTGGTTTATAGTTCGATCCCAACCAACCGCTACGATTTTTTTTCTACATTTCGAGGGGATGGCGAAGAAATAATACATTTTTTTTAATCACCTGGTCAAAAAGTACTTTTTTGTGTTGCTTAAAACTTAAAACTATTTTTTGTTTTTTTTTTATTTTTTATTTGGGCATGTCTATTATTTTATTTTATTTTTTTAACGGACGTTAAGCAATGTTTTTTTTTTCAATGATAGTTTGAACTAAGTATTTATTTTTTATTTGCACCACTTCTTAAAGTGTTAAAACATTTATTTATTATTTTTGGATGGTAAGGGATCAGTATTTATTTTTTAAATGTTTTGAACGGACAATAAGCAATGTTTTTTTTTGTTGTTTTTTTTTTCTCAGTGAAACACCGAGAGCGTGGTCGAAAGAAAGAGAGAGTGTGTGTTCGTAAGAGAGGGAGGGGGGGATAGAGAAAGAGTGAAAACGCAATAAAAACAAATAAATAAATCGCAAAAAGTAAACTTACTAACAAATAGAAGGTGCTTTGTTACATTAGGACCCGCGCTAACTTTGACCCCGTCGTTAGGTTTAGGGTCAGTGAGGGGTTAGGGTTAGCTATAAAGTTCAGGGTCATTGGGGGTTAGGGTTAAAGTTAGGGTCAGGGCCAAAGTTAGCCCAGGTCCCAATGTAACAAACTACCAAATAGAGACGTAAAAAATAAGACAATGACAATGATATTGTATAGTTAACATCTGAGAAGTTAAGTTTCTTATTTTGTGTCACGATCTGACACTCCCATTTAATAAGATTTAGAATTTACTTTTGCCCCTGACAACGGGGAGGGGAGTCGCGACCGATAGTGATTGCTGAAGAGACAGCTTTTACCCCGACAACCGAGTAATATAATAAATATATATACTTCCATCCCGTCACGCAAAATTTTGGTGAGTAAGATATGTGCATATTTCTAGCCACCGGATAATATTATTAACAGTAAATTATACAGATTGATGTAGAAAACACTGTGGAATTCCTTCTTTTTTTTTCAGTGAAACACAGAGAGCGCGTACGAAAGAAAGAGAAAGTTTGTGTTCGTAAGAGAGAGATAGAGGGAGAAGAGAGAGAGAGAGAGAGAGAGAGAGAGAGAGAGAGAGAATAAACGTAATTGAAAAGTGAAAACGCAATAAAAACAAATAAATAAATCGCAAAAAGTAAAAAAAAATTTAACAAAAACGAAAGTGAGGAAAGTCGTGATTCAAAGCAAAATAAAAAAGAAAATCTAATCGAAAAAAAAAGTAACAAGCATAATTTCGTTTTATTTCGGAAGCCTGCCAGTTTTTACGGTATATCAACCCTTTTTAGTAGAGTGTCCATCGTACACGCGTTATTTGAATGCAAATTATTAATTTTTAAAAAATATTTCACTCTTATCCGAGGGGTGCTCATAATAAAACAAGCGTAACTTACTAACAAATAGATGGTGCTTTGTTAGATTAGGACCCGCGCTAACTTTGACCCCGTCGTTAGGGTTAGGGTCAGGGAGGGGGGTAGGGTTACCTATAAAGTTCAGGGTCATTGGGGGTTAGGGTTAAAGTTAGGGTCAGGGTCAAAGTTAGCCCGGGTCCCAATGTAACAAAGTACCAAATAGATACGTAAAAATAAGACAAGGGCAATGATATTGTATAGTTAACATCTGATAAATTAATTTTTTTTATTTCAAATATTTATTTAGTTATATTGTCAAATTCGTCAAACAAAAATGGCGTTCGCTTATTTTAGGTGAGGTGGTCGCTAATTTCAGACTTTATAAAAGGCTAAATTGTCCGATTACAGTAGAGGATCTCTTTACATTAGCGACTAACCCGAGATGTAGGGGAGGGCGCCACTCTTTCCCCAAGACTGCTTCATTGTCCTTGATCCTGACCTTATAATACTGAGAGTTTTAGCAATGTTTGTTTTAGTCTTTGCTATGACTCAACCGAGGATAGAACTCTGGTATCCCGTTTCATTAGCGGAAACGCTTACCAAATGGGCCGGTTTCAGGCTTACGGTATGTATTTATTTATTTATTTATTTTATTTTTTAATATTTAAAATTTCTTCTTCTTCTTCTTCTTCTTCTTCTTCTTCTTCTTCTTCTTCTTCTTCTTCTTCTTCTTCTTCTTCTTCTTATTATTATTATTATTATTATTATTATTATTATTATTATTAGTTATATATTAATACGATAGAGTGTGTGTTATTTATTTTGTGTGTCACGATCTGACACTCCTATTTAAGAAGATTTAGTGAAGAGACAGCTTTTGCCCCGGCAACCGAGTAATATAAATAAATATATATACTTCCATTCCGTCACGCAAAATTTTTGTGAGTAAAATATGTGCATATTTCTAGCCACCGGATAATATTATTAACAGTAAATTATACAGATTGATGTAGAAAACACTGTGGAATTTCCACAGGGTCCCGCTAGTTATTATTATTATTACTATTATTATTATTATTACTATTACTATTATTATTATTATTATTATTATTATTATTATTATTATTATTATTATTATTATTATTTACTCACCAGGAATCTGAGTGACAAGTCTTCCTAGATTTTCTGTATCTTCACTTCTTTCGATGCTCATTGCAAATCACATTGCATTCTTGTAACAACTGTTTATCATTGATTTCTTGCTGCTAACAACTATTAATGGTTTTCACTGGAATCTGAGTGACAATAAGCCTTTCCAAGATTCCAGTACTCTTCATGCCCTTCCACCCACGAGTGAAATAGTAGGATAAACGATACTCTCAAGACTTGGTTGTGCAACTGGTCTTGGAGAAGGAAATACTCTGAAATAACGTCAGTCTTTCTCTGCTTAATTCTGAATTGTTCTCAGTAGTCCTGAATTTCCCATTGCCACTGAACTTAAGCAATGCTGGCTAAAGAGAGGAGCGGTTGGTGATTAGGTAACCCTTAGTTTACTACAGATACCCAGTGCAGGCACTCTTGTTTAAATCAAGTAAAAATGAAGTTTCACAAATTAGTATCTTTCTGCTCTTTCTCTCTCTCTCTCTTTCTCTCTCTCTCTTTCTTTATTTCTCTCTTTCTCTTTCTTTATTTCTCTCTTTCTTTATTTCTCTCTTTCTCTCTCTCTCTATCTTTCTTTCTTTCTCTCTTTCGGTCTCTCTCTTTCGGTCTCTCTCTTTCTCTGTCTCTCTCTTTTCCTATTTCTTTCTACGGGTAAACTGTATTATTAGTTATGCTGGTATTTTCTTTTGTATATAATTGATATTCCAATCCTAAGATAATTTTATTACATTTGCCTTTTAATAAAGTAAGAAAAAAGATAGAGAGAGAGAGATAGACAGATAGATAGACATATAGATATAGAGAGAGGGATTAGATGATGAGAGACGGAGGCGAGGGTGATAGACACTGCATAAAACAAGGGCTAAGGGACCAAACAACATACAGTGAGAGAGGGTGAGAGTGACAGATAGACACTCAGTAATATGTGGGTCACTTGGTGACGTAATTAGAATTGCAAATTGCAGCTTATTAGAACAATTAAAATAGAAGTATTTTTCTAAACATAACTCAATCCCAAAATTGAGGAATATTTTAGCAAGTATTTTATGTGATTAAAATATATGGAAAAAAATCATTGGGGAAACAAACGTTGATTAGATCAGCTTTATCATGCCAAACGCATACATGCAAGACATGAACATATTATGAAATTGTATTTGCGAATGAAGATTGTGTCAACATTTGGACTGGCTGCCATTCTTCATAATTGCTCTCCTTCTTATGTTGCCTCTCCATCACCCTTACTCTCTCCATCTCATTCCGGCTGGAAGTCAAACTCTCCTTCTCATCACATGCTGCACAATTAATCATTGTGACAGGCTTTCAGGATGGAATTTCTCGTCTCTTCCTGTCTTCAGATGGAATCTGAGATTATTTAACAAGGATAATAGAACAATATCAGCCAGACGAATCTAAGAGGAGAGTCAACACTAAACAACACAGCAAAAGAAATAAAGCGTTCAGACATATATATATATATATATATATATATATATATATATATATATATATATATATTTATATAAACACACACATATATATACACACACATATATATGTATATGTATATGTATATATATATATATATGTATATATTACGTAAGTTAGTAAGAATTTTGGAAATAATGATCAAAAGATTAACTAAACACAATGTATGTCTACCATATTTAGCAATATATATATATATATATATATATATATATATTTATATATATATATATATATGGCACAATCACGTTGACACACCGGTTCCCGTTAGATCACCGAAGGTAAGCGGCGTCGAGCCTGGCCAGTACTAAATGGGTGACCATTTGGGAATACCAGGTGCTGTATGTGCTCTCTGCTTATCTCGGCATTGTTTCCAGTCGTCTTGTATTACTACTTGTCATTGGAATCAAGCAATGCCGACTCAGGGGAGCGGTTGTTGGGGATTGCGCAACCCTTGCAATTACAAATTCATGCGCGGGCAGCCCCTGATGGGGCACTCATACGTCGAAATCGACGGGAGAGTCCATCATATATATATATATATATATATATATATATATATATATATATATATATATATATATATATATATATATAAAGTCATCTCCATATTCCAATAACCATGTTTTTATTTTATTATTTTTATTTTTTCACATTTCCAAAATATATATATATATATATGTGTAAATTAATAGATATAACCAAAAATAAAACCATAAATACGGCTCTTTACTAATAAGACACAGCCTCCTGAAGACGGTCGCGAGACCGAAAGCGCTCGAGAAATGGCCCAAGATACAACGTTAGGCGCCATAATCCACCAACTGACACCGGAAAACCGACGAATTGCTCGCCGCGTCGAGAAATTAACCAGAAAGATAGCAAAGAAAGAAAACTCTGTGGACTTCAACAACACATGTATAAATATATATATATATATATATATATATATATATATATATATATATATATATGAATGAAAGAGAAACTAAATTATCAGTAAAGTCATCAACGTTTCGTCTTCATCAAGAAAAGACTTCCTCAGGATGGTTTAAGAGAATAAAAAAGTTATAAACACGAGTGTATTACTTGGAAATAGTCTGTATGTATAGAATGTAAACAATATTTATGTTCATCTTCTGGGCGAAACATGGCCGACTAAAATGAAAATGTGTAATACGAATGTGGTGTGAAGTTCATGATAATTGCTGATTCTAGAACTCAAACACGATTAAACAGCGAAACGGTTTCTACAATCTAGCCCCTAAAATAAATATGTGTAATACGAATTATTATTTATTTTCATTCACGTTTGGAACACTATTTCCATTTTTATCATATATATATATATATATACACAAACCTCGGCCGCATTTTAAAAGTTGCACCTCAATAGCAATTAAGCTGCCAAATTAAACTTTACTTGTGACTAGTAAATTTTGATTTGTTATTGTTGTATGGCAATATAATTATGTACTTCAATAAAAAAAATATTTGAAAAAATTACTTATTTCAATCTGGACGACTATATATATATATATATATATATATATATATATATGTATATATGTATATGAATGTATATATAAATATATATGAATATATGTATGTAGATATATATATATATATATTTGATTGATATATATATATTTGCATATTTATATATATATATATACATAAATATGTGTATATATGTGTGTATATATATATGTATATATATACTTATAAATATATATATGTATATATACGTATATATATACATATATATATACGTATATGTATATACATATATATACGTATATATATATATATATACGTATATGTATATACATATATATACGTATATATATACGTATATGTATATACATATATATATACGTATATATATACGTATATGTATATACATATATATACGTATATATATATATGTGTATAACATTGATCTTATGTAAACTTTATTACATGATCATTTTCGCTCCAAGAATTCATCATAACAACACTATGTGTACAATCGTTTCTGAGACGATATATTTATATTAATATCGGATCACTTCATCAGGGTATAGACACCAATTTAAAAGCATACAGACAGCATCAAGGCTATAGAGTACAACCCTCCCAATTATACAACAAATTAGAAACAAACATAAAAGGAGTGGCACGGATATATCAAATCAATTCAGATCAGGTAAAAAAAAAAAACGATATTTGTGGATGTACAGTGGGACTCAAAGGAGAATGCCCGGATGTGATCTAACATGCAAATAGAAACACATTACAAGGAAGAAGAACAACATTTCTCTTCTTTTTTTTAAAACATAAAATCCATTATAAGGGAGATGCTCTCTCACTTCAGAATCATGCACATATATAATCACAATGTGATTAATGTTCAAATGATCAATGGTAGAGACATTGGTTCTCATAGCTTTAGTAAGAAGCCTCATCTAAAACTATTTCTGAAAGATTAGAAGTTATAGAAAAAGAAAATTGAAAAATTATTAAACGTTAAAGTAGTTGGGAAAATTACTATCTACAAGGTTTATTTAGATTGGGACTCAACAATATATTAGGTCGTTCGCTATGAACGGACTTAGCTCATAGTGTCCATAACTTTCCGAACGACCAATAGTAGCTAAATCCGTTCATAACTTTCTGAACGACCTAATATATAATATATATATATATATATATATATATATATATATATATATATATATATATATATATATATATATATATATATATATATATATATAATTAACTTGTTACAAATATCCAGGGTGTATAAATCCGAAGGAAGTTGAAACCGGGTTTATGAGAGTGCTCAATGAAAATTCAGAGCAAAATATATATTTTTTTTGTTGGTGATTTTTGCGAGCGTTAATGAAACAGCATATATTTTGTCGCAATTAATGGAATAAAATCACCAACAAATATATGTATATATATATATATATATATATATATATATAAAGAGAGAGAGAGAGAGAGAGGGAGGGAGAGAGAGAGAGAGTTATCCACAGACAGCTGCATTGCCGTATCACGGTTCTCCAGTGTGTGAGAGTAGTCAACAATCTTACTCATATGCTATCACGCTCACAACGAAAGTAAATGAAATTATGTTTATATATTCGTTTGTATTATCCATGACCGAGAGCACTCTATTCTAATTACGAAGAGGAAAACTTAATGCTAAACATTCTGAAAAAAAAGTCGTTTAAATATGAATTCTGAAGCCGAATCAAGATAGCAGACGTTTGTACATATAAAGAGCTCAATATCTTTTTAGATAGAGCTTTATAATAATAATAATAATGATATATATATTTCACTATCTATCTATCTATGATTAGGCAATGTTTACTTTAGCACAAATGCTGTTTTTAGAAAACCAATTCGAGTGCTTTAATAACATGGTCTTGTGTCAACCAAGTAAATAGCCTTTTGTCTACCTGTCAAAACTAATGAATAGATCAGTTACTCTTTGTTGTTCAAGCTTTCTAGGTGGTCACTTTCCCCCAGGGGGGAGGATTTCCTCATTTCGAGGGGAGGGAGGGCATTTTTAGTTTTTAATCTCTTAATTGTAAAAAGACGACACGCAAACCCCAAAAAAGGTAAAAAAAAAAATAAAAAAAATAATAATAATAACAAATGCTCCTTCGGGGATTTAGGGCAGTGTCAGAAAGAAGAAAAGAAAAAGAAACAAAAATTATGAAACCTTTTACCTGTGTGTATCACACAAAGGGGAGGTAACCATCAATCCCTGTGGAATGAGGTTTACATAAGAGACAGAGACCACCGGGAAATCTGGAAACTCAAAGAATCAGCGCATCAAACATCCATTTCCCTGATAATTTAAAGGGTTTGATCTAAAATTGTTTATTTAAATTACAATTTAGTGAAAATGTTTGAGAATTTGGCGTACCAGAAGAACGTCCGACTCAAAGTCTGCAGAAAACGGTGTAGAGTTAAAATGTGTTCCTCCTATTAAAGACTTCCTGTTTTGGTTAAAAATAATTAATTAAATAGAATAGTTTTTATTTTAAATAATTTCTTTTTACAAAAATAAATATTCACATAGGTATATTAAAAATAATAAAATGTTTTTGTTTTTTTAAATTCTTTTTTTTTTAATAATGAAATAGGTGGTTTTATTTTCTTTTGAAAATAAAATAAAATGTTTTTGATTTTTGAATGTTTTAGATATATATATATTTTTTAGCATAGAAATAATAAATCAAATATGAATTATTTGGGGGAAAATAGAAGAAAGTTGTTTATTTCTAAACATTGAAATATGAATGTTTTTAACAATCATAGTACTAACAATCATAGTACTAACAATCATGTATGATATGGCCAAAGTAATTTGTTTCAACTCAGCAACGCCAGAGAAACTCTCACAAGGTAACTGTTATATTACGGATGAGCTTAATAAGAGGGACAAATTTTGACCCCACACCGTTTTCTGCAGACTTCGAGTCGGACGTTCTTCTGGTAAGCCGAGAATTTAGTATGTAAGCAATAATTATGACTTAAAGAAAGAAAAGAAAAAGGTTGTGTGTTCCTTTTTATGAGTAACGAGTTCCCACTTATCTCAAAGACATCAGAGGATACAAGCTCCAGCCCCTGTCGCATCGCCACAATTTTGCATCCTTGTGCCTGTTTTACAAATACTTCAATGGATTGTGCTCCTATGAACTTGCTGCTCTCGTTCCCCCTCGACGTAAATACACTAGACCAATCCGACAATCAGCTAAGTCCAATGCATTCACTGTGGAGGTCCCTAGATACCGGAGAGCCTTATACTCCAATAGCTTTTTTCCTCGTTCTGCTGTACTCTGGAACTCCCTCCCTGCCCCCCGTTTCCCCGACAGTACCGACATGCAGAGGTTTAAAACTAATGTAAAGACATCTCGCTGCACAGTTCCCAACTTAGAATGACACCCTAAACCTACTCCCTAATCCTCAGTAGCCCCTTACGTCTACAATGGCATCCTGAGGCGAAATATCATAAAAAAACAAAAAAATAAGGGTTAGTGAGATGGGTAGATTGTCAGTTGAATGATGAAGAATATTATGAGAGGATTGGGAATGATGAATAGAATGAATAACATTTGATGACTTATGAGGACGGTTTATGACAAGGCTTTATTGACATTAGATTTGAAGATGACCATGTTGTAGCCAGCAGGGAAGCATTCACGTGGAAACATGTTGCAGGTATGGGAAGTTCTTGGAAAGAAACTTCAGTTCACAAAAATTCTTACTTATCTATGTAGGTCTTATCTATTTATCAATCTACTTAATTCCAGTGAATATCTGCTACCCCCCCCCCGCCATGCTTTTTTATTCTCTCCTTTATATATTTTTATTATCGGTGTGTTTGATTGCCGAAATCGCCTTCTTCTATCCTTTTCCCAAATACATTCAAGTAGGCGTGAATAAGTAATTACATTCTTTCCTCTTTTATGGCCACCCTAACAACCTACCAAGTCATAAAGTAAACGATTCACATCATAAAAAGGTGGGGCACATTGTATCCCTAACCCCTCCCGTCCCCCAATTCAAGAACCTTTAAATGCAGGCATGTAATTAATCTGCATAATCAAAGAGGACATTCTTTAGATTTCTGGCCATTCCCGAAATAGCAACAGGATGGGTTAACGTGAAAAAGTCTACTTGGTAATGGCTTCCGGATTGGAAATTGGAAATTGAAAAGGGGGTATAATTTTGATCATTCGGACTACGTTTCTCATTTTCTCATCTTGAGTGTTATCATCACAACGTTTCGGCCGCTGTAACCTTTCGCCTTCTTCAGGTGTATTTTTTCGAACTCAAGAATATTTCTGTCAAACTTATTAACTCTGGGCGGAATCCGCAAGGACCCGTGGCGCAGTGTATATAATACTAAGTTAAATTCAGTTCTTAGTGATAGTCATCTGAAGGTTGAAGGTTCGATCCTCGGTTCGGGCGATACAAAGAATTGCGAATTACTGACGGAACAAGAACATGCTACGCTCGTGGATTAAATAAAGGGTTCCGTTCGAAATTCCGAACTAGAAATCTTCTCACATCTGCTTATATCATATATCTCTACAAAGCCACCATTCGCCCATGCATGGAATATTGTCACCAGATCTGGGTTGATGCACCGACCACGGGTCTTTCTCTCTTGCACAGGGTGCAAAAACGTCCAACAGTCTACCAAGCTCCAGCCTCTGTCCCATCGCAACAACATTTCGCCAAAATGGGTGCCAGAGAGTAAGATTGGAACAAACCAGTCCCGCAGAAAATAATAAATTTTAAATTTTAAATTTCTTAAACATCATATGAACACCGTATCTCTATAGAGAAGATAATTTTAAGAAATTTAAAATTTATTAACTTATTATTTTCTGCGGGACTGGTTTGTTCCAGTCCTACACCCTGGCATCCATTTTGGTGAATTCCACACAGTCGTACTTTTCTTTGGGGCCATTTTTGACAAAGGGAAGATTTTTCCGAAATATCAAATGATTTTCAATCATCATCCGGACAGCACACACAGCTGACACCATACTTGCTGTTTATGTAAGATTGAAAAGAAAAATAAATAGATAGTTGTAAGTCCTCTCATTCGATTGTTTATTTTTGTTCTTTCCAGCTTCTCATCACTCCGGCACTCTGCATTGCCTTCAGTCTTCTTAATACATTTATTACAATTCCCAGCAATGCTTCAAGCAAACTACCATTCTTTCTCTCTCTCTCTCTCTCTCCCTCTCTCTCTCTCCCTCTCTCTCTATATATATATATATATATATATGTGTGTGTGTGTGTGTGTGTGTGTGTGTGTGATTCAAAGTGTAAGAGGTATAAGAAAGGAATGAAGGGCTGTCCAGGTTATGTGATAAATTTCATTAACTGAGGTGAATAAGTATTTCCATAAAACAATGTCAACAAGAAAACCTTTTTAGGTCCAACGCTCCTTCCATTCATTGTTGGGCCCCATCAGCGCACCCCCCACCGCCGACAAGCACACTTCCCACTCCCCTATACTCTACCTCCCCATACTCATCCCCTCTACAAAGCAAGCTCTAAAATATAAAACTAAAAAGTACTCCCCCCCCCCCTCCTCAGGAAAACGAGGTCAGTCATGTCTTTTTCTTGTTCGCGTTTTTTGTTGTTGTTGTTGTGTGTGTGTCCACCGGTAAAACCCCGGAGGGGCCTCCGGAACGAAGGCGGGGTGGGGGTGGGGTTGGGGTTTGGATGTAGGGCTACTTTACGACATGGCTGCTGTTTTGATGGATTTGGCAGATGAGGAGCCCAGAGGGACGGACAGCCAGTTTTGGCACGTCTACTACTTCGATTGCCTCATGTAAAGACAGGACAATTTGGGGGACGTTGAGAAAACAAAGAAAACAAATCCCAAAGTTATACACTACTGCTACTGCAACTACTACTGCTACTGCTACTATTACTGTTAATATCAATAATGATAGCAATTATAATTACAATAACACTATGAAGCTACTTCTTTATTTTTCTGTATTCTACGTTGTTTGTGGGTATTAGGGCCACGGTCGGTACTCGGAAGGAATGGGTAACTAGAAGCTTTCAGTACTTACCGAGTCAGTCCCGAGTATTGACGGATAATCTCGAGTCAGTCCCAGAAATGGTCGAAATGGTTTACGATTTGTAAAAACGAAGACGACCCTAAGCATACGAAGAATTATGTTAGGGTTTGAAAATTTTTTACCCCCTCAAAGAAAAAAAAAAAAAAAAAAAAGTTGAAAAGAAGGTGGCTTTCGAAATCGTAAACTGCTTCGGCCATTTCCGGGACTTACTCGGAATTCTCCGTCGATACTTGTGACCGACTCAGTAAGTACTGAAATCCCCTGGATACCCATTCCTAACAAGTACCCCACAGTTGACTCCAGTAAACTTTAATCTATCTAGTCTTTCTAGTTTTCTAGTCTATCTTGTCTAGTCTTCACTATCTAGTCTAGTATATAAAGTTAAAACGATTTTTCCCTTGTACCTTCTTGAAGAATAGGAAAATAACCACATGCATCACAGGCTACTAAACCCACCACTATATTACGCTTATTCACTCGAGCATGTTTCAGTAAATTTGTAATTATTTTCTCCAACTAACACTAAATATTACTTTTGGCCCACCATCTTCGACTCTCCTCAAAACATACTCCATATAGGTGGAAGCAAAAACTTTTCCCCCAACACCTCAGTACTGGCACCTTTCCCATCGACATCGAGAACTAATAAACAACGTCTACTTTTCAAACAAGTGCCCGTTAATATTTACTATTTGTCTGCTATTAATTAACTACATAATACAAAACATTACTCACACATTTAATTGATGCTCCTGCTAATTACTCTAATTTTCGGGAATATCAGATTACGTTATTTCTACCTATTACATATACATTTATACTCATTCCAGTTTTTAGAGAATGCAATTAACGTACATAATACTTTGCAGTATTTCCTCAATAAACATGGCGGCTACAATTTCTTCAGTGACGCAATTTTAATTAAGTTAATATACGTCAAGCTACTCAACAGACCTGCATAAAGTTGACATTTTTTAAGCCTACACTTTTTGCACGCATACTATCCCAAAATTGGGGAAAACATAGATTTCTTCGTATGGAAATGTCCCAAAACGTGTCACTGGTGGACCCTACATTTGGTCGCCGTAATATAAAACGCATGCCAGCTAGACGCTTTGTTTATTTTCCAACAAATTGTCTACTCGCTTTCGTGGCTGAGTGGTTATCACCGTACATCCAAGAGGTTTAAGGTTCGATCCCAGTCGACTCACACAATTTTTTAAAAAACATTGTTAAACTTCTGCATACGAGAGAGGGGGAAGGGAGGACTATGGACCTGATTTTTTCATTTCAACGTTATTATTTAGTAATTTGAAAAAAAAATCAATGTAATAGGTAGTACTTTAGTTATTGTGAATATCATCATTTTTCTTCGTGCACACATTGGTTTATTAGTGCTCTGCAGGCCTCCTTAATTATATTTGGGTGTTTCATTAGTGCTCAGGAGGCATACTCATTTTTCTTTTTCCTTTTTCCTTTTCTCACAAAACAATAGAATTTCTATACAAAGATAACAGGAGGGATTGCATATTCAAGTGTATAAAGACGATAAACATTTTATATTTTAATACAAAAGTTTGATTGCGTATTTAAGTGTATGAAGTTTGATTGCGTATTTAAGTGTATGAAGTTTGATTGCATATTAAAGTGTATAAATACGATAAACAGTTTTATTAACAAACTTTTGACGATTTGACAGTCCGTGAAAATGCAATACAATGGTAAGATAATCCAAAATGATTACTTACTACTAGTATTTACCCGGCGTTGCCCGGGTAGAGATGAAATAAATTATATTTTTCAATTGGATCAATTAGGTTTTAAGGACCCCAGAAAATGTAACGACGAAAGGAACGCATTCGGGCTGACCTTCGCATACAGTAAACTGTTTGATGTTGAACGAAAGGAAAGATAAACTTAAAGAAATAGTTAAATTAAAAAGAAAATTAAAATTCAATAGTATTTACATCTCGATAATGTTGGATAAATAAATACCGCTAATAAATAAAGGTTAAATTGTTTCGCTAAGTTTATAAAATATCGGATTTACGATTGAAAAAAAGAAAACCGGTGAATTTTATCTTCAATCTATTGCACTTAGCAGTAGTAAATCAAGATAGCTACAAGCAAATAAAGCTAGTTAGCCCCGTAGTAAAAATTTAAGATGGCTACCACAAAGGAAGCTAGTTAGCTCCGTAGTAAAAATTTAAGATGGCTACCACAAAGGAAGCCCCGCACAACACAAAAGTTACGAAGGCTGGATTTAGTCGAATTGCGAACGAAATAACCATATAGGTGCTATAACGTTTTATTTATAGGTCATTTACTAAGTTTTTTTTATGCGAGTTCTGTGAATGTAAGTACATATTATTAAAAGATTTTGTTTAACCCTTTCGAAGTCGAGATCATTTTCTGCAGAGTCACTCAATGAACCACTGTATAGTGTAGTTTTTTTTCAAGACATTACAATCCAAGAACTTTTTATTCTTTGTGGTTTTTCTTGATGATTTTGTAGTGTTGCAGAGACGATATTGACATAAAAATGTTGTTTGGCTCACGTCAAAAGAAACGGACCGTAAAAAGTACATCTCACAGAAATGCTTTTATTTTTTTTGGAAATATGAAAAATCCCCCCAAAAAACATGGTTATTAGAATATAAAATGAACCGCGAATAGATTTTGATGCTTCAAAGTTCACTAAAAATCAGGTTTTTGTAAATTAGCATGTGTTTTTTTTTGGGGGGGGGGGGCATGAAAGCCACCAAATTAGGGTAAATGAGCCCTTTCTGCTTGCAAGTTGTTGTTGTTTTTTTTTAATATTTCAGTTTCGTATAAATTCGCGAAACTTTGGAATACCAATGCTTTTGTATGAGCCGCATTTAATATGAATCCGAAGGAATAATTAGCGTTTTTAATTGAGTTTTTTTTTGTGACATTGGCCTTAGTTGGACTTATCAGTTCTACCGAATTTATGAAGAAAATGTTAAGTCAATGCTTATGCTGAAAATCAGCGAATTTGTGAAACTGCGAATGGTTAACCCGCGAATAGCGGGGGGGGGGGGGGCACTGTACACACACACAAAAATATTATGGTTCGGAATATTTTAGATGACGGTTGATAATTCTTAGAATTTGGTATATTCGGACTACTATTCTCATCTTGGGTGTTTTTATCACAACGTTTCGGCCGATGTAACCTCCGATCTTCTTCAGGTGTACTTTGTCAAACTGGGGAATCTTTCTGTCGAACTCGGGAATCTGAACGGAATTTCGACAAAGTACACATGAAGAAGGTCGGAGGTTACATCGGCCGAAACGTTGTGATAAAAACACCCAAGATGAGAACAGTAGTCCGAATTTACCAAATTCTACGAACACAAAACTATATATTTACATATGAAGAAAGGTGGGGATAAAATGATCCGACGTAATGTAAAATGAAAAAAGGAAAGCCAAAACCTATGTGAGTTATGTATTCATCAACGTTTCGTCTTTATTGAAAGACTTCCTCAGGATGAAGAAAGTAATGTAGAAAAATCATACAGAATATTAATTTTGATATGTCAGAAAATGTCCAGACTTCGGCATGGCTGTTGGCGTGAACAAGCAGAGGACGAAACACACACACACACACACACACACACATATATATATATATATATATATATATATATATATATATATATATATATATATATAATTATTAATGACAATATATGTATTAGCATATACTATAAGTGCCCTTTTACTTTGCAGTCTCCTTAAAAGATTCAGCTCGATGATTGTCAATTAGTGACAACAGAGCAAATATAACAATTTTAACTATTTTAAGAAATATTACTGAATCAAAATTTATAAATGTCCACGCAACTTTTAGGACGTACTAGCTCTGAACGAAAAATTCAAAATGGCATATTAGTGGGTTCCCTCACGTGTGAGTTTGCTCTTTTCTTTGTTTTTTGTTTGGTTTCACCCAAAAATGAACCACTGTATAGTGTAGGTTTTTTCAAGACATTTTAATCCAAGAACTTTTTACTCTTAGTGATTTTTTTTCTGATGGTTTTGTAATGCTGCAGAGACGATAATGACATAAAAATGTTGTTTGGCACAAGACAAATGAAACGGACCGTAAAAAATATATCTCACAGAAATGTTATGTTTTTTGGAAATGTGAAAAAATAAAAATAATAAAATAAAAACATGGTTATTGGAATATGAAGATGACTTATATATATATATATACTTTTTCAAGAACTGGTAGTAAAAAGAAAAAGGAAAGCTATTAAAGTAATATTTAAGTTATTCAGTCTAATTAACACAAGGTGAGTGGCAGGAGATGATCAAACCAAGGAAACTCTCTCTGCATCCGGGGATACGGCGGTGTGTGGTGGTGGGCCATGAGGGCACGGTGTCCATGCGTGTAGGGGGGGGGGTGAGGGGTTGTAATGATAAGTGACAAGTGGCTTCCTCCCCATTACTTAATGCTAGGTTCCACTACCCATAACATGATTTGACAAAGTGGGTTAGGAGAGGCAAACCTCTTGTCTCTTATTACCCCGTCCCCATCCGTTCCACCCCCCACACACAAACCCTCAAAAAGAAGGATTTGGAAGGAAGATTTTCTGAATCAGTCTCATTCACTGATGACAGGTTTGGTACACGGTGGATCCAGCATTTCCTTGGTAATCATTATTATTAGCAACATAGATTATTTAAAAGGAAAAACAGTTGAGAAATTAGTCAAAAAACAATTTATCTTGCTTCACATACTCATTTGTGACGGATTTGCGTAAACAACAAGAAAAATAATGTATTTTATAAGCCTTTTAAGTTACCGTAAATGTCGGTTCTGAGCAAAGTAACCATCTTTCTTTAGTCAGGAAAAGTAAAGTTCATAACGTAAACAAAGATGGCTACTTTGCCGCGAGCCGATATTTACGGTAACTTGAAAGGCTTATAACTTATATTAAATTTGATGTATGATTTTTAACGCAAATATCGGTTCTGAGTAAAGTAACCATCTTTCTTCAGTCAGGAAAAGTAAACTTCATAACGTAAACAAAGATGGCTACTTTGCCGCGAGCCGATATTTACGGTAACTTTAAAGGCTTATAAGTTATATTAAATATTAAATTTAATTTATGATTTTTAACGCAAAAAGATCACAAATGAGAATGGAAAAGCAAAATCAGGGTTTGACTAATTTCTCAACGGTATTTGCTTTGAGATAATTTATGTCGCCAATAGTAATGATTATTGTTTCAGTTTCCTGGTCAGCAGGATCTTCACAGCGAACCATAGAATTACCCCCGCTCTATATGTAACACGAGGTAACTTTAATATAGGTTGATAGGCACTTCTTTAGTTTAGCTGTGAATCAGAAATCAATTTTGAAGAGCTATATTCACTCTTAACCAAGGCAATCCATAAAACAGGCCTGGCAAACATGTGACTGGGGTCGGACATGTGAAGACCAAAATTACTACTAAATAAAAATTACCGAGAAAAGTTTTAGTAAGAAATTTCTTAGTAATGTCCAGTAATTAGCAACTATACTATGGAAGTAGCATGCAATAATTGATTTATTTCCATCAAATCGAATGTAAAAAATACAAAAATATAAAAGAACTAAATTTAAAAAAATTCACTTTATTCACATTTTTGATATATCAAAAATCATGAGTCAATTTGTTTATATTTACTACTTGATTACAGAAAATACTTTAATGGATTGTGCTCCGATGAACTGGCTACTCTGGTGCCCCTTCGACGTAAATTCACAAGACCAACTCGACAATCCGCTAAATCCCATCCATTCACTGTGGAGGTCCCCAGATGTCGGAGAGCCTTCTACTCTAATAGCTTCTTTCCTCGTGCTGCTGGCCTCTGGAACTCCCTCTCTGCTCCCTGCTTCCCCGACAGTACCGACATGCAGAGGTTTAAAACTAATGTAAACAGACATCTCGCTACACTGCTCCCAACTTGGGGTGACACCCAAAACCCACACTCAAATTCTCAGTAACCCTTTACGTCTACAGTGGCGGCCTGCCTTGTTTGGGGTGAAATATGTTAAAAAAATAGAATGACATAATACAATGAGAAAGCAATTTCAACACTTTACAAAATCAAATACTTCATGAACAAAATGTTTGGAGAAACAATTTTGATATGTTTGTTACATAGACAATTTCTTTTTAGAGGACATGAAGAAAAGAAATTACTAGACATTACGGAGACATTTCTCACTAAAACTTTTCTCAGTAATTATTATTTAGTAGTAATTTTGGTCTTTCCATGTCCGTCTCCAGTCGTAGACCCCAGTCACATGTTTGCAAGGCCTGTATTATGGATCGCCTTATTCCTAACCCAATCAAACGGAAGTAACAATTATTTTTACCATTATTTTTAAATGATAACTTTTCGTTTTATACAAAAAAAAATCAACGTTGGCTGTTTGTTTGATAAAAAAATCAGACAAACTCTTCGTTTTTATAAAGTTTTAAATTATACAAAAAAAAATCAACGTTGACTGTTTGTTTGATAAAAAAATCAGATAAACTCTTCGTTTTTATAAAATTTTAAATTATACAAAAAAAAATCAATATTGACTGTTTGTTTGATAAAAAATCAGACAAACTCTTCGTTTTTATAAAGTTTTAAATTATACAAAAAAAAATCAACGTTGACTGTTTGTTTGATAAAAAAATCAGATAAACTCTTCGTTTTTATAAAATTTTAAATTATACAAAAAAAAATCAATATTGACTGTTTGTTTGATAAAAAATCAGACAAACTCTTCGTTTTTATAAAGTTTTAAATTATACAAAAAAAAATCAACGTTGACTGTTTGTTTGACAAAAAAATCAGACAAACTCTTCGTTTTTATAAAATTTTAAATTATACAAAAAAAAATCAACGTTGACTGTTTGTTTGATAAAAAATCAGATAAACTCTTCGTTTTTATAAAATTTTAAATTATAAAAAAAAAAAAATCAACGTTGACTGTTTGTTTGATAAAAAAATCAGACAAACTCTTCGTTTTTATAAAATTTTAAATTATACAAAAAAAAATCAATATTGACTGTTTGTTTGATAAAAAATCAGACAAACTCTTCGTTTTTATAAAGTTTTAAATTATACAAAAAAAAAATCAACGTTGACTGTTTGTTTGATAAAAAAATCAGATAAACTCTTCGTTTTTATAAAATTTTAAATTATACAAAAAAAAATCAATATTGACTGTTTGTTTGATAAAAAATCAGACAAACTCTTCGTTTTTATAAAGTTTTAAATTATACAAAAAAAAATCAACGTTGACTGTTTGTTTGACAAAAAAATCAGACAAACTCTTCGTTTTTATAAAGTTTTAAATTATACAACAAAAATCAACGTTGACTGTTTGTTTGATAAAAAAATCAGACAAACTCTTCGTTTTTATAAAATTTTAAATTATGCAAAAAAAAAAAAAAAATCAATGTTGACAAAAAAAATCAGACAAACTAAATAACATTTTACATTATTAAATAAAAAAAAAACACTGTTCGCTGTTATTGTTCGCTTTATTTTTGGATAAACACTTCTAATTTCTTCCGGTTGATTGTCTGCCCTTGTTTTCAAAATTGAAAATAAATAAATTCCGATTCACAACTAAAAAAGTGCCGGTTAATATTATCCTCATAACTTTTGTACCATTCAAAAGAAGAAACATAAAATAAAAATGATGATTAAAAACATTGTTTTTTAAACGTTTGGAAAATAATGCAAATAAGAAATTAAAATCGTGTTTACGTTATCGACGCTTTAAAACAATGTTTTTATGTAGTGGCCATTTTGTACGAGTTAGCATACATTAGTTGATTTATTAATCAACTAATGGTCAAATGTTCACGAAATTTTGGATACTCATCCACTTTTGAATGAATTCATTTTTAAAATGCGGTTTTCGTAAAATATATAACGGGAAATATTTTTTATACGTGATCCCCCACCCTATTTCATTTCATGAAATCTGAACAAAATATAATAACCGATCGAAATGTTAATATTATATAAAGCGAAAGAGTGTAAATAAACTTTATTTTTTTATGTTTAATCATACCATAATTTGGTAAACTTACCGTGAATTGATAAATAAAAAGTCAAAATAAATTACAATATTATTATGTTTTGATAAAAAATACTGCTTTTTCTCATTAATATATACGATAATTTGTTGAATTGCAAAGAAAAGAAACATTTTCAAAAATAATTGATTTTTAAGAAATTTAAATGATTTCAAATGATTCCATTAGTTGGAAATGTTGAGGTTTAAACATCGAATCTGGAAAAAGGGTTCCTAACCTTTCAAAATATTTTAATATGATATAAAACTGACTATTGGCTATTGTAAAATAGCGAAATCGACATCGATTTCATAATTTGTGATTGTAAATAGGTGTTTTGTTTGTTAGTGGTGACTAACGTTTATGGCCATCCGTTTGACAATGACCAATGTATGGGAGCCTGTAACTTCCTGTAGGAATAACTATTCTGTACTTTCACCTAACAATTTAATAAACAGAATAGTTAATCAACCACCCACCTCCCTATGTTAAGAATAACTTTCTAAATGATAACGTTATTATTTCAGGCCTGTCCCTAAACTGCATAAGTACCATTTTAAAAATTTATTTTCTTACTAATTCTCTGGATTTTCTTTATGGGTTATGGTTACAACAAAAAAACCCAGTTTGAATTATCTCCCCTTTTAACTCACTCTTCTAAATTAAAGATGTAAATTTCATCTGTCCGCAATAATATAGAAGCACCGAAATATTCATATTTAGATGCGCGGTACTAACGTATTACTAAGGATAAAAGCCAGGTAAATAAAAAAAATAAATAAAAAGACAAAATTAAAAAAAAAATAGACTCTCTCTCTCTTCTCCAGCTATGGGTTAAATAGTATTAGTACTTGTAGTGATATTCCCTATTATTTATAGTAGACTATTTCAATCTTCTGTTTTATAGTGAGTTTTATTAATGTTGGCTGTTGACAGAGAGATAGATAGATAGAGAGAGAGAGAGAGAGAGAGAGAGAGAGAGAGAGAGAGAGACAGAGAGGGAGAGACAGACAGACAGACAGACAAACAGACATGGACGGAAGCGACCGTTATAGAATCTGTATCGAATAAGAGCAAGGGGGGGGTCGACAAAAACTTAGTAAGAGATGATGACTCAGTAATTAAATAAAAAACTACGCCGAATTAGAACAATAAAAATGGAATTTTGTCAAACATAACTCAATCCCAAAACTAAGTAATATTTAACATGTATTTTGCGTGATTAAAATATATAGGTAGAAAAAGCCGTAGGGAAACAAACATTGATTAACTTTACTTTAGTATAAAGAATCTGAATAATATAATAACTTGAGGGTTCTTGGTAAGGTGCAGAAACGTATATAATTTGATTGGCCCTACCCTTTCTTCTTCTCTACATACATGATGTTGCTAGTCTCAGTCTTTTCTATAAATACTATTATGGCATGTGTTCTTCAGAATTATGTGATCTATTCCCCGCTTCTTTTTTTTCCAGCTCGTTTGAGTCGTTGGTCTAGTGGTCTCCATCAATTCGTTGTTTTGATACCTCATTGTAATTCAGCTTCCTATTCCAGTAGCTTCTTTCCAAGAACTGCAGGCTTGTGGAACCCTCTTCCTGCTGACGGTTTCCTCCTTGGTTTTTTTCAATAGTCATCTCCTGTATTTGCGATAATCATATTTGTTCTTGTGAAACTCTCTTCCTGCTGACTGTTTCCTCCTCCCTATAGGCTGGGTCTTTTCAAGACTAAGGCCAATAGGCATCTCCTGTCTTTGCGACAATCATATTTCGTTAGCTCCTTACATCAAGTGGCTTCATGTCTTGTCTGGAGCGATTTCCATAAAAATTATAAAGAAGCTAGTTCTCGCTGTCAGGTTGAGATCCAGATAGTTGTGTGCGTATGATAATCAGTGTTCTAAAAAGTTAGACCTGTATAATAATTTCACTTATTAGTTAATTAAAGTGAATATTATTAATTATTAGTTAATTAAAGTGAATATTATTAATCTATTTTCCTAGAAAAGTATCTACGCCTCTCCCCTCCCTCTTTCTAAGCTTGTTAATTCACCCTCTTCCAATTTCTAAGCTGTTTATTTAGTCAACACAAAAAATGGTTTCCACAAGAAACCTTTGCCCCTCTTCCGTGAGAATGGCAAACTTGTGTTTTCAATCGAATCGGAATCAGGATGTTAAGAATTTTCAGATGTAGAAAAAGGAATTAATTATGGATTCGCTTTATTCGCCTTCCCCCCTTTTTTTTTCTTTAAATGTCAAAAAATAAAGAAATAAAGAAATAATAAACGAAAGAGGGCAAAGAAAATTGAAAACAAGTTGAAACGATCGCTTGATTCCGATGCCAAAGAAACCTTATTTTCTCATCATTGAACCCTATCCGATTCTTCAGGTCATCACGACAGGGAATTGCAGTAATCATAACAGGCCGTTTCCCGTTCATGGCGAGGATCTGAAAATAAATTAAAGACAGCCCCAACTCCAGGAGGCGACTTCTCAAAGATAGCATCTCCTTTAATTAGACGAGCATGTACAATATCATTTGGATTATTTGGACTACTGTTCTCATCTTGGTTTCATACAAAAGAAACTTCGGCGCTTTTTCGTAATAATCAACCACCCGTTTTTCTCAACTTTTTTACTAACCAAATTAAAAAAAAACTTTCGGTGTACAATTACCTACCATGTCGCTAGAGAATTCCGTGTTTTAAAATTTTTTTTACTCCAAATATTTTAGATTTGACGAGGGGGGGGGGGGTCAGTTTCCTATATAAATTCAACGTAAACTGATCACCCACTTTTGACCATGTTGAATGTTGTTTGTTTATTCAGCAATTTTTTTCCACCTTTTTTTACGGACCAATCTTTTTTCTTTTTTTCTGTGTACCTATCGTGCCGCTAGAGAATTACAGGTTGTTTGTAAATTTTTGGAAAAATTTGTAATGGTCAAAAAGTTGGGGATCAGTTGACATTAAATTTATATAGGAAACTTATCCCTCTTATAAAACCTAAAATATTTGAAACCCCCCCCCCCTAAAAACATGGAATTCTCTAGCGACATGATAGGTAATTGTACACCGAAAAAGAGAAAAACAATTGGTCAGTAAAAAAAGTTGAGAAAAACGGGTGGTTGATTATTACGAAGAAGTGCCGAAAATCCAAACCACAGGGATGTGAGGAGCCAATAGAAAAATAAAGCTAATATTGAGATGAATTTCTCAACCTGCGGGGGGGGGGGGCACCGACCCCTGCGCGCGTGTGTGTGCGTGTATAATGAAAACTCATCTAACTCCCCTACCCCTTCATGAATCGTTTGATGTCTTAGCCTTTCCGGCAAAATGAACATTTTCACTTTTCAGAGAGAACTGTCGTGAAGGAAGGCAAGGCAAGGCAAGGCAAGACGGAGAGAACAAGAGAGAAAAAAAAACAGGACAAGAGAAAGAAAGATAAAGTGAGAGAAGAAGAAAGTGAAAGAGAAAAAGAGAAATAAAATCCAGCCAAATAACGATAAAAAATAAGGAGGTAAGGCTCTGGCGATTTAGCAGAAATCAGATTTTTCTTATTTAAAATAAAGGCAAAGATAAAATATGGTTATTCTGACCACAAAAAATTTAAGCGGAAATCTGCTTTTTTTCCGGAGTAAAAAAAGCGGAATTCCGCAAAAAAAAAGTGAAGAACCCCATAACCATTGTCGTATTTGACAATATTTTTCAGATGAGGAATTGTCTGTATTTACAAACATTACTGACATGTTTCGGACTGTTGTTCTCATCTTAGTTGTGGCCATGTTCACAACATTTCGGCTGTTGTACTCCCAAGACACTAATAAGCACCATCCAGACCTCCATTAAAAAAGTGCGGAAAGTACTGGGACCTTGAGGAGGCTTTTTGCCACTCAAACTTCAGAGAAGCAAATGCAGGTCCCAGGGAAAACGGGTTAGGGTTGCACCGTTTATTGTCCATCAGGGATTGAACCCATAGTGTTCCAGATACAAAATGGAAACATGTAACTTTTGTCACGCGAGGCTTGGTTTGCATTTGCTGATTCTCGTTGTGATAAAAAGCGTATACACTTTTATGTAGAGAGAGAGGGGGGAGAGGGGAGGGGAGAGAGGGGAGGGGAGAGGAGGGGATGAGGGAGGGGAGGGAGATGAAGAGGGAGGGGGAGAGAGAGGGGAGGGGAGGGAATTGGATTGCGTGTTGGACTGTTGTTGGTAAAAAGAACAGAAAGAATAATTCGGCGTCCCGTTTGAACTCAGTGGTAGAGCATTCTTTAACTCTTCCTTGCACCAACGTCCGTTGTCAGCATGGAATCAATGGTAAATGGCTGTTGCGATAACGCAGAATGATAGTTAATTGTTATTGAAAGAGACGGTGAGTGCTGTAAGTCTGGGAAGAATTGTTGTCATTCAGACTCTAGGGAACACCACTGGTTATTGCTAGTGAGTAACGACTGATAATGACTCTTTGTAAAAAAAAAAAAAAGTAACTAAAAACAGTAATAAGCACAATCAGAATATTTAGGAATAGAATTTGGAACGAAAAAAAGTGTGCACTACCAGAGATGAAGAAGGGAAAACTTGAAACAACAGTAAACATAAAACTGCCGAATTGAGAGGTGATGAGAGCATTTGGTGAACGCGAAAACTACAGATATCTGGGCATTCTGGAAACAGACAATCAAATCAACAGATGAAAAGGGTGATCAGAAAAGAGTATTTAAGAAATACAAGAAACCTCATTGAAAGTAAATTATATAGTAGAAACCTAATAAAAGGAATGCATACTTCGGCAGTATTCCAATTAAAATACTCTGAACCCCTCATAAACTGGACAAATGAAGAACTCGGATATATTGATACAAATAACTAGGAAACTAATGACTATGCTGCAGAATGATATTAACTGACTCTATGTAAAAGTAAAGATGGGGGAAGAGGACTGGTAAATACTGGTAAGATTGCGTGGGCGATGGGATAAAAGACAATATAAAAATAAAAAGCGAGGCTGATTATCACCGCCAAAATGAACAATACAAACAGCAGTAAAGTAATAAACAAAATTCGTATGAATCAAACTTTTTTGACCGGCTCGATGCTGCTGTTGGTATCGATACGAGGACACGTGAAGGTTGCTAACATCCTTAAGTGAAAGTGGTACTATGAAATTTACTAGATTCGAACTTGGCATATTCAGGTCGTCAGTGCGTGTTGTTATCTACTTAACCACGACTACCATCATCTCCCCTACAAAGAGCAATGAAATGGGAAACAAAAAGGCGACAAAAGTAAAATAGGAAGAGAAGCAGCTACATGAACGATTTATAAGAGTGGGCAAAGAAATAACACACATAGGCATGGCTACATAAAGGACATTTAAACAGAGAAATGGAATTGATACTGACAGCCGGACAAAACAACGCGATCAAAACAAACTATAACAATCTCATTAAACCTTATCCTCAAATGGCCTTCGGGCCTTGTAAGCGGTTACTCATTAGTATAAAAAAGGACAAGATAGAGAAGACCTAGGAAAACAGCAAATGTAGACTCTGTGAACAAAGAGACGAAACGGTAAACCGAGAATGTAGTTCATTGAGAACTGTGCAAACGACTGTATTTAACATGCATATAAATTTTCTACCGAGCTAGAAAATTTCTCACACCTGACAGTATCATATATCTCTACAAAGCCACCAGCCGCCCATGCATGAAGTATTGTTGCCACATCTGGGCTGGTGCATCATCCACTAGTCTCTCCCTCTTATGCAAGTAGGTCCCTCGCTATCCACCAAGCTCCAGCCCCTATCCCATCACCGCAATGTTGTATCCTTGTGCTTGTTTTACAAGTACTTCAATGGAATGTGCTCCAATGAACTTGCTGCTCTGGTGCCCCCCTCGCCGTAAATATTCTCAACGAACCTGACAATCAGTGGAAGTCCCCAGAGGCCGGAGAGCCTCCTACTCTAATAGCTTTTTTCCTCGAGCTGCAGGCCTTTGGAACTCCCTCTCTGCTCCTTGTTTCTCCGACTGTATCGACATGCAGAAATTTAAAACTAATGTCAACACGCATTTCGCCGCACAGCTCCCACTTTAAGATGCCCCCAAAACTTTCGCCCTAATTCCTAGTAGCCTCTTCCACTACAGACTGGAGGTCATTTTCTAAGGATTCAATAATTGCCTCGGATATGTGCGCGTCCGTTTTGCTCATATGACGAGCAAATATACCCATCTCAGACACAATGTCACCAGGGAAGTCGCTTATGAAAATATGGAACAATAAAGGTCCAAGGATCGATCCCTGGGGTACACCGGCATTTAATTCATGTTGTTTGGATGAACTACCATCAAGAACAACCTGGATCATCATCAAGCGCTATCGACCTAGCTTCACCTGCTTTGTCCAATGTATGGTATATGCGTTCAGAGATGACCGTTCGAATATCGCCAGTAGACTGTGCTTGCCTAAATCCGTACTGATGGTCAGAAAACGGTGACGGACTATCACTAGATTGATTAAGGATTCAAAGATTTTAGCGAAGAGCGGGAGTAGATTGATGGGTCAGATCTATCTCCAGAAATCCTGAAGACTGATACCACAGAGGCAGGAAAAATCCGATAGACTTCCTCTTCCCACCCACCCCTAAAAGCATGGAGGCACCAATCAAAACAAAAGGTAATCTACGAATAAAAATATCAATCATGATTTTCCTAACGTCAATAACAAATCCGAACGCAATATATCTAAACTACAGAAGTATCAAACTGTTTTAAAAAATTACAGTTTATGGTTGGAGGAAGGGGTGAATTTTTCTTTCCCTTCTGAGGGGACCAGTCTATATAAATATATTTACTTGGCCTCTACTACTGAAACAAAGTTAAACATGAGGTTGATTTAACGTGGGGGAATCCAGCTCCCTCGAAAATTGGGCACTCTGGCTCGGTGCAAAAATTACCGCGATTGAACCCGTCAATACTCCGCAATAGTGGCGTTTAGGCGGGCGGCAACAAACCAGCACCCTCTCTCGAATGAGGAGGACGTAACGCCTGGGAGGCTGGTCTATGATCGAACCGGAGCCATACTCCATTCTGACATAAACTTCCGGTTGGTGTCAGAAGTGCTCAACATCAAATACAAAAAGAAGCTCAACGCAAATTGAAAATACACAACTTTAAATAAAAAAGGTTCATCGACTTCAAATTAAAAAGAATAAATTTAAAATTAAAAAAGACTCAGTTTAAAATAAAAAAAGGATCGAATTTAAATTAAAACGTCAAAACATCAAATTAAAAAGAGTTCAACTTTAAACTGGAAAAGTTCATCGACTTAAAATTATAAAAGGGATCGACTTATCGTTATAACGAAGCTTCAACTTCAAAGGAAAAACAGTCAACTTCGAATTATTCTTACAACGAGACGACATTTTTCAGTTTTGGTGAAGGGCGAGGTCGTTTACTGACTCCCACCTCACTACCTCAACCAGAACTTTTTAATAAAAACTTTTTACCCCCCCCCCCCCCGTTTACAATGAAATGTATGTAACGTTTGTGCCTAAATATGTTCGTTTCATTTCCGGTGTTGCAAGGTCAAAATAAAATTATAAAGTTTCTCGCAAATCCTTTCATGAACCGCTTTTATCCTTTGAGCATCTATCTGCACGGACCCCTAAGTGATTCTTAAACTGAATGAAACAAATACATTTCATACCGACACGCGGTGTCATTTCGTATGTCTTTTTTGTTTTTGTTTTTGAACTTGAGGATATTTAATTTCTAAAGTGTGAAGCAATAGATTTACGAAATGTACGAGGCCCGTCTAAAAAGTGTCCGACCTTAGGGCAGAAAAAAAAATTCAAATACGTGACGGGGTTGGACCCTAATCCCCATTCAAAGTAGGCCCCTTGTGTTTGCACACACTTATCCCACCGATCCATCCACTGCCGGAAACACATCTGGAAGTCTTCTTTTCGAATGGTGTTCATCTCCGTCGTCGCGTTAGATTCAGCAGGTGTTTGGAGAAGATGCGATGGGTGAAACACGAATTTGTGGAGTGGTTCAACCGATTCAAAAATGGTCGCACATCAGCGGAGAGTGACCAGCGTTCTGGCAGGCCCCAAACTGCTCGGAGTGCAGCTGTTGTTGGGAGGGTGTGAAAAAAAAGAGATAATATTGAACGCGACGACGGAGATGAACACAATTCCGAATGAAAACTTTCAGAGGTGTTTCCGGCAGTGGATGGATCGGTCGGCTAAGTGTGTGTGCAAGCACAAGGGGCCTTCTTTGAATGGGATTAGGATCCCAACCCCGTCACGTATTTGAAATATTTTTTCTGGCCTAAGGTCGGATACCTTTTAGACAGGCCTCGTATTATTACCTACTTTAAAATAGCCATTGAACGATTTACTGATCAGACAAACGTCGATAAATTTAATAAAAGAAATATGATCGAATTCTACCGTGTTTGTTTCAATATGACTATTTGCAAGAACTGCAAGCTTGTGGAACTCTCTTCCTGCTGACTGTTTCCTCCTACCTATAGGCTGGGTCTTTTCAAGACTAAGGCCAATGGGCATCTCCTGTCTTTGCGACAATCATATTTCGTTAGCTCCTTACATCAAGTGGCTTCATGCCTTGTCTAGAGCGATTTCCATAAAAAAAGAAATCTGAAAGTGTACTTAATCAGCGTCAAATCGCTGCAAACCTCTGGATTCCACTTTCCACTGTTAACTGAGTAATTGCCCCAAATAGTCAATATAATCTCACCTAGGTCGATCAGGACCATCTGACATCAATCTTTATTATTAATGATAATAAAGGTGTCTATTTACTTCTATTATGTATGTGTATATTTTCTGAAAATATGAGTTCCCAATTATCAATGGTGTCGGCTGTGTGTGTTGTCCGGATGATGATTAAGAATCATTTAATATTTCGGGAAAATCATCCCTTTGTCAAAAACAGACACCAAGTGAAAAATCCGTCTGTGTGGAGAATTCGCCAAAATGGATACCAGAGGGTAGAGTTGGAACAAACCAGCCACGCAGAAAATAATAAATCAATAAATTTTAATATATATATTTATATATATGTGGATGACTACACCCCTTGTTGAGAGTCGGCCTTCACCGCGGTTTGCTTAATCTGTGTAAGGAAATAGACTTTCTTGTACGTGGTGAGGTAGCTCAGTCGCTTCGCATGCAAGTGACTCGGCTTTCGAATCCCGAGTTCGGATATATTCTACTGATGAGCCCAAAGGGGGGAGGCGAAACTCGAGTCTAGGACTTCCGGATTGTGGCTTTCATGAGTTGTGGGCTGCGGTGTTGTCTGATTGTGGAAATTCTTGGCCTTTTGGCTAAGATCAAAGTGTAGTATCTGTTCCGATGGATACTGCACCCCATAGACTGGTATGTCTTGGTCTTCGGAGCTTGATTTACGCCGGTCTATGGGTCTGTCCTGTGCAGTTCTAGGAGGTCCACCCTCCCAGGCTTCGCCTCCCCTCTTTGGGGAGGAGTAAGTTTATTGCTTACTGCCTGAGGCGCTTCTACCGGGGAATGCCGACGGGGTTACCCAGGCAATTTTTAAACTCCACTTTCCCGACCCGACCGTGGGTCACATCTTACTTGTGGGAGTAAGATAAAAACTGGCCTTGTGCCTAACTCCTGGAGAGGAGTAAATCAATACATATATATATATATATATATATATATATATATATATATATATATATATATATATATATATATATATATATATATATATATATTATTTATTTATGCTACAAACACATAAGGTCGTAAAAAGAGAAAGCAAATAAACACAAGTTGACAATAATAGACAAGAAGAAAGGGTTGGGCAAGATCGGCTGGGTGGAGGTGAGCTCTGGGAGAAGGGGATTCTATAGACAAACACAAGTGCGTTTGTCGTGTATATACAATACACACACACACACACACACACACACACATACACACACACACACACACACACACACAGAGCAGACCCCGAAATGTCGACAGAGAACAAAATAAAGATATGTAAACATTTACAGCCGTCGAGTCTGGACAATGGCAGCAACAGGGGATCCATGAGAAAGAAAGAAAAAAAGAAATAATAATTGAACGCGTCCCTTTTCTTTCCATCGCCTTCCGCTTTTGATCATCCCAACCGTCGCCACCGCCTCATCCAATTCCAACCCCTTTCCACCACCTCATCCAATTCCTACCCCTTTCCACCGCCCGTCGTTCTCAGGTTGAATTCTCTATTCTTACAGCAGGAAGACCCTTTTTCGGTGACCCCAACCCCACCCCATCTTCACCAGAAGTACGCCATTATTTTTTTTCACCATCCCCGTGTATAAAAAGTTGAAATAAGGCCCAGTTTAAATTCAAATAAATCAAATTCAATTGAAAAAGTTTCAACATCAAATTAAAAAGAGCTCAACGCAAATTGAAAATACACAACTTTAAATTAAAAAGGTTAGCTGACTTCAAATTAAAAATAATAAACTTAAAATTAAATAAGGCTCCGTTTAAAATAAAAAAGGGTCGAATTTAAATTAAAACTCCAAAAAACATCAAATTAAAAAGAGTTCAACTTTAAACTGAAACGATTCATCTACTTAAAATTTAAAAAAACGCTTCAACTACAAAAGATAAACAGATCAACCTCAAATTATTCCTTCAACGAGACGACATTTTTCTGTTTTGGTGAAGGGCAAGGTCATTTACTGACCCCAATCTCACTACCTCCATCACTTTATTTTTCATTCGAAGTATAAAAAGTTTTTTAAAAGTCAAGCTTCAAGTTTATAATTGGCTCAGCTAAACTTGAATTTAAAGAAGACTCAATTTTATTTTATAAAAAGGGATCAAATTTAAATTTAAAAAAGGCCCAAACATCGAACTAAAAAGAGCTGAACTCAAATTAAAAATACGCAACTTTAGATTTATCAATCTTAAATTAAAAAGGGATCAAATTTAAATTTTAAAAAGGCTCAAACATCGAACTAAAAAGAGCTGAACTCAAATTAAAAATACGCAACTTTAGATTTATCAATCTTAAATTAAAAAGGGATCAAATTTAAATTTAAGAAAGGCTCAAACATCGAACTAAAAAGAGCTGAACTCAAATTAAAAATACGCTACTTTAGATTTATCAATCTTAAATTAAAAAGGGATCAAATTTAAATTTAAAAAAAGGCTCAAACATCGAACTAAAAAGAGCTGAACTCAAATTAAAAATACGCAACTTTAGATTTATCAATCTTAAATTAAAAAGGGATCAAATTTAAATTTTAAAAAGGCTCAAACATCGAACTAAAAAGAGCTGAACTCAAATTAAAAATACGCAACTTTAGATTTATCAATCTTAAATTAAAAAGGGATCAAATTTAAATTTAAAAAAGGCTCAAACATCGAACTAAAAAGAGCTGAACTCAAATTAAAAATACGCAACTTTAGATTTATCAATCTTGAATTAAAAAGGGATCAATTTAAAATTAAAATAGAAAAAGGGTAAACTTTAAGTAAAAAAGGGGTTGCACCAAATTAAAATTAATGTAACAACTCTCCAGGGCTGCTGAAATTCATTTTGAAACGATTGTAATTTCTAATGACTTATTCATACTACAATTGCTATTCATACTACAATTGCTATTCATACTACAATTGCTATTCATACTACAATTACGAAGAAAGGGCGAGAAACTGGTTAAAAGAAATGCTCATGAAGCCAAAACAGGTCATTTAATGTTTCTGAATTTTTTTAGATAAGGATTGATAATATATATTATTTGAATTGTTCAAACTACTGTTCTCAACTTGGGTGTTATTCTCGCAACAGAAGTCCGAACAATCCAAATATACATATGATGAATCCTTATCTAAAAAATTCAAAAACATTATATCAAATTGGTACGGACCCGAATTAATACAAAACTGGAAACGACTCGATGCTCTTTTCGTTTCATAAAGACATCACACGTTTCAAAACGACTATAGTTTGTTGGGAAAAGAAAAAAGAAAGAGCCATTGTCAAGATACACCTGAAGAAAGTCGAAGTTTACATCGGCCGAAACGTTGTGAGAATAACACCCAAGTTAAGAAACGTAGTCCGAAAATAATACAGGTTATTTAACCTTTTTCAATTTAAAGTTCAACTTTTTGATAACTTTTTTTTTTCTTTTGTTTTCTTTAAGACAGAATAACACCAATGGTTTCATTTAATACCACCATTGGTTACATTTAATAAAACCAATGGTTTCATTAAAAGAAACCAATGGTTTAATTTAATGAAATCAATGGTTTCATTTAATAAAACCAATTGTTTCATTTAATAAAACCAATGGTTTCATTGGGTTGGGATTGCATTGGTAGTACTAGGCCCGGAATGAGATATTTCCCGGCTTCATTGCCGATCGCCTGACCACCTCTACAGGGAATGCCGACGAGTTCGTTTCTTGCTATTTTTATACCCAGTCAGAGTTCCCTAGAGGGAGCTTTCTATCTCCACCTTTCGGCCTTGTGCCACCTCTTGTATTAGCGTTAAATAATTAAATAAAAACTTAACACCATGACAGACTGGCGGACTCTTTAAACTCTTGGACGCATCTAAAATCAGATGCGTCCATTTAATCTGTGTGTGTAGACGAAAACGCTATTGAAGAATTAAGCGTGAAACTTGCTGCCCCCTCGACGTAAATTAACTAAACCAACCCGACAATCACCCAAATCCCATCCATTCACTGTGGAGGTCCCCAGATGCCGGAGAGCCTTCTACTCCAATAGCTTCTTTCCTCGTGCTGTCGACTTCTGAAACTTCCCTCCCTGCTCCTTGTTACCTCGACTGTACTGACATGCAGAAATTTAAAACTAATGTAAACAAACATCTCACTGCACTGCTCCCAACTTAGGATGAACCCCAAAACCTACACCCTATTTTTCAGTAACCCCTTACGTCTACAGTGGCGGCCTGCCTTGTTTTGGGTGAACTATGCTAAAAAAAAAGACCGTCTTTCATTCACCGTCCCCTATAGAAAGAAAGTTTATTTTTCTCCACGCTTCCACCCCTTTCCCATCACCTTAGTACTCCCCCATCTCTTTCGTTGCACCCCGCACCCGGCAGCAGTCTTGCATCCTTACCGCACTTTCAGGTTAGCAGAATCAGAAAAGGGCACGACCCAAGAAAAATAAAAAGTGAGGGAAGGTCTGAAGAAGGGGTCACGCAGGAGAGAAAACCTGGGAAACAAACACTGCTAAAGTTCTTCACTGTTTGGATAAAGTCTCTACAAGGGCCATGTCAATAGAAACCCCCTTCTTCTCCTACCACCACGGCCTCTTTCTTTCTTTCTTTCTTTCTTTCTTTCTTTCTTTCTTAGGTAGTCCATATCCTTTCGTTCAATCTATCTATCTATCTATCTATCTATCTATCTATCTATCTATCTATCTATCTATCTATCTATATTCCAGCATGTTCATATCTATCTATCTATCTATCTATCTATCTATCTATCTATCTATCTATCTATCTATCTATCTATCTATCTATCTATCTATCTGATTATAGCAAAGTAATAATCTCTCTCTTTATATTTACGTAAAATTTAATCTATCTATTTCTTTGTTTGATTTTACTTCAGTCGAAGTTCTCAAAAATCAAAGGGCCTCTTCCTGGGGCTAACACTTGATCTCTATAGGAGATTCATAGATATTCGAATATTCCATTAAAGTTCTCCTTTACCTGTCAAACGTTGAGTTAGTAAAGAAGTTAATAAAATTAATGTTCCTCTCCCCAATTGACCAGTTAACTATGTTGTAGTATAGCTTTCGTGTGGTCTCATGGTCTTACCGGATTCCAGGACAAGAATTCATCTGGTCTGGTTGAGTATCCATCTAAGTGATGTTATTTGAGGTAATATTGCTTGGAAAAGGTGCACCATTCTTCGTATGAGCCAGTGTTTAGCCGTGTCGAGGGGATCTTATTTGTGCTTCGAATACTATGTTATTTTGAATATTTGATCAAGGTTTACTTGTAGGGTGAAATATCTTCATGTCAAGTTATCCTCACACACCCTTGTACAGAGAGATCGCAGATACTCGAGGATGGTGTCTAGTAGGTAATTCAAACCCCTCAGTAAGTAATTCAAAACCCTGTAGGCAATTCAAACTCAATTTATCTACATGTGCATGTGTGTTATAAAACACACATGCCATATCAATACATATATTCAAAATAAAACCCAGTAATAAGATGTTAAGTGGTTATTACTTTATTTTAAAACGATATTTCAGGGTAAAACCCCTTTATCAAGAAATTGAGGACGGGTCGTTTTTTTCTTCTTCATTTCTTCGTCTATATTATTTTTTAATATCCGGTAAGAACTCTGCGATTTTGAAGTTGAAGTTTTTCCGTTTTATCTGTCATAGAAATAGTTTTTGGAAGACGGTAGTAAACTACCTATCGATAATAAATGTTGTTGTTTATTAGAGGCATTGTGGAAATTGAGTTAGAGTTGAGGGTTGAGGGTTGAGGGTTAGGGTTATATATTTTCGTTTTTGAAAGTCATACGAAAGTATGAAAATCATGATATTTGTACGTTTTAAGGTGAAATTATAGTTTAAGGTCTGAAGAATCAACTTATTACCACAAAACTATTGTTTTCTTTTTACGTTTTAATTTTTCAATATACGTTTAGCATATATTATATTGCACTTAATATTGAGCTCTCCACTCGTATACTATCTTAACATAACTATTGTTATTTAATTTGTTTACCGTGGCTCGTATCTAACGGTGTTTTCTAGTAATTGCATTTTTGCCACCCTCAAAACTTCTAGCACACTATTCACAATGCTATAGCATACGTAGATTTTTTTATAGCTTTTTACTGACGATAGAAGCATAGCTTTTTTCTTAGTATTTTTCCACTTCCTAAGCGGTAAAAACATTGCATTAAGTCGCTTTTTTAAATGACATTAATTCATATATATATATATATATATATATATATATATATATATATATATATATATATATATATATATATTAACTGGGCTCACCCCAAATAAGACACTTTGCCACTGTAGACGTAAGGGGCTATTGAGAATTAGGGTGAAATTTAAGGGGATCATCCTAAATTTGAAGCTGTGCAGCTAGATATTTGATCACATTAGTTTTAAATTTCTGCATGTCGGGGAAACAGGGAGCAGGGAGAGAGTTCCAAAGGCCGACAGCTTGAGAAAAGAAGCTATTGGAGTAGAAAGCTTTCCGGCATCTGAGGACCCCCACAGTGAATATGATGGGATTTAGCTGATTGTCAAGTTGGTCGAGTGTACTTACGCCATCGGAACACATTCCATTGGGACAGGGGCTGGAGCTTGGTGGATAGTGAGGGACCTATCAGATTAGGAATTCATTTTTGGACCTTGTCTAAGAGGGAGAGACTAGTGGATGATGCACCAGCCCAGATGTTACAATACTACCCCATGCATGGACGGATGGTAGCTTTGTGGAGATATAGAATACTGTCAGGTGTGAGAAGTTTTCTTGCACCGTAAAGGGAGCCACTTTCTTTGCAGCAGCCTTGGCAATGTCTTCTATGTATGTTAGGCCGAGGAATTGGAACATTGGACTCTGAGGTAAGTTGTTATTTGTCATGGCAATCAGTGGTTGAAGAGGTTTTTTGTAGTTGTTGAAGGAAAGGAGCTTTGTCTTAGCAGCATTAAATGTTACCATCAATTTATGACCCCATTCCACTACAGACTGGAGGTCACTTTCTAATGATCCAGCCATTGTCTTGGATATGTGCGCGTCCGTTTTACCCACATGATTAGAATAGAGCGTGGTGTCATCGTCAAATAGACACAATGTCATCAGGAACATCCGCTTTTTTGTTAGAGATTTATTATTTAGTATTAATGCATTTTTTCTATTTCTAGTTAAGATATTTCTTTAAAAAACAACTGTGACTGACGGACACACAGACACACACACAGACACACACACACACATATATATATAATAATGGATTAAATGAAAGAATAAAATGAGAAATTAATCAAACTTTATTACATATCAAAGTTCAAGCAAAAGATAAGGTAAAGTCCTTAATCCATGGATTTTCAAAGAAAAGCTTCTCCTCAGAGGACTATTACCGCAATGACATCACTGTGAGTAAAAAATTTCGCTTTGGAAATATATAAAAATATATAAAACAAAATATAACGGCAAAAAAACACACTTTTATGTGAACATGCCTCATCAAGATCAGCCCCATCCTTTATTTTGCCGTTAAGTAAATCTGAATTATTATTACCTACAGACACTGATGTTTCATGCTTACGCAATCTTCAGTGTAGGGATGTTAATTCATGTCATTCGGAGGGCTTGAATCCGGTTTCCAAGTCACCACATACTCGTAGTTGGGTATCTTTCCCCTCAGCCGCCATCAACTAACATGGACATTTGGAGAGATTTAACTCTATAAACACCAAATCAGCGGGCGATATAGTGAACAGATGGACAGGGTTCAACAACAACAACAATATATATATATATATATATATATATATATATATATATATATATATATATATATATATATATATATATATATAGTACATGTATTATTGTTGTTTCCTTGATATTAATCCAATGTAACTCCAGTGTTTATAAAAATTTTTTATTTATACAAACATTATTGGAGATGCTCACGAGTAGGGTAATAAAATGTATAAAAGGATTTGAAAGCGGTCAAATGTACTCAATAAACTTAAATGATTAAAAGTAAAAGAAAGAGAGTGGCACGAATGTGTAATTCGATATGAATCTTGTTTGTTTAATTATACACCGATCCCTTCACAACTGGTATAATACATGTGATAAAAAAGTTTGTTATTTGTTATTTTATTTTTTCTTAAGGTCTGAAGAAGCTGGTGCTCGAGGGAGATCGCTGCTGAAACATGTATGCACATACGTAACCAATAATGTTAATCTCACTGTAAACCGAAACAACTAATCGAGGTGAAACTTACAAATAAAACAAATTTAAAAATCGCAATGAAGAAAAATCCAAGTAAAGTAAAAAAAACAAAAACAAAACGCGAGATAAGTTTTATTTAAGAAAATAAACTAATCTCTCTCTCTCTCTCTCTCTCTCTCTCTCTCTCTCTCTGCTGTTAACTACGCCGTATTATTGTTATTGTTTTTTATTGTTTGAAGCAATAGTTTCATCGATAGTAAAAGAATAAATAAGATGCTACACTTGAAATTATTATTTGCACAAAATATAAAAATTTAAATAACGAATAAATTAGGCACAAGGCCATCAAAAGTATGGGGTAAATGGAGGTCATTGGTCATCCTTGGTTAAAAGTTATAAAAATATTTATCTTACTCTTAACTAGAATCATCTTAGTCACCACAATACCACATATACTCGTACTTAAAATATCTCCAAATTTTTGAAAACATGTTTTCATAAATACATGTATTTACAGAAATTCATTGGATTAAAATGGGAAGTGGGATCTTAGGGAAAAGGGCCAAGAAAGTATAAAAAAATTGTTTTTATGACCCCTCCAATACAACTGATTTAATCTATTATTATATTATCTTTTAATGGGGATACGTTAGTGTAGTATCGGTTCTGTTGTCATAGAACCGTCCTCCCAGGAATTACATCCTCCTTTTTTAAGGGGATAGAGGTAATCCTACCAGGCCTTACATCCTACTGTGAGGGAGGCTTAATGTAATATCTGTTCTTTTGTCATGATACCATCTTCCCAGGGACTACCTTCTTTTTTTTGGGGGGGGGGGGGGGCAGGTGGTAGTGTAGTATCTTTTCTGTTGCCATGATACTATATTCACAGGCATTACCTTCTGCTTTTATGGGGAGATCCTCCCAGGTATTACCTCCTCTATTTTGGAAGGGGTATCGTAGTACCTGTTCTGTTGTCATGGTACCATCCTACCAGACATTACCTCATCCTTTGAGGATTAGTGTAGTATATGTTCGCTATTACCTCCTCCTTTGGGGGGGTCAGTGTATGTAGTTCGATATCATCCCAGTCTAGCAAAATGTGACCGGAGGGAGTATATACATATATATATATATATATATATATATATATATATATAGAGAGAGAGAGAGAGAGAGAGATAGAGATAGCTTTGTATTACGCTTATTTGTACGCAAAACTGGGGTCAGTTGGGTTGCAATAAAGCTAAAATAATATTCTAGTAATGACGAAATCTCCGCATAAAGAACCAACACTCCCACCTCATAAGTAAGACACCAAAATCCTATTATCTGCATTGAATCATTATTTTACGCTTTTTTTAGTTAATTCGGATGGAGGCTTAGTTCGGGCGTAAAGAAAATGGCAGGCGGCGGAGGTGGGGGTGCCTTGGATTAAATCTCTTCGCGAACATTGTGGCAGATTGAATCAACTTGTAATTTTTCGTTTTTGGAGGAAAAAAACATCTTTGCAATTATTATGAAAACCTTTATTTCTATTTATTTAAGTTTTTATTTTCCTGAAGAACAATGGCGGGTAGGTTGTCTTCATTTAACTGAGAAAATCTCTTGGGAACACTCTTGTTAACAAAAAATAAATAAATAAAAAAAAAAAATAATAATAATTAATAATAATAAAATAAATAATAATAATAATAATAATAATAATAATAATAATAATAATAATAATAATAATAATAATAATAATAATAATTTGAATCAAAGGGATCACTAAGACCATACAAAGGACAGCAATGATCAAAACAGCTCCAATCCTAAGGAAAATCCTCGAATGCAGAAACCAACCCGCATACGCTACGAATGGTAACCAGTCACATGAAAGTACAAGAAAAAAACAAAACCACAGAAAAAAACACCATCGCATGAACAGAAACTGCACGAAATATCATATGCAAATGGCCTAGTCTGACACCAGACAACATATTTATAAAGGATCAAGGAGAATGAGAAGACCGAGGAGGAACAGCACAAACCAGACCTCCACTGGAAGAGTGCAGAGAGTGCTGGGATCTTAGGGAGGCTTATTGCCACCCAAATCCCAGAGAAGACCAATGGTCCTTACCAGCGAGAAATCAATGGTAAACGGCTGTTGCGATACTGCAAGGTTATTTGTGGTGGTTATCGATAAGAGGTGGAGAGTACTGGAAATCTAGGGAGGCTTGTTGTCACTCAGACTCCAGGGAACACCACCGGTCGTTGTCGGTGAGCAATCACTGATGATGACCTGTGCTATAACTCCTAGTGAGTACAAATAATAATGATAGGGAACTGAAAATATCAGAAATATCATAAATTTGCTCCCACCCTCCAATTCAGAAACATACACATACATGTGGTCATACAAAATCGCCATGAATGGCCAAGGAGGATGGAAAGACCGAGAAGTGAGGGCATCAACCAGACTTCCACTGCAAGGGTGGACAAAGTACTGGAACCTTGAGGAGGCTTGTTGTCACTCAAATTTCAGAGAAGACCACCGTTCTTTGTCAGCGAGGAATCAATGATGAACGGCTGTTGTGATAACACAAAATGATTTGCAACAGTTATCGAAAGAGGCAAAGAGTGCTGGAAATCTGGGGAGATTTGTTGTCACTCAGACTCCAGGGAACACCACTTGTTATTACCAGTAAGCAATCACTAATAATAACTTGTGTGAAAACTCCTAATGAGTAAATAAATAATAAATAATAATAATGATGACTGGAACCGACAGCTGGAGGACAACACCTGACTAAGATAAAAATACAGAGAAGCATTTTCCAGGGAAACTCTCTATCACCACTACATTTTATCATAGCCATGATGCGATGCAACCACATACTCAGGAATTGTTTTTATGGAAATCGCTCCAGACAAGGCATGAAGCCACTTGATGTAAGGAACTAACCAGAACGAAATATGATTATAGCAAAGACATGAGATGTCTATTGGCCTCAGTCTGGAAAAGACTAAGGCTATAGGTAGGAGCAAAACAGTCAGCAGGAAGAGAGTTCCACAAGCCTGCAGTTCTAGGAAAGAAGCTCTTGGAACAGGAAGCAAAACAGCGAATTGATGAAGACCACTAGACCAACGAGTCAAACGAGCTGGAACAAAAGAAGCAGGGAATAGATTACAGAATTCTGAAGAACACATGTCATAATAGTATTTATAGAAAAGACTGAGACTAACAACATCACGTCTGTGAGAGAGACGGGGTACAGAAGAAGAAAGAGTGTGGCCAATCAAATTACAGATACGTTTCTGCACCTTATCAAGAACCCTCAAATGGGACAGAGATTCACCAGCCCAAATATGACAACAGTACTCCATACATGGTCTGATAGTAGATTTGTAGAGATAGGGAATAGCCTCAGGTGTGAGAAAGTGTTTGGAGTGATAGTGAGAACCGACTTTACTATAAGCAGAAAAACCAATGGATCTAATGTATGAACTCCAAGAAAGATTTGATGAGAGAGAAAGACCAAGAAGTTTGAGAGTCGATTTCTTCTCAAGAGCAGAGCCATCCATGAGAATCTCAGGAAGAAAAGGGACACGCATACGATTGAAAGACACAAGCTGAGTCTTAACTGGATTAAATAAAACAAGCCATTTCGTACCCCAATCCCGAACTGAACCCAGGTCAACTTCTAGATCAGCTGCATATTTCGACTGATCTGAGGGAGATGGGCGAGAAGCAACACCAGAATAGAGTGGTATCGTCAGCATAGATGTTAATTTTCTGAACAATATTCTCTGGAAGATCATTTATATAGAGAAGAAACAGTGTTGGGATCCCTGAGGAACACCAGTATTGATAGGAAAAGAGAATGAAGAGACACCATCCAAAGTTACTCACAAGCTTCGATCAGAAAGAAAAGACCTAATAATATCAAGAACCTCACCACCAATACCATAACCCTAAAGTTTCTGTGGGAGACCAGAATACCACACTCTGTCAACCACCTTCGAAATGTTAAGCACAATGGCACTACCCTCTATTGAATTATCCATAAACCAACAGATCTGCTCAGTTACAACAATTAAAAGATCAGCAGTTGAACGAAAACCATGAAAGCCATACTGAACATCACTAAAGAGGCCCAGACTTTCCAGAAAATGAACAAGCTTGCATTTGACCAACCTTTTAAAAACTTTGCTAATAACGGAGAGGAGACTAACAAGATGATATTTAGTTGGATCAGACCGATCACCAGCATTCAATCCACAGACACAGAAAAAAGAATAAACCACCTCATGTATATGGACGACCTGAAACTATTTGCAAAATACAAAAAGGAACTGGAAAAGCTGATAAACACAACCAGAATTTTCAGACAGGATATTCGAATGGAATTCGGAATGGAAAAGTGTCGACTACTAGAGATGAAAAGGGGAAACCTCGAGACAAGGCATGGAACTACTCAACCAAGAGAAAAGGGAACTTGGTGAAGATGAAAACTATAAATATTTGGCAGTCCTGTAAGTAGACACCATCAAAGAAATTGGAAAAGAAACCAGAAAACTCTTAGAAACAAAATTATATAGTAGAAACTTGATAAAAGGAATACATATCTGGGCAGTATCACGAGTAAGATATTTTGGACCATTCATGGGCTGAAAACAAGAACTTAAGCACCCAGAACAGAAGACTAGGAAACTAATGACCATGCACAACGTATTAAACCGAAAGGATGATACTGATCGACTCAAAAAATGTAAAAAAGAGAGATGAGGGAAGGGGACTGGTAAGTATGTAAACTGTGTGAATAACACAAAAAAAAAAAATTATAAAATTACATAAACCAAGACACAGAAAGGCTGATTATCACAACAAGAGACACCACCAAAATAAACAATACAGAGAGCAATAAAACGGAAAACAAAAAGGCAATGAAAGAAAAATGGGAAGTGACGCAGCTACATGAACGATTTATAAGATTGACAAGGGAAGATACTCCTGAAAAGACCTAGAAATGTCCATGAAAAGGACACTTTAACGGAGAAATAGAATCGCTACTGCCAACCATACAGTACAATGCAATCAAGACGAACTATATCACAGCTAAAATTGACAAAACTCAAGAAAACGGTAAATGTAGACACTGTAAACAAAGAGACGAAACGATGAATCACATAATAAGTGAATGCAGCGAATTAGCTAAAAAAGAATACAAAAACAGACACGAGTGCATGGGAAAGGCAGTCCACCGGGAACGATGGCAACGTGTGAATTTTGAATATGCAGACTAATGGTACAGACACAAACCGGAGACAATATTGGGGAAAAAGATTCCTTTGGGACATGGTGGTACAAACAAACTCACCCAAGCACAGAAAATAATACTGACAAATCATAGATTTCGCCGTCCCAGCATTCACAGGGTGAAGTTCACAAAGAGGCAGAAAAACAAAGCAAATACATGGAAATGGCCAGAGAATTAAAAGGAATATGGAACATTAATAAAATCACTATAATACCAAGTATTGCAGGAACTGGATAAAAGACTAGGAGAAATTGGAATCAAAGGGAAGATTGAAACCATACATTGCATGCCAATGATGAAAATGGTAGAACATCCATAGGCTGACAAGCCTCCCCCCACCTCCGCCCTCAAGAAACAGAAAAATACACACACACACACACACACACAAACATATGGTGGCACCAGTCTCGGCTGGTACAACACAAAATGGTCGTGAAGGGTCAAAGAGAATGGAAAGATCGAGGAGAGAGAACCACTGAACGTGTGCCGGAGAATACTGAGATTGACCCTCAAATTCTAGTTGGTAATGACACATCAATGGTAAACGGCTGTTATGATGATGCAAAATGGTTTGCAATGGTTATCGAATGAGGGAAATTGTCATTAAACTTAATACGGATGCAAAAATGAGAATTAACTTTTTGCATACATATTAAGAAGATGGCCTGACGAGGTTCAGTTGATTTCCAGCTAGAACTGAAACATGTCTGCAAATATGTAGCCAAAAAATGTGCTTACAAATAAAAAGTTCTATACCAAATAAATATACAGCTACATTTATTATTCGGTACTTTTATATAAACACAATAAGGATTCACTGGATTCTACCCTGTGGACATAATCTTACCGGGATTATATATATATATATATATATATATATATATATATATATATATATATATATATATATATATATAGAGAGAGAGAGAGAGAGAGAGAGAGAGAGAGAGAGAGGTCATTTCGTTAAATGGTGAGGGCAGACACTTTGCCATTAATTACTTTCTGTTATTCCGTGTCTGTCATTAAGCTTTTAAGAAAGTCGGTAGGTAGGTAAGCAACCCTGCGGGAGTGGGGTCGGGAAGAGAACAGTTGGAACGGTAGCGCTTACGGTAAAATACGCCGATGGGGAAAGGGTGGTGATGATGGTGGTGAAGAATCCCCTCCACCCCCAAATAAACAACAACAAAAAAAAACTATCAGAGGTGGAGTCGGAGTTGCCTTTGTTTGTTTATTTGATTTCAGAAGTGGCTCCGTGGGAGGGATGGCGGATGGCGGATGGGGTCTCTGAAATTCAGACCCCCTTCTCTTCATTATTTTCCCATCAATTTGTAGTTAGCGTTGCAATGCCAATAGAGAGAGAGAGAGAGAGAGAGAGAGAGAGAGAGAGAGAGAGAGAGGGGGGGGGGGGAGTAATTCTATACAAGCAATGGGAAAAGACCACACGAGTTGATTTGTCGTCGATGGGGGGGGGGGCGAAGGTGGGGTATGCGAACAATTTTAA
>OY744525.1:10660052-10715052 GCA_963556195.1 Sepiola atlantica | reverse complement strand
TTCTGGTGTCGACACAGCTATTTTAATTTAAATCTATATTATTTAAATCTACATTTTATATTCTACTCCTATAACCCTATTGTCTCTGCTCGTTTGGTTTTATAAGACCGGGCTAGTGTTCTGGAGAGATGGAGAAAATTTAGTTATGTTGGGCCATCTGTAATTATAAAAGTCTTGTTTTCTCGAGTTTTGAACTTGATATAGAAGTGACTTGAAATAACCAGTATCGAACAAGATTTTGAAAAGAACCTTTTTGATTCGCTCCTTCGCTGGAGTGAATATGGCTATAATCGCAGTGACACACTGGTTCCCCCGTAAGATCACCGAAGTTAAGTAACGTCGATCCTGGCCACTACTAAATGGGTGCTGCATGCAACAAAAATCTCTTCGAAAAGTAATCTACGAATCTGCCATAAGATGGAGTACTGCTTCTTCGAAATCTAGTGAGGTTGATCTCTTTGCCTTTTAACAGCACCTTTCTCACAGAACAAACGTTGCTAGTCTTTGTCCGCTCACACCGTTATTTCCATGGAAGGTGGTCGACTAAGCTCTAAGCTATGGTTCCTCCTTAAGACATTCATGGCGATAACTCGTCTTTCCTTTCTTCCTACATGTGACGAGCATAAGGCAGGAATTTCTTCTTTGTTTCTTTGAAGATTACAACATAGTCGTCGTCAAATCCAATGTCAACAACTACTTGTCATAAACCATCCCATAAGTAATCAAACTTAGTTCATACCATTGACTGTTTCTCATCTTTCGGCTGATAATCATTCCGTCTCATTAACCCTTATCCTCGAGTGGTTCTTGGCCTTGATAAGTGGTGACCCAATAGAAAAAAAGAGGTTTTGAAAGCTCTACATAATGATGAAAAGATCGGTGGTTGGGTGCCAAATCTAATTTATTGTTAATATTTTCTCAGTTATACTGTGTGACTTTTGTATTGACGTACGAGAGTCTATCCAGTGGGCTTTTCGATGTGCAAACGAGTTTTTCTGAACATTCGAATCCAAGTTTTCTGAGATTTAAAATCTGTTTGATGTCCTAGTTCCTCTTTGTAAGACATCCACAGCAAGTACCCGGACAACAACAGGTGCCTAAGGTCAGGCGGAATTCCCATGAACAGATCTTCTGTTCAAGTGTTCCCCGTCTGTGAAACAGATACCACGAGACTGCTTCCCTGAAGATTACAATATCGTCATCTTCAAATCCAATGTCAACAACTACTTGTCATAAACCATCCCATAAGTAATCAAACTTAGTTCATACCATTGACTGTTTCTCATCTTTCGGCTAATAATCATTCCGTCTCATTAACCCTTATCCTCGAGTGGTTCTTGGCCTTGATATGTGGTGACTCAATAGAAAAAAAGGGGTTTTGAAAACTCCACATAATGATGAAAAGATCGCTGGTTGGGTGGCAAATCTAATTTATTGTCAATAGTTTCTCAGGTATACTGTGTGACTTTTGTATTTTCATTAAAAATAAAAATCGTATACAGTCGATGGTTAACATGTCGTAAAAGCCAACCAGAACAAGATCCTTTCTAAAGTCCAACACTTTCGCACCGTGGTGGTAGGTGTGGTCGCAACGTGGCAGTGCCAGACCTACACAGCTAACACTGTTAGCTGTGTAGGTCTGGCACTGGCAATGCCACGTTGTTAGTAATAGGACTTTGGTGAAAATCCTAGAGGAGCCGGCATCAGATCCGTCGTCCTCTGGTCGTCTCTGCCTCTATGTGTGGCAAGCAATGACGTAGCATGTGTTAAACTGGAAATCAATAAAGGTAAAACGGCAATATTGCTTCTGTTCTATTCATTTGTGTAGTTTGGGGAAAAACGAAGAAGACTTCATGCAGACCAGACAACCATGAGGCACGATCTTCGTGAGTTCTATGCAGAAGTCTGACTCGCTTCTCCTCCTACACCATCACAACAATTACAAGAATAACAACCATCTGCTTGCCTTACAAGTACTTCAATCGAATATGCTCCGATGAACTTGACCAACCCGACAATCAGCTAAATCCCATTCATTCACTGTGGAGGTTCCCAGATGCCGGAGAGCCTTCTACTCCAATAGTTTATTTCCTCGTGTGGCCGGCCTTTTGAACTCCCTCCTTGCTCCCTGTTTCCCCGACTGTACCGACATGTAGAAATTTAAAACTAATATGAACATGCATCTCGCTGCACAATTTCCAATTTAGGATGACCCCCTGAATTTTCACCCTAATTCTCAGTAGCCTTTACGTCTACAGTGGCAACTTGCCTTGTTTGGGGTGAACTCAGTTAAAAAAGAAACCCATCTGGAGCACAAGATGGAAACAGGGTCCTTTAGTTATAACCTCTCAAGCAGCATTGATGGGGTACGTGGTAGAGACCGCTCGTGTTGCAGCGAAGTGTGTGTTAGGGGTTAGGGTTAGGTTAGGGTTAGGGTTAGGGTTAGGGTTAGGGTTAGGGCTAGGGCTAGGGTTAGGGTTAGGGTTAGGGTTAGTGTTAGGGTTAGGGTTAGGGTTGGGCTTTGTCAGTGAGGCTCACAGGTGTCTGGATGTGTAGACACGGGTCGAGCGTAGGCAAAGAGATTGCCATGAAATAGTCAACGTCAGTCAAGAGTTTGACATGGTGTTCTGTGAAATTGAGGATAAACACCCATCAGCCTGAACTTGTCAGCTGAAGAAAAGGGGGACAATGACAGGAAGTGGCTTTCCTTTTTTCTTTTTTGCTGCTGTCTTTTTGTCACCAATCTCAACAATAGCGACTGCCATGTTAAGACATTTCAAAAGTAATACTGTATTTTACTCGGGAGTAGCCACCTAGCGGCAATTATTGCAACTCTTGTCACGTTCGGAGATTGATTGTGCAGGTGCTAGCTTTATTATTTTTTTCGGGGGGGGGGGGATAGAAATTGAATCGCCAAATACCAAATGCAGGTGTGCGTTTTCATACTAAAGAAATGTTTGTCTTCCTATAGATAAAGTCAAGTCGGTTAATTCGTCGTTTCACAACCAAAATGGCGGACAATGAATCGTCTGCATTTTCTCGACCTCACACATGAGTAAGTAAACCCAAATAAATTGTTTGGGACTAATTTCAAATTTACCATAGATTATTTTAAAGGAAATACAGTCGAAAACAATTTAGGTCGGGTTACTTACTCATTTCCGAGGTAGGAAAAAATCAGAACAATGCAGCCGATTTATTGTCCGCCATTTTGGCTGTGAAACGACGAATTAACCGTAAAGTCTCTATTTACTTATCTCCCCACGATGGCAGAGTTAGGCACAAGGTCGGTTATTAATGTGGAGAAAATCGAGGGGCACTCTGGATTGGGATAAAAATAAAGATTACCTCAGTCTATAAAGATTTCTCCTTTATTGACTGAGGACTGAACAGATGAAGTGTAGTATCGCAACAGATACTACACTTTGATCCTAGCCAAAAGTAAAGGAAAAAGTCCATTCTCTATTAAATAAATAAAATATTGATGGCTTCTTAGCTTAATTATTACAGACGGCTGAAAACAATGTGACCTAACTCCATTATTACCAGTAGAACATTTTATCTACAAAAATGACCAAGTCAAAAATGATCAAGTTAAAAATGACCAAGTTAAAAATGACCAAGTTAAAAATAGTCAAGTCAAAAATGACCAAGTTAAAAATGACCAAGTTAAAAATGACCAAGTTAAAAATGACCAAGTCAAAAATGACCAAGTTAAAAAATGACCAAGTTAAAAATGACCAAGTCAAAAATGACCAAGTCAAAAATGACCAAGTTAAAAATGATCAAGTCAAAAATGACCAAGTTAAAAATGACCAAGTTAAAAATGACCAAGTTAAAAATGATCAAGTCAAAAATGACCAAGTTAAAAATGACCAAGTTAAAAATGACCAAGTTAAAAATGACCAAGTCAAAAATGACCAAGTTAAAAATGACCAAGTTAAAAATGACCAAGTTAAAAATGATCAAGTCAAAAATGATCAAGTCAAAAATGACCAAGTTAAAAATGATCAAGTCAAAAATGACCAAGTTAAAAATGACCAAGTCAAAAATGACCAAGTTAAAAATGACCAAGTTAAAAATGATCAAGTCAAAAATGACCAAGTCAAAAATGACCAAGTCAAAAATGATCAAGTCAAAAATGACCAAGTTAAAAATGATCAAGTCAAAAATGACCAAGTCAAAAATGACCAAGTCAAAAATGATCAAGTCAAAAATGACCAAGTCAAAAATGACCAAGTTAAAAATGATCAAGTCAAAAATGACCAAGTTAAAAATGACCAAGTTAAAAATGACCAAGTTAAAAATGATCAAGTCAAAAATGACCAAGTTAAAAATGATCAAGTCAAAAATGACCAAGTCAAAAATGACCAAGTTAAAAATGACCAAGTTAAAAATGATCAAGTCAAAAATGACCAAGTTAAAAATGACCAAGTTTAAAATGATCAAGTCAAAAATGACCAAGTTAAAAATGACCAAGTTAAAAATGACCAAGTTAAAAATGATCAAGTCAAAAATGACCAAGTTAAAAATGACCAAGTTAAAAATGATCAAGTCAAAAATGACCAAGTCAAAAATGACCAAGTTAAAAATGACCAAGTTAAAAATGACCAAGTTAAAAATGACCAAGTTAAAAATGACCAAGTTAAAAATGACCAAGTTAAAAATGATCAAGTCAAAAATGACCAAGTCAAAAATGACCAAGTCAAAAATGACCAAGTTAAAAATAACCAAGTTAAAAATGACCAAGTTAAAAATGACCAAGTTAAAAATGACCAAGTTAAAAATGACCAAGTTAAAAATGATCAAGTCAAAAATGACCAAGTTAAAAATGATCAAGTCAAAAATGACCAAGTTAAAAATGACCAAGTTAAAAATGACCAAGTTAAAAATGACCAAGTTAAAAATGATCAAGTCAAAAATGACCAAGTCAAAAATGACCAAGTCAAAAATGACCAAGTTAAAAATGACCAAGTTAAAAATGACCAAGTTAAAAATGACCAAGTTAAAAATGATCAAGTCAAAAATGACCAAGTTAAAAATGACCAAGTTAAAAATGACCAAGTTAAAAATGATCAAGTCAAAAATGACCAAGTCAAAAATGACCAAGTCAAAAATGACCAAGTTAAAAATGACCAAGTTAAAAATGACCAAGTTAAAAATGACCAAGTCAAAAATGACCAAGTTAAAAATGACCAAGTCAAAAATGACCAAGTCAAAAATGACCAAGTTAAAAATGACCAAGTCAAAAATGACCAAGTCAAAAATGACCAAGTTAAAAATGATCAAGTCAAAAATGACCAAGTTAAAAATGACCAAGTTAAAAATGACCAAGTTAAAAATGATCAAGTAAAAAATGACCAAGTCAAAAATGACCAAGTCAAAAATGACCAAGTTAAAAATGACCAAGTTAAAAATGACCAAGTTAAAAATGATCAAGTAAAAAATGACCAAGTTAAAAATGACCAAGTTAAAAATGACCAAGTTAAAAATGATCAAGTCAAAAATGACCAAGTTAAAAATGACCAAGTTAAAAATGACCAAGTTAAAAATGACCAAGTCAAAAATGACCAAGTCAAAAATGACCAAGTCAAAAATGACCAAGTTAAAAATGATCAAGTCAAAAATGACCAAGTTAAAAATGACCAAGTTAAAAATGACCAAGTTAAAAATGATCAAGTCAAAAATGACCAAGTTAAAAATGACCAAGTCAAAAATGATCAAGTCAAAAATTACCAAGTTAAAAATGACCAAGTTCAAAATGATCAAGTCAAAAATGACCAAGTTAAAAATGACCAAGTTAAAAATGACCAAGTTAAAAATGATCAAGTCAAAAATGACCAAGTTAAAAATGACCAAGTCAAAAATGATCAAGTCAAAAATGACCAAGTTAAAAATGACCAAGTTCAAAATGATCAAGTCAAAAATGATCAAGTCCAAAATGACCAAGTCAAAAATGACCAAGTCAAAAATGATCAAGTCAAAAATGACCGAGTCAAAAATGACCAAGTTCAAAATGATCAAGTCAAAAATGATCAAGTCAAAAATGACCAAGTTAAAAATGACCAAGTCAAAAATGATCAAGTTAAAAATGACCAAGTCAAAAATGACCAAGTTAAAAATGACCAAGTTAAAAATGATCAAGTCAAAAATGACCAAGTCAAAAATGACCAAGTCAAAAATGATCAAGTCAAAAATGACCAAGTTAAAAATGACCAAGTTAAAAATGATCAAGTCAAAAATGACCAAGTCAAAAATGACCAAGTCAAAAATGATCAAGTCAAAATGACCAAGTTAAAAATGACCAAGTTAAAAATGATCAAGTCAAAAATGACCAAGTCAAAAATGACCAAGTCAAAAATGACCAAGTTAAAAATGATCAAGTCAAAAATGACCAAGTTAAAAATGACCAAGTTAAAAATGATCAAGTCAAAAATGACCAAGTTAAAAATGACCAAGTTAAAAATGATCAAGTCAAAAATGACCAAGTTAAAAATGACCAAGTTAAAAATGACCAAGTTAAAAATGATCAAGTCAAAAATGACCAAGTCAAAAATGACCAAGTCAAAAATGATCAAGTCAAAAATGACCAAGTTAAAAATGACCAAGTTAAAAATGATCAAGTCAAAAATGACCAAGTCAAAAATGACCAAGTCAAAAATGATCAAGTCAAAAATGACCAAGTTAAAAATGACCAAGTTAAAAATGACCAAGTTAAAAATGACCAAGTCAAAAATGACCAAGTTAAAAATGACCAAGTTAAAAATGACCAAGTTAAAAATGACCAAGTTAAAAATGATCAAGTCAAAAATGACCAAGTTAAAAATGACCAAGTCAAAAATGATCAAGTCAAAAATGACCAAGTTAAAAATGACCAAGTTCAAAATGATCAAGTTAAAAATGCCCAAGTTAAAAATGACCAAGTTAAAAATGACCAAGTTAAAAATGATCAAGTCAAAAATGACCAAGTTAAAAATGACCAAGTCAAAAATGATCAAGTCAAAAATGACCAAGTTAAAAATGACCAAGTTCAAAATGATCAAGTCAAAAATGATCAAGTCAAAAATGACCAAGTCAAAAATGACCAAGTCAAAAATGATCAAGTCAAAAATGACCAAGTCAAAAATGACCAAGTTCAAAATGATCAAGTCAAAAATGATCAAGTCAAAAATGACCAAGTTAAAAATGACCAAGTCAAAAATGATCAAGTTAAAAATGACCAAGTCAAAAATGACCAAGTTAAAAATGACCAAGTTAAAAATGATCAAGTCAAAAATGACCAAGTCAAAAATGACCAAGTCAAAAATGATCAAGTTAAAAATGACCAAGTTAAAAATGATCAAGTCAAAAATGACCAAGTCAAAAATGACCAAGTCAAAAATGATCAAGTCAAAAATGACCAAGTTAAAAATGACCAAGTTAAAAATGATCAAGTCAAAAATGACCAAGTCAAAAATGACCAAGTCAAAAATGATCAAGTCAAAAATGACCAAGTTAAAAATGACCAAGTTAAAAATGACCAAGTTAAAAATGACCAAGTCAAAAATGACCAAGTTAAAAATGACCAAGTTAAAAATGACCAAGTTAAAAATGATCAAGTCAAAAATGACCAAGTTAAAAATGACCAAGTCAAAAATGATCAAGTCAAAAATGACCAAGTTAAAAATGACCAAGTTCAAAATGACCAAGTTAAAAATGACCAAGTTAAAAATGATCAAGTCAAAAATGACCAAGTTAAAAATGACCAAGTCAAAAATGATCAAGTCAAAAATGACCAAGTTAAAAATGACCAAGTTCAAAATGATCAAGTCAAAAATGATCAAGTCAAAAATGACCAAGTCAAAAATGACCAAGTCAAAAATGATCAAGTCAAAAATGACCAAGTCAAAAATGACCAAGTTCAAAATGATCAAGTCAAAAATGATCAAGTCAAAAATGACCAAGTTAAAAATGACCAAGTCAAAAATGATCAAGTTAAAAATGACCAAGTCAAAAATGACCAAGTTAAAAATGACCAAGTTAAAAATGATCAAGTCAAAAATGACCAAGTCAAAAATGACCAAGTCAAAAATGATCAAGTCAAAAATGACCAAGTTAAAAATGACCAAGTTAAAAATGATCAAGTCAAAAATGACCAAGTCAAAAATGACCAAGTCAAAAATGATCAAGTCAAAAATGACCAAGTTAAAAATGACCAAGTTAAAAATGATCAAGTCAAAAATGACCAAGTCAAAAATGACCAAGTCAAAAATGACCAAGTTAAAAATGACCAAGTTAAAAATGACCAAGTCAAAAATGACCAAGTCAAAAATGACCAAGTTAAAAATGATCAAGTCAAAAATGACCAAGTTAAAAATGACCAAGTTAAAAATGACCAAGTTAAAAATGATCAAGTCAAAAATGACCAAGTTAAAAATGACCAAGTCAAAAATGATCAAGTCAAAAATGACCAATTAAAAATGACCAAGTTCAAAATGATCAAGTCAAAAATGACCAAGTTAAAAATGACCAAGTTAAAAATGACCAAGTTAAAAATGATCAAGTCAAAAATGACCAAGTTAAAAATGACCAAGTTAAAAATGATCAAGTCAAAAATGACCAAGTTAAAAATGACCAAGTTCAAAATGATCAAGTCAAAAATGATCAAGTCAAAAATGACCAAGTCAAAAATGACCAAGTCAAAAATGATCAAGTCAAAAATGACCAAGTCAAAAATGACCAAGTTCAAAATGATCAAGTCAAAAATGATCAAGTCAAAAATGACCAAGTTAAAAATGACCAAGTCAAAAATGATCAAGTTAAAAATGACCAAGTCAAAAATGACCAAGTTAAAAATGACCAAGTTAAAAATGATCAAGTCAAAAATGACCAAGTCAAAAATGATCAAGTCAAAAATGACCAAGTTAAAAATGACCAAGTTAAAAATGATCAAGTCAAAAATGACCAAGTCAAAAATGACCAAGTCAAAAATGATCAAGTCAAAAATGACCAAGTTAAAAATGACCAAGTTAAAAATGATCAAGTCAAAAATGACCAAGTCAAAAATGACCAAGTCAAAAATGACCAAGTTAAAAATGACCAAGTTAAAAATGACCAAGTTAAAAATGATCAAGTCAAAAATGACCAAGTTAAAAATGACCAAGTTAAAAATGACCAAGTTCAAAATGAACATCTGAGGTGAAACACGCATTTCGGATCGTCTGTAGTTTCGTACCTTTCTCATTCATGGCAAATCAACTGTTCCTATTTCTCACATCCGATTATCTGGCCATGAAACGTATACATTCATTCTTGGGGCGCATTAAAATCCAAAGCGTGAAATACATCCAGGCGACAGGCTCTAGACGACACCACCTGTTTACGCAGGACAACTTAAAATATTATGAAGTCAGAGGTCGTACGATTCAACCAATCAAAGTCGTTTGTCAGGCGGTGAAAATATTAACCGATTCCCAACGTCGACCAACCAAAGCCAGTTTCAGTTTCAGTTTCAGTTGCCTTTTCGACTGGCAAGGGAGGTAAGTTACTGGGCCCCTAACCTATTCAGTTCGTGAGGTTGTCCGAATAATTCGCTGACCTATTGATCGTAGAATGTGAAAGGAAATGAAATGCGAGCTTTAAATCGAGTGAAGGAAAAATATATAACAAGTGTGAAGCTTTGAGACTTAGTTTTGAAACGAACAGTAAATATAATCCCGTGTAAATGCGGCAACCCAAAGTTAAGTTGAGAGCTGCTGCTGATGCTGCTGCTTTCTTTTCTAGTAATAAACAACAGCTCTCACACACATTACATTTTTTTCTTATCATCGGTGCTTTTCAACAAGGCAAACCTGTCTTTTTTTACCGATACAAGATTTCTTACTGATGCATTATGGTCGAATATTTTTTTTATACCAAATACATTTAATATTTAAAACAAAAATGTTTGCGGTATTTTTTTTTTATTACTATTTTTGTTTCTCAATCATGAGTGCCCTTTGAAAAAATGAAGACAATGTACCTCAGTGGATTAAATAAAGGTCCTTATTTACTTACCTCCTAACGAGAGCAAAATGTTTCCCCGACACTACCGACATGCACAGGTTTTAAACTAATGTAAACAGACATCTCGCTACGCTGCTCCCAACTTGGGGTGACACCCAAAACCTACACCCTAATTCTCAGTAACCCTTTACGTCTACAGTGGCGGCCTGCCTTGTTTGGGGTGAAATATGTAAAAACAAAAATAGTCACAAGGTTAGGTTTTTTATGAGGGGGGGGGGATATATCCAGCCCCCCTCCCTAAAAAAATGGATGGAACTAAAAGAAAAATTGCTCTAGATAAAAAAGATTTCTCCGACGACGATCGAGGTCAGAAGAGATGATACCATTTAATCCTAGCCAAGTTCGAAGTCCGTATAGGGTTCCGAGTTCTCTATAAAGATTCCCAAGTTCGATGGCCTTTTGGCTAAGATCAAAGTGTAGTATCTGTTCCGATGGATACTGCACCCCATAGACTGGTATTGTCTTGGCCTTCGGGGCTTGATTTACGCCGGTCTATGGGTCTGTTCTGTGCAGTTCTAGGAGGTCCACCCTCCCAGGCTTCGCCTCCCCTCTTTGAGGGAGGAGTAAGTTTATTACTTACTGCCTGAGGCGCCCCTACCGGGGAATGCCGACGGGACTGCCCAGGAAATTTTTAATGGCCAGAGTGCTCACCTCTCGGGCGCTGGCTTTTCAAACCCCACTTTCCCGACCCGACCTTGGGTCACATCTTACTTGTGGGAGTAAGATAAAACTGGCCTTGTGCCTAACTCCTGGAGAGGAGTAAATAAATACCTGAAGAAGGTCGGAGGTTATATCGGCCGAAACGTTGTGAAAATAACAACCAAAATGAGAATAGAGAATAGTAGTCTGAATAATCCTCAAATTACAAATTATCAATCTCCATCTAAAAACAATCCGAATCTATTATGTATTAAAAAAAAAAAAAAAATCAAGTTATTACGGAGAAAATAGTTCATCATTGCAACCTATTATTCAACTAAACTAAAAGGTTGTTATTTACGGAGGTTCTTCATAGCACGGTCACCGTTTAAACTTACGGCGAAAGTGTAGTATAATTAACAGTGCCCAAAGGGAGGGGGGCAAATATACAAAAAATAACTTTTACCAAACGCAAGAAAATTTCATTTTCTATCAACCTGCATAGTTTTTTTTTTAGTTCTGAAATCTTTTTTAAGTGTTTTTTTTTTAAATTTAGAATTTGTTTCGTAACCTCGAAGGCTTGTAAAAAAATAGATCAAACATGGACGCCGTAATTTACTTCCTTTTTAGCTTCTATGCCGTATGTTTAACAACTGAAAAATCGAAAATTAAATAAAAATACAACTAATAACTGTCACCAAACACATCAAAATTTAATTCTCGTCCGATCTGTATATTTTTAACTTACTGAAACTGTTTTTAAGTTCATTTTTATTTCAAAATAAGTTGCAGTATAGCGAAGCTTTCAGCCTAACATGGGAATCAATTTTTTATAAGCCTTCGATTCTACGAAACAAATTCTAAAAAAAAAACTTACAAAATGTTTCAGAACTGAAAAAACTTTGCAGGTCGATAGAAAATGAAATTTTCTTGCGTTTGGTAAAAGTTATTTGTTCTATATTTGCCCCCCCCCCCTTTTGCGCTGTTAACTATATTACACTTTCGCCAAATGTAGTTTGGCCGCTTTTTCATTTGAAAATAATTTTGGAAATTGTTGGATATTAAAGCGATCATAAAAAACAAAACAAATGATGAATGTTGAATTACTTTATTTAAAAACAAAGTAATAGAAATAAACTAATCTTGCAGTATAGATAACAACCGAGAAATCGAAAATAACTATATATACAAAAAATAACTTTTACCAAAGATATCAAAATTTAATTTTTTTACCGGCTTGTATACTTTTAACGCTCTGAAACTGTTTTCAAGTTTTTTTGTTTTTTTAATTTCAAAATTAGATTGCATTGACATCTCTCGTACACGGCACACGAGAACAAACAAAATTGGCGCATGTGTAATCTTGCAGTATAATTAATATGATGCCAATGTAAATTTAATTGTCGCCCATTGTCTTTTTATTGTCATTTTCTTTAACAATACTTTTTTTTTAAAATTGTTTTACATACAAAGCCTGACACACACGAAAACGAACCCCTGTCACAACGGTTAAAAGCGTTGATTAACAATCAGTATCCAGTTATAATATTTCACCCCAAACAAGGCAGGAGGCCACTGTAGACGTAAGGGGCTACTGAGAATTAGAGTGGAGGTTTTGGGTGTCATCCTAAGTTGGGAGCTGTGCAGCGAGATGTCTGTTTAGATTAGTTTTAAACCTCTGCATGTCGGTACTGTCGGGGAAACAGGGGGCAGGGAGGGAGTTTTAAAGGTCAGCAGCACGGGGAAAGAAGCTATTTGAGTAGAAGGCTCTCCCGCATCTGGGCACCTCTACAGTTAATGGATGGGATTTAGCTGATTGTCGAGTTGGTCTAGTGAATTTACGTCGAGGGGGCACCAGAGTAGCCAGTTCATAGGAGCACAATCCATTGAAGTATTTGTAAAACAAGCACAAGGATGCTACATTGTGGCGATGGGATAGGGGCTGGAGCTTGGTTGACAGTGAGGGACCTATTAAGTTGGCGACTCTTTTTTGGACCTTGTCAAGGAGGGAGAGACTAGTAGATGATGCACCAGCCCAGATGTGGCAACAATACTCCATGCATGGGCGGATGGTTGCTTTGTAGAGATACAGGATAATGTCAGGTGTGAAGAGTTTACTAGCACGGTAAAGGGAGCCCACCTTCTTTGCTGCAGCCTTGGCAATGTCTTCAATGTATTTGTTCCAATTCATGTTACCTGTGAAGGTTAGACTGAGGAGTTTGAATGTTGAACTCTCAGGTAAGGTGTTATTTGCCATGACAATCGGTGGTTGGAGAGGTTCCTTGTAGTTATTGAAGAAAAGCAGCTTTGTCTTAGCGGCATTAAAAGTTACCAACCATTTACGACCCCAATCCACTACAGCCTGGGGGTTATTTTCTAAGGATTCAGCCATTGCCTCAGATATGATCGCGTCTGTTTTGCCAACATGACGAGAGTAAAGCGTGGTGCCGTCAGCAAATAAACCACTCTCAGGCTCAATGTCATCAGGGAGATCGTTTATGAAGATCAGGAACAACAAAGGTCCAAGGATAGATCCCTGGGGTACACCAGCATTTATGTCATGTTGCTTAGATGAACGGTCATCAAGGACAACCTGGATTTTTCTTTTGGTTAGGAAGGATCTAAGTATATTACGTAATTGCCCAGTAATACCGTATGAGCATATTTTTATGAGAAGCCCTTTATGCCAAACCTTGTCAAAGGCTTTGGATATATCTAGCGCTACTGCTCTAGCTTCACCTGCCTTGTCAAGTGTATGACCGTTAGGATGTCTGCAGTAGATCGTGCTTGTCTAAATCCATACAGAAAGTCTTCTGGAGGTTTAAGGTTCAATCCTTACTTCAGGCAATGATAACTAAGAAAAACAGAATTAACAATTTTACCCGATAATGGATGACAGGACAAAAACAATGGCAGGGTTCAATTCGAAATTCCGTCCAGGTTCTCGAGCGTGACATTAAGATTCCAACCTTCGAAAAGATGGGAACTTCTGCAGTTTAGTAAACAGCGACAGTTAATCAACAGGAAGTAACGACGAATCGATTTAAACATTTTAATAAATTTATTTACTTAATAAAATATAGTTTCTGAAAGAAAAACATTGTAATAAAATAAAGTTTATTTTCAATAAAGTAACATTTTGGCGAAAAGATTGTAATAAAATATCGGGTGCTTCTCCAGAAGTACGGACACATTCTAAAAAAATGAAAATAAAACAAACTGAGAAATATCTGTTTGATGTACGTAAATAAATAAATTTTATCGATAAACGGTTAATGTTGATATATCAGCGGCATTTTTGGTTATATTCAAGGTAGCTAAGGGAGATAACAGCCAAAATTCAAGACTTTATTTCTCTATTTCGCAAAAGTTCCTATTATCTCCCTTTGATATTATCAACATGGCGGATATATTTCTCCCTTGTTCGTTTATCGGTAAAATTTGTTTTTCTTTTATAAAATAAAAAAACTACTTAATTAATTTACGTGATTTTTAGTATACGATATTTTCATTCCATGACAGGTACGTACACCAAACAGATATTTCTCAGTTTGCTTGATTTTTTTTTTCGAGTGTCTCCGTACTTCATCACAAGAGTCAACATGAAAAAGAAGATTAGCATTTTTTTAATGAAAATAAAGGTCTGTATATGTTTTTTTTAAAACTTATTAATTATTTCGTATATACTACGAAAAATGCCCGTGTTAATTAAATAATACTTCGAAGAAAAAATAATTTTGCTAATTAACGATATTATCATTGAATAAAGCATTGTTTAATCAATATTTTCGCAAAAAAATATAATTCCATAATATATTTCATGCGATTTACTATTTATTTAAATAACATTGTTCCAAATTGTTCGAAATGCCGTAAATGAAACTATTTTTTAAAAAATCTTAGTGAAAATGTATTATTTTTTGTAAACAAAATACACCATTACTAAAGGTATATTTTTATATATAAAAAAAATCCATGAATATTTTTTAATGAAAATAAAGATCTGTATATGTTTAAAATAATTTAAAAAAAAACTATTTCGTATATATTACGAAAAATGCCAATGTTAATAAAATCATACCTCGAAGAAAAATTAATTTTGTTAATTAACGATATTATCATTGAATAAAGCATTGTTTAATCAATATTTTTTGTGAAAATATTGATTAAATATGTCGTTATTATTTCATTTATTTAATCTACAAAAGTACAGAGAAAAGATAAAATATACTACACTTAAGACATCGAAAAAAAGTAATTTAAAAAAATGGAACACTACTTTTTTATCAAATAATGAATAAGTAATTCAGACTTGATTTTTTATATAATTAAAAAAACAATTCAAACTTACTACACTATATTTAGTCGGTGTAAACATATCTCGCTTTATTACGTGTATCCATATTTGCCGTAATTCTTTCTCTTTTGGAAATCCAAACACATGCAGTAGGCATTTTAACTTTGTGAATTATGAAATGAAATTTAAAAAGGCGCGAAATTAAGTTAACCAACCACAATGACGTCAGAGGGGGCAAGCAGTTAGTTGCTTGGCCTTGTCAACTCTCGGTGGCCATGGTCGAGGATGATGAGAAGACCGAGGATGGACAGCACAAACCAAACCTCCACTGGAAAAGTGCGGAGAATGCAAGGACCTTGGGGAGACTTATTGCAACCCAAATCCCAGAGAAGACCAATGGCCCTTACCAACGAGAAATCAATGGTTTTATTTACTCCTCCCCAGGAGTTAGGCACAAGGCCAGTTTTATCTTACTCCCACAAGTAAGATGTGACCCAAGATCGGGTCGAGAAAGTGGGGTTTGAAAAGCCAGCGCTCGAGAGGTGAGCACTCTGGCCATTTAAAAATTGCCTGGGCAGCCCCGTCGGCATTCCCCGGTAGGGGCGCCTCAGACAGTAAGCAATAAACTTACTCCTCCCCAAAGAGGGGAGGCGAAGCCTGGGAGGGTGGACCTCCTAGAACTGCACAGGACAGACTCATAGACCGGCGTAAATCAAGCCCCGAAGGCCAAGACAATACCAGTCTATGGGGTGCAGTATCCATCGGAACAGATACTACACTTTGATCTTAGCCAAAAGGCCAAGAAGAAATCAATGGTAAGTGGCTGTTGCGATACCGCATCGTTATCGAAAAGAGTTGAAGAATACTAGAAATCTGGGGAGGATTGTTGTCACTCAGACTCCAGGAAATACCACTAACGATGATCTGTGTGAGAACTCCTCGTGAGTACAAATAATAATAATAATAATAATAATAATAATAATAATAATAATAATAATAATAATAATAATAATAATAAAACTATATTTTACTACAATTTTTTGACCAAAATGTTACTTTATCGAAAATAAACATTATTTTATTACAATTTTTTATTTATTTCAGAAACTATATTTTATTAAATAAATATATTTATCAAAATGTTTTAATCTATTGGTCGTTACTTTCAGTGGATTATCTGCCCCTGTTTACTAAACTGCACAAATGCCGAACTTTATTTTATTACAATGTTTTTCTTTCAGAAACTATATTTTATTAAATAAATAAATTTATTAAAATGTTTTAATCCATTGGTCGTTACTTCCCGTGGATTATCTGCCGCTTTTTACTAAACTGCACAAGTGCCAAAAGATGACCCGAAGAAGGTCGGAGATTACATCGGCCAAAACGTTGTGAAAATAGCAACCAAGATGAGAAGAGTAGTCCGAATGATCCAATTGATATAAAACAAAAACAACTTCGAAGATTCTTTTTATGCAAAAAATAAGTTCTGACGGAATTTAAGCAATTAAAAAACAAAAATGACGAGGTCAAAACAAGTCGATAATTTTAAGAACATCGATTAAAAATTACCGAAAAGAAAATCATCGCGATGAGGGAAATTTGGGGTGCTTATCCAGAATTACAGAGACAGGGGGGGGGGGGGGGGGAGACATATTGTATTATTTACGTACCCGTGACGGAATGAATATATCGTATACGCCCCCCCCCATACAAACACAAATATGTCTACAGCTGATCCCCCCCCCCCCCACCCGGAAAAAATGGTTAGTTACATAACATTAAAAATCAATATTATTATCACTTGCGCGTTATTCTGTTTGGTAATTGATTATGGTCACCAAATGGGTGACGTAAAATGTATATACGAAAGTGATCCCCCACTCTAAAATCAAATATATTTGCTTAACACTTTCTAGCGACATGATCAGTAATTGTGCACAGAAAAAAGAAAAAAAATGTCCGTTAAAAATGTCCAAACCAAGTGGTGGGTAATACCGAAAAAGCGCCCAAATGTTTGTTATTCAATTGGTTGGGGAAATAATTTTCGGTTCAATTTCTGTTTTATTGTAAGAAAATCTAGGTAATTTTATAGAATCATTCCCGTCTCCAATCGGGTGGTTTTGGTTGTTAGGGTCAAGATTTTTCGAGTTTTCTGAGAACGATTTCTAACTCTAACACTAAAACCCCACTCGATTGGAGACAGGAGTGGGCACTTCTGCAGATTAGGGACGGATCGAAATTTAATTGTTTTCATTTTAGAAGAGCTCCAATAGCATGGACGGCGGCACCGGAGGGGGGGGGGGGGAAGTGGGGCTCAACCCCCCCCCCCCACACTTTTTGACTTGCCCCCTCCACTTTACGGTCATCAATAATGAAGTTATATATGCATGTGTTTAACCAGGCCCCCCCCCCCACTTTTTAGGAGAGCCCCCCACACTTTTATAACTGTCCCGCCGGTCCTGAATAGTATAAGGGACCGACAATACTCGTTCTTTCCACTAACCTCCTGAAGAGTCTTTTTGAACACATTTCTGAATTGTATCCCGTTTATATTAAAAAACAAAAACAAGAAAAAAAATCTTTTAAACTGTAAAAAAAAAAATTAAATAAAAAAATGTTACACCAAACACGATAACTGTTTGTTTTGAAATGAAAAAAATTACTGTTGATTTTCACAAATTTTCTTTTCTTCAATAAATGTTCTATTAATTAATTGAATTTGCATTACTTCCTATTTAAAAAAATCATATTTTCCATTTTCGGAGAAATTACGTACTTTAAAGTAAAACAAAAAGAGAGTTGTCGGCCCCTTACACTATGGAGCTCTTCTAAAATGAAAACAAATACATTTCAACCCGGCCCTAAAGCGCAGAAGTGGCCGGGAGTGATTCTATAAAACTACCAAAATCAGTTGAGTAAAGATTTCTTGTGACATCGTAAAATATTATCAAGTAAATGCAATTATTTAAGTTGGCATTTATTTTTTAATGGAAATCGTATCAGACAAGGCATGAAGCCACTTGATGTAATGAGCTAACAAGAACGAAAGATGATTATCGCAAAGACAGGTGATGCCTATTGGCCTTAGTCTTGAAAAGACCAAGGCTATAGATAGGATGGAAAACAGTCAGCAGGAAGAGAGTTCCACAAACCTGAAGTTCTTGGAAAGAAGCTACTGGAATAGGAAGCTGTATTACAATGAGGTATCAAAACAGCGAATTCGTTGAAAACAATTGAGTTCAAAAATTGTAATGTTGTTAACAAATTTAATGACAACAAATTGTTTTGACATTTTTGGCTTTTCGGCTGAGAGAGAAATCCTTATAAGTTGATGCAATTTTTGTTTTTGTCCGAATCCAGAGTGCCCCTTTTTTATTTATTAGAGGGGTGGAATTCCCCCACATTAACGACCTTGTGTCTAACTCTGCCCTCGTTGGGAGGCAGATAAATGGAGGCAGCGTATTGTTTGAAGAAAATTGAGTTAAAAATTAGTTTTAATTTTGAGATGAGTTTGAGAATTTCGCAAAACATGCAAATCTTAAAAAATAAAAAGTAAATTGTTATTATTTACTTTTGTAAACCCATCGAAATTATGAAAGAATCCGAAGATAAATTGTTTTAAACGAATTCCAAACCAAAATAATTTAATTTCCATCGAAAATAATTAAATTCAATGTTTTAATTTTGTTTGAGTAAATTCCTATTTCAGTCACGTTAATTATTTAGAGTGAAATAGGTTTCGCTATTTCCAAACAAACCATGTTCTATTTAAAAAAAAAAAAAAAAGAAGGTGCTTGTGGACTGTAGGTCCGAAATTTTTTTTATATCTTTAATTTGAAGAGAGTCAAATAAGGGGGAGAAAACTCTAGTTTCAAGTTTCAACCACGTTGTATCTTAAAATGGATTTTACTATTGTAATTATTCTAAAATAAAGTAAAAAAAATTTATTTTCGGACCTACAGTCCACAAGCACAAAAAAACAAATAAGTAACGATTTATAAGTTTTTTTTTTATTTGTTTAAAAAGAGTATGCAACATTAAATAGTCAGAATATTTTTGTTTTCTAAATATTCTGACTATTTAATGTTGAATTTTTGAAACAAAATCTGTTTAGACCGTCAATCTCATCATTTACCCGAAACAGATGATATTTTTCAACGGTGCCCTTATATTTTACGATCGAACCGCATATCTAATAAATAAAACGTAAACATTAAAAGCTACAATCAATACAAAAATATTCATACAGCGAACGGCTACCCCCTTCTACTAACACTAATAATTAAATTAACTAAAAAAAAAAAAACGGTGCTTATCCAGATTAAGGGAGACATTCGAAAAAAAAAAAATGAAATAAATAAACAAACTGAGGAATATCTGTTTGATGTACGTACCTGTCAGGGCTGAATATATCCTATACCAAAAATCACGTAAATTAATAAAATAGTTTTTTTTAATGAATTAAAATTAAATTTTATCGATTAACGAAATGCGGCCGCCATTACGACTTATTATGAATTTCGGTTATCTCCCTTGAATAAGCCGTAATGGCGGCCGTATTTCCACGTTATTCGTTAAAATTTAATTTTTATTCATCAAATAAAAATTACTTGGTATAAGATATATTCAACCCGTGACAGGTACGCACATCAAACTGAGATTCCTCAGGGTTTTTTTGTTTATTTTTCGAATGTCTCCCTTAATCTGAATAAGCACCACACAAATCAATAACAAAAATAATAATTTGGTAAAAAGCAAAAAAAGAGAAAGGCATAGTTAAAAAAAAAGTTTAAACAAAAATGAAATTAAAAAACAAAACAAAAAACAAAAATAATAATTTGGTAAAAAGCAACAAAATAGAAAGGCATAGTTAAAAAAAAAAAAAGTTTAAACAAAAATGAAAGTAAAAAAAACAAAACAAAAAACAAAAATAAACTTCCGGTCAACGCCGGGTGGGTACGGCTAATTAACGAATCAATCATTTCGGGTGTCGTATACCACGCCCGCAAAACAATAAAACCAATTTCATATTTGTAACAATTAATAACGAATGAAAAAGACAATATTATACCGTGTTTTTGTTTTCAACTTTTTCTTGAAAGAGTTAAAATTCCAAATCTATCGTAAAATCCTTTTCTTCTGTCCTTATTGTTTTGTACGTGAAATGATTGTTTGCGTAAATTTCAAACAGCGAAATTAGAATGAAATGAAAGTTGTTGTTTTTCTTTTTTTGTAAATCGACCCTCCGGGGTCTGGTGGTGTTGTTGTTGTTGTTGTTATATTGTCTTCGCTCGAGTAAGATTAAAGTTTTCTTTCACTTCTCGTTTTTTGATGAAGGCTTAAGCCGAACGTCGCCCGCGATACAACGAATCCCATTATTGCGTTTTCCCTTTTTTTCTTCTTTTCTCTTTCTTACAGACGACGAACGCGAAGGGAAGGAAGTCTTGTTTTTTACCGGGTGGAAGGAAGGCTGGGCGTGTGCGTTTCTCCCCCCCCCTCTCTCTCTCCCCTCTCTCTCTCTCTGTCTCTCTTTCTCTCTCTTTCTCTCTCTTTTTCTCACACATACATTTACACCCATCACTCATATATTCTGTCACGCAGCCATTGCTCATATTTGCTTACCTCCCCACGAGGGCAACTTTAGCCTCAAAATCGGTTTTTAATGCGAACAGATATCCAGTTCCCTAAAAGGGACACTCTAAATTGAGATAAAAATTGTTAACGAAATTGTTACTAAAATCTATCTATCTATCTATCTATCTATCTATCTATCTATCTATCTATCTATCTATCTATCTATCTATCTATCTATCTCATTCTGTTTCCGTCTCTCTCTCTCTTTCTCTCTCTCACTATATATATATATATATATATATATATATATATATATATATATATATATATATATATATATATATATATTTCTCTCTCTCACTGTATATATATATTCTCTCCAAATATGATCTGAGGTTAAGATCGGATTCTAACTCTGCCTGATGAGATCTCATATTTCTCTCTCTCACTGTATATATATATATATATATATATATATATATATATATATATATATATATATATATATATATAATAAAGAGGTGTACTAAAAGCGAACTTTTAGGAAAGGTAAAACCCTATTGTGAAGAGTATATAGCTCAATATCCAGGATAGAGCAGGTAGATATGAAAAAGAATGGAAAGGAATTAGAGAAGCAAAAGCCAAATCATAATTCAATTCAATTGCTCAGAGCAAGGTATATTCCGAAAAAAGGCAATTTATTCAAGTTAAATTTTCCTTAAGCCAGGCTTTTCAAAGATCAAAATCTTATCATCAGAGGAAGTCGCTGGGATAGATAAGTTGGCAAAGGCCAAGATTTAAAATTTGAAAAACCTGGCTTAAGGAAAATTTAACTTGAATAAATTGCCTTTTTTGCGGAATATACCTTGCTCTGAGCAATTGAATTGAATTATGATTTGGCTTTTGCTTCTCTAATTCCTTTCCATTCTTCTTCATTATATGTATATATATATATATATATATATATATATATATATATATATATATATATATATATATATATATATATATATATATATATATATCCGTTTTTGTTTCATTTTATATATATATATATTCTCTCCAAATATGATCTGAGGTTAAGATCGGATTCTAACTCTGTCTGATGAGATCTCAGTTTATAGTAACTGTTGATCGATAACATCGACATGCCAGTGTCGCAGATTTTGTACATGTCTGTGTAAATTATCATATATAAAGCTCTATTTTGATATTGAGCACTTTTTATAAACCCGATTAAAATTCTCTGGATTACCACCCTGTGGATATTTTTCACCTGGATTATCACCATTATATATATATATATATATATATATATATATATATATATATATATATATATATATATATATATATATATATATAAATAAATTTTGAATATACATTTTTCAATATTTAAACATCGAAATTACAATGAAATGAAAGTTTTTTGTTTTTTTCCGTAAATTGTAATCCAATTAAAGTAAACATCTACAAGATAAAAACCAAAAGAATTTCAACCGGGCTCATATAATAGTGCTCAATTGTATATAGAGCTATGTATATAATTATTTTATTTATACAGACATGTACATAATCTGCGACACTCTTTCTAAATGCTGTTGATTGATAACATCGACATGTCAGTGTCGCAGATTATGTGCATGTCTGTATAAATAAAAATAATTGTATATATATATATATATATATATATATATATATATATATATATATATATACATATAAAGTGGTGTACTAAAAGCGAACTTTTAGGAAAAGTAAAACCTATTGTGAAGAGTATATAGCTCAATATCCAGGATAGAGCAGGTAGATATGAAAAAGAATGGAAAGGAATTAGAGAAGCAAAAGCCAAATCATAATTCAATTCAATTGCTCAGAGCAAGGTATATTCCGAAAAAAGGCAATTTATTCAAGTTAAATTTTCCTTAAGCCAGGCTTTTCAAAGATCAAAATCTTATCATCAGAGGAAGTCGCTGGGATAGATAAGTTGGCAAAGGCCAAGATTTAAAATTTGAAAAACGTGGCTTAAGGAAAATTTAACTTGAATAAATTGCCTTTTTTGCGGAATATACCTTGCTCTGAGCAATTGAATTGAATTATGATTTGGCTTTTGCTTCTCTAATTCCTTTCCATTCTTCTTCATTATATGTATATATATATATATATATATATATATATATATATATATATATATATATATATATATATATATATCCGTTTTTGTTTCATTTTACTTCAGTCGAAGTTCTCAGAAATCAAGGGGGCTCTTCCTGGGGCTAACATTTGATCTCTATATGAGATACATAGATATTCGAATGTTCCGTTACAGTTCTTCTTTACCTGTCAAACGTTGAGTTAGTAAAGAAGTTAAGAACATTCATTTTCCTCTCCCCAATTGACCAGTTAACTATGTTATAGTATATATTTTCTTGTGGTCTCTTAGTCTTACCGGATTGTAGGACAAGAATTAGTCTAGTCTGGTGGAGTATCCAGCTAAGTGCTGTTACTTAAGGTAACATTGTTTGGAAAAGGTCAATATTCCTCGTATGAGCCAGTGTATAGCCGTATCGAAGTGATCTTATTGGCGCTTCGAATACTATGTTATTTTGAATATTTGTTCAGGGTTTACTTGTATGGTGAAGTATCTTCATGTCAGGTTGTCCTGACAAACCCTTGTACAGAGGCACAAAAGGCACGCAAGGATGGTGTCTAGTAGGTAATTCAAACTCCCCTGTAAAGTAGGTTACTGTCTATGTGTGTGTAAGGTTATTGGGAGAGAACCCAGCAAAGTGCTCGATTATTAAGAAAAATTAAAAAAGATAAGAGCGTAATATTTATTTTTATATATTTATTACAGAAGATCAGAACAACATTGGTACCGTCGGTTTCAAATCCAAATAAAGGGAACCTCTCGTTGGTCTCCTCTGCTGGACTCTCTTCAGCCTCTGTTTATGTTTGTCTAACCGGTAAAAACGGGTAGACATAAATCAACAGAGGCTGGAGAGAGTCCGGCATAAGAGATTAACGTTTTCATTTGAAACCGATGGTACCAATGTTGGTCGGATCTTTTGTAACACTCCCCCATATATATATATATATATATATATATATATATATATATATATATATATATATATATATATATATATATATCCACACTGATGAGCCTTGAGACGACCAAATAGCTGTTTTTATTTTATATACGCGTCGCTATGAGTGCAGGAAATGATGGTTCCCACTTACCTAACTCAATACTCTTCTGTAAAAAGAATTGAATCCTCTCGGTTTTCAATATCGTAAAATTTGCAAACAAATTCATGAAAAAAATATATATGTTTCTCACACTAATAGCAGTTAGCTTGCAGGCTCGGAGGATAGATAATCGGGTATCGCGATGATTAGTGACTGATGTAGCGGTTCGAATCTCGGGGTTGATGCGTTCGTTGCGTCTAGCTACACTGATGAGTTTTGAAAAGACGAAACAGCTGTCTGTGAATGACTCTCTCTCTCTCTCTCTCTCTCTCTCTCTCTCTCTCTATATATATATATATATATATATATATATATATATATATATATATATATATATAGGTTTAAACGCTTGCTACGTCTCACCACACGGATGAGTTATGTAACGACGAAACAGCCGTCTGTGGATGACAGTATTTTATACACAAATTCCCTCATGCGTGGAGTACTCCGATAGAGGGGGTGTTTTTCGTTAGGTTAGGTATCTAACGTATCTACTACTACTACTACTACTACTACTACTACTACTACTACTACTACTACTACTACTACTAATAATAATAATAATCATAATAATCATAATAATCTTTCTAAACAAAAACAAGAGAACTTGCTTAATCATTGATATAGCCTGCTCCTTCGATACCAGAGTGCAGGAGAAAGAACACGAATAAAAAAATAAAAAAATACATAAATATCAAGATCTAAAATAGAAATTAGTTAGACTATGGAAGTGTAAAGAAGTAAAGGTGATTCCCGTTGTAATATGAACGCTTGGAACCATAACGAAAAGCCACCATAAATGGCTTAAACAGATTGACAAGACAATTTCGTTTTCAATGCTGCAAAAGGTTTGCTTGTTAGGAACGGCGAAAGTGTTAAGGAACAGCTTGAATGTCTAAGGTCAAGGGAATTGACTTGATGTTCAAAAAGAAAACTCCAACTATAAACATCCAAAAGTTGAGATTACAATGGAATAATAATAATAATAATAATAATAATAATAATAATAATAATAATAATAATAATAATAATAATAATAATAATTATTATTACTTTTAATTTTTTTAATTTTTTTTAATTTTTAATTTTTTTAATTTTTTAAAATTTTTAATTAATTAATTTTTTTAACTGGTGCTGGCCTAGGCTGACACCAGACAACATATTTGTAGAGGGTCGAGGAGGATGAGAAGACCGAGGAGGGACAGCACAAACCAGACCTCCACTGGAAAAGTGCAGAGAGTGTTGAGACCTTGGGGAGGCTTGTTGCCACCCAAATCCCAGAGAAGACCAATTGTCCTTACCAGCGATAAATCAATGGTAAAAGACTGTTGCGATACCGCATCGTTATCGAAAAGAGGTGAAGAATACTGGAAGTCTGGGGAGACTTGTTGTCACTCAGACTCCAGGAAATACCACTGGTTGTTGTCGGTGAGCAATCACTGACGATGATCTGTGTGAGAACTCCTAGTGAGTACAAATAATAATAATAAAAATAATAATAATAATAATAATAATAATAATAAAAATAATAATAATAATAATAATAATAATAATAATAATAATAATAATAATAATAATGCTTTAAAAATTGAATTGTGTCAGCTCGGTTCACTGGTTGTGAACGGCTGACATATTTATGTGATCTTCAGTCGACAAGGCTGTGTGAGAAATGATATCAATAAAGAATCCCCTCAACGAAATATTTAAATATATTAGTTTGGATTTCAACATGTACTGGATGTTTGTTTCCGGCTCGCTATCGCTTCGCAAAATTCGCTACTTGACATACGGAAAACATTAATTTTAAAGTAATAAACATTTCATTAATAACTTCGTTGTAAACACGAAACAAAATTTCTCTCATTTATTCATATCGATAGATTCACATTTTGTTAATTTCGATAGTCAGTAGCAGTCCGTCTTGGCGACGTTAGTTATTTCAGGGAGGTGTAAGATAATGAAGAGTGGCAAAAATGAATCGTGGACGAGTCCATTGTGGTTGGGACGTCGAAAAAGAAAGAAAGCGACTTGATAACTGTTAAAAAGGAGAAGGTTCCGCAGTGCAAGCGAGACTTGAAAGGCGGCGGTTTCAGAAACGCAAAGAGCCGGAGCGCTTGGTGATCGGAGTATCGAAGTACCGGATGAATGAGAGTTTACCGATGTTTATGGAACCGATGAAGCTTTATTGGCTATGGTACCCAAGCTCGTCTTGCGGTTAGGCTTTCGTGTCCGCTGACTAAAAATGTGATTGATAAGCAAGTTGGTACTGTGAAGAAACCCCCTGACTTGTATTTCATCAAACAGACAATTGGAATGCCTGTGGAACAATTGCTTCAGTTCACGCTCGGATAGATAATGCAGAGCAAATTGCTTTCCAATCGGATGTATTTATCAACGAGTTTCTAGCGGAAACCAAGTCTGTGATCTCAGCAAGGAAAAGACTTTCATGAGACAAAAGTATGTCAAAAGTTGTTTTTTTATATGTGTGTGCGTAGCCGGCGTAAACCATCCGCTGATGGGAAATAAAGAAAACCAAAGTTTTTCCATATACGTTCTGTTCTTTGTCATTCTTGTTGGATCTTACCGGGTAGCCCGAAAGAACGGGTAATGCAACATCGTTACCCATTCTCAAATGGTCACCCATCTAGTGCGTACGAGACCCAACGTCGCTTAACTCCGATGATCTAACGAGAATCAGTGTATCAACGTGACTATGCTAAAATATTCACGGCTTTAATTCACGTAGAGACGGAAGATACATTAGAACACCGGAAGTGACGTCAGATCACTAACATTTAAAAACATGTCGGCTAGTTGTAACAACAGATCAAAAAGCAATCTAAATGAGTTATTAAATTAGTTTCAGTTAAAACGAATGCTATTTTAGGGGATTCTTTCAGATGAACCTTCCAAAGAAGACAACGAGAGCATTGAACATATAAACGACAGAAAATGATAACAAAATAATATAAACATAAAAAATGTTGTTAAAACTTTTTATTTCAATTTTATTGTTTAACAAAAGGCATTTCCTTTTGGCGCTTGGTTACACTGTGATCGGAGTATGTTCTTGCTGTGAATGTTTTACAGGAGGGGAGCACCGGAGATAGGAGCTCAGCCGAGCACCTACCGTGAAAATAACGATAGAGAAAGAATGGCAACGTCTCTTCTCTAAGAAAGGGCTGTAGGAAAAGAAAACACAGATGATCTCCCACTAGATAGCGAAGTCGATTCTGTACGCTACCCAGGCAGAAAAGCGTGCTCTAAGCGCCTCCACCCCATCAGACGTATCTGATATATATATATATATATATATATATATATATATATATATATATATATATATATATAAGATTGTATCATGAACCAGCAATTGCAAGTGGTATGGCGATCGAGTTTCGAATCAAATACAAAAAAAAAACAGCTGGCGGTGGATGCCTATATATCTACATATATTACATAGGAGGTGAGAGAAGATAGAAGATATGCACTGAAGATTCGTTATACGATAAAACGGCTGTCTATGGATGCACAAGTATATATATATATATATATATATATATATATAAATAAATAAATAGAATATTTGTTATTGTTTATTATCTATGTACGTATACGTTTTGTCCCTTTTCAATCAGGACTCATCAGCATAGAGATATGACTATTCACTACCGGTCGTACGATTCGAAACCCTGGATTACAAGTATTTTTCAACTCAAATCAAACGTCGTTAACCGCGCGGCCAATATTTGAATGGCCGATACACAATGATAATTTTAACACATTTAAAAGCGGCACGATGTCCAGGCATTCAACTTCTATTAAAGAAGGAATGATGCATGTAAAGCAAGTGACGTCATGCTGTGTTTGTACTACCATTTAGAGTGCTCTACTTATTTTACGAGGAGCGACAAATATAAAATATTTGTTACTGTTTATTATCTATGTACGTATACGTTTCGTCCCTTTTCAATCAGGACTCATCATCAGCATAAAGATATGACTATTCACTACCGGTCGTACGATTCGAAACCCTGGATTACAAGTATTTTTCAACTCAAATCCTACGTGTGTGTATATATATATATATATATATATATATTGGATAACTTTTTGCATTTTTGGACCACCATTCACCATTTGGATTATTTTTTAATCAACCTCTTTGATGTTTTGCCTGGAGCTATTTTAAACTTGTTGACTTGGATGAACTGTATAGGTTTACAAAAAAGTATGTTTTGGGCCGATATATTTGATGTTTTATATACCTTTATGTATTTTTATATATATTTTTTTATATATTTTCAAAGTTTAATTTTTATTACCTGCAGTAATGTCATTGCGGTAATGGTCATCTGAGGAGAAGATTTTCTTTGAAAACTCATGAGTTAAGGACTTTAAAGAACTTTGCCTGAACATTGAACTGTAATAGAATTTGATTCGCACCTTATTCTATTCTTTCACTTTATCTATCTATCTATCTATCTATCTATCTATCTATCTATCTATCTATATATATATATATATATATATATATATATATATATATATATATATATATATATATATAGACAATATTAAGAAAAAAATATTAAATTATTCATATTTACATACGCGGCGTTTCAAGCTTATGCTCTCATCAGTGTAGAAAGTGGCAATTTGAGATAGTCACAGGACGCGAACCCGGTTCACAGAGTGAATCAAGAATCCCCACGGCCATCCGTAATTATCACGTGATACAGGAGAAATTAAGTTCTATTTATCCCTAAATACAGCGGATAATAAACGACAGACAGTCTAAGGGGTTCGACGAACGTTACCGGAACCTTGCTTATAGCTAAGTGACAGTCTGTTTTTTTGTTTTTAATATCTTCGAACAGTGCTCAACTTTTATTTCTTAAAGGGGCTTTATACACACACACACACACACACACACACACACACATATATATATATATATATATATATATATATATATATATATATATATATATATATGTTAGTAGTATGTTTTTAAAGGCTGTGGGTAATGCAAATTCCGGGTAAGATGCAAGTTGTAAGGAACAAAAACAATAAATCGAATACGAAATATGACTTACTATTTATTTTTCCTAAAATCTTACATAACAGCAAGTGTGTTGTTAGCTGTTTGTGTGATGTCCGGATGATTAAAAAAATCATATTTAATATTTCGGGAAAAGAAACTTCCCTTTGTCAAAAATAATCAATACCAGAAGAATTCCCCGACTATATATATATATATATATATATATATATATATATATATATATATATATATATATATATATATGTGTGTGTGTGTGTGTGTGTGTGTTTGTGTGTGTTTGTGTGTGTATATAGGTGTAATCAGTCAACAGAAAATCATAAGCGTACAAGTTGGAAACGAAGTATAATAATAATAATAATAATAATAATAATAATAATAATAATAATAATAATAATAGTGAATAAAAAAAGCTGAGAATGAAGAAAAAATAAATAAACGTGCAACTTACAATTTGGACGATTTTAAGTAAATCCTAATTTCAGTTTTTGTTACTGATTTTTGGGTATAGTCTGAAGGCAATTTTCAGGAACCATTCCCTTCATCAAGCCTTCTATGAGGTGTGAACAGTTTTTGAATATATATATATATATATATATATATATATATATATATATATATATATATATATATATATATATATATAAGAGAGAGAGAGAGAGAGAGAGAGATAGATAGATAGATAGATAGATAGATAGATAGATAGATAGATGTGTAGGTATGTAAGGCTGAGACTGATGCGAATGCAATGGCGCTGGTACACGGGTAGGGGTGTGCCTATAATGTCAATCACCTTTATTGGCCACTTGTCAAGATGCCCCTCCCTGCTATTATTCTCTTCTTCAAAATACAAACAGTGACACTTGTAACGAGGCTGGGGCCAAAAGCAATCAGAGCGGGCCTGGTGGGGTGGGAAAAAGGAGTTGGTTTTAGAAAGAAAAAAGAAAACAAAGGAAAAAGAGTCGGGGCATGAATGAGATGGAGGCAGAGGCGGCGCCACCGCCTACGCCATTATTAATAGATTATACCTAAATGGGGTAAAAAGTTGTGACGCAGGAAATGAACACCCTTCATCAATATCAGGTCGCAGCGACGAGAAACAACATCAACAACAACAACACTCAATAGCAGAAGCACGCACGCACACACACACACACACGCACACACACACGCACACACACACACACAGACACACACACACACAGAGGGTCAAACACGTGCACGTACACACGCATATCGACGTGCTTGTATAGCGATGCATTCGCCTCATCAAGGTGGTCGACCAGATTCTTATACAAGCCGGGGTTCACCTCGGCATCATTTTGGCAACCTAGGAGCCGTCCTAAACCACCAGCCTATTCTTTGTCGAGTTGAGGTATTGCCCGGCTCGGTTCTATGATCTTCACCCTTCCAAGCATTACCTCCTCCGTCGGGAATGGAGGTTGGTTTATTGACGATCTTCTGAGGTGCACTTACCGGGGAATGCCGACCGATTTCGTTTTCTGTTATATTTTTGTAACGAACAAGATTGCCCGCTTAAACATTTGCACAGAGTTAGGCAATAGGATCGAACAACCGCACGGGTTTAGCGATAGGATCAAGCACTTCAGAGTTCCATTGTGGTTCAATCTCTTTATGAATTTCATTTCGGTCTATGCTCCGATCCGTAGCAGCAGCATGGAGACTATCCTGTCCTTCTACCAATATCTTGGCGTTTTTAATCCCCAGCTGGTACAAGATCATGGGACGTGGGTCATATTAGTTAAGTATGGCGTGAAGAGCGTGAATAGCAATAAGCTCCACTTTCCTCCAATTTTTTACTAAATTTGGTCTCGTCATTTGCGACATCTTCTAGCATATAAGGAAACAAAGATTCCCCTACAGTCAAAGCATGGTTACATCATAGATTATGTTTTTACTCCCAAGCGTTACCTTCAATATGTGTGTAATGTACGAGTCATGCGCAGTGCGTAGTGTGGCACAAACCAACAACTGAAACTCCACACCATGCGCCAATCTTGCTCTCTAGGGGTAAACGTACCCAAGTGCATTGATGTATCTAGACTGACGGTCGCAAGTGGACGCGGGAATCTTCATGGGGAGCTTGACGGCGTACCATTTGATGACGCGTGGAGTCATTTCAGGACTGGGGTCTATAAGGCCAGAGTTGAATTTCTTAGTCCCAAGAAGCGGAATCACCACGACTGGTTCAATGAGAACGATTCGCAGACGAGCAAATTCCTGGAAGAGACAAACAAGTAAAACCAACGATATATCGACGCACCGTAAAACGACCCGCAGTCTGTCAAGAGAGCGAAATCGTCAAATGAAGAAGAAGATGGTGTCTGGATATCTCCCAGAAAACGCAAACATACCATTCGAGGATATGTTGTCGATGATCAGTGAGTGGGCCGTTGTGGCATCTTCTGGCCCTGCTCTGTCGGGCTGATGTATGGTTCTGTGCAGTTCTAGAAGGTCCACCCTCCCAGGCTTTACCTTCTCGTACTTTGAGAAAGGGTTAGTTTATTGCTAATCGTCTGGGGCGCTTCTACCGAAGAATGCCGATGGGGCTACCCAGGCATTTTTGTACGCCAGAGTTGTCTTTCTCTAAGGCGCTGGCTTTTTTTAACCCTCACTTTCCGACCTTGTGTCACATCTTCCCGTGGCGGTGGGAGGGAGATTACTACTGAGAACACAAAAGGCCTATGATAAGAAAGACGCCAAAAACAATGTACTACTTGAGCAAGGAGGTCTTGGTGCTTCAGTCATCATGTATGGGATCATTCAGATGCAGAGATTGGACTGTCCCCCGTAGAAGACCCGATGCCATTATAAAACGGTGGATTGAGAACTTCACGGATCTCTTCTACAACCTTTCAATGGTTGATGAAGATGACATCAAAAGCCACAAAAGGACATCAACCATGAAATGATGGATTATGTCACCTTCTAAGAGATTCGCAATACACTAAACGAAGGGAATATCAGGAAAGCAGTTGCGCTTGATGGCATTACTGCTGATGTTTTCCGTTATGAGATCACATCAGAAGCCCAGAAGTTTTTTTTTGTAGAATTTGGTATATTCGGACTACTGTTCTCATCTTGGGTGTTTTTATCACAACGTTTCGGCCGATGTGTACCTCGGGAATCTTTCTGTCGAATTCGGGAATCTGGACGGAATTTCGAACGGAACCCGTTATTAAATCCACGGGGGTAGCATGCTCTCGTTCCATGACTGGGAAGAAGTCTTCAGTAATTTGCAATTCTTTGTATCGCCCGCGCTGAGGATTGAACCTTCAACCTTCAGATGACTGTCACTTAGAACTGAATTTTACTTAGTACTATATCCACTCGGTGCTATGATCTTGTATATCCACTGCGCCACGGGTCCTTAATAAAAACACCCAAGATGAGAACAGTAGTCCGAATATACCAAATTCTACAAATCAACCCTCATCTAAAAAATTCCGAAACATAAGAATTTTTTTTTTTTTACATTATTGACATGTTTAAAACGGTTATCCCTATCATAGTTGTTGTTATATTCATCATGTTTCGACTGTTGTAATCTCCGACCGTCTTCAGGTACCTGTTGTCATCATTGGTAGCCTTTCCGAAAATTTAAAACTTTTCTTGTCGACAACTTTTCGGGGAATTTTCAAAATCCGCATTCGGTTTTCGACAACAACCCCCACACACAGACACACCTGCCTCTCATATTCTTATAGATCCCCTAAAATGAGTTCTCTATTTTCTGTTCTGATTTACATATAAACTGTTTGTTCAGAATTTGTGCTCCCACCCCACCAGTTGTCACCCGAGGCGACCGCCTAGTTTGTTTAATGTGTAGCGCCGGTTCGGGTGCTAATTAATGGAGTTCTCTAAAAAGGGGCAGCGACTGGGAAAACATCCAAAAATTAACTAGTCGGGTGGGTGGGTCTTGGGTGGAACGTTTATCTGGCACCCGAGTGTAAGTCAATTAAGATTCGTTATTTTTATTTGTATTTCCCTGCCAAATAATGACACATTATTCGGTGCATTGTCAGCGACGATAAAAATATACACCTCGAATGATGGTACAATTTTGTAAGGATGCGTGTTCATATCACGTCGGTGTCACCATTGTAAGGAAGAGACTTTGCCCCTATCTTATGTTTAAGTCACGAAATGAAATAACAAAACCTCTGCTTACAACAACGAAAAGGGGTTATTCTTTAAAGTTATCTATACCGTTTGGCATAGGTGGAAGAAAGTTGGGCAGTGTCCGAGTGAGGAAGAGGACAATAAGAAGTTCTTAAGGTCTCCGAATATCTGAGCAGTTATTTCCAGGCGAAGATAATAGTTGCTGGAACGTCCAGTGGACAGAGAGGCAGGAGAGAGAGAAAGGAGAAATGTTTCCTCGTTACTTGCAGGAGTCTCTCTGCTGACCGACCGTGATTCCCAAAGGGACTGAAGTAGTTCTTCAGCCGACAGAAGAAATCCATGCGCCCTGCAGGCTGATTGGTCAGTGTGTGACCCGCTCACTCAATGGGGACATTTTTCGTTGAGAGAAAATAGGTCTATGTTTATGACCGCTACAAATTTACAGCGAGATTAACAAAAGAAAGATTTCCTCTTTTTACACAAGTTTCTTCACCTTAAATGGTGAACAGCAGTCTTTACTTGTAACATCCAGGAAATCCTTCTCTTGGACCCGCTTCTTTGGTCGAAATTTGTCCTGGCGCCCGTGGGGGGTGGGGTAACTGTTTCACCTGTCCATACACATTCGAGTTACATTTGAAAGAAAAATGTTAACACAAAATAGATCCTACAATCGTTGTTAATATTCTCTTACATTCTGTTTCGCACTTGCGCAAATCGTAAATACATGCATATATACGCATGCATCGTAAATACACGCATATATACGCATGCATCGTAAATACATACATATATACGCATGAATCGTAAATATACGCATATATACGCATGCGTTGTAAATACATACATATATACGCATGCGTTGTAAATACACGCATATATACTCATGCATCGTAAATACATGCATATATACGCATGCGTCGTAAATACACGCATATACACGCATTCATCGTAAATACATACACATACACGCATGCGTTGTAAATACACGCATATATACGCATGCGTTGTAAATACATGCATATATACGCATGCGTCGTAAATACATGCATATACACGGATTCATCATCATAAACAGACCTATATACGCATTTGCATCGTAAACGCACATATATACACCCATGAATCAAAAGCACTCATGCATATACATAAACATACACATATATGCACTTGCGCATGCATAGTGAGCATACTCACACACATATATGCGTGTGTTTACGCCGCTAATGCACGAATATATGCGCCTGCATATAAAATGCAAGTATTTACGCGCCTTCATACAGTCACACGCATATAAGCTCCTACGTTGGCAACACACGCACATACGCGAGTGTGTATAAGATACATTCATATACGCGCCTTCGTCACAGACACATGTATACACGCACCTGCGTCGCAAACATATGCATATACACGTATGCGTCGTAAACACATACACATACGAGCAACTGTCGTAAACACACGCATATACGCGAAACCGAACTAAATCTAAACATACCCCTCTCGGCAGACGTTGTAAACATACACATATGGGCACATGTGGTGTGAACACTCACATATACGCACATGCATCGTAAACACTAGGATATACCCGCTTCTGGCGTAAACAAACGCATACATGTGTATTCATCACAAACACTCCATAAAACGTGCATTGATCGTGAACACACGCATACACGCGCATTAGTTGTAAACACACACATATACATGCATTCGTCATAAATACTCCATAAAACGCACATTCGTTGTAAACACACGCATCCGCCGCAAACACGTATATACACACATTTGTCGTAAACACACGTATATACACGCATTCGCCGTAAACAGTGACATTGACATAAAGTTGGCCCCTAAATTGTTGTGTACACAGTTATACTGACCTTTCTAAACCGGAGCAACATGTCGAGGAAACAATGAGTGTCGACTGGGGCAGGGCGCAAATGGTCTGACATACTCAAGGTTCCCCTTCTCTTTTGACGCTAAGTCAACTTGCTTTAAAGAGCGGGTGGGTGTGAACATAGAAAATGGAAGCTGGAGAAGCCGGGACTACATTGTATCAACCCCACCCTCCTTCCAACTGGACGAACGGGGCTGGTGGCAGGCTAACACTTTTTTTTGTGTGTGAGGGAGCCTTTGTCTCTTTCTTCGTTTATAATATTGTTTCGTTTCAACCCTGTTAAAACTTTGACATTGTGTGTGTGTGTCTGTGTCTGTGTGTATGTGTGTGTGTGTGTGTGTACAAGATAGGAATTCCTGTGCCAAGAATTAGTAAATGTTTGTCATGTCTACTCGTCCGTTCGAGCCTTTACCCCGCCTAATAGACCAGTATTGTCCGGGCCTTTGGGTCTGGATTTACACCGGTCTACTGAGGGTTGTCGGTCCTGTGCAGTTCTAGGAGGTCCACCCTCCCAGGCTTCGCCTCCCCTCTTTGGGGAGGAGTATGTTTATTGCTTACTGCCTGAGACGCCCCTACCGGGGAATGCCGACGGGGCTGCCCAGGCAATTTTTAAACCCCACTTTCCCGACCTGACCTTGGGTTACATCTTACTTGTGGGAGTAAGATAAAAACTGGCCTTGTGCCTAACTCCTGAAGAGGAGTAAATCAATACTCGTCCGTCCGATGATTGGAGTGGGTTGGAGTGTGGGGTAATGTATCTATGGTCACAGTAGTGCTTTGGAGGCATTCTTCATTTTATGTCTTGCCCTCTTACTAAAAATGTTCGCGAGAAATCTTATATACACTCGCTTTTTACAGCAATCGTGTTATATTGTTACCTACCAGTGCAGTGCGTTTAAAACCATTATACACACCCCTGTCGTACGCAATGGAGAGAGAAAGACAGACAGATAGATAGACGGATAGCTGGTCTCGCTACACCTAATTGCATTGAGCATGCCCGCTCCCCAACTGGGGACATCGCTCCAGACGTCTTTCCTGCTTGAAATCTCGTCAGTCAAGAGACCGAACCTTCAACCTTCAGATGACTGTCACTTAGAACTGAATTATATTTAGTACTATATCCACTGCGAATCTGAAGGTTGAAGGTTCAATCCTCAGTGCGGGCGATACAAAGAATTGCGAATTACTGAAGACTTCTTCTCAGCCATGGCAAAAAAGTGACGTAGAGGCGAGAAACGCGTACGCAGACACACGGGAAAATGGTGATATAATTTTATGAATATGAAGATTATTATTTAATGTACTTCTTGAATAATAATAAAAACAAAACGAAAAATAGAAGGTCAAGTAAATTGTATTTCCCGTCAAATCTTTTCGCATCTACAAATTGTTTGGACCAAAATGGCTCCTCAGGGGTGGACTCTACCGTGTGTAGATTCCATTTCCGCAACCCGGAAGGGAGTGATGGCTCTCGATGGGAGTGGGAAGATAAGATGGAGATAGAGAGAGAGAAAGAGAGAGAGAGAGAGAGAGAAAGAAAATGTCTATTTTAGTGTGGTTCAAGAGAACGTATTGAGTTGGTTTTGGAGTAAAGAAGGGGTTTGGCGGGGTTGGGCGGGGTTGGGACGGAGCGGATAAACTGGTTTTACTGAAACTGTTTAAGCCTCCATCTTTAATATTTTTGTTCCTTTCTGGTATTTATCGTTTCTTGAAGAAACTGGCAACTTTGACAGTTTTATAGGATTTTCTTTGGACCCGCAGAAAAAAAGGATCCGATTTGTTGCCTTCTTTGAGCCTGTCGTTAATTAGAATTGGGAAATACGTTTTTTTTTTATACAACGAACGGACTGGAATGTCGACGACACAATCACACCTACATGGACACACGCTGGCTCAAAATACCCACTAACATTATATATATATATATATATATATATATATATATATATATATATATATATATATATATATATATATATATATATATATATATATGGTAGGGAATGGTACATTGCTGGGTATAGTAGTAGTATGTTTTTAAAGGCTGTGGGCAATGCAAATTCCGGGTAAGATGCAAGTTGGAAGGAACAAAAACAATAAATCGAATACGAAATATGACTTACTATTTATTTTTCCTAAAATCTTACATAATAGAAAAAGTGTTGTTTCGTATTCGATGTATTGTTTTTGTTCCTTCCAACTTGCATCTTACCCGGAATTTGCATTGCCCACAGCCTTTAAAAACATACTACTAATATATATATATATATATATATATATATATATATATATATATATATATATATATATATATATAATTATTAATGACAATATACGTATTAGCATATACTATCAGTTCCTTTTTATTTTGTAGTCTCTTTAAAAGATTCAGCTCGATGATTGTCAATCAGTAACAATAGAACATATATAAGTCAGGTTCATATTATGTTCCAGTAGCAATCTTTTCATTTTATTATTTCTATTTTTATTTTTTCACATTTCCCAAAAACATAACATTTCTGTGAGATATATTTTTTACGGTCCGTTTCATTTGTCTTGTGCCAAACAACATTTTTATGTCAATATCGTCTCTGCAACACTACAAAATCATCAGAAAAATTCACAAAGAGTAAAAGGTTTTTGGATGAAAATTATTATTTATTTGCTTATATATATATATATATATATATATATATATATATATATATATATATATATATATATATATATATACATATATATATATATATATATATATATATATATATATATGTGTGTGTGTGTGTGTGTGTATTAGCAAATAAATAAATAAATAATAATAATAATAATAATAATAACAATAATAATAATAAAATGAATTAGAGATTTCAGATAATCATATTCTACAATCAGCAGCAGCCGCCGCCGCCCAGACCATAACTCGGTCACTCGAATTAAATCCATGATGAGGAGGGGGTAAGACGTCAAAACCGGTCACTATTTTTTCTACCTTTAGCTAGTTAACTTCTTCCTCTTTTCCGTTGTGAACGGTAACTTTCATTAACGTTAATAGAAAGCTCTTTTAAAACGAATAGAGCACTTCGGCAGTTGCTATTTCTATTCATATGAATTATGTATGTGTACATATTTATATATTTATATGTATAGGATCCACATCCAAGCAAATGAATTGATCATTATGAATTTTCGAACACAGCGGCCAGGCTTAAGGGTAGGTAATGTGAGCTATATTTACTTTAATTTACTTCTATGCAAAGAAGGCAATGAAAATTCAGAGACCTCCGATTTAAAAAAAATAGCTATTAGACATAAGTTAATAAATATTCCACAGATTTTAAAGGGGTTTAGGGGTTATGATTCAAATATTTCAGAGTTGCATTAAATTTGATCCATGGTCATTAGACACTAATTAAGCAAGATTTCCTGAATTTCAATGTTTTCCTAAGACCTCTTAAGCTTAAGCCTCAAAGTTTAGACATTTTTAGGATCAAAATCATTTAATCAGTGATGTTTCATACCAAATTTGGTGTAATTCTGCTCAGTAGTTTTATGACTGTTTTAAACCTATAGGTGACCAACGGACAGACAGACACACAAAAAATGGTAAATTATAATATATATATATATATATATATATATATATATATATATATATATATATATATTTGTTTTATTTGTGGTATAGTCCAATTCTTTTGATCAGCAATATCTCGTGCGACTCACCGGTCAAAAAAAAAAGAAGGTTTTCCTGATCTGAATTCCAAATAGCTGCACGATAACGTATGTTTTGAGAGTTTTTGACACGATTATTACCATAGCAACGGATAAGAAGCCCTGAGATTCGACCCGATGAAATACTCCACCCCTACCCCACACGCACACTTTCTGGTTCGATTATACAAACAGTACAACTGAGGGGTTTTACCAGGACTGAATGACTAGACTCCTTTCTGTCTTGTGACAAAACATGGATAATCTCTGAAAGGGTGGCTTTGTGATGAGGAGTTTTACTGGATCACTTCTGGACTGGTATTACTTATGTTCAGTGGTTTAGGGTTAGGGTTAGGGTTAGGTTAAGGGTTAGGTTTAGGTTTAGGTTTAGGTTTAGGGTTAGGGTTAGGGTTAGAGTTAGGTTTAGAGTTAGGTTTAGGTTTAGGTTTAGGTTTAGGGTTAGGTTTAGGATTAGGTTTAGGTTTAGGGTTAGGGTTAGGTTTAGGTTTAGGATTAGAGTTAGGTTTAGAGTTAGGGTTAGGTTTAGGTTTAGGTTTAGGTTTAGGTTTAGGTTTAGGGTTAGGGTTAGGTTTAGGTTTAGGTTTAGAGTTAGGTTTAGGTTTAGGGTTAGGGTTAGGATTAGGTTTAGGGTTATGGTTAGGTTTAGGTTTAGGATTAGGTTTAGGGTTAGGTTTAGAGTTAGGGTTAGGGTTAGGTTTAGGTTTAGGTTAAGGTTTAGGGTTAGGGTTAGGTTTAGGTTTAGGTTTAGAGTTAGGTTTAGGTTTAGGGTTAGGGTTAGGATTAGGTTTAGGTTTAGGGTTAGGGTTAGGTTTAGGTTTAGGATTAGGGTTAGGGTTAGGTTTAGAGTTAGGGTTAGGTTTAGGTTTAGGTTTAGGATTAGGTTTAGGTTTAGAGTTAGGTTTAGGTTTAGGTTTAGGTTTAGGGTTAGGTTTAGGTTTAGGTTTAGAGTTAGGTTTAGGTTTAGGGTTAGGGTTAGGATTAGGTTTAGGGTTAGGGTTAGGGTTAGGGTTAGGGTTAGGTTTAGGTTTAGGGTTAGGGTTAGGGTTAGGGTTAGGATTAGGTTTAGGGTTAGGGTTAGGGTTAGGCTTAGGGTTAGGTTTAGGTTTAGGGCTAGGGTTAGGTTTAGGGTTAGAAAAGTCCAAGATTAATGTTTTTGTTATCATTATTATTAGCAAAGCAGGATGAGAGGATACTATTATGAGGAAAGAACAGATACTAAACTACCCCTCCCTGAATTAAGTATTGAAAGTTGATGGTGAACAATGGCCAATCAACAATACCTCCCCACTATCTAGCCACCATGAAGTCGTTTCCACGGAAACGGACAAGGCTGAATCAGTCCCTCATTAAGTTACCACTACGGACGGAAACCCCACTAGATGATCTGATCCACCTCTCCCCCATGCTCTGCCTGTCATTAAAAACTCAACACTTTCTATAACAAATGCCTTATAGAATCCTGCTTCCCTGATAGCTGGAAATTTGTAATAATAATTGTTCCAGAACTTTGATGAAAAAACTAACCCGCAAAAAGTCTTTTCCGGCCCTTCCTTAAAAAGCCATATCAAAAATGCTAAACCGACCAACCGCATGGATGTAGGCCATTCTTTTTTAAGGCGGATATCCTAACGGTCATCTCCGAACGTATGTACTGCACGCAGGTTAACTTTGGTGAAACTAGGCTGATAGCGTTAGATATCTTCGAACCCTTGACAAGGTCTGCATGAAGTTTTTCTCACGAAAAACAATTCGTACCGTATTACTGGATAAATAGTTAATATAATCAGATCTTTCTTAGCTAAAAGAAAGATTCAGGTAGTCTTCGATAGCCGTATACGCAAACAACACCACATGAATGCGGGTGTGCCCCAGGGTTTTATACTTGGACCTATATTATTCCTGATCTTCATCAACGGTCTCCCGGATGCAATCACGTCTGAGATGGGTATATTTGCTGATGACACCATGCTCTATTCCCAGCATGAGCAAAATCCAAAACAAAGAACAACAATTCCTCCCCTTGACCTCCCCTCCCCTCTCTCTCACTTCCCCCCTTTTACTCAACCAAACATCATGAATAAATACTTAAACATATAAAGAACTTGAAGCATAAACACTTTCACCAAAATGACCAGATTCGGCATTAAATAACCCGGCAAGGGTTGATATGCCATAAAACAAAACAACCAAATTTTACCAGAATGACTTGATTCGGCATTAAATAACCCGACAAGGGTTGATATGCCGTAAAACAAAACAACCAAATTTTACCAAAATGACTTGATTCGGCATTAAATAACCCGGCAAGGGTTGATATGCCGTAAACCAAAACTACTAAACCAAACCAAATCAAAATGATTAGGGTAGGGTAAGAATGGTAGAACATCTTTCTATTTCTGATTACTCGAGGTATCTCTTAATTTGAACTGTAAACATCAAAGGAATAAAAATAATCTTTTAAATTTTTAGCTAAGAAAAATATATAATCTCTTCCACAAATATATTTTTTCGGGGCACTATCCTAACAGGTGAGGTTTCTCTATCCTAACAGAAGGGAAGGGGAGGTTTCTCTATCCTAACAGAAGGGAAGGGGAGGTTTCTCTATCCTAACAGAAGGGAAGGGGAGGTTTCTCTATCCTAACAGAAGGGAAGGGGAGGTTTCTCTATCCTAACAGAAGGGAAGGGGAGGTTTCTCTATCCTAACAGAAGGGAAGGGGAGGTTTCTCTATCCTAACAGAAGGGAAGGGGAGGTTTCTCTATCAGTTTTTGATTTATCGACCTGAAACTTATAGCGGAACCTAACTAATTTTTAATAATATCTATTAATGCATCATAATAAAGTGGTTGAGGTATAAAGAAAAAAAAAAGGTCTGATATTTTAATCCAAACCATCTTCTCCAACTTATAAATTGCCTAGACATTCTCACCTAAATAGCTCAAACCAAAAGCGATACGTGCAGCAATTGTTGACCTTAGAGTGATGGGCATATGCAAGCTTATTATTGAGATTATCTACCATAACATTGAAAATAAAACTACAACATAACGAATAATTAATGTGAGGCGTTAATTATGAAGACAGAAAAAAAACAACTTATCTACACGTAATATTGATAATTTAAAGGAAAAGTTTAGAAGTAATAAAATAAATATGCTTCATTGAAAAATATTCATTCGACACCCCAACATTTAGTAAGTAATTGTCATCCGACAAGGAAAATATCTAAACTAAATTGTTTTCGTTATAAATATCATAGATACCATATGGGCTTTTGTCGGCTTTTATCGGATTTTGTCGGCATTCGTAAATTTAGAAATCTGATATTTTAAAATTATACCCCTTATGAAGAGCGCAAAATTATAAAGAAATCTTTACATAATCGTTATAAAATGTACCTTATTTTAAATAGTAACCAATATGGTATTATAACCAACGTTATCGTTTAGAGAATGAGAAAACATGCATTTAAATGGAATACAAATTTTTTTATCAACTCCGCACTTAGTTTCGTATTCAAGCGAAGTAAATATACACTCACAATACTAATGAAGTAAATTTAGTAATGAGAATTAACTTTTAGTTAAGTTAAGTATTTTATAGATGAATAATACTTATCACTTGTCAAAATAGAAGAATTAAACTAAATTAAAATTACTAGAATGGTCGGCTTGATTTATATGGCTAACTCTGAAATGTTAATTCAAGATGGCAGATATTTGAGGATCGCACGTGAGTTCAAAGTTTTTTTCTTTTGAACATGTGTCTTCCACGTTAAAATACGTTGTATTTTTTTTTTCAAATTGGGAACTTTTCATGTACTTTTCTGACGAAGATGAGGTGAACAGATTCAATATTGACATAATAATGTTGTTTGAGCGAAACGATTCGTTAAATAATTTACACTGAAAGATGTTTCTTTTGAAAATTGCTTTGTAAGAAAACAAAAAAAAAAAGATTTATTCTCTGTAGTAGTGTGTTATTTTCGTAAACCTCGAAACAAAACGCACCCCGAAGCGAAGATATGTATGTTTATTTACTCCTCCCGGAGTTAGGCACAAGGCCAGTTTTATCTTACTCCCACAAGTAAGATGTGACCCAAGATCGGGTCGAGAAAGTGGGGTTAAAAGCCAGCGCTCGAGAGGTGAGCACTCTGGCCATTTAAAAATTGCCTGGGCAGCCCCGTCGGCATTCCCCGGTAGGGGCGCCTCAGACAGTAAGCAATAAACTTACTCCTCCCCAAAGAGGGGAGGCGAAGCCTGGGAGGGTGGACCTCCTAGAACTGCACAGGACAGGCGTGCAGTATCCATCGGAACAGATACTACACTTTGATCTTAGCCAAAAGGCCGAGATATGTGCGTGTGTCTGTGAAGTAGAATGGGATAGCGTGAAGGAGAGGTGGAGGACAGAAAACTGAAATGTAATGAATGGGATAGGCACGGGCGGTCGCACGCATTATAGAAGAAAAGAGGAGAAGAGAGAGAGATAGGTAGGGAGCGAGATGGGAGGAAAGGAGGGATGAAGCGAAAAAGCAAGAGTGAGAGAGATGACCCGAAAGAGAGGGGGAAGGAGAAGCGAGAGAGGGAAAGAGAGATTGACGAAAGAGAGAGAGAGAGAGAGAGAGAGAGAGAGAGAGAGAGAGAGAGAGAGAGAGAGATTAAAAAGGGGAAGGTAGAAATTGGCTATTCTATCGACCGACTTGGCAACCCAAATCCGAATTAGGGCCCCAATTAACTGAAACAAGGATGTCTCCATCGACCGTATCCGCCCATTGTCACCGACTGTCGCCGAAAGAAAGCTGAACAGACGTTTGTGTAACTGACAGGGTCGCGAACAATCGGCCGATTTGCTAAGGTTAGCCTGTCACAGTGGCCATCATTTAACTATGATCACAGGGAACCGCCATTGTGTGAGTCAAGATCAAGTCCGTTTCGCACGAGATCCACCGATATGAGCGAAGAACAATAAATATTACGACAGAATGCAATCCAAAAGAAGAAAAAACAAAAAAACCCAAAGCAAACTAGAAACTGTGGACTTTAAACCCGCACCCCTGCGAATGGTCACTTAGTCTTTCAGTCTATACAATTTTTCATTCATAAATAATTCATTATTCATTAGAAACGAATTCATGAAACATTTCCTGTTAAACGAGGCATGAAATGCACGGAAAGAATTAAACAAAATAATAACATCTATGCGAACATTCATTTATTATCATTTTCCTTAGTCTTATATAATTGGTTCCTGTTGACCTAGTAAACGGGGTCAAATGCAATATATATATATATATATATATATATATATATATATATATATATATATATATATATATATATATATATATATATATATATATATATAACTTCTTTGTAATATAGTAGGAAAAATCCCAGCAGAGTGCTCGATTAATTAAGAATTAAAGTTAAAAATTAAGAGCATAATATTTATTTATTTATCTTGGTACAAAAAAATTAATACAATATTCGTACCGTCGGTTTCAAGCACGGAAAGTCTTAGCTATCCGGCTCTCTTCAGCTTCTGTTGTCATCTGTTTTGGAAATGTGAAGTCACATGACACTCTCGTTGGGACGCGTTATTTGCTCAGTGTGTTATGTATATTTGTTTGAATTTAAATTTAGTGTAATGGAACTGTTCAGATTTAAAATTGGAGGAGATTTGGAGAGATATAAGAATATAAAATTAAAGAGAATAAAAATAAAAATAAAATTAAAAATAAAATTTGAAAATAAACGTATTTTAATGATAAATAAATAAAAAATGTGTATATATGTACGCCCTAAAGTTAACATTTACAAAAACTAAAACTAAAAATAAATTATGTGCCCATATTACTAACCGTATGTTTTAGAATATATATTCAAATAATTCGTTCAGTAGTTTACGAGATTAATTCTTATTTTGGTGCAGATGCAGGTTTTGGTGGGCGCAACCTCTAAACTGTAAAGTTTACAACAAAAAATAAATAATGTGCCCATGTTACTCATCGGGTTGCTGATGCCGATAATATATAATATTTTTTATACTACTACAGTTTTTTTATGAAACATAATACGAACACATTCAAATAAGCAGCTTTAAACAATCGATTAGCAACATCCGACATTATTTTCTTATCAAACGAATACGAACTTGTCTCCCAGGTAACGCCAAGTATTAATATTGATAATATAGTGTGTACTTTGCTATCAGCAGTTAAAAACGAATAAGTGACCACCGGCCGGTCGTGTGTACCTGGGCTGGCTTATCAGAACGAATGGTCATTGTTCTAAGTTGGCGATTGAATGACCAGAGAACGGCTTAAGGATTTGCGAAATCAGAAGCGATCGCGACAGAAGGTTCGGCCGAAAACAGAAGATAACACGTTTCGCGATCAAACCCTTAATTTGATAAATGCGAACGCCAGAACTCTTCAAGATTAGCGCTAAAATGGTAAAGCAATTAGAGATAAAAGTAATCAGTTTCCAAACGGTTGACATCTTTCAGGGTCCGTGGTTTCAAGAAAGGGGGCAGAAAACCGACAACTTCAAAACTGTCCGGAAACGAGTTAACAGCCACGACAGAATAACATAAAATGACAAAGAGGTTTTATCAGAAAAATAGAAATACATCAATAGATTTGATAAAACTGTAAGGACATATAGTAGTGGGTCAACCACAGTCGATGGCGGTCCAAAAGCTTATTATTTCCATTGGCTACTACTCAAGATTACACCACTTAGCAAGGAGGCAGCAAGTGCATTTTTTTTTAATTCTTTGGTATGACTTGACTGAGGATTGAACCTCGTTCTCCCGGTCTATTAGCGAACGCTCTAACAATTATGCTATATGTGCCACAATAGAATTAAAGAAACCGAGGTTTTATCAGATGAAATATTAATGCATCAATACATTTGATAAAAAGTAAGAAGATATTGACACACATTATTCCCATGTTTCAGACTTTTAACCAGGATTCGATCGTTCTACTCTCCGGCTTTCTTCGGACCCTTCAGGACAATTCTCAAGAAGATATACTCGATGGATAAGAAAGGAGATGTGAGTTCAAATCGAAGTGAAAAAAAGAGAAGTTTATGGACACCAGATTTGTAAAAGGAGATACACCACACTGATGAGTCGTGAACGAACGCAACATTCCTTTAGGGATGACTATATACGTTCCTTTGCTCCGGCAAGTTGAACACTCTCTGACTGCTTGCTGTACATGTTCGACATTTGACATTTAAAAAGAATTTAAATTCTGTTCTTTCCGTGTTGATTAATGCTGGCCGGGGTGTAAGAGGATCAGTCGATGGTGATTTTGTGACTGGGTTCGAATCCTTAGACCGGCAGTAATTAACATTTTCTTACACTGATGATTGCATATAGAATGAAACACAATGTTTATAATCGCAGTTAGCCTGGTTAGGTCTTATGAAGTGAATACATACATTTACGTGTAGCTTGCATGCCATAAGTATATGCTCATATTACTACAAAGTTAGATGCGAACATGAAAATAAATTGGAACAGAGGGGTGGAATCAAGACAACAGACATTGCAAACCCTAACGCCTCGATAGAGTTTTAACAAGACCTGAGATAAGCCAAATATATATATATATATATATATATATATATATATATATATATATATATATATATATATATATATATATATATATATATATATATATACGTGTGTGTGATTATTTTTATTTACAAAGACATGTACAAAATCTGCGACACTGGCATGTCGATGTTATCGATCATATTTAGATTAGATCATATTTGGATTATTTCCAAATATGATCTAAGGTTAAGATCGGATTCTAACGTTTGTCATTTTTCACACATTTTGTCTACCACGGCATATATATATATATATATATATATATATATATATATAACTTTTTTGTAATATAGCAGGAAAAATCCTAACAGAGTGCTCGATTAATTAACAATTAAAATATAATACTAAAAATTAAGAGCGTAATATTTAGTTATTTTGGTACAGAAAAATTAGTACAACATTCATAAGCTGAAGAGAGCCATATGGCTAAGTTCTTCTGTGCTTGAAACCGACGGTACGAATATTGTACTAATTTTTCTGTACCAAAATAAATAAATCCATATATATATATATATATATATATATATATATATATATATATATATATATATATATATATATATATATATATATATATATATATATATATATATTAACCTGTTATATGTTATAAGCTTTTAAAAATGTTTTTTAAATGTTTGTGAATTAATGATGTTGATGTTGATTTTTGTCTACGTATATATATATATATATATATATATATATATATATATATATATATATATACAGATTCATGGCTACTTGGGTCTAACTTGGAAAATCTTTAATTTATATATTAGAAAATATATATCGGTAATGCGAATATAGAAACATATGCAAAAATTATTATTTCCGTTACTTTTGGAGGCGAACGTAATAAAGAATGATTAAAATGCTTGACTGCTGAATCTAGCGTTGGGTTTCACATCTCAGTGTTTGAATCTTACCTCACAATATGGTGTGCTTAAGCAATTTACGCACGGTTACCGAATGATGGGACTGTGAACTCCCGTACATGCATCCATATCGACTCAGGTCATTGGTCGAGGTCTTTTAAAAAACTGATAAATAGGTTTCTATTTTTGCCGCCTTCGCTCTCCATTTCAAAATGGCGGATGATTGATTCGTCGTATGTTTTACTTTGTTTTGTTTTTTGTCATGTGTTTTTTTTTTTTAAATCTTTTGTTTTTCTTTTTCTTTTGTACACATCATTTTCTCTCCTCTATCCCTATTCACCTCTAACGTGACTCCTTATCTCGCATCCAGGAAAGCCGCGTTTCGGTACTTTTGGATGTTTACTTACAGAATCGATTAGACTGTTTGCTTTCGCTTGGGCGTTTAACAAAGCGCTCCCAACGAGCCGACGAATTATCTTCAGGCCACATAACCAAACAAAAAACAACTGTCTCTACCCCTGTCACTCTCCACTTCATGATACACCATTCTACAACTCTCACTCGTAGTGGCGCAAATTTAATTCCAGTCGAGGATATGTCTTCGACAGAGGGTGGGCTGTCTTGGCTTTTCTGGTCCTGCTTTGGGCGTGGTTCTGTGTAATTCTAGGAGGTCCACCCTCCCGGGCTTTACCTTCTCGCGCTTTGAGAAAGGGTCAATTTATTGCTAATCGCTTGAGGCGCCTCTACCGAGAAATGCCGACGTGGCTGCTCAGGCATTTTTTGTAGGCCAGAGTGCTAAACCTTTTTGAGCGCTGGCTTTTCAATGTCCACTTTCCGACCTTGTGTTACATCTTCCCGCGATGGGAGAGTTATAAATAGCAACTTTCACTCGTTGTACCGTTGTTGATTATTTGTGTGTGTGTGTGTATTTTTTTTTTACTTAGCCGTAAGTGTCAGTATCGACAATGTTGAATACTAGGTGAATCTGTGCAAGTTAGACGATATTGTTTCCCGTTCGTCAGTGTCTGAGTTATCTTTCTTTTTTGTTCGTCGTCAACTTATTAATAACTATTTGTACCTAGCTTTACTAAGTTATGTTACCTGTTTTATTAAGATGGCGGCAATTCGAAAATAATTCCAACCCGGACAAAGCATTTTCTGGTAGGAATTAATTCAAAGACGTTTTCACTTTAATATTATATATATATATATATATATATATATATATATATATATATATATATATATATATATATATATATATATATATATATTGAGTTTCAGGTCTTCTGTTTGATATAAAATTTGACGATTTTTGTTTTGAAAAATGATTTTTAAAATCAATAAAATCTTGGTCTTTGGAATTTAGCAAAATGTTGTTTATTTATAGATGCTCTGTTGTTATATGTTAACAATCATCGAGCTATCACTTTGAAAATGTTGGTATATATAAAGAATAGAAAGTATATGCAAAAGCATATATTTTCACACACTTATATATATATATATATATATATATATATATATATATATATATATATATATTTGTGCGTGTGTGATTTTGTGTGTGTGTGATTGTGTGCGTGTTCTGTTTATTCTCCATCCAGATCGAATGGTAGAACATGCATGACTTGGAAAATTCGGCTACGGATTCTGAAACCCTTGCTTCATTGCTCTTAAGAGATATAAATAGCCACATTGTATGTGGTAATGTATTCGGTGTGTCCGCATCAGGGTCCCACATTTTTCTTACTCCACTGGCGAAACAGCGGCGAGGTTATTTGCCTAATGGATCTGTTAGAGTTACTCAGGAATTTCGCATCAAACTCGATTGTTTTTTTAATGCTAATGGGGCACTCACTACTTATGAAAGCCAAAAGCCATTTGAAGATACTGCCAAGGCTGCTGCAAAGAAGGCATGTTCCCTCTACCGTGCTAAAAAGCTTCTAAAACTTGTCAGTATCCTCTGTCTCTACGAAGCCACCATCAGCCCATGCATGGAGTATTGTTGTCACATCTGGGCTGGTGCACCAACCACTATCTCTCCCTTCTAGACGAGGTCAAAACAAAGAGTTTTTAATTTAATAGGCCGCACACTGTCTACCAAGCTCCGTCACTTGTCTCATCGCCGCAATGTAGCATCCCTTGTTTTACAAGTACTTCAATGGAATGTGCTCAGATAGAACTTGATGCACTGGTGCCCCTTTGACGTAAACACACCCGATCAATCAGCTAAACCACACTCGTTCATTGTAGAGGTCTCCAGATGCCGTAAGTCTTTCTACTCTAATTGCTTCTTTCCTTGAACTTCTAGTCTTTGGAATTCCCTCCCTGTTTCCTGTTTCCCTGACTGTACGAAGATGCAGAACTTTAAATATGTTGTGAACAAACATCTCGTTGCACAACTCCCAACTTAGGATGACCCCTAATAAATATGGCCCCTAATTCACAGTAACCCCTTACGTCTCAGTGGCAATATGCCTTGTTTGGGGTCAATAAAATTAAAAAGAAAGAGTTAAACGGATTGTCAGTTGGATGCTGAAATATGAGAAGGTTGAAAACGATGGACGGAAAAGGGTCACATTTGATTACTTAAAAGAACGCTTTGACAAGTATTTGATGACTTGAGGGTGACCATATGGTAATCTGCAGGAAAGCAGTCGCGTGATAATGCGGATATTCTTGGAAATAAACTTTGTTCATGGAAACTCCGTTTGACTTTAGGTACACAGATTAAGAAAGTACATTATCCAGAGATTGAAGCTCAACCAAGCGATAGAGTAGAGAGAGACTAGCAATATCATTTACGTGGTAAACAGGCTGTTGCGAAGTCGATTTTGCACGGTCACTGCAAGAAAGATTGCTCTGAGTTTGATCTCCCCAGATCTGGCAGGAATATTCCATCTTAGGACTTATCTGACTTTTATACCGGCATCAGGGGTCAGGTACTTTCTGGAGCGGGAGAATGGAATAACAATTTTTCCAGCGACCTTTCCAGCAGATTTGATGTATTCGATCGCCACGTACGTCTTGTTTTGAGGCCCTAGTTACATTATCTCCCGAGGGGCAAAAGTCAGTGGGCTTATCATCGTTCCAATGTTTTAATACGCTCTGGATATATATATATATATATACGTAGAGAAAAATAAAAATGGCTGCCAACGTCGGTCCGGAATAACTTCAGCAGTCTTTGCACAATGAGAACCGAGAACGGGAGGCCGTATGACCCTTCAGTGACGTAACTCGTGTTACGTCTTATCTTATCGGGTAGAAAATGGAAATACGTAAAAAAACAACAACAACCGAAACGTTTGGTCACTGTTGACAAGTAGGAGGGTGGATTTTGTGATAGCCGATCCGTGCTGTGTGTATATGGGGTGTTTCTGGTTTGGTGTGGCGCTCTAGCTCCCCTCTGCTTTCCGGAGAATCAGCCATAAATTTTGTTGACAGTTTTATTCCCGCCAGTAATTTTGCCTCGCCTACTGTAAAAGCAGTTATCCGTCGCGGGTAAATCATTTTAACACGCTAAGCATGCCGACCGGAGAAGCCGAGCCGGTTGGCGGGAGGGGCGACCCTTGACGCACATACGCTCACATAGACATATAGACACAAATGCATAGAGAAATGCGCATATACACATACACACCCTAACACACAAGCACACACACACACATACACACCCTAACACACAAGCACACACACACACACACACACACACACACACACACACACACACACACACACACACACACACACACACACACACACAAGCACACATACACACACACGCACACACACCCACACACACACACCCACACACCCACCCACACACACACCCACACACACACACACACACACGCACACACACCCACACACACACACACACACACATGGATTAAAAAAAAGCAATTGTTTATCTACAGTAGAAAGTGTAGCTTACCAGGGGTTCATTATTCCGCGGTTTCGGTTTTCTGTGGTCAATCATCCAGTTGTTTCCATTAAACCTATTTGATCTGTTTTAGTTAACAGCCTTTTATCTTTCAGTGATTGATCTTCCCGGGGCAAGGTGTAGTATCTGTTCTGGTTCTGCACTTAGTCTTTTCTGTCCTCGTTCAATGAAGGAGAGGTCCTGCTAGACCGAGGCAATTTTTATTTCTGTCCCAATCTAGAGTGCATCTTTTTGGGGTAGCTGGAATGTCCCCACTGTGTCTAAATCTGTCTTAGAGAGGAAAGTAAATAGTAAACTCTCCCCGTTCTTTCGGTTAAGCTTTCTATGTGTTCTACTTACACAATTTATTTTTTACTTTAGTGAAGAATAAGAATATTGGACATTCTATTATATCCAAATTAGCAACGCATGAGTAGAGAATTTAAATCAATTCGTGCACGTTAGGTTTTGCTAACAATAGCCGTAGAAAACGGTAAAATTGCTGAAGTGAACAAAGACAATGACCTCCAGGCTGTAGTGGGTTGAGGTCATAAATGGTTGGTAACTTTTAATGCCGCTAAGACAAAGCTCATTTCCTTCAATAACTACAAGGAGCCTTTTCAACCACCCATTGTCATGGCAAATAACACCCTACCTGAGAGTTCATCATTCAAACTCCTCGGCCTAACCTTCACAGGTAACATGAATTGGAACAAATACATTGAAGACATTGCCATGGCTGCCGCAAAAAAGGTTGGCCCCCTCTACCGTGCTAGTAAACTCCTCACACCTGACATTATCCTGTATCTCTACAAAGCCACCATCCCCCCATGCATGGAGTATTGTTGCCACATCTGGGCTGGTGCATCATCTACTAGTCTCTCCCTCCTTGACAAGGTCCAAAAAAGAATCGCCAACCTAATAGGTCCCTCACTGTCAACCAAGCTCCAGTCCCTGTCCCATCGCCGCAATGTAGCATCCTTGTGCTGTTTTACAAATACTTCAATGGATTATGGTCCGATGAATTGGCTACTCTGGTGCCCCCTCGACGTAAATTCACTAGACCAACTCGACAATCAACTAAATCTCATTCGTTCACTGTGGAGGTCCCCAGATGTCGGAGAGCCTTCTACTCAAATAGCTTCTTTCCTCGTGCTGCTGGCATCTGGAACTCCCTCCCTGCCCCCTGTTTTCCCGACAGTACAGACATGCAGAAATTTAAAACTAATGTAAACAGACATCTCGCTGCGCAGATCCCAATTTAGGTTGACCCCCTACCTTCTCCCCCTTTCTTTTTTCTCAGTAGCCCCTTACGTCTACAGTGGCGGCCTGCCTTGTTTGGGGTGAACTATGTTAAAAAAAAGACATTTCTTTTATTAATAGTTTGCCTACGACAAACTATACACACCGTAACCGAGACAAGTATATTAAATATACAATTAAATACATTGTTCATATGCAAACATGCACAAGTTATTTATAGGAAGGTAGAGAAAGCATGCGAGAAGAAAACCGCAAAAACTTACGCTTTCTACATGGCATATTGTTTGTTAGAGAACGTGCTCAAAGCATGTATGTTCTGTGTCCAGCAAAATGAGAAAGAATTGTGGTCTTAATTCTCGATCATGTGGTCGTATTTTAATTTTTACAGGATCTTTTATTGTGACAGATGTGGAAACTACCTTTTTGTTACCAAGGGATTGCAGACCCAAGGGATATAGCGCTGGCCTGAAAACTAATTTCTACCCGAAGGGAGATAACTCTGATCTCTACATTGGTATGGGGTTACGTAGGTTTATATTTCATTATACAATTTGTAATGACGCTGAGTTACATTATCTAGGATGTCCGTTACACTGATTGTTGAATTACTTTTCGCTATAAAATGTGTGAGGTTACCTCGGCCAGTTTTTACCCCGTTGTCAGTTACTCTTTATGCGGTTTGTGGTTACACATGGTAATACTTCTACGGTTTCAGTTATCCACAATTTATTGTTATGCTATTTGTGGTTACATGGGGTAACATTTTGTACGGGTTCAGTTGAGCACAGTTCACTTTTACGATGATTGCCGTTACACAAGGTTAATCTTTCTACGTTATTGAATTCCTAACGATAGTCATCACATTTTGTACGATTTCATTTTAATTGTTCATCTTTCTACGATTTTGGGTTAGCCGCGATTGATCAGTTTTCCATTTCAATTTACTGTATTTTGATTTATGAGGAGAACTAAAATAACTTAATTACAAAGCAACTAAAGAAACAAACCACAGACATTTGTTTATTTGCAAATCTGATCCTGGGTACGATCGTAATCCTAGTTTCAATTACATCCAGGTCTCCTATGATCCGGATGAGTGGTAGTACCTATCAGGGTCCCATCTATTAGTTAAATAGAATCTATCGTTTACAGACTGGTTACGTATTCCTTGGCCCTTTTGCTAAAATCAGAGTGTAGTATCTGTTCCGATTGATGCTGCACGATGTAGACCGGTACCGTCTTCGCCTTCGGGCCTTGATTCCAGCGGTTTGAGGTTTTGTCCTGTACAGTTCTAAGAGGTCCACCCTCCCAGGCTTTACCTTATCTTTGAGAAAGGGTTAGTTTATTGCTAATCGCCTGAGGTGTCCCTACCGGGGAATGCCGACAGGGCTGTTCAGGTATTTTTTGTAGGCCAGAGCGCGTTAATCCTAGTGTGCTGGCTAACAACACCTGACCTTGTATTTAGCTTGGAGAGGAGGTACATAAAAATACGTTGACCTTGTGTCTTACCTCCTGGAAGTAAATAACATGACCATTTTGCTAAGAGCAAAGTGTAGTATCTGTTCGTATGATACACTTGATCTTTTCTGTACTGAAGTGAAGTGAAGGAGACAATTTACATTTCTTTCCCAATCCAAAATGCCACTTTGTGGGTACTGGATTTTCCATCACATTAAAAACCGACCTTGTGACTAACTCCGTCCTCATGGGGAGTCAAATAGGGAGTATTTGTTTACAAACAGTGCATCTACAAAACAAATTAATCTAGAAATTATTTGTAGCTATTACAAACGTGTAGAAATCTCAGGATGCCATGAGAAGGACCATCCGACTGAGATGTCTGACAGAAGATGGTTGGCGGGAACGAGTCAAGATGATCCGAGAATTCTTGACCTGATTGATTTTTTTTTTTTTGACGAAATTGAAGCATAGATCCTTTTACCGCAAATGACTGAAGCCAGCATTAAACCCTAACCCAACAGGGGTTGATATGCCGTAAAAATAACAACTAAACCAAAATTATCTAATGATCCATCTCAGTCTGATCGAATCTTGGCCTTTTGGCTAAGACACAAGTGTAGTATCTGTTCCGATGGATACTGCACTCCATACTGGTATTGTCTTGTCCTTCGGGCTTGACGTACGCCGGTCAATGGATCTGTCCTGTGCAGTTCTAGGAGGTCCACCTTCCCAAGCTTTGCCTCCTCTCTTTGGAGGAGTAAGTTTATTGCTTACTGTCTGAGGCGCCCCTACCGGGGAATGCCGACAGGGCTGCCCAGGCAATTTTTAAATGGCCAGAGTGCTCACCTCTCGGGCGCTGGCTTTTCAAACCCCACTTTCCCGACCCGATCATGGGTCACATCTTACTTGTGGGAGTAGGATAAAAACTGGCCTTGTGCCTAACTCCTGGAGAGGAGAAAATCAATACTTACGGAAGTACCTGCCTCCTGATACAACCCAAGATGGAGTACTGCTACCAGATCTGGGGATGTACCACTCAGAGCAGTTTTTCCGGTGCTTTTTCGGATTAGGATCCGAATTAACTTTGATCCCGTCGTTAGAGTTAGAATTAAGGTCAAGGTTAGGGTGAGCGTTAGAGTTAGGGTTAGGGTCAGGGTTAGGGGTTAAAGTTAGCTCGTGTCCGAATCTGAAGAA
>OY744525.1:10612552-10655052 GCA_963556195.1 Sepiola atlantica | reverse complement strand
ACGCATGCATACATATAGATAAAAAAATCCACACCCACTTACATACATACATACATACATACATACATATATACATACATACATACATACATACATACATACATACATACATACATACATAAAAACATACATACACGTATAGCCCATGAACACATCTCCTTTTCCACTGATTAGTTCATCATAATATATAACAATATATATAAATATATGTGCTTCTTTTGTCATTATTCTAACGGTTTTTGAATTAACTCGTTCTAAACACGTGTGCAGACTTACACTCATGTATATGCATCATCAAAGAATGTACCTCCATCCATACCTACTCACATATATACATACATGTGTAAATGCATGTACTACTAATATTTTACTTATACTCTCACATACTGGTATACCATATACATATGTTTATATAAAAATACCTACCCACATAAATGGACATGTTCACACAGTACATGCATAACTACACACAGTGACATATAAATATGCCCATTAACCTACGCATACACACACACGAAATAAATATTTAAAAATATATAAAAATATACAATTTTTACACCTGTAAAAACATACACATACATATAAGATATTAGTTCAAGTATCCATATACATACGTACGCATACATCTGGACCCATTTGAACCTTATTTGCCTACATTTATTCACCATAATACACAGACACGCATGTATACACACACACACACACATATATATATATAATTAACTTGTTACAAATATCCAGGGGGTATGAATCCGAAGGAAGTTGAAACCGGGTTTATAAGAGTGCTCAATGAAAATTCAGAGCAAAATATATATATATTTTTTTTTTAATGGAATAAAATCAAAAATATATATATATATATATATATATTTGTGTTATAATGGAATAATTCCAGGAGGAAATCTGGGTATGAGAGCTCAATGTAGTAAACAGAGCAAGAATAACATAAAATATAATAACACGAAATCACATAATTGTCGATGCAATAATTTATTTCAACCGTGCGGTTTTTTTCAAGCATCACTCAGACAATTACATTTTTGAGACTGATAGAAAATTGAATTTCCCTACGGCAATTCAAACACAACCAGAGAGAGTGGTGGTAGCAACCAATTTGATACATCTTATAGAGAGAGGGGGAATTTAAAACTTATATTTAACTATGGCGGTCGATATATATACATGCGTGTATGTGTATTATGGTGAATAAATGTAGGCAAATAAGGTTCCTAGGCCATATAAAAAGCGAATGATATTATTGGTAAGATATTCGAGCAAGCGAATCCAAGGAAAAAACTTAAGTGAAACAGTAATGCTAAATTATGGGTTGGGATTGGGGTGAGGGAAAGTTAAAAATGAGGGAATACAGTGGTCGGATTGGTTGAGAGAGCCGCTGTTGCAGCTGGGAGGAAGGAAAAGGGTGGATGGGGGAATAATAAAAAATAAATAAAGAAGAATAAAAAATTGAGTAGGCCTTATACTAGCAATGAAGTAAAAATCAATAAAGTCAAGATTGACTCTCTGTGAAGAGTACAACCGAAACATGTATGCACATATGTAACCAATAATGTTTGTAGAAATAAAAAGTTATACTAAAGAACAGCTCTACTTGTTATTGGGCACTTTTTATAAACACTGGAGTTTCAACGGATTTACATCTACAGAAACTAATACAATACGTGCACTATATATATATATATATATATATATATATATATATATATATATATATATATATATATATATATATATATATATTCATCATCACAGATATATACACAAGCACCAGTCTCTCCGCACCTGAAGATACTGAGAGACTCTTGACTGCTAAATACCAATTGAGGATCCGTTCTCGACAATCAGTCCGCCCCAAACGGTGGCTTTTTATCTGTCGGCCGGGCTGAGGTATTTGTTCTAGGTAGTCCTAGGAGGTCCACCCTCCCAGGCCTTGCCTCCCCTCTTTTGAGTGGAGTTAGTTTATTGCTAACTGCATGAGGCTCCCCGACCAGGAAATGCCGACGGGGCTGCCCAGGCAATTTTTAATAGCCCAGAGTGCTCTTTCTATAGGGACGCTGGCTTGATTCTTCCCCACCTTGTGCCACATCTTCTTGCGATGGAAAGAAAGTAAATCCCAGCACCAGTCCGACAGTGGCTTTGTTGCTGTCAGGCTGATGTATGGTTTTATTATCCCAGGCTTTATCTTCTTTCCGAGAAGGGGTTAGTTTATTGCTAATCGCCCAATGCGTCCCTACCGGGGAATGCCGATGGGACTGCTTAGGATATTTTGTAGGCCAGACTACACTTCACATAGTGCGCTGGCCTTTCAAAACCTCATCTGACCTTGTGTCTAACCCCCCCTGCGAGGGGAGGTAAATAAATAGAGACAAGCACGCACCTGAACACACATGGATAAACAAAACCAAAGAACGTCCAAAAAGGGGAGGATCATAACCCAGGCACTATTTCAAACTTAGCTAACCATAAGATTTTCACTATTATTTTAGCTTATCCCTATTCTTAGACATGGGTTCGAATCTTGTCTGAATCGCAACGGCAGAAAACTTTTCTTTCTCGTTCCCTGTGCCTAACACCAAACGGAATTGCCATGGACTGAGTTTCTCAGCAATAACTTCCAATCTGTGGAACACATTACCACGGTACTGCTTTCCTGCAAACTACATCATGTGCATCTTCAAATCCAATGTCAACAAATACTTGTCACTTTTTAAAAAATGTTTTATTTTAATTCACCCCAAACAAGGGAGCATATTGCCATTGAGGCGTAAGGGGCTATTGTGATTAGGAGACAGACTTATAGGGAACATTCTAAGTGGGGAGTTGTGCAGCAAGATATTTGTTTACATTACATTTAAATGTCTGCATATCGGTACAGTCAGGGAAACAGGGAGCAGCGAGGGAATTCCAAAGGCAAGTCGTCTGTGGAAAGAAGCTATTAGAGTAAAAAAGCATTTGAGGACCTCTACAGTGAATGGGGTGGGATTTCGATGCATCGGGTTAGTCGGGGGTATTAACATTTGGGAGGGGTACAGGTGACGTAAATCCATCGGAACACATTCCGTAGAAATACTTACTAAAACCAGCACAGGGATGCAACATTGCGGCGATAGGGACAGGGGCTGGAGATTGGGAGACAGCGAGGGAAGTATTAGGTTAGAGACTCTTTTTTGCACCCTGCCTAAGAGGGAGAGACTACCAGCCCAGATGTGGCAACAATACTCTATGCATGGGTGGATAGTAGCTGTATAGAGATATATGGTACTAGATATATGGTACTAGATATATGGTACTAGATATATGGTAGTAGAAGCTTTATTTTTGTCTTGAGTCATCCAACAACAATTGATGGTGAAACAAAAGTAAGGAACGCTTCACGAATTTCTGTGCAATCCTTGTGCACGAGCCGTGCGAATCTCTGTATTGTTCCAATTTTAGTCTATATACTGCCGAAGCTAGTACAATAACCCACTCCTATAAGTAATCCAATTTTATTCATTCCATTCATCATTTTCAATCCCCTTCATCATTCACCTGACAATCCATCTATCTTATTAACCCTTATCCTCGACTGGCTTTTGGCCTTGGTAAATGCTGACCCATTATTAAAAAAGCGGATTTTTCTATATTCAATCCTCGTAGATAATCATTATCAGTACAGGTTAATTAGCAACGTATACATCCAATATATAAAATACAGCCAGTCTGTTTCTTGGGGTTTTATCATCTTACAAAGCAGATAATTAAATATCTTCCGATATAAAGCTCTGGTAACCTTTCGACTGACTTTATTCCGATCGATTTTACCGATGTATATATTGAATCCGAATATTTTATTTAGTTAGAGAAAAGCTTAATATCGAAACACAAGCGGGGTTTAGCTCAGAGATAGAGTTTCAGACTCTGGAGGCCTGATTTCAAATCTTGCTAGATTCAGCCACACTGATGAGTCGTAAACGACGAAACACATGTTCGTGGATAATTTGATTACACCAATATATGTTCGCTTACGAAGATTTATATACATATACATGACATAAAATTTAAGACAAAATGAATTTCTTAATATATGGAATTAGTGGATAAGGATGAGAACAAACTACTTAAAAACATGATACCGACACATGTATAGAACAAATCCGACCATTATCATATATGTATTGGACAACCGACATTTCGTTCTTTAAATCCGACCATTATATATATATATATGTGTGTGTGTGTGTGTGTGTGTGTGTATATAAAAATATTAATTTAAAATAAATAATATTAAATTATTTTTTTTAAAATTATTTTTATTTTTTATTTTTTATTTTTTATTTTTATATTTTTTATTTTTACCTATTAATATTAAATTAAAGATAAGCGATGTATCGGTTAATAATAATAATCTATCGCGATAATATAAAGCTCAATCTATCGAATAGATCAATAAATTCAAGAGATGAAAGATGAGAATGAAAAAATTGTATAAATACAATATTTATTAAAACATTAGAAGTTCAAAGCAAGGAGTTTCATATTCTTAATCCATGGTTTTTATCCTCTGATGAAAAGAGTTTGTCTTTGAAAATCCATGGAGAGTTTAATAACAAGCGGTACCACTAGCCTCATTGCAAGATCCAACACGATTTGTTGTTGTTGTTGTTGATCACTCTTCGCCGCTTGCTGTAAATACCCGCCGACTTGGTATTTACAATTCCTCCTAAATTCCAAGCCAATTTGTCATAGCCAAAGGGTAAGTCTCTTGACTGCGAATCAGTTGCGATTTGCGATCGGAGTTCGCGTCCGGAATTAGCTTCCTGCACTTCGTCTTATACAAGTTTTAAATCTAATTTATTCATTATCCCTAGGAATTAAACCTCTTGGAGGCCGTATATTAGTATTGGTATGGAATTTGATACTTGGGGCTCAACTGTACGACTAGTTTAGCAGCAAGATAAGTAAAAACTCAAGTAACCAAAAATCCAGTTTATCAAATAAATGAGCACGCTGAGTTGTTTCCCCGGGCACCAAGCGAGTATTGATTTACTCCTCTCCAGGAGTTAGGCACAAGGCAGTTGTTATCTTACTCCCACAAGTAAGATGTGACCCAAGGTCGGGTCGTGAAAGTGGGGTTTAAAAATTGCCTGGGCAGCCCCTTCGGCATTCCCCAGTAAGGGCGCCTCAGGCAGTAAGCAATAAACTTACTCCTCCTCAAAGAGGGGAGGCGAAGCCTGGGAGGGTGGACCTCCTAGAACTGCACAGGACAGACCCATTGACCGGCGTAAATCAAGCCCCGAAGGCCAAGACAACACCAGTCTATGGGGTGCAGTAGCCATCGGAACAGATACTACACTTTGATCTTAGCCAAAAGGCCAAGATAAGAGCCTAATATTAATAAATGTATATTGTGACATACTCAGGTGTATTCATGTGGACCAGTTTTGCTGCGCCTATAGTATGCAACAGACTGGCGCCCTATCATAGTGATGGCACAGGCGAAGAGTACTGCTTAACGCTATCAATCCTAGGTGTAGCCTCCATGAGCCTACATGAGTCTTCAAAACACTTTTACTTTCACTTACATGTACATCACTAGTGAGTACCGAAGTTCCAGTTTTTTAAAGTTTCAATAAATCCTACACGATTGACTTCAGACAGATTATATGGCAATTTCTCTTGATTAAAAATAAATTATTCATCGTAATTTCATACTGTGCCATCTCCGTCTCGATGGTGTACAAGTTGGGTCTCATTTCCATGTTGAAATCTACTTGTCAACGTCCATGTTACATAGTGAACACGTTTTTGTTGGTTGTTGAACTTAGAGCTTAGAATGTTGATTGAACGTAGAGCATGCTTTTGGGTGCTTATACTGATCAGGGCACATATGAAAAACGCATTTCCAAATAAAAATATTGTTTGCACTCACTTATCAAGCAAAAATAAGTATCCTCACAAAAAATTAAGGAAAATTATCAAGTAGAATTTCAATTAAAAATTAAAATCAGTTTTATCGTATTTTGCCAACCGCCATTGATTCATTACCTGTTTCTATGGCAGGCTGAGTTATGTCACTCTAATTCCGCTCGTATAAATGGCGGTTCGGCAAACTGTGATATAACTGATTTTTATTTTTAATTAAAATTCTACGGGATAATTTTTTGCTAACCTTTGGTGTAGATACCTATTTTTGCCTGATGCATAAATATTTATATCAAAGAGTTTTCCAGTTAATTTATTTGGAACTGCGATTTTCATCTGTGTAATTGCGTTTCTCATATATGCCCTGATCTGTATAAGCACCTGTTTTTGTCAAGTGTTTGAACACCGATATTGTTGGAAGTCATCATCAAAACGTTTTTCTCAGCATCATGCAGAATATGATCCATCATCTCAGAAATGTTTCCAAGACCTCCTGGCTCTCACTAAATTGTTTAACTGATTAATCTTGAAATCCAGAAACATACGTTCTTACACCATCTTCACGGTGTTTTACCTCTTTTTTGCCACCTTCCACCATTCCTTCTAGACATACGTTTCTCACTTCGACTGTTTTTCTTTTTGTATATCCATACACTCCTAACTCCTTTTATTTAGCTACGGATGATATGGGCGCGAGTTTTGTCATTATTAAAAGATCGCTCATTCTAATATGATCTGTTAACTTCACACATGGCTCGCATTATGTTCTTTGGAAAGACAGGGAGTTTCTCCATTGTTTTGACTGTCCATTTGTCACACCGAAGACCCTACATAGCAGCACGGGTGTGTGATGATTATTTCAGCTTTCATCCGATATGATATACGGTTTGAAGTTAGAACTAATCGGTTTTTCTTGAAAGCTGCTCATGATTCATTTTATTCATGTGTAGCAGAAATCCAATGTCCGAAATAGTTGATACACCGAAATGGCAAAGGAATTCTTCATTTAGCGTTGGTTTCGGAATTCCTTTGGTTTAATCTGTAGTCATACATTTGGTCTTCGAGCAGTTTATTTTCAAACATATACGTGACCCCAAAATGGTGAAAAAATACCACTCATAAAATCGTTAATAAAATTCATAATCCTTTCAGTAATACAACCATATTTGGTACAAACACACTTGAATATACGTATGACTTGTCCACCAGGTTTCGGTAATTTCTCGTTTAGGACTTGTTTAATTGTTTTTTTACTTTGTCTATTAAATATTTTAAACTTAAAACAACTATATTTCTGAATTTTTGAGATGGGGATTGATAATTTATATAATTTGGGTTATTCGTTTCGGCCGCTGAACCCCCCGGCCTTCTTCAAGATCCCGTGACGTAGTGGATATAGTACTAAGTTAAATTAAGTTCTAAGTGATAGTCATCTGAAGGTTGAAGGTTCAATCCTCGGTGCAGGCGATACGAAGAATTGCGAATTACTGAATGCTACTCTCGTGGATTAAATAAAGAGTTCCGTTCGAAATTCCGTCCAGATTCCCGAGTTCGAGAGAAATATTACCGAGTGCGAAGAGATACACCTGAAGAAGACCGGAGGTTAGAGCGACCGAAACGTTGTGATGAAGTGAGTTCGAATAACCAAAATTATACAAATTAAAATAACTCATCTTTGTCTTTTTTTCCATAGCAAAACTGCATGCGGCATTTTCCCACTCGACAGCAAACACATACGAATTCTTCCCGTTACCATAACAGCCATTTCCTAAGGCACCAAAAGAAACCAATAAACCTTCATATCTCTGCATACAATTGTTACATAGGGCGATTCCCTAAATGGTGACCCTCTAAAAATGCCACCCATGGAATCGTTAATAAAATTCACATTTTTTTCTGCAATCTAACCATATTTGGTACAAATCAATATGAGCCTATATATGTCTTGCCCACCAAGTCTGAGTAATGCATGTCCAACAGTTTTTGTTTTATCGTCGTTCAATGATATTCTCAAAATGTTCACATCTGCGTTGCAAGCAAAATTGAATACAACGCGCAAAACTGTCATTCTCTCGAAGCACTGAATGAGTGGCTCCGTTGTGTTAAAGTTTAACATTGTTCCGTGGCGGTGAGCCTTGAATCTTTGGACCCACCTGCACATTTCCTCTCTGGATATTAACGATATCGAAATTTTGTCTTGAAGCGAGCTTACATAGTCATCATTGATTTGATCTTTTCTTGAACTGTCCAAGACATTTTTATAACTACTTTACTGTAATCTTTCCTTTGCAATGGTTCTACTTCACAAACCCGAAATATACCAGAAATGCACCTGCACCCTTTAAAACATCCACAGCAAGAACTCGTCTCTCTACAACATAGAGCTTTCCTTTCTCTCTCTGCGTACCAAAAACCAAACGGAACTTCCATGAACAAAGTTTCTTTCCTACAACATTTCATTTAATATAATTCCCAATTTTTTCTGCAATTCGACCATATTTAGTACAAATAAATTTCAGTCTATTCCTGTCTATTCAGCTGTATGTTCGAAATGTTCACCTTGCATAGTCACTATTGATTTTTATCTTACCAGAAGAAAAAGAAACGGGAGTTGGAGAAGAAATGCTATACGTATATAGCATTTCTTCTTCAACTTCCGTTTCTTTGAGTACTCCATTAGCGATTATTTACACATTTCAAACGTGTTCTCCTTAAGCTTACATGCGTAAAACTAATTAGATTTTAACTCGAAATTGTTCCAAATTTACTAATATTTAACAACAGGAAACAATGTTTATCGCCCATACACATTTTTTGTATCGCATTATGTTCCGAACGATATACGAATTTTTAACCAAAAAATCTGACTGCGAATGCGCGGTAATCTGACTTAAACTAAAATTTCGTCAAATTCATCGAAATCGTTATGATGCTAATGCTTTGATAACTTATACATCTTGTAAAATACATATCATTTATTTTAATAAGTTGGAAGAATTTAATTAAAATTGGATAATTCTGTGAACTGTTGATGATTACAAACAATTGTTTTGTTTGTAAAGAGTAGCATCCTCGTGGTGGTGTAGCAAGAATAGCTGTTAGCGTTGTAAAATAAGGTTTAAAATGTAACATTAAGTTAAATAGAGAAGATGGAATTTTCCATTAGAGATCAAGTTAGAGGTCAGAGCAACGTTTACAGGAAGTTTAACGATAGGAGGAAATCGATTCTGCTCTTGGGAGTTTAGCGCCACAGTGATTGGACGCCTACAGCGGGTAAAAGATGCAGTTCGTCTAGATCTACTTGCCATGAATTGCTGTAAAAAGTAAACGAAATCCCAGAGGAAATAATGGAGTTATTTGTGGTTCTTTTGACTGGCTTCTGTTATTTCAGCCACAGGGAGAGAAAAAAAGAAGAACATATCAATATCTCTACGACCGCTGTTGCCATCACAACTGAGAGACGACACTATCCAATAAGTCAACTATTTACAACATGTTAACGAGGTTCGCAGCTGTTTTCTGTCCACTAGACGACGATGGACCATCTGGCGGGGACCGAAGAACTCCCCACGCAATGTTACAGGCGACCGTGTTATAGGTTGGCTAAAAAACGTATATTCGTATGAATCAGTATGGTAGTAGTGTTTTTTTTTTAGCTTTTCTTGAATTCTGTTGATGGAATTGGTTTCCTCAATTCTTTCAAGAATCAGGTACTTACAGGAGGGACCACGTGAAGGTTGACAACCTCCATAAGTGAAAGTGGTGTTATGGAACTGACTGGATTCGAACTTTGAACGTACAGGTGGTCAGTCGATGTTAATTTAACGAAAAAAAACCCGTTGGATGTGCGCATGACCATTCACACTGCTATTAAGAACTTCCGTTCTGCAACCTCCCACTCATTTACATATATGTTTATTGTAGTAGCCATTACTAAATTTTCAGAATATATAAACGTCTCGAAGTCTGATATTTGTACAGATGTACAAGATCAGAAAAATGAAATGTGAGTGAACGACCCGATTGCTTTTAAACGGTCGTAAAACAGTCGCTTAACAGTCGTAAAACAGTCGTAAAACAGTTGCTTAACAGTCGTAAACTGTCGTAAAACAGCTGCTTAACAGTTGTAAAACAGTCGCTTTCCAGTTGCAAAACAGTCGCTTTCCAGTTGCAAAACAGTCGCTTAACAGTCATAAACAGTCGCTTAACAGTCATAAACCGTCGTAAAACAGTCGCTTAACAGTCGTAAAACAGTCGTAAACAATCGCTTAACAGTCGTAAAACAGTCGTAAACAGTCGTAAAACAATGGTAAACAGTCGCTTCTATTTTTCCAATTTTTATTCCACTTCATCTATCGATTGGGTAAGGCGGAACATGAGCCCCTAACAGCCCCGAGGGTTTGCTAATTTTGTACGTAATCTCTATCTGTTAAATGAATGCATGATGCTTATATGAATCAGGTCACACAGTGAAAACGCAGTTACACAAGTGAAATTCGCAGTTCCAAATAAATTTACCGGAAAACTCTTTGATATACTTATGGATCAGAGAAAAATAGGTATCTACACCAAAAATTATCGAGTAAAATTTTAATTAAAATAAAAATCAGTCTTAGCGTATATTATGGATCCACCATTGATTACAGCGAAAAACACGGAAATCAGGGGGACGTCACTCAGTCGGTCATATTAGCACGTCCTAAAGCAATAGCGGTTAACAAAATACAATAAAACTAATTATTATTTTTTATTCAAAATCTATTCGATAATGTTTCCTATTTTTTTCTGTGTAGAATAATTATTGCCTCCTCCTCCTCCTCCTCCTCCTCCTCCTCCTCATCATCATCATCATCATCATCATCATCATCATCATCATCAGAGTCTTTTTATTTCACTCCTCGTGGAGGAACCTCTCCCTGATTTCTTTCCATCTTGCTTTGGCTGGGTGTGGCCAAGTAGGGTCTAATTGACTATCGAGGTCGTTTCTCCACCGGGGTTTTGGCCTTCCTCTAGGTCTTCCCCATTGCATCAGGGTCCATTCTCTCGCTTTATATGTGGACCTGTTGTCTGTACATTTCGAAAGGTGACCTACTTAATTGCCTAATACGTAAGTATAAACAAGAGTTTTTATTTGGAATTGCGTTTTTCAATATGTGGCCTAATCTATACAAGCACCGAATGCATCTTGTGCGAGCTTCGAGATTCCGACCTTGCCCACCACAACGTCGGTGTAACAACGAAGGAAGGGTGCGTTTTATACAATGAAAACAAGTAATAGAAAGAAGAAAGAAAGAAAGAAAGAAAAAGCGCTGACAAGTTTTAGTGAAAGATTCATAGTTTTTATTTTCCCTGTCACTTTTTTGTTTGTTTGTCATCCAATGATTTTTTTTTTATTGATTTGGGAAATATGTGTAACGTCATTTGCCTGGGTAATCACGACTTGTCATACAAATCGACCATGAAATAGTTTTCTCTCCTCACACACGTGTGCGTTCGTGTGGATGTGGCTGAATAATTCTGTAGTGTGATTATAGTTCTTAGTCGGACAATTCGCTCTAATAGCTTGTATTACTTTTTAATATATCTTAGGTCTGAAACGGAATTCAATGTTGGTAATTACTTTCGGAGGTCGGCAACGAAAAGTGATTAACAAAACTCTAAAATAGAACTTTTATATTACACTCTATAATAAGGAACAATGTGTATTTATTTGGAAGGTATTTCTATCCCGTTACACACACATACAAAAAACAACAAAAAAAGCAAAAAAAAAGCACCTGTCTTTTTTTAGCCAAGCACGCGGAAATAAATCTTTAACAAAAGATAAACGGTAGGTGTTTTTTTAGATTATTTTATGGAATATTTACTAATATATATATATATATATATATATATATATATATATATATATATATATATATATATATATATTCGCTATTTACATTTAAATTCCTCTCTATTTACTAACTAATTAGCTAAGACCGATGGAATAAGACTCCCGACTACGAATCAGTGGCGATTTGTGATTGGGGTTCGCGCCCACCGACCCTTGAGAATTAGTTCCTACACTGAAGATTGCGCTAGCATGAAACATCGATGTTTGTAGGTATTAAAATATTTAATATATATATATATATATATATATATATATATATATATATATATATATATATATATATATATATATATATTTCGTCATCAAGGGAGGCACTCCAATTTATCTTACTCCCAAGATAAGTGAAGTTTTTCACATATTTCAGATCTTTACCGTCCACTTGGATTGGAGTATCTGGAAAACAGTGTACTGGTGGTCGTTGCTTAACTGGTGGCTGTTGCTTCACACCCTGAACTTGTTTAGGCATGAGGCGAGGTTGGTGAATCACTTCTGTTTTCTTGATGCTGATTGTCAGACCAAAAGCCTTGCAAGCAGCCGAAAACCTGTCCACAAGCAGTTGCGCTTCCTCCCGAGATGTTGCACAAAGTGCAGCGTCATCTGCAAACAAAAGATCCCTGAAATCTTTAACCGAATTGCGAAAGCAACCACTGCCTTTGGAAAACTGCGTCATCGGTTATGGAAGGACAGGGGGATAAGTTTGAGAACAAAAGTACTTGTGTATAGAGCAGTTGTGCTAACATCACTGCTTTATGGATCGGAATCATGGACAGTCTATCGCAGCCACATTCAGAAGCTTGATGTCTTTCACAAAAATTGCCTTAGAACGATTTGTGGTGTCACCCTAAGAAATCGGATGTCTAATGCGGACCTATTTACATGCTGCGGTATTGGCGGAATTGAAAGCTTTTTGATGCAATCACAACTGCGTTGGGCAGGTCATGTCTTACGTATGGAAGATGATAGAATACCAAAGCAACTGATGTACGGCGAGCTCAACAGTGGAAGGCGAAATGTGGGTCGACCGCTTCTTCGCTTTAAGGACAAGTTGAAGATGAATTTGACATCTATCAATATTGCTTATCGTGATTTTGAACAGCTTGCTTCTCGACGGAAGGAATGGCGATCTGACTGCCAGAGGGGCATCAGGCGGTTCTCTGTAACTGCCATTGATCAACAGCGCGAAAGATGCAAAAGAACAAAAACATCTACAAGTATCCCAGCCGATTTGTCTCAAGATCTTCCTTCTTGCATCCATTGTGGGCTGGTTTGCAAATCTCTCGCAGGACTCAAATGCCATTTACGATTGAGTAAATGTAAGCATGCTACATCCATCGTAGACTAAACAAATTTTGAGTTGTCAAGACCTCATACGTCGAAATCGACGGGAGAGTCCATGATATATATATATATATATATATATATATATATATATATATATATATATATATATATATATATATATATATATATATATATATATCTTCTGTGCGTTTCTCATATGTAAATATCGTTTTATACAAGTTCTAAATGTAATTTATTTACTATCCCTAGGAATTAAAGCCTTGGAGGCCATATATTAATATTGGTATGTAATTTGATAGTTAGGGCTCAACTGTACGACCAGATGAGCAGCAAGATAAGTAAAGACTCAAGTAACCAAAAAGCCAGTTTATATGGAAGCTGGACTGCTCCACCATGCCAAGTTGGGCAAGTCCATTATATGAATTCTGATTGGCTGCCAGTCTGAGAGTGAATAATTCTATATATAAATACTGTTTCATTCAAGCAATACTTGCCTATAGGACATTGGAGCCGGTAAGTGTTAATTTGATTCTATAATTAGGATAGTACCGCTGTAAGAAGGAATACAGAAGGGAGGGAATGCTTCTGTATTGTTAACAGTGAGGTCTTTTTCTGTGGATGGCGTTTCTTGTGGATGCCATATACATATATATATATATATATATATATATATATATATATATATATATATATATATATATATATATATATATATATTAGTACTTAATGTATCCACATAAAATATTATAAGGAGATATAATTTTTATGTATCAGTTTTCAGTATTTACTTCAACAGTGCTCCATACGTAAGTAGAGCTAGGTAGTAAGCAATGAAAATATATATGGCAATTAAGCTACACAGAGGCTCCCGCGTTTCATCCCCGGGGGAATATATTTTCATTGCTTACTATATATATATATATATATATATATATATATATATATATATATATATATATAGGGATAGTAAACTTGTTATATCTCTACAATTAGAACGTGTTCTGAATATGTAGCCAAGCTATATTTGTATTAATAAAACTTTTTGTTATAAGTAAATATCTCTATTTATTATTTAGAAAGATTCACTGGAATTGTATCCTATGGATACAAACCTTACGTAGACCACTATATATATATATATATATATATATATATATATATATATATATATATATATATATATATATATATATGAAATTAAAAATGGAAAAGCGGAAGACCTTTTCGCTCAACGTTTCGCCCAAATTTCACGTAGGCTTTGTCAAGAGCGGACGAAGAATACAAAAATGACAAATTAATTTGTCATTTTTGTATTCTTCGTCCGCTCTTGACAAAGCCTACGTGAAATTTGGGCGAAACGTTGAGCGAAAAGGTCTTCCGCTTTTCCATTTTTAATTTCATACCGTCGGATTATTTTTATCCTTTCATATACTCATATATATATATATATATATATATATATATATATATATATATATATATATATATATATATATATATATATATATATATATGCTCTGTGCTAAACGATTCCGTTATCTTGATGCTGAATCCCAACTACTGCAAATTTGATATCATATACAAGTTGTCTTGGAGAATTTAATCCAACACTATAAGCATGCCTAATTGAGAAAAGACAGAAGGTTTTCATTTCTACTTATGGCGTGGCGGGAAAAAAAACCCAAATTCTATTTTAACTGAGAATCTTTGGCCTTTTGGCTAAGATCAAAGTGTAGTATCTGTTCCGATGGATACTGCACCCCATAGACAGATATTGTCTTGGCCCTCGGGGCTTGATTTACGCCGGCCTATGGGTCTGTCCTGTGCAGTTCTATGAGGTCCACCCTCAGAAGCTTCGCCTCCCCTCTTTGGGGAGAAGTAAGTTTATTGCTTACTGCCTGAGGCGCCCCTACCGGGGAATGCTGACGGGGCTGCCCAGGCAATTTTTAATGGCCAGAGTGCTCACCTCTCTGGCGCTGGCTTTTCAAACCCCACTTTCCCGATCCGAACTTGGGTCACATCTTACATTGTGGGAGTAAGATAAAAACTGGCCTTGTGCCTAACTCCTGGAGAGGAGTAAATCAATACTCTTGATTTTATTAACTCGAATGTAAAAAAAAAATGTCAGAAAAAAACTTTGAATTCAAAAATGAATAAATTAATATTGTTTTCGTGTCAGACGCGTGATATATTTCGATGTCGCCATCTGGAGTTAATTGTTAAAAAAAAAAGAAGAGATTTTGAGTCCCGTGATGAAACGGATACAGCGTGTCGCTGTTAACCTAGGATTCTATTCCTATGTTTGACTCTATAGCACGTGCTATATGCTGTTCGCCAAGATCAAATTCGCAGAGTTATTACTGCCCTATTTAAAACAAAAATATTAAGCATTCTTACTTCATGACAATTATGTCACATAGTTGTATTTATTGCTGTATTTATAGAGTGCTCAATATTTGTGAAGTAGTCAACAGAGTAAGGAAGTAGGACATTGAAACATATACTTTAAAATTTCAGCGTTCCTTTTAATCTCCTTCCCATATATATATATATATATATATATTTTTTTTTTTTTGATTTTATTCCATTAGTTGCGACAAAACAGGTTTTGTTTCATTGGTGCGGATAGCTACCAATTCATCGGGCCGGCGAAAGGAATTCAAATGGCATAAAATTTTAAGTTCAACTTTAACGGGAGATTGAAAATTGAAAATACATTGGAGGGGGAGGGGGATAGAGTTGGGGCTTTGTCTATAACGGCGACATGGGACATCAAATCTCTACGTACTACCTATAATGCACAGCCTCAATAACCTCTCAGCCATACTACCAATTCTAACATAAACCCATAACTGGGACAGCTATCAACACTGATATCACTTAGACTAATCTCAATTACTTAACCCCTCGATCACTACCTTGAACACTTAATTATTAACTGGTACTTAGTCCTTGTCATTGGCAGTAGAATTAAAAAAGCCTACCATCACTTGTCGACTTATTTCGCCCAATGACTTCACAAGTAGCAAGATGGTAATGATGGTGATATTTATCAGTATTACTATTATTATTATTATTAGTATTATTATTATTATTATTATTTACTCACTAGGAGTTATCACACTGGTCATCGTCAGTGGTCACCCACTGCCGACAACCTGTGGTATTCCCTGGAGTCTGAGTGACAACAAGTCTCCTCAGGCCTCCAGTATGCTCCACCTCTTTTCGTTCATCACCGCTGATGATCTTGCGGTAATCGCAACAGCCACCTACCAACGATTTCTCGCTGATAATGGCCATTGGTCTCCTCTGGGGCCCGAGTGGCAACAAGCCTTCCCAAGGTCCCAGAGCTGTCCGCGCTCTTCCAGTGGAGGTCTGGTTTTGCGCTTTCCCTCCTCGACCCTCTGTCCATAATTTTCGTGGCGTCAGCCTATGCTTGCGCCTCTCTCGTTCGGTTGTATTTTCCCCGGTTCTGTTGTTTTGTGCTTCCATGTGTTTGTTCTCCATTCGTTGCTTATGTGGGTTGGTTTCCGCATTCGAGGACATTTCTCAGGATTGTAGCTGTTTTGATCATTACTGTCCTTTGTATTGTCTCAGTTATCCCTTTGATTCCTATTTCTCCTAGTCTTTTCTCCATGTTTTTGGGGACTGTTCCTAGTGCTCCTATGATTATTGGTGTTATACTGACTTTCTTCATGTTCTATATTCCTTTCAATTCTCTGGCAAGTTTAGTATATTTGCTTCTCTTTTCCGTCTCTTTGATCTTCACTCTGTGGTCTGCTGGAACGGCAAAGTCCACGATTTTGCAGGATTTTTCTTTCTTGTTGATTATTATCATATCCGGTCTCCTTGCTGTTATGGGTTTGTCTGTTTGTACATTCATATCCCATATGATTTTGTGTTTTTCGTTTTCTAGTACAGTTTCTGGTTTGTGTTTGTACCGTTTTCTTGCATATTCGAAATTCAGTTGTTTGCACATTTCACGGTGTACTTCTTTCCCCATGCTGTCATGTCTGTTCTTGTATTCCCTTTGTGCTAGCTTGCTGCATTCACTTATTATATGATTTATCGTTTCGTCTCTTTGTCCACACAATCTGCATTTGCTGTTTTCCTGGGTTTTATCTATCTTTGCTTTAATAAAGTTTGTCCTAATCGCATTGTTCTGTGCGGCCGTCAGCAGAGATTCCGTTTCTCTGTTCAGGTTTCCTTTTCTTAGCCATGCCCAGCTGTTTTCATTGGCTTCATCGCTTGTCAGTCTTATAAAGCGTCCATGTAGTTGTTTTTCTTCCCACTTTTCCTTTCTTGTCTTTTTGTTTCTGGGTTCAGTGCTTCCGGGGTTGTTTGTTGGGCTGGTGTCTCTTGCTGTGGTGATCAGTCTTTCCGTGTTCTGGGTTACATATTTCTCCAGCTTTTTTTTGGTGTCTTCCACACAGTCTTCTATACTTACCAGTCCTCTACCTCCTTCATTTCTTTTCACGTAGAGTCTGTCCGTGTCGTCTTTTGGGTGCAGTGCATTGTGCATAGTCATTAGTTTTCTAGTTCTTTGGTCAAGGTGCCTGAGTTCTTCTTTGGTCCAGCTTATGAATGGTCCAGAGTATCTTATTAGTGATACAGCCCATGTGTTTATCCCTTTTACTAGATTTCTGCTATATAGTTTAGTTTCTAAGAGTTTCCTTGTTCTTCGTAGATATTCTTTTCCAATCTTCTCTTTCATTTCTGTATATTTGATTGTGTCTGCTTCCAGAACTCCCAGGTATTTGTAACTATCTTGTTCTCCTAGCGCCCTCATCTCCTCTTGGTTGGGGAGTTCTATACCTTCTGTCTTTTCCAGTTTTCCTCTTTTGATCTCTAGCAGTGCACATTTTTCTATTCCAAACTCCATTTGGATATCCTGGCTGAATATCCTGGTTGTGTTTATCAGCTTTTCCAGTTCTGTTTTGTTTTTTGCAAACAGTTTGAGGTCATCCATGTACATCAGGTGGTTTATTCTTTGTTCTGTATCAGTAAACCTGTATCCGGCATCACACTTTCTGAGTTATTATTATTATTATTATTATTATTATTATTATTATTATTATTATTATTATTATTATTATTATTATTATTATTATTATTATTTTTTAATACTATTATTATTATTATTATTATTATTATTATTATTATTATTATTATTATTATTATTATTATTATTATTATTATTATTATTGTTATTATCATTAATATTCTTACAAACTTGTTATTTCTATTTCTATTTTTATTCTAATTTTATTTATATTTATCTTCATTATTATTTTTATTTTATTTTTATTTTAATTTTATTTTTATTAAGGCTTTTACATAAGGCTGTTGTCGCTGCGACTGTCGTGGGTATGGTTGGCGGGCGTTGCCATTGTCATAATCGGTTTTGTTGGTGATAAGACTGGTAACACCAGAAAACTTCTTTTATAAAAGATTCCACTAGTATTGATCTCGGTATAATATAATCACAATTTAAAAAAATATAATCACAACAAAATTCACTACAAATAATAAACAAAACATTAAAATAAAATAAATAAAATGCAAAAGTAGCAATTAATACCCTAAATTAAAATTATCAAACATTTTTATCCACATGATAATTACTTATTAGAATTAAAATAAAATAAGAATGACGGTTGTAATCATGGTTTTATTCTCATTTTGAATTTGACTCACTCTGGCCGTCGCCCCATCTCCCTCCTCCCGCCCCGGCCGAGATTGAGATCGTCGCAGCACTGACACGTGCAAAACCTCCCACGTAATAATTTGAAACACGACTTGTTGGGGTCCTCCTCCCCCCTCCCCTCTCATGTCCCATGTCGCCGTTATAGACAAAGCCCCAACTCTATCCCCCTCCCCCTCCAATGTATTTTCAATTTTCAATCTCCCGTTAAAGTTGAACTTAAAATTTTATGCCATTTGAATTCCTTTCGCCGGCCCGATGAATTGGTAGCTATCCGCACCAATGAAACAAAACCTGTTTTGTCGCAACTAATGGAATAAAATATAAAAATATATATTTTGCTCTGAATTTTCATTGAGCACTCTCATAAACCCGGTTTCAACTTCCTTCGGATTCATACCCCCTGGATATTTGTAACAAGTTAATTATATATATATATATATATATATATATATATATATATATATATATATATATATATATATATATAGGACCGGCGGGACAGTTATAAAAGTGGGGGGCTCTCCGAAAAAGTGGGGAGGGGGGGCGGGTAAACACATGCATATATAACTTCATTATTGATGACCGTAAAGTGTGTGTGTGGGGGGGCCAAGTCAAAAAGTGGGGAGGGGGGGGGGGCTTGAGCCCCCCGGTGCCGCCGTCCATGATATACAGGGTGGGCCAAAATAAGGGTCCTATATTTAAATTTGAATAACTTGAATTTGAATAACTCCCACAAAATAAAAGTTAAACTCACCAAACTTTATGTGTGTGTAGACTGACCCTTCCGAGATTTTTTGAAATAAACAAAACAAATTTTAGCCGAAAAACACTTCTTAAAACTTACAGAAAAGAAAAAGTATTGTTTTTTACACTGTTTTGAGTTTTTTAAGCAAAAATAATGTTTTCTAAATGAGGGTACGTTCCTTAGGGCTAATACGGCTTATGCTTGCTTCGGAAGGGGTCCTTTACTTATTCTAAAAAAAAATAAATAAAAAAATCAATAAATAAAAAAGTTATGAATTTTTAAAAATAGGACCCTTATTTTGGCCCACCCTGTATATATATATATATATATATATATATATATATATATATATATATATATATATATATATATATATATATATATATATAATTATTAATGACGATATATATATTAGCATATACTATCAGTGCCCTTTTACTTTGCAGTCTCCTTAAAAGATTCAGCTCGATGATTGTCAATTAGTGACAACAGAGCAAATATAAGTCACGTTCATATTATATTCCAATAACCATGGGTTTATTTTATTATCTTTATTTTTATTTTTTCACCTTTCCAAAAAACATAACATTTCTGTGAGATATATTTTTTACGGTCCGATTCATTTGTCTTGTGCCAAACAACATTTTTATGTCAATATCGTCTCTGCAACATTACAAAATCATCAGAAAGATTCACAAAGAGTAAAAAGTTCTTGGATTAAGGTGTCTTGAAAAAATCTACACTATACAGTGGTTCATTTCTTGGTGAAACTAAACAAAAAACAAAGAAAAGAGCAAACTCACACGGGGGGGGGGGATCCACTAATACGCCATTTTGAATTTTTCGTTCAGAGCTAGTACATCCTAAAAGTTGTGTGTACATTATATGTACATATATATATATATATATATATATATATATATATATATATATATATATATATATATATAGTATACATTTTTATTTCTTTGTGTATCTATTAATTTGTGCGCACGCGTGTATTTTATATGGAAATCAGATATTTATGCTTGAATATGTATGTAGATAGATTGAAACTTTGAAGTATTGAATGGAAAAAAAATGAACCCAAGCTAAAGGGGCAATACAAATAGAAAAAGGAAAGAAATAGAAGGCAGGTAATAAAAAATGATAAAAAAGATAGAAACTGATTGAAAGAATTAACAAGTAAAGAATGTAACCCGATACTAAATTATAAAAATACCTCATCCCCCAAAAAGATTTATTTAAAGGGAAAATTTTCCAAACTCATCTCCATTCTCTGTCTTCTTTGGTCTTAAAAGGTTGACCTTCTGTGAAGAGTACAACCGTAACATGTATGCACATATGGAACCAATAATGTTTGTATAAATAAAAAAATTATACTAAAGAACAGCTCTACTTGTTATTGAGCACTTTTTATAAACACTGGAGTTTCAACGAATTTACATCTACAGAAACTAATACAATACGTGTACTAATCCAACACAGTTTGTTGCTGTAGATCACTTTCGCTGCTCGTTGTAAAATACCTGCCGACTTGGAATTTACAAAGTTAAGTTCCTCCTTAATTCTAAGCTAATTTGTGGTGGCCAACGGGACAGCAAATCAGTGGCGATTTGTGATCAGAGTATTGTTAGAAGGCGGAGACAATGCGTTGGTTAGATGACACCGACAGTACGTGAAATGGTAAACTATCAAAATAGTGACAATATTGAGAAATCAATAATTTTTAAATAATTTTATTATATTTACCAGTGTAAAGTTCGGACCGTGATGGTAGGGTGATGTGTCTTCCTTTTCTTTTTGTTTTTTTTTAATTTAAATTTTCGAGGGAATCCCCCATCCTCAGAAATAATATATTCACTCGTCGGAAATTACGGTTTGTTTAGGTTCGCAGAAACTTTTTTATGAACGTTGAGGTGGGACTAGATCATGTGGTTTGGTGTAGTTAAATAGTGTTAACTTATTTTGTCAGTGATTATTATTAGTAGTTTTGTTCTATTATTATTATAATTATTATTATTAGTAGTAGTATTATGTGTAATGTTTAGAATTGTTCTTCTTAATTATTATTGTTAGGCCATGTGCGTGGTATTGGACGTATTGGTCGCCAGATTAGGAAAGGGAGGTAACTCGAATGGATAAAGCTGGGTTTGTTGGAGTTATGTCCCTTGAAAGTGTTTACTAGTTTGACTCATCCCATTAATTAATTAATTTCCATTCTTTGTTTTACTCGTTTATTTAATATTATTACAGTAGGTAATCGTTTGCTATAATGTGTGGGGTGATGCTTGTCGTGTGTGGCTGTACTAAGAAGTTGAAATTGAGCTCAGCTCTGCTGTTTAATCTTGGGTTAAATTTTCTGATTAGAATTGATTCTTTGAATCTGAGGTTGTCCTGGGCTCTTTCGGTAGCTAATATCCCGACTCATATGTCTTTGGTGGGGTTGTGACCATGTGCTATGTGCTTCTAGAAGGGTGATGCCTTGGTGGTTACGTGTTCTTTGATACGTATGTGCAATAGTCTCACTGTACTGCCGATGTAGAATTCATTGCATACCGCACATCGTATTTTATATATAGCATATGTGCGGTTACATAATCCTGTATTGTTGATGGGGCAGTAGAGATTATTCTCCGTGACTCTTCAGAACGAACCAACTTTAACAGGTCTGTAAACCCCGACCACGGAGACCGTGGTCGGGTGCTCTACCATTAATCTGTGAGGCCTGTCTTTAATACGTGATTATTTTTTATATTGTTTTATAAGTTTCGAGACCTGTTAAAAGCTGTTCGTTCTGCAGAGTCACGAAATGTGAAATACGTGTCAACAATAACTATATATATATATATATATATATATATATATATATATATATATATATATATATATTAGGGGAGGTCGATTTTGAAACTGTAAATTATCGCACTCGAAGAAAGTTGCCAAATAATGTCAAAAGTTACCACAAGAAATATTTTGCTTCAAAATTTTGTATTTATTTGAGCATTGCAACTTTAAGATCAAATAAATCGAGATTTTTTATCACTGCCGAGATTTCACCGGCAGATGTGTCGCCTTAAATTAAACCCGGGTTTTAACAAAAAAAAGTAATACATTACTTAATAATAAATATTTTAAAGTTTATTATTATTTTTCTTAAGAAATTAAATGTACATATTCAAATTAAAAAGGAATAAAACACTATGATATTTAATGTTATATATAAATAATTATTTGTTTACATAGGCGTTTTATTTATTGGATATTTTTTATGGTATTCACCGGTTGAAAATTCATCGGGCGAATTTGAGTTCCCGTGTTGATTCTCTGTTTAATTATCACACATATATATTGAATTGTCGAGCGCTGGCTTATCTAATCCCACTTTCCCGACCTTTTGTCACACCTTACCTTGTGGGAGTTAGATAAATAAAAACTAGTTCAGCCAGGGGGTTTTACCCCACCAAATAAACCGGTATCGTCCGGGCCTTTGGGTCTGGATTTACGCCCGTCTATTGGGGCTTGTCCGTCCTGTGCAGTTCTAGGAGGTGCATCTCCCAGGTTTTGCCTTCCCTCTTTGGGGAGGAGTAAGTTTATTGCTTACTGTCTGAGGCGGCCCTACCGGGGAATGCCGACGAAGCTGCCCAGGCAATTTTTAAATGGCCAGAGTGCTCACCTCTCGAGCACTGGCTTTCTCATCCCACTTTCCTGACCTTGTGTCAATCTTACCTTGTTGGGGGTAGATAAATAAAATCTAGTTCAGCCAGGGGTTTTTACCCCACCAAATAAACCGGTATCGTCCGGGCCTTTGGGTCTGGATTTACGCCCGTCTATTGGGGCTTGTCCGTCCTGTGCAATTCTAGGAGGTGCATCCTCCCAGGCTTTGCCTTTCCTCTTTGGGGAGGAGTAAGTTTATTGCTAACTGTCTGAGGCGCCCCTACAGGAGAATGCCGACGGGGCTGCCCAGTCAATTTTTTAATGGCCAGAGTGCTAACCTCTATAGCGCAGGGTTATCTAATCCCACTTTCCTGACCTTGTGTCACATCTTACCTTGTTGGAGGTAGATAAATAAAACTATTTCAGCCAGGAGTTTTTACCCCACCTAAAATATATGTATTGGAGTTGATGGGAGAATGGATAAGGACACATTGATGTATAAGGAAATTGTGGATGAAAATAGACAGAGAATTATGAAAAAAACTAAGGGACCAGAACACCATTTAACTTTTACAAAAGAAACACCATGTGAAAGTAAATATCTGACACATAGAGTTCTTCCGAATAGTGGTGCAACAGGTGCTGTTCATGCAGATCAAGTGGTGGATGTTTTGCATGAATTCCACAGTGAGAACAGTATCAAGGGTATACTTGTTGACAACACTAATACCAACACAAGTTGCGAATGTGGAATGGTTGCAATTTTAGAAAAAAAACTTTTTAAAACTCTTCACACAATTGGTTGCTCTTTGCATCATAATGAACTACCTTTCAGAGCCCTTTTTAAAAACATAGATGGTTGCGCAAAGGGCCCTACAACATTCAGTAGCCCTCTGGGGAAATTATGCTCAAATGATTGATATGATTTACCCCAAATATCATTTTCCACTATTAGCAATCCTCTAGAGTCAATTTTTAAAATTGATGAAATACATGATCTTAGTTCTGACCAAAGACTCCTTTATGAATACACAGTAGGTATTTCTAGAGGTAAGGTTGACTCTAGATATGCCTCCTGGAAAATTGGTCCTTTAAACCAAGCAAGATGGTTAACTTTGGCCATCAGGCTTATGTGTTTATGGACTCGTGGTGCATACCCACAAAGGCACACAACAAAACTACACTATGTAGTAAATTTTATTGTAAATGTGTATGCCACTTCTTGGTTTGAAATTAAAAGAAATAGTAAATTTCACAATCAGTAAGTGCACATTTTTAATATGATCCAGAGGATTAAGGAGCAGCCTCAGGAAATCCAAGATATCACATTTAGAAATATACAAGGTAATACATTTTGTTTACTGCCTGAAAACTTTCTATATTCCATGGTTAAATCTGAGGAGATTGAAGTAAGAGAAGAAGCTTTAAAAAGAATTTTGGCCATTAGGTAAGTAATATTTATTCATATATCTCTGACTCAATTATTTATTCCAATTTATAGAATGATTTTTAAAGATTTTATCTAATTTCACCATAATTATTAAAGCAGTACAGATTGGAATTTTTTAATAATTCAATTAATTAATTTGTTCTTTCAGGAGTGAGGAGTCAACCAGAAAAAGATTAAAAAGAATACTACCTATTAATTTTAATGCCACACATTGGACACAATTAATAGATTTAAAATTATGCGGCATTTTTGAACCACCAATGACGGAAGATTTTACTGAATCTGAACTTCGAGAATCGTTGATGAATGGAACCAAGCTTGACTTGCCAGATTTGCCCTCACATTCTCAGGGTGTGGAACGGGCAGTTAAGTTAATAACAGAAGCTTCACAAACTGTATATGGTTTTGAAGCAAGGCATCAACACATTACAGCCAAAGTTTTGAGTCAGAAATTGAGACCAGCATTTTTGTCTAAGGGGTCTTATATGGAGCAATTTGACTCTCTATATTAAGCTTCATTAAAATAGTATTAGGTTTTTCCTTATTTCTTTGCTTGTTATATTTTCACTAATAACAGAAAAAATCATTTTTTTAGGTATTCAAATATTACTGTTTAATTCATAACGTTAAAAGGTAGTTTACAAAAGCAGATACTGAAAATGAGGGGAGGGGGCAAATTTTCAATTTGAAGATTTCTTTAATTCATATCATTTTTATAAAATAAAAGGACATTCCCTGCTTTTAAATGCTAAAATTATTTGGTTTTCACACCAATATTCAAGCAAATCTTGCAAAAACGAGGAATTTTCAGTATATTCTTGTCTACGATCTTTGATACCAAACGCTCAAAAAACCGCTGAAGTTTTTGATCTAATTTTTTGCATGAGTATTTAATAGGTCTATATACAACTTTCGGAACGTGCCTTTTTTTAATATTTAAAAAAAAGTGTAAAATCGACCTACCCTAATATATATATATATATATATATATATATATATATATATATATATATATATATATATATATATGTACGACACACAGAACACAATCTCGTTTTACAAAGCCTGGTTTCAGTGACAAGCCGAATCAAGATAACAGGTTTTATATCAGAGTTGATATGGATGATCTAACTAAATCTTTTGTTAAAATAAAAAAGTCGAAAAATCATAGGAAAATCGATATATATATATAAAATATATTTTATATAAATGAAAGAAGAGAGATAAATATGTACGAATGACAAATCTACATTTTCAATGCTGCCTTCACGAAACCCCTTTTTTCAATCTTTATATCTCCTTTCACTGGACACTTTATCTACGGACATTCACCAACTGGACAGACTCGATATTTTTACACACACACTCTCACTCTCCATTACTTAATATTTTTTTCAAATTTTGAATTTTGGCTTTTCCACTGCCAACTTATTCATCTATGTAATTGCACTGATGATAAGATTTTAATCTTTGAAAAGCCTTGGCTTAAGGAAAGAAAAATAAACATGTTTTTACCGAGTACACCTTGCATTGAACAATCGAAGTTGAAATAAATTTGCCATTTGTACATCTTTATCTCTCTTCTTTCATTTATCTTTATAATTGCTCTATCTCGTATATTGAGCTTAAACTATTCCACTATAGGTTCTGCTCTCTAAAAGTATACTATTAGTTTCATATTTTATATATATATATATATATATATATATATATATATATATATATATATATATATATATATATATATATATAATTAGCTTGTTACAAATATCCAGGGGGTATAAATCCGAAGGAAGTTGAAACCGGATTTATGAGAGTGCTCAATGAAAATTCAGAGCAAAATATATTTTTTGTTTGTGATTTTATTATTCCATTAATTGCGACAATATATATGTTGTTTCGTTAGCATTCATAATGAAAGCCAACTCTTCAAGCTTTAAACGGAATCACTACCTAAAATCTTAAATTCAACCTCAACCGGAAATTGGAGATGCATAAAAGGGAGGGGGACGAAGATGGGGCTTAGCCTATAGCGAGGAGAGGAAAGGGGGAGGGGGGGAGACCCCAACAGGTGATATTTTAGAAAGTTGAATGGGGTGATATCTAGTGTCTGGGCCATCGTGACCTCAATTTCAACCGGGGCAGAGGGCTGGGTGGGTTTAATTTAATAGTGAGAATAAAATTATAAAATTATAACTGTCATTTCTGTTGTAATAGGTGATTATCGTGTAGATAAAAATGTGTGATAATTTTAATTTAGGGTATTCATTGCTACTTTTGCATTCTATTTCAATATAATTATTTATGGATTTTACAATGAGCTCAGTAACGGTAGTGAATTTTGTTGTGATAATATTTGTTAATTGTAATTATATTACGCATCTCCAATTTCCGGTTGAGGTTGAATTTAAGATTTTAGGCAGTGATTCCGTTAAAGCTTGAAGAGTTGGCTTTCATTATCAATGCTAACGAAACAACATATATATTGTCGCAATTAATGGAATAATAAAATCACCAACAATAAATAAATATATATATATATATATATATATATATATATATATATATATATATATATATATATATATATATATATATATATATACATGTGTATCGAGGCAGCATTTTTTCTTTAAGACACGTATTATTAAAAATAACCGACAATTTTTGTCTGGTTATTTTAGTGTTGATCCCTTCAATTTTCCGGATTAAAATCTTAATCTCGGAAGATGATGGACCCAGACGGGTCAGAAAGTACTCTGGACCAACATGTACACTATGGCAGTTTCATCAGCCAATTTCCTTCCGAGATTAAGATTTTAATCCGGAAAATTGAAGGGATCAACACTAAAATAACCAGACAAAAATTGTCGGTTATTTTTAATAATATATATATATATATATATATATATATATATATATATATATATATATATATATATATATATATATATATATATATATATATATATATTGGAAAAAAAGAAAAAAAAGAAATAATTCTTTCACGCATTGTTAAAAGGGCTTCTTACGTCATTTTATTATATATATATATATATATATATATATATATATATATATATATATATATATATATATATGCACACATTGTTAAAAATAACAGAATTCGTCTGTTTAATTATATTTTAGTAATTTTATCAATAACTTATTTCACTCCAAATAATTCACGTGACTGAAACAGTAATTAACCCGTAATAAAAAAGAGTCCTACGTCAGTCGCGTAAATTGAACGAAAATAAGAGTAGAAAGACCAGCATTGCTGTTTTTTTATTGTTTATTTATTGGGGGGGGGGGCGAGAAATGTTGATAACAGGATTTATTAAGAAGTGAAAGATAACTTCAAATAAGAAAACTTACAATTCAAACAGAAAATTAAATTTTATTATTTTGCATTTAAAAATGTTGAGTTTTTACGGAGGAGGTAATTCCTGGGAGATCGGTCTTATGACAACAGAACCGATACTACAGTACCAATCACATTAAAAGATATTCCAATTAAATCGAGTTTTTTTCTTGTTCATTTAAAAATGCCTAGTCACAAAAACATTACTTGGTCTTTTGGCTAAGATCAAAGTGTTGTATCTGTTCTCTACGACTCTTTACTATTGCCGAAAGTAAATTGTCTCCTTTGAAAATGTAATTCCAAAAAGGTTTCAAAAAGGCTATTTTTCATAAAATCTCTTTATATAATTTTATTAATAACTATAATATAATAATACTATCGATAAAACGATTGCGTATATAGAAGAATATTTGACAATACAAATTAGAAATGTATGTTACAGAATACTAATTTATTAGAAACTTAAAAATAAATAAATATGCAAATGAGAAATATCGAGGTTTGTTCGAGTGAGTTTGGAGATGACTATATATACCGTATTTCAAAATAGTCTTTTGTCTCTAGTATTAAATTATCATCACCAGTTTTGATGTTAATATAGTTAGGATGGATGAAACCCCCCCCCCAAAAGCTAGCATTTATTCATTTAGATGTATGTGTGTGTGTGTGTATGTGTGTGTGTGTGTGTTCGAAAGATCCGCATCAACAACACAAACGTACTTGAATGTCAAAATAATAATTCTTAAAGCATAGAAAATCCGCTGTTTTTTCTTTGGTGCGAACGCACGTGGGGCTTTCTTTCTAATAATCTGTAAAGCGAAATATTATTTATTTATTTATTATTTATTATTATTATTATTATTATTTATTTATTTATTATTATTTATTATTATTTATTATTATTTGTTTATTATTATTATTATTATTATTATTATTATTATTATTATTATTATTATTATTATTATTATTATTATTATTTATTTATTATTATTTATTTATTATTATTTATTTATTATTTATTATTATTATTTATTATTATTATTATTTATTTATTATTTATTATTTGTTTATTATTTATTTATTCTTATTTATTTATTATTTATTATTTGTTATTAATTATTTATAATTATTATTATTAGTTTATTATTTATTTATTAGTTATTATTTATTTATTATTTATTGGATTATTCGGACTACTGTTTTTATCTTTGATGTTATTCTGACAATATTTCAGCAGATGTAACATCCAAGCTTAGACCAGTTGCATAACGGATACAGTTCTCAGTAATAATTATTGTTTTTTTGGTGCGAACGCACGTGGGGGTTTCTTTCTAATAATCTGTAAAGCGAAATAAAGGAGACATTGATATAATTTACTGCTTACCGGATCCTTGGTAAAGGCCTTAATCCGATATTAGTCGTATCAAGAGATGTACAATGAAGAGGAGACAAGATGCATGTCGATTGGCAGAACACGAGTATGTTTTTGCTGTATTTGTTTATCTTTTGTTTCTTACACACTCCTTAGCACCGGTTTCGAAGATACCCGGTGTAAGGCTGTCAGTTTCCGTATTAATATTATAACACTCGCCATTAATTTTATGTTATTTGATATTTAAGGTCATCAAGATTAGTGGGTAGTGGCTGAACATTACTGCGATCTTCTAGGTATTTAAAAAAAATTACTTGAACTTTCCAAACGAAACAATATCTGGATTTTGCAAACTTCAATACGCTTCCCCTTGTCGTTATTGGTAAGTATAGTCTGTAAGGTTTTCGAATTAGACGTCTTCTTAGCACACGACAGATAGTCATCATCATCATCATCATCATCATCATCATCATCATCATCATCATCATCATCATCATCATCATCATCATCATCATCATCATCATCATCATCAACAACAACAACCGGTTTATTTGTTGAATCAGGACACAATTAATCCTCTGATGAGGGTGGGGCCTGATTGTCTAGTCTCGAAATCTAAGTCTTCCTCTCCACTCCTGTCTTTGGCAAGGCTTGATGGAATCCATACCCATGGCCTTCCTATCACGTTTGACTACGTCCTCCCAAGTCAACTTGGGTCTGCCAATGGTGATGTTCTCTGCTGGCACATTCAACTGTCGGACTTTAGCAATCCAGCCATCGCTACACTCAATGTGACCCAACCAACGCAGTCTGTTCTTTCACATGATGTCTGCAAGGCTTTTCAAGTCGACCTGTGAGAGCAGGGATTCAAAAGAAACGTACTGTTCAGGCCTCACCAAACAGATTCATCTGACCATTGCCATGTCATTAAGGCGCAGCTTCCTTAGTATGCCAGCAGAGACAGCCCAAGTTTCTGAGCCATACAACAGCACACTTCTGACACATGAGGAGTATACACGCCCTCTCGTAGTTGTTGGCAGGTGTTTGTTTGTCAGGATTGGTAGCAGCTCTCTAAACTTTTTCCATGCACACTTGCAACGTGTAGTTGCCGCGAGTTCACAGCCTCCACCTGATGACAGCACATCTCCAAGATAACAAAAGTCTGTCACTACTTCCAGCTTGTTGTCACCAGTATCCATCTCCGTCGGTGGTCTGCCATCTAGTGGTCTAGTGGATTTAAATATCGCAATCTCATGGCTTACTTGATGTGTGGACTTCTGTGAGATACCCCCAAACGCATCAAGGATTGTTCTCACTTGTTCCCCAGAAAGACGTGGTCATCCTGAACTTTTTTCAGTAATTATTACTAATACCGACATAAATTATTTTAAAGGAAATGCCGATGGAAAATTCATAAAAGACAATTTGTTTTGATTTACCTACTTATTTGTGACGTATTTGCGTGAAGAAAAACTTAATATTTGATATTTAAAGGACGTTTTAAGCCGATTTACTGTACCGTAAATAGTGTTGAGGTCGTGATCTAAAATCAACCATCCGAGAAAAGGAAGTAAATACATAACCGGAGCGGAAGCGATTAAGCCACGTTATATTTAATGTTCTGAAAAATAATGCACACATATTTTATTTTTAGGTTGGATGGATGAAAGTTTTATTTAAAAAAAACTCTCAGTTTTCAATCATTTTGCTTTTGCAGACGATTACCACGTTTCACTTCTTAAAAGGTATAGACCCCCAAACCCCATCTATAAGAGAAAAAAAGAAAGAAAAATGTCTATAAAAGAAAAACGAAAAACACAAAATAAAGAAATAAGAAAAAAAGGAAAAAAAGAAAATGCAAAAAAACTTGAAAAAAATGAAAAAAAAAGAAAATGTCTAAAAAGAAAAAAACATAAAATAAAGAAAAAAGAAAAAATGTCTATAAAAAAAGCAAAACACAAAATAAAGAAAAAAATGAAAAAATGTCTATAAAAGAAAAAAGAAAATATAAACTAAAGAAGAAAAAAAGCAAAACACAAAATAAAGAAATAAGAAAAAAAGGAAAAAAAAAAAGAAGAAAAACGCAAGAAACCAAAAAAATAAAAATGTCTATAAAAAAAAGGCATTTAAAAAACTGGAAATATTTTGCCGGCTTAAATAAAATGTCATTAAAAGAAAAAGGTCATTTTTTATATTTTTATTTTGATTTTCGAAGCTGGAAAATAAAACAAATAAAATAAAGAAAACAAACAAACAAACAAAACAGAAAGTAAAAAACGTGTCAAAGATAATTTGTGAAAAATGTCGACTTACTGGAAGCAAATGTGTGTGTGTGTTCAGCGACTTTTGCCGAATAGTCAATAAATAATTGGAGTGATGTCCGGGATGGTTTTCCCAGGCTGTCAGTCTGTCTCGGCATTCACAGGCATGGCGACGCTTCGACCGGGAGGTTTCCTGTGGAGAAGAAGAAGAAAAGAAGAAGATGAGGATGAAAAAGAAGAAAACAAACAAACAAAACAACAAGAATTAGAAAAAGATAAAACAAACATCAGACGTTGGTGAAAATTATCATTTATTTGTGTGTGCCCGCGCACGCGCACACACACGGACACACAGACACACACACACACACACACACACACACACACACACACACACACACACATATATATATATATATATATATATATATATATATATATATATATATATATATATGTATATATAGTAAGTCATGACAATATATTTATGGCAATTAATCTACACAGAGGCTTCCGCGTTTTATCCCCGGGGAATCGTCAGGCTAAAATGCATGGAGTTAGTTCTGTCGGGTGTTTTTATAGACACGTCTAGCTGGTTAACCAATCAGATTATTTACTGTTCTATTAGCCAATCGTTGGGCTTCTCACGAAAAAAGGTTCGGTTGATTTTACTTCCTATTTCCTATTCTATTGTTCTGTTTTCAATAGGATGACTCATTCCTGTTTCTTTGTTGTTCTCTTAGCCAATCGTTGAGCTTCCTATTCTATTGTTCATTTTCTATAGAATGATTCATCCACGTTTCTTTGTTGTGTCAATATAATGGGTGACCGTATTTTAACACGTGCTCGCTTGTATTTCTATTTTAGGTTTTAGTTTTTAGGTTTTTAGGTTTTAGTTTAGTGCATTTATTTATTTATTTGTTTATTTATTAATTAATTATGCATTGTTAACCTAAGGTAAATTTGATTCCGTGTAGGCAGTTGTTTGCTATTTCACTTCTACAGTTTAATAGGTTTTTTTTTTTTTTAAGTTTTGGATTTTAATAATAGACATAATCTACACGGGTCGTCTAAATTTCTACATGTACTGGCTTGTCGTATTATTTTCCATTCAATTATTGGTGAGCTTCCGTTTTCTTTGAGCTCCCAACCCCTACGTAAAATATTCAATAAAAATAACCTAAAACTGTCCTACAGCGGCTGCGAAAACCTAGAAATGATAATTAAGGCACACAATAACAAAATACTAAAAGAGAACATAACTTTAAGATCGATGAAACCACTATTTCTTACCGTACAAAATGTATATTAAACACCACCGTGGAACGCCTTGCGGAATGGTGTATAGCTATATGTGTGACTTTATGTGCATATACTCCACGCTCTTTCGTTTTATAACACACCTGCTAGGCATCAGGGTGGGTAATGTGAGTTATATTTAGTTTAATGCTTTTATGCCAAGAGGGAAGGTCACATATTTCAGATTTGCATTGAATTCGATCCGTAATCATTAGACATTAATTAAGCAAGATTCCCTGGATTTAAATTTAATTAGAAACGATCTCTTTATACAAAACTCAATGACATAAAATGATTCCATCCATTTGAGTACGTAATAAAACTATTTTTTTAATTATTATTACAACCCGCATGTTGTCTGTTCTATTGGTGGCGGAGTATTTTTTTGGCGGGGCTCTTCTCCAAAAGATCGATTGGCATTTTAACGTTTAGATGATCACGCTATTTCAAATGTAAGCATAACGGATCGAACGGTTACGAGTAGAAGTTTTCCGATGGACATTGATTATTTAGAGTCTCATCTTGGTTGTTATATTCGCAACGTTTCGGCCGCTGTCACTTCCAACTTTCTTCAGGTACATCTCTTCGAACTTGGGAACCTGTATGGAATTTCGAACCGAACCCTTTATTTTATCCACGGGGGTAGATTGTTCTCATTCTGTCAGCCATGACTGGGGTAGAAGTGTTACTGTTTATGTCATTCTTAGTTATTATCGACTCTAGTAAGGAATGAACATTCGACTATTAACATAGTGTCACTTAGAACTGATTGTTAAACAACGCCTTTAACCGTTACGTACGTCATGGATGACTGATTAAATTAAGGGTTCAGAAATTCCGTATTGGTTCCTCGAGTTCGAAAAGTGCACCTAGAATGGGTCGGAGGTTACATCGACCGAAACGATCAAAATGAGAATGGTAATTCAAATAATCTAAAAATGAAAATTATGTTTAGATGAAATAAAAATTTAGTTGTGTTTCTGAAAAACACAAAACAAAAAAGGTTGATCTGAAAAAAAAAAATAAAATAAAAAATAACATAAAAAAAAAAAAATAAATAAATAAAAAAAAAAAAATAAAAAAAAAAATAAAAAAAAACAAAAAAAAAACATAAATCTAAAGAATTCCGAAACTTAATGAATTATTTACATCATCTATTTCTTCTCGAATATTGTTTCGTGACATTTATTTTTTTTGGTGTGACTGAATTGAAGAGAAAATGAAACCGTACTACTTTGTACGGGGATTGAACTCACAGACTCCAGATTACTAGACTTTAATGCTTAACCTCTTCTCCCTACATACCGTCTATTGTCACCTGTCACATCATTTTGGGTAGTTATTGGACAGACGGAAAGACTCTCTCTCTCTCTCTCTCTCTCTTGCGCACACCCCCCCCACACACACACATACATACACCCAAACACACAACTACGCAAACAGACAAACACACGCAAACACACACACACACATATCGTTATTATTATTTATTGATTCTGCTATGATCCTTCCATGATATGACATTTATCAACCTGTGACTTCCTATATTCAATTAATGAGCTAATCCATCTGTTGGAAAAAAACCCAACTTAAAAACAAAGTATTTTAAAAAAAAAGAAGTAAAATAAAAATGCCCCCCCCCCTCCCTCGTATTCTTTTTACTTTTTATGGCTGCCTTTTTTTTCACTTTTCATTTTACGTCTCTTTTTAAAAACATTTAAATTTTTTTTATTTTAGTATTCATTCATTTTTGTCTTTGGTTACAAAGCCCAGTTAATAATAAATCTATTTAAATCGTTTTCGGCTCGGCGACCCCAGGCGATTCTTGTTTTAAACTCAATCAGAGTTGGCTAAGTATTTTACCATCCAATTCTATACAATAAATTCCATCTGTTACGTATTGAAAACAAGTAGTGCGCCCCGAAGCAGAGTGCGCGCGAGCGTGTGTGTGTGTGTGAGGGGGGGGGGGTAAAGGGGTGAAGGGGGGGGGGAGACTGCGTGTTAAGAAATAGGGAGGCTGTTTTGTTAAAGGGATAGACGCTCCATAAGGTAGGAACGTTTTTTGGGGCGCTGTGTCGAAATAATGTGCCAAAGAAAAACGAATATATATATATATATATATATATATATATATATATATATATATATATATATATATATATATATATATATTACTTTGCTTGAACTTTGAATTGTAATAAAATTTGATTCGCAACCTATTTTATTCTTTCATTTTATCTAATGCTATATATATATATATATATATATATATATATATATATATATATATATATGTATATATATATATATTTATATAGAGATAGAAGAAAAAAGAGTGATAAATATGCGACGATATATATATATATATATATTAGCAAATATATGGCTGCGACAATGCCCCAATCAAAAAGGATTAAAAAGAAAAGTAAACAATAAAAAAGAAGGAGAAAAATGCCTATACTTTTGACAAAGGCGTTAATCGCTGAAAGATCTCAAGTTTTTAGAATAAATAAATAATTTATTAAAAAAAAAAAAAGATAATTACGTTATTCAGGTTTCTCAAAATACTTATCTTTCATCAACCTTTTTTGTGTGGACTTCTTCATTATATATATATATATATATATATATATATATATATATATATATATATATAGTCTTATAAAAACAGTGGCAATGAAGTTTGTTTTGGGTCTAGTCTGATTTAAGACTGTTTTTCACTGTAACTGAACGAAGTAAATATCAGCTAGTTTTTTTGTCGCCCGTTGCTTGTTCCTTTATGTTCGCCGATGACAGTCCTGCCTCTTCTTCCGATGACCCCTCCAATGGCTGTACAGTCTAATTCTTGATATGTACCATCTACCGCAAGCAGAAGAGGTGAGAGTATTGATTTACTCCTCTCCAGGAGTTAGGCACAAGGCCAGCTTTTATCTTACTCCCACAAGTAAGATGTGACCCAAGGTCGGGTCGGGAAAGTGGGGTTTAAAAATTGCCTGGGCAGCCCAGTCGGCTTTCTCCGGTAGGGCGCCTCAGGCAGTAAGCAATAAACTTACTCCTCCCCAAAGAGGGGAGGCGAAGCCTGGGAGGGTGGACCTCCTAGAACTGCACAAGACAGACCCATAGACCGGTGTAAATCAAGCCCCGAAGGCCAATACAATACCAGTCTATGGGGTGCAGTATCCATCGGAACAGATACTACACTTTGATCTTAGCCAAAACAAGAGGTGATAGTACAGACGATAGAGGTTGCAAAATTAGTAGTAGTATCATTTCTCATACGCAGTCTCTGGATCCATTACCCCCCTTGATCCTCCCCAATCTCATGCATTTCTTGCTGAGAGAGAAGTCGTCTTGATAAATGATAACACGTTAGTAAAAGTGAATAGTCTGGCGAGACTGTGGTCCTTTTTTACATTTGGACCCGCACTAAAAATGCCTCGGCGTCGGTGCTTTCCGGCAGTTTACGTTAAACGCCGGACAGTGCCGAATTAAAAACCCGTCAACTTACCTGCGTTAAAAAAAACAACACAAAACAAAAAACACAAACGAGGCTGGATTTACACGCGAGACAAAACAAGCAAAAAAAATTGTATGAAATAAATATTTATTTTTTTAACGAAGATTCAAATAAATGTTTAAATTAAAATGTTTTTTTTTTCTTTTACGTTTTTGTTTTATAAAACATATAACAAATAAATAATAGTGATAATGACAGTGAGAAGTTAATCAAGTAACTTTTACATTTGTTTTACGAAATTTTTTTTTTTTTTTACAACTTTTTCTTACTGATTATTTTTGTTGATTTAGTTAGGGTTTAGGTTTAGTGTAGAGTTAGGAATTAGAGTTAGGGCAGACGTCAAAGAAGAAAAGGAGGAGGAAGAAGAAGAAGGGATAGGGGAAGTGGAAGGAAGCATTTCGAACCGGGTACTGTCATGGCCACCGAGAGTTGACAAGGCCAAGCAACTAACTTCTTGCTCCCCCCCTCTGACGTCACTACATTGCGTGTCAAAACAATGGCCGTCGTAATAACAATAAGAAGGCATTTCGACTTCTCCATTCACTAAATAATCCATCAAAATTCCGGAAATCAACCAATTTTAATGAAATTTTCAGTATTTATTAATTAATGATCACGGAATATAATAAATCCATTACTTTATTATAAAGCTTGGTACAAATGTATTATTTCTTGTAAACAAAAAACACCTTTACTAAAGTTATCCAAAATATCAAAACATGTTGACCATACGATATTGTAAATATTTAAAACAAAGCATTAGAAAACTTTAAAAATTGCATGTAAAAGAAGAAAAGAAAGGAACACGATTTGATTTATCCTGAAACTGATCTTTATTCAATATAAATTTAAAGAAAATAATAATTCACGATCAAATACTGCAAAAAACTGAATTATGAATTACCATTATTTAAACTTCTAACCCAATCAACCGTAAGTAATTCAGACTTTGAAATTTGTTTAAAAATTATACAAAAAAAAAGTTCAATGTTAACTGTTTGTTTAATAATGGAATCAAAATTCAGGAAATCAACCAATTTAAAAATAATTTCGCGCTTTTTAAAATGTCATGTCATAATTCACAAAGTTAAAATGCCTACTGCATATGTTTGGATTTCCAAAAAGAGAAAGAATTACTGCAAATATGGATACACGTAATAATGTTTACACCGACTAAATAGTGTATTAAGTTTGAATTTTTTTTAATTATATAAAAAATCAAGTCTGAATTACTTATTCATTATTTGATAAAAAAGTAGTGTTCCATTTTTTTAAATTACTTTTTGTCGATGGCTTAAGTGTAGTATAGTTTATATTTGCTCTGTACTTTTGTAGATTAAATAAATGAAATAATAACGTCATATTTAATCAATATTTTCACAAAAAATATTAATTAAACAATGCTTTATTCAATGATAATATCGTTAATTCTTCGAGTTATACTGATTTTATTAACAAGAGTGTAGGGGCATTTTTCGTAATATATACGAAATAGTTTTTTAAAAAAATATTTTAAACATATACAGATCTTATTTTCATTAAAAAAAAATCATGGATTTTTTTTATATATATATAAAAATATACGTTTAGTAAAGGTGTATTTTGTTTAAAAAAAAAATACATTTCACTAAGATTTTAAGAGTAATGGATTTATTATATTCCGTGATCATTAATTAATAAATACTGAAAATTTCATTAAAATTGGTTAATTTCCTGAATTTTGATGGATTATTTAGTGAATGGAGAAGTCGAAATGCCTTCTTATTGTTATTACGACGGCCATTGTTTTGACACGCAATGCAGTGACGTCATTTTCTAGCCAACCGGCCTGTAGTAACTCTCGGTGGCCATGGTACTGTCTAGCTATCTACGACAATATTGAGGCGAAGGGGTGTTAGCGTTTCATACAGTTTTAAAGTTTAGATGTCGTCTGCTTATTCGTCTCACTTCGGGGCTTTCCGGCGTTTAAAGTAAACCGCCGGAAAGCACCGACGTCGAAGGACTTTTAGCGCGGGTCCTACTGTAAAAAAGTACCAAAAATGTTTCTGTGTAAAGTGGTAAATCAGATCAGGTTATCCTCCGGATGCATTGTAGGTGTCTGACATGAAGAAGAGACCTTAGAACGTTGCTGTGGCGTTTGTACAGAGTTCTTGCCCAACAGTTCTATAGGCGAGTTGTGATGGCAGTTTTAAACACAACAGATATTTTGTTTTGAAAGATCCTTCTCTTGTGTCTGTCAAAAGAGAACGACACTTGTCTAATTCGCTTTAGAATTTCCCTGTCGGGTTAGGGTTCGAAACGAAACTCCGAAAGTATTCGAAAGAATTCATTGTTGTAAATGGTTTGTCGCAAATGCCTGCCTATAATACTCCGCCAACAATCAACTCCTCTGTCGTCACATCATAGTAAATCTACTCGACAAAAGTCTCTGACATTTTTTGCAGATGTGTCTTCGATCAGCGAGAGTATTTTAGTCAGATTAGCTTTTGAATATCGATCATTTAAACTAGTCATATCAAACTCATGGGAGTCCATTTTAACAATGTAAATCGCTGCAAATTAGAGAAGGTTTTGGCGGGAATTATAGTTTCGTACTTATTACATAATTCCCGCCAAAACCTTCTATAATACAAACACATGATCTGTACCTGATTAACCTCATTCCCCTGAAGATGGACCCGGATGGGTCTGAAAGTACTTGGGAGACAAATCTAAACTATGGCAAATTCATCAGCCAATTCCCCTCCGAAACTAAGATCCTGATTCGGACTATTGAAAGGATCTACCAAAGGATATTTAGACATGAGTTGTCTCTTATATTCAACAATATATATATATATATATATATATATATATATATATATATATATATATATATATATATATATATATATATATTGGAAAATCCTACACTATACAGTAGTTCATTTTGGTTTTCATTTTTGTTTGGTTTCACCCAAAAATGAACCACTGTATAGTGTAGTTTTTTTCAAGACACTTTAATCCAAGACCTTTTTACTCTTTGTGAATTTTTTTCTGATGATTTTGTAATGTGGCAGAGACGATATTGACATAAAAATGTTGTTTGTCACAAGACAAATGAAACGGACCGTTAAAATATATCTCACAAAAATGTTATGTTTTATGAAATGTGAAAAAATAAAATACAAATAATAAAATAAAAATATGGTTATTGGAATATAATATGACTTATATTTGCTCTATTGTCACTAATTGACAATCATCGAGCTGAATCTTTTAAGGAGACTGCAAATTGTCATTAATATATATATATATATATATATATATATATATATATATATATATATATATATATATATATTATTAATATCTATAGACGTTAGCGTTTCAAGCTTATTGCTCTCATCAGTGCAGGAAAGTAACAATTTCAGACGGTCGGGAGGCGCGAACCCGGTTCACAGAGTCAGCTTAGCAGTCGTCATATCCACTCGGAAACTGTCACTTAATAAGGGAAATTAAGATCTATATGTACCTAGAAGCGGGTACAGATAGAAGACTAGTCGAGAATGTTCAACGAACGTATCCGGAACTTTGCACACATATATATATATATATATATATATATATATATATATATATATATATATATATATATATATAAATTGGGGGGAGTTCATATTTTTATAAGCATCTTGAGAATTTAAAATAATAATGAGGCGAACGCCTTCAAAGCATGTTTAGATGCGAGATTTATTAATAAAAATCAAAACAGATTTGTAATATTAATAATATACTTTTTCCCCCTTTCTTTTGATCTTCACTTTTTTTTACTAATCATCTCGCTAGATATCCCTAGCTTCTTCAGAGTATCGCAACAGTCCGCGTGGTGTAGATAGTAGTCCGTCTGGATGTAATTGAGACATTTGGTGTCAACGAAAAAAGTCTCTCCAACGAATTACATATCGTTGGGCAGACTTGACACTCATGTCGATCGTTGGCCCGTGTCAAGCCAAAAGGCACCCCACTTGTAACGTTACACAAGGCGACGTAGTTGCAACGTTATGAAGTAACATTGCGGCACGTCGTCGGGAGTTTCCAAATAAATCGTTCAGGTGAATTCTATGTAACGGAGCAACGCCATTTTGTTTCGCAGGCAGTGTAGACGAAACTTTCAATCTATGGTTGTGCAAGAGGAAAACTCCGAAGTAACAAGTACCATTCTCTGCTTATCCCAGCATTGCTTCGAGTCGGGTCTGGAGAAATACGGTTACAGATTGCGCAACTATTAATTCACTATAAAAACATTCGGATTTTTTTGTAGAAGAGCCACTGAAGAAAAATACGTTTTGTAAAGAAAATCCACAAGTGTTGCTTAGCACGCAACCTGTGACCAACTTTTGTGAACCCTGTGCAGACACGCGTCAGGTTAGGGTTAAGGTAAGAGTTAGGGTCAATGTCTCTGCGTTAAGATCAATGAAACTAGCATATCTTGCTTTACAAAATACAAAATAAACGCCACTGTGGAACCCATCGCGGAATGGTGGACAGCTATCCGTGTGAGTTCATGTAAAAGACATAAATATGACATGAATTAGTTCTATCTTCTTGAGTAATAACTCTCACTTCCCTTACTTTGTCCTTTAGTCCTCACATTCAATTAGCGATGTTTCTGACATAGAGGGAAGAATTGCTGTTTTCTGGGTCAGAATCTATCCATCTCACACTTATCGTTGGCTAGTTTTTAACCTAGAAGTGGTATTTTTTTAGCTTCTTACATCAAGTGGCTTCATGCCTTGTCTGAAGCGACCCCCCCAAAAAAAACCGTCTCTTGTACTAAAATCCGCATTTTGTCTGTTTGTAGGGGTGATGGGGGTATTTTCTGGCGTGAATCTTCTACAAACGCTTCAACTACTCTTTCAAATGATATCTTTCAAATGATATCTTTCGAATGATATCTGTTCTCTTTCGATACGGAAGGGGATTCGTCCTGACTTATTTGCCTCACCACGGGGGCAGAGATGGACACGAAGTCGTTTCTAATGTGGGTAAATTCAGCTCCCCTATAAAGAGGCGCTCTTGATCGGAGCAAAAATTAAAATTGCCCCAGTCTAGAAGGATTTCTCTTCCACTGACCGAGGACAGAAAAGCTAAAGTGCAGTATCACGACAGATACTACACTTTGCTCCTAACCTAACGAGTAAGGAGTCAAGTCAACATTAGATGATCTACATTCTTTAAGAAAAAGCACCCAGAAAGCATGTTTATAGGCGGGTTAGATTTGACAAAATTGACATCACTAAATTGACATCACTAAATTGACATCACTAAATAGCCATGCATTGACAACCTACTCTCTATTCACTTATAAAGCGAAAACAGGATTTGGGGATTAGAATTTAGTACGGCCGTTAGAGCCGGCATTTTTTTCTTTCTTTTTCTAGTGTATATAAAACGCAGGTGTAGTCACCTTATAAAAAAAAAACGTACGTTAATGAAGTGAGTTGATTTGAAGCTCGGCTAAGATTAAAGATGCTTTTCAAAATCAGTGAAGCGAAACTAAGTAGTTGAGACCATCCACTTCTGTTTTTCTTTCTTGATGTTAATCTACTCAACAGACTCGTTTGTTCACTGACAGGAATTTGCTGCTTTCACTTGAAAAAAGTCTTCATCAAAAACAGACACGACTCTATTACGCTGATCGGCAGGCGAGGTTCGCGCGTTAAGATACCTGATTCTTTAAGTGCGTGTATTATCTTCTATTATATAAACGGCAATGGTGTGTGTATGTGTATGTGCGTATGTGTATGTGTGTGTGTATGTGTATGTGTATGTGTATGTGTATGTGTATGTGTGTATGTGTGTATGTGTATGTGTCTGTGTATGTGTGTATGTGTATGTGTGTGTGTGTATGTGTATGTGTGTATGTGTATGTGTGTATGTGTGTATGTGTGTGTGTATGTGTGTGTGTATGTGTGTGTGTGTATGTGTATGTGTGTATGTGTATGTGTATGTGTGTATGTGTATAT
>OY744525.1:10592552-10607552 GCA_963556195.1 Sepiola atlantica | reverse complement strand
GACAGCAAGGCTCAGCAGTTGCATACGAAGTCGGGGAAGGCTTAGCCCAGAACACACAGATGAATGGCGCCTAAGCAACATTGCTACTTCCACTCCATTGCTTTGCAGTTCCGCGCCTGAAGGTATGTGCTTGCCACAAGCAGAGACGACCAGAGGACGTCGGATCCTGATGCGGAAACCTCAAGAGCCCTGTTAGCTGGTTGCGACCTTAATACTGCTGGGTGCTAGACCTGTGCGCCATGGGTGGCCCAGTCAGGACACGGAGTTCTAGACACTACCACGTTGCCACCGCCTCTGCCACGGTGAGGATGGGTTGGACTTTAGGGTTTTTTGTGGTGATGGTGCTACTACTACTACTACTACTACTACTACTACTACTACTACTACTGCTGTTGTCGATACGACTACTATTACTACTACTACTAAACACATATGGCTTCAAAACTAGTCATCATAATTGCATCAAATTTGCCATTGACATATCGCTTTGTTTGTGTTTCCCGGCATATCCCTCTCGAGCGCTGGCTTATCTAATCCCACTTTCCCGACTTTGTGTCACATCTTACCTTGTGGGAGGTAGATAAATAACGGCCTTTTGGTCAAGATCAAAGTGTAGTATCTGTTCCGATGGATACTGCACCCCATAGACTGGTATTGTCTTGACCTCCGGGGCTTGATTTACGCCGGTCTATGGGTCTGTCCTGTGCAGTTCTAGGAGGTCCACCCTCACAGGCTTTGCCTCCCCTCTTTGGGGTGGAGTAAGTTTATCGCTTACTGCCTGAGGCGTCCCTACCGGGTAATGCCGATGGGGCTGCCCAGGCATTTTTTGTAGGCCAGAGTGCTCACCTTCTCAAGCGCTGGCTTTTCAAATCCCACTTTCCCGACCTTGTGTCACATCTTACCTTGTGGAAGGAAGATAAATAGAATAGGTTCATTACACACCGGCTATTTGTGCGCAAGTGAATACGATAATTGTTTGAAGGTTCCAGGGATGTTCACCTTTGGCCACATCAAGAAGAAGATGAAAACGAACATGCCAGAGAGCTAGAGAAAGGAGTCTGGGACATGAAGATAACTACCGTGATACCAATAATTGTAAGAGCACTAGGAACGGTTTCGAAAAAGCTGGGAAAAAAACTAAAAGAAATTGGAATCAAAGGAAGCACATCACTGATTCTTCTTCTTTGCGCATCGTTACTCTCGCTTCCATCTCTCTCTCGCCTCTTTTTATTTTTAGTAACAGACGCAAATAATACAGAAAGGACTGACTCTTCCTTGCGTGTCTTTGAAACATTTGGTCATACGACAGTTTCCCACCCTTTTTTTTTACACAGTCTTTTGCATTATTCTTGTACTCTGCAAGATCTTTCAAGCTGCACCGGTTGTGTAGTAAAAAGCAGACAATGCAGTGTTGCATCGTATGGTCCTCCTCTCCGCATTCACATATGTTTGGGTCAGTTTTGTAGCCCCATCTAACCATAGCAACTTTTGATCGCACTATTACTGTTTTCATACGGCTGAGTGTCCACCACTGTACTCCAGTTTCTTCTGAGCCAGGGAGGACGGCTTCAAAAAGAAGGAATCCCCATGTCAGTCGGAAGGGGGCCATTCTCTACCGCTCTGATCCAGTCTCTTCCTGAGATGTTGTTAGGGACCTGACATGGCTGAGGAAGCTTTTCATTTTCCGTCGTTGGACCGTTGGTTCACGTCTTTGAAGAAGACACCGTTCATTACTGGTAGCCTGTGTGATCTCTACTCGGCTGGCAACATGCCGTCTCACATTTCATCACATGAAAACAATCGAAATATTGAGACAAAATCCTCGAGTGCGGAAACCAACCAACATATCCAGATGACACTGACCAACCATAGGTAAGCTGAAATAAAATAGCACTTCGTAGACAGAACTAGAAATGTAGGTGGGAAATGATGCTAAGACGATCGTAGGGAAACTGATAGCGCCAGGGTAGATATATAAGAACACTTGCAGAGGCACCAACATTCGTAGGTATCACAGAAAATGTCCGTAGAGGGTTTGAGAGAATGGAAAGATCGAGGAAGAATAGTACCGTTCAGACGATGGTTGGAAGGGCGTGAAGTGCTAGATCAGTCAAATTTTAGAAAAAAGATACCAGCCCTTATTAGCGAAAACTCGGTGCTTTGTTACATTAGGACCCGAGCTAACTTTGACCCCGTCGTTAGGGTTAGGGTGAGGATCAAAGTGGCGGTTAGGGTTAGAGTTAGGATTAGGGTTAGGGTTAGAGTTAGGGTTAGAGTTAGGGTTAGGGTTAGGGTTAGGGTTAGAGTTAGGGTTAGGGTTAGAGTTAGGATTAGGGTTAGGGTTAGGATTTAGGTTTAGAGTACCGAAGTACCCAAAACTCAATAGTAAACGACTGTTGTGAGAACACAAAGTGAGTTGCAATAATGATTTGGAAAAGCGGAGTGTACTAGAAACACATTACAAAAGAACTACTTCCCTACAGGCTACATCATCAAATCCAGTGTCAACAAATACTCGTCATGAACAGTACCCATCAGTAATCAACCTTTGTTCATTCTATTTCTCATTTTCAATCGTCTCATGATATTTTTCACTCGCGAGACCCTTGGAAATTCCACAGTTGTATCCTTCATCTGTTGTATCTTGTTGCTGTGCTTAAAAATATTTCCATTCTATCGACGCAGCCCCACGCTATTATTATATCAACTATGTTCACACTGAAACACACTTATCTGCGTACTATGGTTAATTTAGTTTCAGAATAAATCTGGTTATGAGGGTCTATTTCAAAACACTTGTATGAGTTTGTGACAAATTCCCATTTTATGAACTTCCGGTGCTCACGAAGTCCTCACAATATTATTCTACCATCTTTGGATAAAAGAGATACTACACTTTGATCCTAGGCCAAAATAGTGTATTTGAGTTCGAGTTTAACGTTTGACACACAAGTGGCATCAGATGAACTTTAAAACATTCCTTTTATTTATCGTTGGCGACCGGGCGATTCCATCGTACGAAAAAGAGAGAGATGGTGATAACGTACGTACGAACATGAAATTGCCTTAGCGTATTATTATGATATAGATCATTAAACTGACAATCTATTCATCTTATTAGCCCTTATACTTTAGTGGCTTTTATCCTTGATAACTGGGGACTCTGGAGTAAAACAAACAAACAAAAAATAAACAAACAGAAAACAAAACAAAACAAAACATTATTTACCCCAACTTTTGATATTTGATTTAATTTGATTCATAATGAATAGGTAGTTTACGGCTTAAATGTCCCCCGGGTGGATGTAGAATATTTTGAACGTTTATAAACGGGTAGTCGTGGGCGGCGTGGTTTCTAAACAGTGATGACCTGAGAGAGAGAGAGAGAGAGAGAGAGAGAGAGAGAGAGAGAGGGAGAGAGAGGGGGGGGTGAGGGTGAGGGTGAGGGTGGGTTAGTTGTACCCTGCGGTGTTTGTAGCACATTGGAAGTATTAAACATGGGTGGTTATCTATCAGTCGCGATGCTCTGGCGGGGGGGGGGGGGGGGGGGGAAAGGAAGCGAAAAAAGAAAGATCATAAAATTCTTGTTCTTATGTAAACTTAACAAATACGTTAATAAAAAAAAAGGAGGGGATAAAATGTCTGACAGAATCGGCGGTTAATGGCTTGGCTGTTTAATGCCAACTTGATTGCCTACTTAAATTTCGACACGCGTCGAAACAGAGTCATAAAACGAAGACGTCTGCATATATATATATATATATATATATATATATATATATATATATATATGGGAAATGAAAAAGGAAAAACCAAGAGATATTTTTTTTATATATTCATCAACGTTTCGTTTTTATTATAAGACTTCCTCAGGATAATAATTTTACGAAAAATGTCATGCAAGTACAGCGAAATATTGGGTTGGCATGATGGGTTGATGAGAAAAAGTAGTAGCCGTGGCTACTAAGAGCGCTGGACCAAGGTCCGGGCTGAGAGAAGTCAGTCAGTGGCAGAGAATGAAATGAATGTGGATGGCTTTGAGTGAAAAAGGGGAGAGGTGGGAGTGTTAGTGAATTTGTCTTAGGGTGGGAGAGAGAGGGGAGGGGGTGCTGAAGATTTTGTCGTGGTGATGGGTAGCATGGATTTTAAGGGGCTGGGGGAAGAGGAGGGAAGGGGGGAACTCTGTGTCTTTGGTATGTAGGTAGTGTCATAGTTTTAGAAAAAGATTTGAAGAAATGAAGATAATTTGAAATAGGCGGGGTGGGTGGGTAAGAGTGTGAAAGAAGTAGTCGAAAGGGTGGGATGGGTGACGGGGAGAGGAGAGATTTTGTTGTGGTTAAGTGTGAAAAGTTTTGGAGGGTAGGAGTATTGACCAGCTGGCTATGTCAGGAATGTGTGAATATAAGTGAGTTAAAAAGAATGTGTTGAAATGTGCTGTGAACTTGACAATAAAGGGAAGGAAAGAAAAGAGAAGGGGAAAAGTGATATTAATTTTGTCGAGAAATAGGTGAAATGTAGTTTTGTGCAGGCTGTGTTGATGGTTTGAAATTAAATTGAGGACAAAAGGGGTGTAAATATCTAAATATTTGTGAGGATGTCTAGATTGTGTTCACTGGTAAGGCTGTTATATATATATATATATATATATATATATATATATATATATATATATATATATATATATATGGTACGTCAATGAAAATTAGTAAGACCTGCAAATGGAAGCAAATCGGTATTTTCAGTTGTTCAAAACAAGGAGTAGTTTAGTTAATAAAAACATTTATTTTTCATCTCAGACCAGAGTGAAATCGCCGTCGTTGGATTTTTATGCAAATTCCTCCGGATTTACCAATATTTCTGAGCCCTACGTTTTTTGGATTTCGTTATTGGTGATTCCCATGCCCGTCTGAACCTTTTGGAAACATTTTTTAAAGAAGTTTTTTGAATTTCTTTAATTTTTAATTTTAAAAGAAAACTTTTTCAAATTTGGAACTTTGACAGTCCCACCCTGTCAACTTATCAATCATAATTTTTCCTCTGATGATAAGATTTTAATCTTTGAAAAGCCTGGTTTAAGGAAAGAAAGAGATGAAAAATAAATGTTTTTATTAACTAAACTACTCCTTGTTTTGAACAACTGAAAATACCGATTTGCTTCCATTTGCAGGTCTTACTAATTTTCATTGACGTACCATATTTTTTGCTCTATCCAGTATATTGAGCTTTCCTTATTTCACAATAGGTCCAACTCTCTAAAAGTTTACCTTTTAGTTATAATCTACATATATATATATATATATATATATATATATATATATATATATATATATATATATATATATACTACTTGTGCCTACACGGGGGAAAGTCATTTTATTTTTGTTTAATGTGTTTGGACTTTTTTTTTAACTTATACAGATAATACATCTGTACTTGTTGGGTAGACACATCCTATTATATTCTTCGATTAAAATATGAGTTATTCCCCTTTAAGATGATTATCTAAAAAGGTTTCGTGATACCAGTCGTTCGAGCTGGAATAAGTAATTTTAAAAAGAAATTGTAGCGAAGTTCGTTATTATATTGCCAATAACCTGGTACAATAAGCAGAAGAAGCAAAGTTTGATTTTCCAAGTTAAATGCTATTTAGGTCCAACTCTTAAAATCCGATAAGGTAACTTCATGAGTTTTATAAAAATAATAATAATAATAAATAATAATACATTTATCTGAACAATTTACTCCAATTTGATGTTTTATCTTCCGAAATGTTTTAATATATTTTTCTTGGTCAAGATTTGATTTCATCACATTCTTCTATGTATTCGGCGGTTCTAAAAAAGATGTCTTAATTTCTCATCCTACCTCTTGTAGTGAATCCTTTGCTTCAGAGGACGCACTTTCTTTATTCTATAAAATGGACACAGACTTGTTAACCCATTACGAATAAATGTAACATTATTTAGAGGAGATGATGAGCGTTACAGTCAGATCGAGAAAATGATGGAGGAGGGAAGGAGGGCGTTATTGAGGAAATTAGCAAACATACGTCGAAGGAAAAGGGTCCTTGTTGACTACGGTAGGACAATTCAGGACTTCTGCAGTTTATGGACCGCGCTACAGCCGACATTTCGGCAGCATATTCTGGCAGGTTACGTGAACCGCCGAATAGTGCCGAAAGGTGCCGAACGAAAACTTCGTGATTTTTGGGGGCGAAAATGCTCGCAAACTTTCAAAATGAAGCAAAAAATATTTACATAAAGAAGATCAAAAGTTTCATGAATAAATATATATATTTTTTAACCAAAAAAATATAATGTAACACCTGATAGCAAATATTTTTGTTTAAAGTATTTTTTTTGCCTACTCCTTTTTTACCCTAATGACTAGGTTAGGGTTAAGTTGTTGTTTTTTTCAGTTTTTCTTGTCTACTCTTTTTTAACTCTACCGACTACGTTAGTGTTTGATTGATTTTTGTTAGTGTTAGGTTTTTGTTGTTGTTAGGGTTGGGTTATGCTCAGGTCGCTTTTTTTCAGATTTTCTGTCGGATTAGAGTTAGGGTTAATTTGCAGAAGCCATTATTGAAAAAGTCAAAACAAAACAAGAAATGTTATGAATAAACTTTAGCATTTCAAATAGTAGGGACTATGGCTATGGCTAGAAATTCAGGAAAATTAAATTTAGAATCATTCAAATAGTACTTATTTGAAAAAAAAAATAAAATAAAATGCACACTTTGAATTCGAGAAAATAATATTGAAGTTTCCGCAATATTTGTCTTCGCGATTGCCAGTTGTCGGCTGCTGCGATCTAGATGGTTAAGTGATTTTGCACCTTCATCGGTTGTATCGCGGTCCGTAAACTGCAGAATAACCGACAATTCATAGGTTTTCCAAATTAGATGCTTATCCATTATGAAGAATGGATAATCTGGCCCAGGAAATATCAAAATATCAAATGTATAGCTCGTTGGGGTTCGAGGGTTCCGATGATCGTAGAGCAATTCGAAAGAAAGATAAGCGATATACGGTATTCGAAACTAATGGTAAACTCTAGCATTTCTGTAGAATTTCTTTTGGGGCCACAAATGGAGTTGCACGTTTGCAAAGAATAATTGATAATCGGTGTGTACGCCAATGTAGGCAACATTGTCGCAGTTGTAGTTAATCAACAAGAACATGGCGAGATCTTTGAGAATTGCAAAAGATGCGAAACTTTATGATCTCAACTGAAAAGATCTATCCTCTCAGAAACATCAGTCGATTGTCTTTTTAAAAAAAATGGAAATCGTCCCAGACAAGGCATGAGAAGCCACTTGATGTAAGAAGCTAACAAGAACAAGTATGATTACCGCAAAGACTGGAGACGCACATTGGCCTTAGTCTTGAAAAGACCAAGATTATAGGTAGGAGGAAAACAGTCAGCAGAAAGAGAACTAGAAACAGTTTAGGACGTTTAAAAGACCGAATACAGTAAGAGCTATTAAGTAAAATTGCTTTTTACGTTACTATAGATACTATTTTTAATGGAAATCGCTCCAGACATGGCATGAAGCCACTTGATGTAAGAAGCGAACATGAACGAAATATGATTATTGCAAAGACTGGTAATGCCTATTGACCGTAGTCTTGGTATTTTCAAGGAAAACAGTGAGCAGAAAGAGTTCCACAAGCTTGCAATTCTTGGAAAGAAGCTACTGGAATAGGAAGCTGTATTATAACGAGGTATGAAAACAGCGAATTTATGAAGACCACTAGACCAACGAGTCAAACGAACTGGAACAAAAGAAGCAGGGAATAGATCATAGAATTTTGAAGAACACATGCCATTATTGTATTATTATAGGAAATACTGAGACTAGCAACATTACTTTTGTGTGTGTGTGTGTGTGTGTGTGTGTGTGAGAGAGAGTGCAGAGAAGAAGGACGTATTTGATAAGATAGATCCAATGCTAAACATATACGATCATTAATAGAACTGTTTGTACTTCAAAACAAAGCTTACAACTCCCAGTAGAAAACCCAAGTTCTCTGATAAGACTCGATCTTTAATAACAGAATCAGCAAAAGAATGTCAACACTTCAAGGAAGAAATTGAAAAAACTTATTGTATTCGGTTGATGAAACCATTCCTCTGGTAGTAGAGCCTGATTCTTTTGATACTGCCATTTCAGCAACTCAGAATCAAGCAAACCGCCAAGTAACATTTTTTTTACACGACGACACACACAAAAAATTCTTCAGTAGAAAAGGATGTTTTTTGTGATAATTTTATTTAATTTTTTGAATATTTTGAAAATTTTGAATATTTTGAAAATTATTCAAAAATCAAAAACAAATGATAGTTAATTAAAAAAAAAATCCTTTTTTTAAAACCAATATCCAAATATCAGTTTGTATGCCGGCTAATATAGTTTTTGTTTGTAGTTTTATAATATGTTCAAGGTTCAAAATAGATGTGGATGAGGTTCGAACCGACAACCTCTGCCTCTAAATACGGCGATTGCTCCACAGCAGCAAGTATGAAATCTTGACGCTGCATCATAAATAAACCACGCTTATTTATTTCCCTCTCTTTTGAATGTGGGTCAGAAGAAGAGTCACTAATAGCCAATGAAACGGTGTATATGTAAAAGATGTTATCTTGTTAAATTTCTTCCCGGTGTTGTGAGTGACAGATGTAGTAAATGTGAATAAGATGGGAACTACTGCTCCGTTTTCCTCTATATATGAATAATAAAAAAATATCGACCAGGATTAAATATTAAATCAATGAATTAAAAAAAATTTTTAAAACACACGCCGATATTTGACATATGAGTCTGACAAAACTGATTGTTGTATCTCTTGTTTGTTACTAAAACTATTTCGGCCAATGAAACTTTACTCTTTTTTTAAACATATTTCACCCCAAACAAGGCAGACAACCATTGTAGACGTAAAGGGCTACTGAGAAAAAGGGTGGAGGTTTTAGGGGCCATCTTAAATTGGGAGGTGTGCAGCGAGATGTCTGTTTACATTAGTTTTAAATTTCTGCATGTCAGTACAGTCGGGGAAATAGGGAGCAGGGAGAAAATTCCATAGGCCGGCAGCGCGATGAAAGAAGCTACTGGAGTAGAAGGCTTACCGGCATCTGGTGGCCTCCACAGTGAATGGATGGGATTTAGCTGATTGTCGAGTTTGTCGAGTGTATTTACGTCGAATGGGCACCAGAGCAGCAAGTTCATGGGAGCACAATCCATTGAAGTATTTGTAAAACAAGTACAAGGAAGCAACATTGCCGCGTTGGAGCAGGGGCTGGCGCTTAGTGGATAGTGAGGGACCTATTAAGTTGGCGACTCTTTTTTTTTAACCTTGTCTAAGAGGAGGAGACTAGTGGATGATGTACCAGCCCATATGTGGCAACCCTACTCCATGCATGGGCGGATGGTGGCTTTGTAAAGATGTAGGATAATGTGAGGTGTGAGAAGTTTTCTAACACGATAGAGGAAGCCCACTTTCTTTGCACTTTATATATAAGATATGAATGACTATCAAGAGAGAGAGAGAGAGAGAGAGAGAGAGAGAGAGAGAGAGAGAGAGAGAGAGAGATTGAGATGGATAGCTAGAGAGAGAGAGAGAGAGAGAGAGAGAGAGAGAGAGAGAGAGAGAGAGAGAGAGAGAGAGTGGGAGAGGGGGTAGTTATTATGAGCGAATGCAACAATAACGTACCCCTCGCTGGCACCCGCGTATAAAATGTGTTTAAGTGAGCTACTATCAAGGAGAGCTATTAATCTTAAGACACTGTGGGTGGTTTCTTTGGCGTGTGCCTCCCCCTCCCCTCGAGCTCTTGTACCCCCCCCCTGTCCTCTGCTACCAAGTCTAATTTCTTCTAGGTTCAAGGCGAGCAATAAAATTCCATTCCGAGTTCATAAACAACAGTTAATAGATGTAAGTAGCTTTTTAATGTGGACGCGACACATCATAAACACGCACCCATACACTACTACCATCATATATATATATATATATATATAATAGGCCGCCACTGTAGACGTAAGGGGCTACTGAGAATTAGGGTGAAACTTTTGGGTGACATTCTAAGTTGGAAACTGTGCAGCGAGATGTCTGTTTACATTAGTTTTAAACTTCTGCATGTCGGTGCAGTCGGGGAAACAGGGAGCAGGGACTGAGTTCCAGAGGCTGGCAGCATGTGGAAAGAATCTATTGGAGTAGAAGGTTCTCCGGCATCTGGGGATCTCCATATTGAATGGATGGGATTTAGCTGATTTTTGGGTTGGTCGAGTGTATTTACGTTGAGGGGGGCATCAGAGCAGCAAGTTCATCGGAGCACATTTAATTGAAGTACTTGTAAAACAAGCACAAGGATGCAACGTACATGCATTATATTTTTTTCTATAGATGTTAATCCATTGAAACTTCAGTGTTTATAAAAAGTGCTCAATAACAAGTAGATATGTGTTTAGTATGAATTTTATATTTATAAAAACATTATTGGTTACATATGTGCATACATTTTTCAGTTGTCCTTGAGAGCGAACTTCATTAGGCCGAAATAAAATTAAAATAAATTTTAATTTTTATCTCGGCCTGAAGAAGTTGACTCTCTATTGCAGAGGACAACTGAAACATGTATGCACATATGTAACAATTGATGTTTGTATGAATAAAAAAACTATTACTAATATATATATATATATATATATATATATATATATATATATGATTATTTTTATTTACACAGACATGTATCAAATCTGCGACACTGGCATGTCGATGTTATCGATCAAAAGCTATTATAACTGAGATCTCATCAGGCAGAGTTAGAATCTGATGAGATCTCAGTTTATAATAGCTGTTGATCGATAACATCGACATGCCAGTGTCGCAGATTTTGTACATGTCTGTGTAAATCAAAATAATCATATATAAAAGCTCTATTTGATATTGAGCACTTTTTATAAACCCGGTAGAAATTCTTAGGATTACTACCCTGTGGATGTTTTACCGGGATTATATATATATATATATATATATATATATATATATATATATATATATATATATATATAATATATACATTACTTTATTATGGCTAATACTATATAGTCAAAATTCGATTAGACATTGATACCGGCCTGTTGGGAAGTACTGTACAGCTTCATCCTCAGTCAGCAAGCTTCTTGAACAAAAGTAAGCGAAATATCAGTCCTCTACACGACTTTTTAATGTTATCGTGTGTTTTGCCTTTGTTTATCCCTTTTTCCATTGTATTTTACCTATAGATTCTATCGAATTCTTATCCATATTGTACATCTCTCCAAAGAATTTCAACCGTGCTTATAAAGAGTGCTCAATATCAAATAGAGCTTTTGCCGCTTTTTCGTAATGTTCAACCACCCGTTTTTCTCAACTTTTTTACTGACTAATTTTTAAATTTTTTCGGTGTACAATTACCTATCATGTCGCTTAGAGAATTCCGTGCTTTTTGGAAAAATTAAAAAAAATAATTTTGATTTTAGGAGGGGGATCAGTTTCCTATATAAATTTATCGTAAACTGACCACCCACTTTTTCACTATCTCAAAATTTAAAAATTCTTTTTCTGTTTACAATAAACAATCATGTCGCGAGATAATTCCGGGTTTTGGGAATTTTGTTCAAATATTCAAAATTTTTAATTTTAGTGAGGGGATCAGTTTCCTATATAAATTTAACGTAAACTGATCCCCCGCTTTTCGACCATGACAAATTTTTCCAGACAACCCGAAATTCTCAATTGTTCACCGAAAAAGAAAGAAAGAATTGGTCCGTAAAAAAAGTGAAATAAAAAAAAAAATGGATAAACAAACAACGAACAAACAACTTGCAACATGGTCAAAAAATGGGGGATCAGTTTACGATGAGTTCATATAGGAAATGAACAAAATGAAACTGGAAACAAAATGGCGGGAAAAAACTGGGAAGAGAAACAACTTCGTCGACGAATTATGAGATTCACAAAAGAAAAAATGGTTAACAAAATAAACAAAACAACGTGGACATTGTTACAAAAAAGGACACTTCAACAGAGAAACGGAATCGGTACCGAACAAAACTACGCGATCAAAACAAACTGCAATTTGAATACACTGACGAATGGCACAGAAAAAATGGCACAGACATAAACCGGAGACAATATGGAGAATGAAAATCATAAACGGCTGTGAGATATGGAAATACGAGCGGACAAATTCACCCAAGAAAGGAGATCGAACATGATAATAATACAAAAGGAGAAAATAAACCCCTGCCAAATCATAGATTTCGCCGTCCAAGCAATTCATAGGGTGAAGAACAAGGAGGCAGAAAAAACTAAACAAATACATGGACCTTACCAGAGAATGAAAGGAATATGAAACGTGAAGAAAGTGACTGTGATACCAATAATTGTAGGAGCACCAAGAATAGTTAATAAAATAAAACCAAGCTGGATAAAGACTCGGAGAAATTGGAATCAAAGAGATTGCACTAAACTTCGCATAGTACTGATGGATACTGCCGAAATATTAAGGAAAATCCTTGAGTGCGGACACCAACTGATATGACGAATGAACGCTAACGAGTCATCCATAAGTTAAAATAGAAATAGAAAGATAAAAATATAAAAATTACATCACATGAGACCAAGAGAACTGAAACTGACAGAAATCCCATAACCTAAGGCATCCCGTTTCCACAAAATAAATACATGTGTTGACACCAGCCTCGACTGGAACCACACAAAATGTTTGTAAAGAGTCAAGGAAGGCTAAGGAGGGAGAGAACCAAGCAGATCTCCACCCTAAAGGTGCAGAGAGTACGGGAAACTTAGGGAGGCTTATTATCACTCAAATTATAGAGAAGGCCAACGGTCGATATCAACGACAAATAAACTTTTTAAAAATTAGAATAATAGTAAACGGGTGTTGCGATAACGCCAAATCTTCTGCAACGGATATCAAAAGAGGCAGAGAGTGCTTGAAATTTGAGAGACTTGTTGTCACTCAGACTCCCAGGAACACCACTTATTTCCCGTGAGCAATCACTGATAATAACTCGTAAGAACTCCAAGTGAGTAAATAAAAAAAAAGCTGAATGTCGACACAGATGCAATCATGTTTGAATCACAAATTTCATCTTGTCATTCTGATGAAATCTGTGATCGAAATACAAGTGCATCGGTGAAGGGATTCAACTTAAACTAGGGACCCTTCACTGATAAAAAAAACAAGTGGTGCTCATTTAAAATCTAGTGACAACAAGTCTCCCCAGATTTCCAGTACTTCCTGTTCCTTTTGATCACCATTGCAATTCATTTAACGTTCTCGCACCAGCCGTCTACAATTGAGTTTTCGTTTATACGATGGATAACTTTCTGTGGAATTTGAGTGATAATAAGCCTACACAGGATTCCAGAACCCGCCGTGTCGTTCTAATCGAAGTCTGCACAACCGTCATGCATGACCCCCACCACCACAACATTACTCAATAACGCCGGGCCCACCTTATAAAACAACAACTTTCTTGTTGAATTGAAACGGTTACAAACAACGCTCCGAATCGTCGACGCGTTGTTTCTCTTTGACAAATGTTCCTGCAAAATGGTAAACACACTTCTGATATCATCAACTTCTCTGCTATCTCCTGCAACTTTAATTTACGATTGGCCCGAACGATTTTATGAACATTTTTGATGTTTTTCAGGACAACTACCGAATGAGTGTTCAGCATCGTTCGTGTCTACATGGTGATTGGAAAGTAACGCCCTATACTTGTAAGTTATACTTGCAAGTTATTACTGAAAAATAATTCTTACAAGAAATGCATGGGGGGGGGGGAGAGCAAGGTTTATGAATTATACGTTATTTTCTTCCTTTAGTCCTCACATTCCACAAACGATGTTTTCGACAATGGGGGAAAATGATGTTTTCTGGGTCGGCTACTGTTTTCAATTTTCTCATAGTATTCATCACCATTCATTTGTCAATCTATCCATCTTGTTGACCCTAATCTTCGAGTGGGTTTTTAGCCTTGATAAGTGTTGAAACAAGAAAACAAGAAAAAAAAAGTTCCTCGTGAAATCAGTTGATGCGGTTTCCAGGCAGCTTTAGAAGCTGGTGGCGATTGCTGGAACCCATATCGAATTTTTAATAAAACACCATCCTATACGCTTTCTTATCATATTCATTTCTTGTAAAAGTTATATTTCAGTAATAAATTTCGAGCACTTATTAATAGGGAGTTACTTTACAATCATCTTGTATACAACCACGTTTAAAGTCAACCTATTAACCGTTGTCTTCGAAGGATCATAACTCGATTGCTTTGCTTGAACAGTATTTTTTTTTATCAGAACAATTCAGATTTTCCATTGTTTTCAAAATTTGCAACAGTAGCTTCACTGAAATAATTGTACTTCGTAAACTAATACTCTGACACATTCAATTTGAAGGTTAGTACTTTATAAAAATCATATACATGTTTTATTAGTGGCGCCATCTATACGCCAGGCCCGGGATTTATTGAGTGGTGTGTTATATCCATCTGTACAAACTCGTGATTTGGAAACATTTAAGACCGGGGGGGGGGGTATGCACAGCGGCGCAAGGAAAAGGAGGAGTAATGTGACGGGTTTTATTCCTATTAGTACGCAGCTAGGGCGAGTCGGGTCGAACCGGCGACGGGCGAGGAGAAGAGGGTGAGGTCGTTGTCTCGACGAGACGAAACAAAACGGAAGGTCTGTCGGCCAATTTCAATTGTACGGTTTCCCGGCGAACCAATCGATACGGATTCCTCGACCACCATTATCGGGGGGGAAAAGACATCCGCTGTCGCCCGTGAGCGGTTGTTTTGAAGGACAGAAAATAAACTTTCTATAAATACGTGACTGCAAAGGAAATGAACGAGACTCTTGCAATGTCGAGCGTCTTTTATTCGAATATGGGTGTGTAGAGCCCCCCCCACACCCCCACCCCGCCTAC
>OY744525.1:10582552-10587552 GCA_963556195.1 Sepiola atlantica | reverse complement strand
CGCATATTTTTGCTAGGCTGCCGCGTCAGAAATGAAGGCTCACGCGTAAACCGATGGAGCCCCAGTCATATTTCTTGGATGGTTAGACATTGATTTTCTTTGTTTTTGACCAAGAATTTTTTTAGTTGAAAATAAAGAAAAAAAGAAATTCGACGCTACCCCGATTTTTGTTTTACTCTCCTCCATAAATAGAAATATTTTTACTTTAAAAAGAAAGAAAGAACATTTTTTGCACCCCCTTCCTAAATTTTTAAAATTTTTATCCTCCCCCATACATAGAAATAAGTTTAGTTAAGAAAAAAAGAAAAACATTTTTTTGACCGCCTTCCCCCAATTTTTTTATTCCCCCCCATATATAAATATTTTTAATTAAAAAGGAAAAAAAAAAGAAAACCTAACCCTAACTCTAACCCCCACGTTGACCTTGATCCTTACCCTAACGACGGGATCAAAGTTAGCACGGGTCCTAAAATGAAAAAGCACCAAAAAATTAAATACAGTGAACACTGTGTGCGTGTTTGTTTGTTTAATGACCTTTTTTAAATTAAACAATTGTATTCTAAAATCAGTTGTATAGTTTTCCAGTACAATGTCTTATTTTTTTGTTGACAGAAAAGGAAGAAAATCACATCTTTTTTTTTAATAAATAAAACATAGAATCATAAATTCAGGTAAGATCGTGAAAAAAAAATGATAATATTGGATATGAAAGTATTAAGAAATCAAATACGGAGGGAGGTCGTTTCAATGGATTAACGCTGTTTAATCAGTTGGGCGTAGATGAAATAACTACGTAACTCATTAATTTTTAAATCAATTATTATTTTGATTAAACAGTTTGATTCAATAAATTTGTGTTTTAAAACATAATGGCTAATAAGATTAAGAAAATAAACAAACTCAGAACGTTTTAAAGTAACACGGTTAAATGCAAATGTTTTGTTGACATTTGAAAATACGCGCCGTCTTGCGTCCGTATTAATTTGACGGAGGGAGGTCGTTAAATGGATTAACGCTGTTTAATCAGTTGGGCGTAGATGAAATAACTACGTAACTCATTAATTTTTAAATCAATTATTATTTTAATTAAACAATTTTATTCAATAATTATGATTTATAAGTAAGATTATTAGCGAGCAAAATTGCGTAAATACATGTTGAAATTTGAAGAAAACAATCATTAGTGTATATTTGCGAATACTTATTTGTTAGAAGTTCAAATACAATTGATTATATAAATTGAGAAACGCGCATAGTGTTTGCGGCGGGTTTTTTTTCATAGTATATAATGAAGCTGGCGGACTTAGGAGATAATCACACATCTGGGCCTTTTGGCTAAGATCAAAGTGTAGTATCTGTTCCGATGGATACTGCACGCCTGTCCTGTGCAGTTCTAGGAGGTCCACCCTCCCAGGCTTCGCCTCCCCTCTTTGGGGAGGAGTAAGTTTATTGCTTACTGTCTGAGGCGCCCCTACCGGGGAATGCCGACGGGGCTGCCCAGGCAATTTTTAAATGGCCAGAGTGCTCACCTCTCAAGCGCTGGCTTTTAACCCCACTTTCTCGACCCAAGCTGTGGTCACATCTTACTTGTGGGAGTAAGATAAAACTGGCCTTGTGCCTAACTCCTGGGGAGGAGTAAAAAAAAAAAAAAAAAAAAAAAAAGGAGATAATCACACATCTGGGCCTTTTGGCTAAGATCAAAGTGTAGTATCTGTTCCGATGGATACTGCACCCCATAGACTGGTATTGTCTTGGCCTTCGGGCCTTGATTTACGCCGGTCAATGGGTCTGTCCTGTGCAGTTCTAGGAGGTCCACCCTCCCAGGCTTCGCCTCCCCTCTTTGGGGAGGAGTAAGTTTATTGCTTACTGCCTGAGGCACTCCTACCGGGGAATGCCGACGGGGCTGCCCAGGCAATTTTTAATGACCAGAGTGCTCAACTTCTCGAGTGCTGGTTTTTCTAATCCCACTTTCCCGACCTTGTGTCCCATCTTACCTTGTGGGAGGTAGATAAATAAAACTCAGGAGATAGTCATACAACTCTGATGGAGTTTCGGCTTCAGACAGACAGATACATAAACTCAATTATTAATATATATATATATATATATATATATATATATATATATATATATATATATATATATATATATATATATAGGGTGTCCCAAAATAATGTATACACCCTTTGAATTGTTATAACTCGTTCAATTTACTGATTTTTATTTGCAAGATTGATAAACAAGATTGAGTAAGAATATTCATTTAAAAATACTGACAGTAAAATTAACAAAAACATAGAAAATTAACTTTTAACAAAGATAAAGGCTACGTAGGGTAATTTCAGAATGTTCACAAAATGAACCCTCATCCTAACCCCAACCCGTTCTGCTCAATACACTTTCCATTTAGTGAAGACGTGAAGAATTGTACCTACAAACGTCCTGCGACATTTACTCCAGTATTTGAGCACATTCTACTACAATTACTACTCCCATTTGTTTGCAATTACTTCAGGTTTCTTGCTTTAAACATTGTAGCCTTTACCTTTATTAAAAGTTAATTTTCTATGTTTTTGTTAATTTTACTTTCAGTATATTTAAATGTGTATCTTACTGTTCTACTCTTTTATCAATTTTGTTTGCAAATCAAACTCGGTAAATTGAACGAGTTATAACGATTCAAACGATGTATACATTATTTTGGGACACCCTGTATATATATATATATATATATATATATATATATATATATATATATATATATATATATATATATATATATATTATATATATATATTTAATGTCCCTTTAAGATTTAATAGTCTTAATAGTGGAGTCATGTTTGAAATTATAAGATTGTTGTCATCCTACGATTCAGTAAAGTTCGGCTTTACCGTTGAACACTACTGACAACATGATGCTTGCCCCCGCCTCTCGAGAAAGTGTACATTAATTTACAATTACTGTCTGTGGTGATTTCTCACGGCCGTATGGGACTGGACGTTAGGCTCGTGATTCTAGGCTGAATCTGCGAACTGCGTTCGAGTCCATGCGACCGCTTGCAACCGCCACTCCTGCACTGATGAGGTAGAAAACCCGAAACGACGTCGTCTGTAGGTATAAAACACTTTAATATTTAAAAAAAATGTTTATAATTATATACATATATATATTTTTTTTCCAGAAATTTATTCAAACCATAAGAGACGATCTAATACCAAATTATTTTAATCCGTAATATTTACACGTGATTGAGAGAACATTATGTCCAACTGCCATTGAAACAAGATAAAAAAAAAACTAAACAAATAAATAAAAGAAAGGGAAAGTCAATATTTCAACGGTTCTTTTCCCGAATAATTTCAATCTGGACATGTCTGCTCGGAATCGATTTGAAATAAAAGACTTGTCATCTTCTTGAAGCCTCAATGGTCCTTTGAACTGGATCGGTAAACGTCCACAACGGCGAGCTTTTTTCCCTATTTTTTTCTGTACCGTATAAAATACTTTGTTGGCCACGATTCATGACTGGTATAGAATTTCGGCTTTTCTTTGGAGGGGAAATAATGAAAAACGAAAGACAGACAGACAAACGTTTTTGACTTTTTATTATTGGTATATAACGATAGACTGAAAGTAAAATATTAGTTCTACTTAATGTTAAACTGCTGTTGCGAGAATACAAAATGGGTTATAATCGTGAGTGAAAGAATTGGAAAGTATTGGAATCTGGAGAGACATGTTGTCACTAAGTCTTCAGGAAAAATGATTTTTTTTTGCTACTGAGCCATCACTGATAAAGGCTTGTGTAAGAATAATTATAATCCACTCTATAATAAAGGCCAATGTGTATTCATTTGTGAATATATTTATTTATTAATAATAAATGTATATCCGCCAATCATACAAAATTTAGCAAGTAAAAAACTGCCGGACGAAACCGTTTCAAGTATTTATGGGGAAAGGGAGAACAAACAGCAAGTCAGACAATCCCCGCCGTCTAAAATTAATGCGGGAATAAATCCTTCACTTTATTTCCATAATGAGACGTTTTCTTTCTGTAATCTTCCTTTCTGCTTTCTATAGGTATTTATACGTTTTTCTTTTTTTTTTGTTTGAAACTTTTACAGTTTGAAAGTTTTCTTTCTTTATCATTTTTTTTACTTCCCCGATTGAGACGTTCTTCTATATGAATATGAATATTAGTGCGAACACTGGCGAAGCATAATTTCTGTCCACATTTTCAACAGAAAGTGTACATTCGTGATAATAATAATAATTATAATAACAATAATAATAATAATACTAAGATAAATAAGAAGAATACCGAGGAGGGACAGCACATACCAGACCTCCACTTGAAGAGTGCGGAGAGTGCTGGGACCTTGGGGAGGCTTATCGCCACCCAAATCCCAGAGAAGACCAATGGTCGTTACCAGCGAGAAATCAATGGTAAGCGGCTGTTGCGATGCTGCATGGTTATTTGCAGTGGCTATCGAAAAGAGGTGGAGAATACTGGAAATCTGGGGAGACTTGTTGTCACTCAAACTCCAGGGAATACCACCGGTTGTTGTCGGTGATCAATCACTGATGATGACCTGTGTGAGAACTCCTAGTGAGTACAAACCATAATAATAACAAAACTACCTAATCTGTCCCAAGTATCCACCCCATCCTTAATCCGATGATAATTTTGTTACTAATCAAAATGGCTTTTAGCTAGAATCCCTTGCTAATCGACCGTTATCTTTTGTATTATGTGGAATCAAAAATAAATCTGGTTTGAGATTATTTCATCTCGATCAGCTTCGAGGTAAAATCCAACATTATAATCTCGATGATTCAAACATAAACACACAAATGTTCAGACACAGCCTAGGAAGCTTTCCATAAGAGTATTGTAGCTTCCTTGAAACATTGCGCATAGAGTATAGATAGCTATATTATTACATACAGCTGACCAACACACGACACACACCTGGATCAAATATACATTTACT
>OY744525.1:10572552-10577552 GCA_963556195.1 Sepiola atlantica | reverse complement strand
CTCTCTTTACCAAAAAATGTTAAGCATTTTTCTGACGAAATAGAAAATATTTGTGAATAGAACTGTTTGTTATTGTAAAGTAAAATCAATCATCGAATAAGAAAACAATCTCTGCACTCTCGTTAACCTTTTGTTAACATCATGATGTTAAGATATTGTTAACATCATGATGTTAACATGTTGTTAATATCATAATGTAAACATATTGCTAACATCATGATGTTAACCTTTTGTTAACATCATGATGTTAACATATTGTTAACATCATGATGATAACAATATGTTAACATCATGATGATAACCATATGTTAACATCATGATGTTAACATATTGTTAACATCATGATGTTAACAATATGTTAACATCATGATGTTAACAATGTTAACTCTATGATGTCAACAATATGTTAACATCATGATATGTTAACATCATGATGTTAAAATATGTTAACATCACGTTGTTTACAATATGTTAACATCATGATGTTAATAATATGTTAACATCATGATGTTAACAATATGTTAACAGTAAACAGTACATCGAGGATAACTCCTCTTGTTGCGGTTGTCAGTCCGACAGCGTTTGTTTTTGCACCGTCGTCCTACCACATGGAGTTCACAAATGGTCACCTATCTTGTACTGACCAGGGTCAACGTCGCTTAACTTCGGTGATCTAACGAGAACCATATGCCAACGTGATTATGCCGTCTAAACCGTTAGAAAACGAATAGTTAATTAATGAGACGTCATTTTGCAAAGAAATATGCAAATTAGTTAGCCTGCGGACGTCGATCGCGTAGACATGACTGATGATATTGGAAACTTCTTCTTCTGTTGTGAATATGAATGTGGCGTTTTAATCTCACTGCCAGTGCGACATATGGTCCAACTTTAGGAAGATACAGATTATAACACTCTGAAGCAATATGGTCGATCGTTGGGAAAAAGGAGATTCCATCACGTTTTTTTTTTACTTTTTTTTTTCTTGTTTTCTTCTGGGATTAATTATCAATCTGTCTGTCTGCAATTTTCTTTCTGCGATGAACAGAGTCTTCACTTGACGGGTAGAATAATAAAAATAGCGATATATTTCTCCGCACTCATCAAAGCCACTCGGTTCACACGTTCCACACGTGTAAGTGTAAACGAGAAACGTGTCCGTTTGGTTTCAACTTGTCTATTAATCAAACCGTGTTGTTTGAAACTAGTGGAAGTACCCGGCGTCTTTCGGATGGCAATTTAATTTCAATGGATATTCATATGCGCATCTTGTAGAGAGACGATAAAGGCAATTAAACGTACGATATATTTTATCCGGCAATTTCGCCGGCCGGGTTATTGTTGCAGAATTAACCGCTAAGAATTTTTCCATCAACTTTTCTATTCTAGGTTGGTTATGATGGAAGAGACCCAGAAGAACTACGTACGACACAACTGGCTACCACCAATCGTTACTTAAGTCTAACTATTTAAAAAAAAAGAAGCTCCCACTCTTAACACGTGACATATCTCAACCAATCAGAACCTTTTTCTATTTTTCAGTCTCAATTCCTGAAGTATTTGTAGATGAGTAGTACCTTTTAAAGATGGCCGATTCGTGGCATCCTCGACTGGTTTGTATGCATCCCAGCATCATGCGATGCGCGAAATGCAGCATCTCCAGAGTGAATAGCCGTTGATGCGCAACGAAGAGCCACAGCCTTCACGAGATTAGCCTGCTAATCTGCATGGGTAGAACTGGAGGGGCAAACCGTAAACAAAAATCGCTCTATTATTTATGGGTCGTTGGAGTTCCTGTGGTGACCATCAACAAACGGATATGTCGACAGAAAAACAAACCAAAACATCACAACTTCGAAGAAAATCATTCTTCACAACTCTCACATTCTCTGTCTGTCTGTCTGTCTGTCAGTCCGTCGGAAGTTTTGTAAACGTAAGAAATACATCTTAACTACTTATTTTAGAGTGAATAATACATAACTAAAGATTAAATAAATTTGACACCGAGACTGGTGATCGAAACCGCCAACTTGAGGCCCCCAGTCTGTAACCCTACCAACTGAGCTAAGTTGCACTGTTCTAGTGAGCTGAGAACCGTAACAGCGCACATATCGTATACCTATTCAGTTTTGAAGATGTCTTTAGCAAGTATTTCAATAGAATCTGCTGCACCATACATGTGAGGATATAAACAAAATAATTTTGTTCTTTTTTTTTTTTATAGAAATCGCTCAAGACAAGCCACTTGATGTAAGGAGCTAAAAAAAACTACTTCAAGGTCAAAAATATCCAACGATAAGTGTTATATGGATATATTCCGACCCAGAAAACAGCAATTATTTCCCCTTTGTCAGAAACATCGCACATGGAATGCGACGACTAAAGGACACAATAAGGGAAACGAGAGTTACGAAGCTGCCGAAATTAAACCAAAGGTCTACTTTCTACTTTAGTTCTCAAGCATGTGGCGAAGATAACCGAACCTTCTTTACGTAAAAATGTCATCAAATTGAAACGACGCGTCCCGTGAAAATTCGACAACATTTCATATTTAGAGTTATATATAGGAGTTGGCTTAAAAAAGTTTTTTGAATTCAAACTCTTTTTTCATAACAAAGTCAGTTTGGGTTTTTTTTTTACGGCATATCAACTCTTTGAGGTTATTTCATTCCGAAACAATACGCATTCCAAATGATCTATTGATGGGTTTGCTTTGTATGTTTTGCGGCATATCAACCCGATTTGTATGATTTAACGCCAAACCACCATAAATGATTCATTGATTTGTTTAGTTTGTCTGTCTAACGACATATCAACCCCTTTGTTTAAGGTGATTTAATTCTGAAACATATTTTAAACAATTCATTACATACAAATAGTTGAACACAAAGTGCAATTCGATCCATCGCTGATTTTCGCGTTTTTTTATAACAATTCTGTGCATTTAATCTTCATTTTAATATTTTCTTTTTTTACAATTTACTAATGGGTCACCACTTATCAAGGCTAAAATCCACTCGAGGACAAGTCTTACTGATATTGTCAGTTGGATGCTGAACAATACTATGAGAGGATTGAAAACGATGTCCGTAAAGGACACCATTTGATTACTTAAAGTGACGGTTCGACAAGTTATTTTTTAGTTTTGAAGACGGTCATGTTGTAATCTACAGGGTAGCAGTCCCGCGGCAATGTGTTGAAGTTATTGATATTTAAAAAAATAAAACTGGTTTAAATACATCTAGAAATCTGAAAACACAATCATGAGTGTATATTTGAAGTTATTGATATTTTGAAAAATAAAACTGGTTTAAATACATCTGGAAATCTGAAAACAATCATGAGTGTATATTTGCGTGTATAAAGCTTCTAATGAATTAATACAACACGCGTCTTTAAAATTTATATAATTAATTTGTTTTAAAGCAAATTAATTATGTAAATTTTAAAGACGCGTGGTGTTTGGTAAAGTTTAGGAATGGGTATATATAGGAGCTGATAAGTAGATATAAAAAGGAGCGATCAAAACTAATAAAGTTTCGGCTTCAAGTAGATAAAAAAAGAAAGATCAAAACTAATAATATTGTTTCTGCTTCAGACAGACAGAAAGAAAGACAGACAGATACATAATCTCAATTATAATCATCTCTCTCTCTCTCTCTCTCTCTCTCTCTCTCTCTCTATATATATATATATATATATATATATATATATATATATATATATATATCTTTCTCTCCATCTCGCTCTCTCTCTATATATATATATGAAAGAGAAAGAGAGAGTAAAATATTATATATATATATATATATATATATATATATATATATATATATATATATATATATATATATATATATATATATATATATATATATATATAAATGGTACTTTACTTAATATATAATTTATCTCCATTAGTTTAATCCGATTGTTTATCGTCACAAAAAGGATAACCCAGTGATATTAAACAGACTCAATAATGAATAAATAATACGCATTAATGGGCAATGGACGCAAAACATTATTTAAACATAACACATTTGACTACAGTGTACCCCCCCCCCCCTGCAACGACCTTCGTTAAGAAGGCCTGTGCAGTTAGTCCGGTTTATCTGCTGACGTCACGGCGTTAAGCAAATAAACAAGACGCTTCGAAGAGAAAGGTTATTACACGCCAACATATGGCTGTGGTCATTTCTGTCTGAAATTATTTGATCTTTGATCTAGTAATTGTTTGGATATCGATGATTTTGTTCATGTTGTTTTCATGGCTGGAAATATCATAGTGAATTGAAGGCAAAACAATAAAAAAAACTAACAGACTAAAATTCAAGATGGTTGACAAACCTGTCTTGATAGAAAAGGCTTAAATAAAAAATACTTGCTTTTCTCTAAAATTTGAAATATTTTTTACACAATAACAACTCTGCATTACATAAAACGTTTTGCTTGTCTTATACAAAATAAACTTTTATGCTTATCCGTCGACTGTTATAAAATAATATTAATTAGAAATTCGGTTAAAACGTGTTTCTTTCTGTATAAAAAAAACTTTATTTTTGTGCTAAAATGTTCTTTATGTGGAATAAAATTCTAGAACAATTAAAAAATGTTTGAATTAAAATCATGAACAGTTTAAAAATAATATTATTTCTGAACTAGAAATACAATTTTAACAAGTAAAATTCACAATAAAATAACTTTGTTTATATATTTGTTTCCAAATAGTTTTGCATTTTTTATGACACAAAATTCATTTTTTATCGTTTCCAATTTTTATATTATTTATTGTATTTGATTTCGTTTGTTTATTTAATTACTGTGAGCTGTTAATTCTTTATGGAAGGGTTGGGAGGTTTGGGTTAGGGTTAGGGTTAGGGTTAGGGTTTAGGGTTTAGGGTTTAGGGTTAGGTTAGGGGTTAGGGTTAGGGTGAGGGTTATGGTGAGGGTTATGGTTAGCGGTTAGGGTTAGGGTTAGGGTTAGGGTTAGGGGGTTA
>OY744525.1:10557552-10567552 GCA_963556195.1 Sepiola atlantica | reverse complement strand
CACAACTCCCTACTTCGGATGCCCCTAATCACAGTAGCCCTTTACGTCTCAGTTGCAATATGCCCCCTTCTTTGGGGGAGGGGGGTAATTAAAATTTAAAAAAATAAAATAAAATTATTGCGAGTTATATTCTTGTTTTCAAACGCCACATTTTATGCATTCGTTTTTGCAGATCTTTTGATCTTGAGAGTTCTTTCAAAATCCTTCGGAGACATTCGTCTTAGTTAGATTCACGGATTGTCTTCCCTTTTACGTAACTCTTCTAAAATAAAGACGACAAATGGCGCCAATCCAGCGTAAAATTAAATAAATATACAAAATATAATTAGCTTTAATAAATTACCTACTACTTATGTTTATAAATATACTTTTACTGAGGTAGGACACACGTAATGGCACCGACAAATCTTTATTATTTTTTTTAAAACTCTGCTTCTCATGAAATATACTGGTTTGTAAGAATTATAATTTCGATGGAGTCAAAAGGCAACAAGCTCTAAATATAAGTAAATCATTATAGTGCCAACCAAACCAAAAAATATCAATGGCTGCAATTCTTGGTGGCGATTTTCGTTCATTGACAATACAACATTTCCGAGCGCGTGTTTGGTGCCATTGTTGAAGCCACACGAAATGGTAAAAACGTCTGCAGACGACAAAAATGGTTTTAAATGGTAGAATGCGATTAAAAGAAACTTTACAATTTAGTTATAGACTTTATTTAGAATTGTTTTTGCCAAACAATACGAAGCTAACGGAAATTATATGTACGAACTCGGATAGACATTCCGCAAATAATTACAGCGTTCCTGAAAAACAGAATGAAGTAAGAATCGACGGACGTGCAGAGCCGCTTATACAGATTGTTCGTGTAAAATTTGAAACCTTTTGTAAAACAAAACAAAAATAACGTCATATCTTGGCCAATAATTGATGTATTCTCAAAACGTAAAGTGCATCTCTGAGAAGAACGTCTGCCGAATACAGCTCACTCGAAGAAGCCACTTTAGCCTCCCTCCCGGGACCTTAACCTGGAGCAAGCGACCTTCACAATGTAATTCAAGAGATGCATGAACACCAGTTTAGGCATGGAAATCAGCTTATCCTTGGTGTTGCAGGTGGTACGGTTGGTGTCTTTCTCAACTGTGCCACACATATAATAGCCCGTGGGGTGGCAATCAGGCGAATCGGGTGCTAGATATTTGGATTGGTGACGTCATGGAGGTTCTAAGATAGACATTTCCGGAGGTGGGTGGGGGGTGTCCGAGTCATGCTGCAACACGTATGGCCTTCTCACAGCCATTCTCTCAACCCAGCGCTTAACAACAATGGACAACAATTCAATATTGGTATCTTTATTTAGCCTGGGTCGCCTTTTGAAGAAGTGGAGAGGCATGATATGGCATTCGCGGGTGTTAGATAATGTTCCTATAGGAATGGACGTATCTGTTGGGAATCGTTGATTTGACTTGCGCGAATTAACGCGGGGCAGTCGAGTGCAGAACAGGGCTTGTTCTCACAGTCGGAGCTGGCAGACATGACAAGGTTACGTGTGACGAGACCTCAGATCAAGGGTCAGTCTACACCTGCGAGAGGCTCTGTGACTTCGCGGGCCTTGTGTGGGAAACAAAGGGATCTGTGACGTCACTCGTTCTCGTGAGAAGCGAGTTTTTAGTCAGTCTGATTCGGAAAGCGAACTGAGAGGACGTGCGATTAACAATGTAAAGATACGGAATATTTCCCTTCAGGGAAGACAAGCGCGAGAATCCTTCCCCCTCTCTATGAATAGTTAAGAAAACATTAATAACTAACTACGATAAAGTAGGATTCGCTCTCTTCCTCTCTCTCTCGACGTGGTGAATGACTCCCAGTTGAAATAACAATGTTGCAATAAAAAGAATTAAATTAAAAAAGGGAGTTTGTCTTCGGAGTTCATCATGGCTTTTATTGCAGACAACAGACAACAGCAAAGAAGAAAGAATTCATCCACTAGACGACCACTCACTGGACGACACGACCAACCCTCTACACGAAAGTATACGAAACACGTACTGCCGCGGTCCAGGCAGGAGTAGCTATGCAATAGCGGGAAACCCTAACCCTAACCCTAAGCTTTAACTCGAACTCTAACCCAAATACGATAACAGTTTGATTAAACTTGGTTTTCATTACGAACGAGACTTCATGCGGATCATAGGCTAGCCACCTGTTGTTCTGCGCGTTGTATAACTTGTCCTGAAAATACCCAAAGAATTCCCGGCTCGACTGGCTGTTTGTCCTTGTCCAGTGATTAGTTGGCCATTGCGCATCTTTATGAAGAGTAGCAAAGGTCCTCGTTCAGCGCTTCTTCATAGTTGCCATTCTGAAGTCAACTTCTCTCGTCAAGGTCCGCATTGCCTTACATTGATTTTTCCCGCGCTTTTTGCGCAGTTTCTCGATGAATTCTGTTGTGTGAATACAGTCGTAAGAACACCTGCTATGATTCTTCCTGCTAGCCACTACTTCCACATTTCTGTCACAATTTTCGACCTCAAATCTCACGACCTGCAAGGAGTACTGACATGCAACTAGGATTTCCGCAATTTTTTGAATCCGGAGCGAATCATCTCTTCCAATATTCGTCCGCTTTCGAGTCTTCAGCCCAAAAGCCACCAAAAGTACACATAAACAGCTATTAAATATTTCAAATGGTTCTGAAATAAAAGAATTTAAAACATTATATAATATATGAATCTGAGTGACAATACGATTCTCCAATGGTTTTAGTACTCTTCGTACCCTTCCAGTTGGGGTCGGCCAAGTCCTTCTGTGCTTGAAACCGACGGTACGAATGTTGTACTAATTTTTCTGTACCAATATATATATATATATATATATATATATATATATATATATATATATACAGGGTGGGCCAAAATAAGGGTCCTATCTTTAAATTTGAATAACTTGAATTTGAATAACTTCCACAAAATAAAAGTTAAACTCAGTAAACTTTATGTGTGTGTAGACTGACCCTTCCGAGATTTTTTGAAATAAACAAAACAAATTTTAGCCGAAAAACACTTCTTAAAACTTACAAAAACTAAAGTATTGTTTTTTACACTGTTTTGAGTTTTTTAAGCAAAAATAATGTTTTCTAAATGAGGGTACGTTCCTTAGGGCTAATACGGCTCATGCTTGCTTCGGAAGGGGTCCTTTACTTATTCTAAAAAAAAAATTAAAAAAATCAATAAATAAAAAAGTTATGAATTTTTAAAAATAGGACCCTTATTTTTGCCCACCCTTATAAAAATTTGTTATAAAGTCTCCCCGAGGGAATCGTAAATAATTATTTGCAATTTTTAAAATTTAATTTAAACGGCGAAATTCAAACTCTGAGGACATTTTTATAATTTCAAAATCTCATAATCTCTGCTTAACTCGTCTAGCTGTGAAAGTTTTCTCAGACACGTAAACTGATATTTTTCCCACTGTTCTCACCGTGGCCGAGTGCTTTTAATTCCCTTCAAGTGTTTTGAGATCCGACACTTTTGTACTTATTAAAGAACCCAAGTATGTCTCAGCATGATACATCCGATCAGAGATTGATACCGTGTATATGTGTTAGTACGTTTTCTACCCAACTTTCAACAAACCAACGCCATCTTCGCTTATCCTAACGGTTCCTTCATAGTCAAGTGGAAATGACGATACTTGCTTAAAGCGGTCCATATTCTAAGGAACAGGTTCGAATCCTGCCCAACTTTCATTTCTCTCTTGTGTTTTTTTTTATGTATTCTAGCCGATGATAATTGATTTTCCTCATATATACACTTATATCTTAAGATAATAGATTATAAAGATTTTTAGTTTCACTATTTACTTCAATTTTGCTCAATACATGAGTAATACCATAAGGAACGTTTGTGCTTCATTCCCCAAGCAATTAGTCAGGCTAAATGCTTGACGAATTCCTATCTAAATATATTTCTATCGATCTATTTGTCTCTCTCTCGTTCTCTCTCTCACACGCACACATATAAATATATATATATATATATATATATAATCAAACAAGTTCAAATATATTAATACAATGAACTTGGAACCAATATATTTTTAAAGAGTGCTCGATACAAGGTAGAGCTTTAAAAATAAATTTTATATGAAAATTAAAACAGTCTACACAAATCTATGTTTCCATTTTAGCGCATCTTCTCAAGACAAAAACAATGAAATCGTCCAAAATACAAATTATCAGGGGCAGCAAGCGATGACGTTCTTTTCAATGCTATACGTGTAGGCGGTGAAGACATATTGAGGATTTCAAATTATATTTTTCAACTTCAACTAGCATAATTGAAGTCGGCCCTTCCCTCTAAAATATTTACACATTGAAAAGCTACAAGCGCCAGTCATATACATGCATATACTAGATGGGACGATTCCAATATTTTTTTTCCCGATTCCGATACAATTACCGATCCGGTTATAAATTCCCAATCACGATACAATTACCGATTCCGATTCGTAAATCGCCTAAAAATGTAGAATTTATTTATTTTTTATTTTTTTGGGGGAGGGGGATTTATCTGAGAGTGCTCATCTACTTTTAAATGTAGATATAATTTTATTTTTAATTTGACAAACTTCTTTTGTTTTCCCTTTATGTATTATATTTGAGATTTTCATAAACTCATTGTGAGATTTTCATCTATATTTTTCTTATGTGCCAATTTTTCCTATGTGCCAATTTTTCCTATGTGCCAATTTTTCTGTTCATCCACTCATTCTATTTTTACATGCGCTATTTTTACCAGACCATTTTTGCCGGTGTCATTTTTACCGGTGTCATTTTTACCGGTGTCATTTTTGCCGGTGTCATTTTTACCGGTGTCATTTTTACCTAGATTTTTATGATGTATTGAGTTTTAGTTTCACTGGTAGTTTAAAATCAATAAATATTTATCATTTTATCATTAGTACCAGAAAATTAAGTTTTGAACAAAAAATGAAATGAGAACAATCGTTTTGGGAATCGGAAATTAGACTAACACGTGCAATACCCCAAAAACGTTCCGATTTTTCCGATTCCCGATTCCGATTAATCGTCCCAACCCTAGCATATAAACACCAGATGTTTATACATTCAAGTCATAACACACCCACAAACACATTTATCGTTTCTTACAAAAACTCACATATACACACAAGCCAAAAACATGGCATGTCTAGCTATTACATACACGTACATACAACACATTTATTCATACACACAAATCATAACACATGCGAGTAAGCACATACATTTATCACCCTTTAGAAATTTCACATACATACACAAACCGATATGATATGATTAAAACCGCAATCCAAATACACACACACATGTCACCGTATATTTAATATTACTTTCACACAAATTACATGGAAGACCATTCACATATATTAATATATTACTTTAACATACGCTAACCTAATTACAGGCAGTCCTAAAAAATAGACACAAATTTTATTTTTATCTCTCAAATTGTGTAGCACACAACAAGTGCAATTACTCACATTATCATATTAACATGTTAATCAAATGTAGTTATTAATTTATTTTATATTAAAACTATTTAAATAGTGTTTATTAAACCTATTAAATTCATATTTATTAAGTTAACCCGAACATTAGGTGTCAACATCTTCACTTGAAATAATTTTAAAATTATACATCATAATCATAATTCGCAAAAATGGAAAGGGACTTCCATAAAAAACTAAATGGCTGTCAAAACCGTTACCGAAGTCGGTTTTATTGTGTGACAAATTCTCTTTAATTCGAGAACAGCATTAGCGGCTTTCTTACCAATAATCTGATAATACTGTCGGGTGCGAGCCGATTCGACAGTAAATAACTTATCACCAGACCAGACCATTTAACATGTCATGACACTTTACATTTCTCCCAGCAACACATTGATTCCTTCGTATATTTTAATTCTTATATCTCTGAGACTTTTTGCATTTCTTTTCGGATGGACATCTTTGGATTCCGCATGACCATCTCTCGAATGAGCGTAACAAGAGCATTGGTACGTTACAATCGCAGCCTATCGTTTCGAGGTCAAATCTCAAAAACTCTCCGTGCTTTAAATCATTTAATGGTGTTCCAAACAGTTGATCGCGGACCTTAAAGCTCTTCGCAATATCTGAGTGAGGTGGTCCGGCGCGGCGCGTCCCAATTTAATAGAAAGATTATGCTAAAAATATCATTTCTAACGGGGAGTCTGTATAACATATTATTGTAGAATTACAAACAGTATCTAATTATATTGTAGACGAGGGTACACCTTCCGTCAAAAAATGGCGGGAAAATTGTGTTTAACCAGTGTTCGCACTAATATTCGTATTCATGCGTCTGAATTGTGAAGTTAATAAAAAGAAAACAGAAAACTTCTCAAAGTGGAAAGTTTATAATAAAAGGATAAAAAACGTATCGATCGGTATAGAAATCAGTAAGAAAAAAAAGAAAGAAAAATGTCTCCTAATGTATATAGAGTGAACTTGCTTTCTCAATTCCTCAAAATACTTGAAATAGATTCGTCCGGCAACATTTAGTCGCTAGCTATTGTGTGAAGGGACGAATATTATATATATATATATATATATATATATATATATATATATATATATATATATATATATATATATTGTTCTTTATTATAGATTTAACAGTTATTATTAAATACCTACTAACAGGGAATCTGTATACCTAAACATATGATTACGTATGAGTAAATGATCTTATATATATATATATATATATATATATATATATATATATATATATATATATATATATATATATATATATATATATATATATTATTTTAATCAATGAAACGGGCGGGTGGGAAAAAAAAGAAATTGCTAAAATTTTCCTCAAGGCCTTATCGTCTGACCCTCTAAGAGGAAACGTCAGAATGATAAATTAAAAAGTATAAACATCGAATGATATATGAGGAGGAAATTGTTTTAGTTGAAGAAAACGATTGAGGGAGGAAATTAAAAACGAAAAATACGGTAAATCACTCGACGTTATGGTTGATTTGAATCATTGAAGATCCCCAACTGATGTATCAGTTGGAGATCTTTAATGATTCAAATCCTCATAACGTTGAGAGATTTACCGTTTTTTTTCATTAAGAGAATGTCTCCTCTGAAATTTATCCTGCCATTTTGTAGTACGCGAAATCCACACACACACACACACACACACACACACACACACACATACACACACACACACACACACATATATATTGTTAAATCGTTGAATACCCTGCAGACAGTCTTTCTATATGCGCCTCCCTCCGCATAAATATAACGTAAATTCCCTTTTTTGATGTGGTAATATCTCTTTGCCATTTGGTTATGACGCTTGCTTGCGGAGTCTAGGGTGATTCTATAACCGGGTTCGAACCTTACGACCGTCTGAGATTATCATTCCCTACACTACAAGAGCGAAAGCTTGAAACGCTGGCGTACGTAGGTAAAAATAATTTAATATTATTTACTTAAAATTAATGTTGCTATAAGCCCCTTTAATGAGATTAAAGTTGAGCCCTGTTAGAGGAAGTTACAAGTAGACTGTCATGTAGCTATATTGCATATTCCGACTACATCGAGACTTTTATATGGGCCTACTTTCGCATATTGTCTACAAGAGCAAAAGCGTGAAACACTGGCGTATGACGGTAAAAATAATATATATATATATATATATATATATATAATAATCTAGGCAAGGTAAACATCCACAGGATAAGAATCCAAAGAATTTCAATCAATTTTTAGTTTATTTTTGATTTTGATTCTTAACGGTCCCAACCACGTGACTTTCCAAATTTTAATTTTAAAATTCTTTTCTTTTTTCTCAATTTCATTCTTTCCAAATATGATCTAAGGTTAAGATTGGATTTTAACTCTGCCTAATAAGATCTCAGTTTATAACAGCCGTTGATCGATAACATCGACATGCCAGTGTCGCAGATTTTGTACATGTCTGTATAAGTAAAAATAATCCGTTATTTTAGTTGTTATTGTTTCCGTGGATAACTGTTTTCTCCCCCCCCCCCTCTCTCTCTCTCTCTCTCTCTCTCTCTCTCTCTCTCTCTCTCTCTCTCTCTCTCTCTATATATATATATATATATATATATATATATATATATATATATATATATATATTCTTGTTTAAGTGGTTTTCGTGCAAGTGTGATAATAGATTTGTCTTTAACGACTAAATGCTCCATGTGTAATAAATCTGCGTGACAATGTAAGCAAATACTTACAAGAGCGATCCATTTCGATCAAAATCAATGGCATTATGTATATATCAGTCTCGCAGAGTTATTTTGGTTTCCGGCACGTGTGCGACGCCACGCTAAAGTTTCACTGCCATAGACAGACAGACAGACAGACACGCGCTCGACCATATCTATAATATTAATGTGGTGTATCTGTCGGTATGCCAGGGCGCAAAAAAGCGTCTCTGACCTAATAAGTCCAATACTGTCTACCAAGCTCCAGCCTCTGTCCCATCGCCAAAATGTTACATCACTGTGCTTGTTTTACAAGTACTTCCACGGAACGTGCTCCGAGCAACTTACTGCATTTGTATCCCCTCAACGTAAATACGTTCAACTAATCCGACAAGCAGCAAAATCCCACCCCTTCACTGTAGATGTCCCCAGATGCCGTGATACTTTGCACTCTAATAGCTTCTTTCCTCGATCCGCTTGCATTTGGCATCCCCTGTCTGCTCACTGTTTTCTCTAACTGTACCAATATACAGAAATTTAAATTTAAATGTAATGTGAACAAACATATTGTTTCACAACTCCCCACTTCCAATTCACAGTAACCCCTTAAGTCACAGTGACAAGGGGCGAATAAAAGTTTTAAAAATAAACTCTATGATTTGGGAAATATAAATATTCAAAGTCACAATAGTCTGGCGTACGATCGTTTCAGAGACGATTAGGTATCATATTAAAAAAATATATATAAATAAAATATTGAATATTATTGTAACATTTCAAATACTTTTGATGTAATGACTGGTGTTAGAGTGTGTATTAAGATCGTATTTATACGTCCTAATTGTACGACTGCCTTGCTAGCAAAGGAGTTAACCGCATTGGGTTACAAGACCCAGGGGTTTTCGTTCGAGCCTGTTGGTAGGTAGAGCATTTGCTTGAATCCATACTGATGAGTCTTCAAAAGACGAAACAAGCTTGTCAAAGATAATTAACACATCTGGATGATGAAACATACTATGAGAGGATTGATATATCCAAAGCCCTTGGCAAGGTCTGGCATAAAGGGCATCTCATAAAACTTAATTCATATGATATTACTGGACGAATATTTAATATAAGTAGATCCTTCCTATCCAAAATAAGGATCCAGATTGTCCTCGATGACCGTTCATCTAAACAACATAACATAAATACAGGTGTACCCCAGGGATCGATCCTTGGACCTTTACTGTTCCTGATTTTCATAAATAACCTCCCTGATGACATTCTGTCTGAGATGGGTATATTTGCTGACGACACCACGCTTTCCTCTCGTCATGTGGGCAAAACGGACGCGCACATATCCGAGGCAATGGCTGAATCATTAGAAAGTGACCTTCAGTCTGTAGTAGATTGGGGTAAAAAATGGATGGTAACATTTAATGCTGTTAAGACGAAGCTCCTTTCCTTCAACAACTACAAGAAACCTCTTCAACCACCGATTGCCATGGCAAATAACACCCGACCTCAGAGTTCAACATTCAAACTCCTCGGCCTGACATTCACAGATAACATGAATTGGAACAAATACATAGAAGACATTGCCAAGCTGCTGCAAAGAAGTTGTTCTATCTCTAGCGTACTAGACAACTCCCCACACCTGACAGTATCCTATATCTTTACAAAGAAAGATTGCCCATGCATGGAGTATTATTGTCAAATCTAGGTGCAGC
>OY744525.1:10537552-10547552 GCA_963556195.1 Sepiola atlantica | reverse complement strand
ATATTATTATGTGTAAGCATCAACAAAAACAACATAGAATTCAAATTCTGTATTTGAATGCTATCTCGTTTATAACGGACGATTCTAATTTCAACAAGAAAGTTTCGTCTTTTCTTGCAATTACATATGTTTGTATTGTTAACGATGATGTCTATAATTTTGTATGGGTATTTATCAAGGCAGAAAACGGATTGGTGAAAGAGAAGACGAACAAAACGAATAATCGAAGACAATATTTGTGGTATTAATCTTCACAATCGTCACTATAATTTTCATCTACAAGAAGATTATATACTTTTAATGTAGACAAAATGTACTGATATTTTTTCTTGTAGCTGAAAATCTCCACTGAAAATTGCTGACTGTTAATTGATAAACTGAAAATTATGACTGAAACAAATTCAGTCAAATGACGTACATTTTTGGCCTAACCTATTTGACAGGCAAAACAAATAATATATTTTCAAGTTACAGCACACACACACACACACACACACACACACACACACACACACACACACACACATATATATATATATATATATATTTATTTATTTTGGTACAGAAAAATTAGTACAACATTCGTACCGTCGGTTTCAAGCACGGAAGGTCTTACCCATCCGGCTCTCTTCAGCTTCTGTTGTCATCTGTTTGTCATATGGAAACAGATAACAACAGAAGCTGAAGAGAGCCGGATGGGTAAGACCTTCCGTGCTTGAAACCGACGGTACGAATGTTGTACTAATTTTTCTGTACCAAAATAAATAAATATAATGCTCTTAATCTTTAACTTTAATTCTTAATTAATCGAGCACTCTGCTGGGATTTTTCCTACCCATTTACAAAGAAGTTATGTATATATATATATATATATATATATATATATGTGTATATATATATATATATATATATTTATTTATTTATCCACAAACATAAAAAAGGCTACCAACATTTGTAAAAATCCTTTTTCAACAATTGTTTGTTATCTTATTATTGTATCATTTTATAAATTTGTGATTTTATTTTATATGTGATGTTATATATGTGATTATATATATATATATATATATATATATAATATTTATAAATAAATATTTATTATTTATTACCTACAGACATCGATGTTTCATGCTTACGAAATCTTCAGTGCAGGAAGTTAATTCCGGACGGTCGGCGGGTTCGAACTCCGATCACAAATCGCCACTGATTCGCAGTCAAGAGTCTTAAATCTAGAAATTAGGAGGAATTTAACTTTGTAATGCCAAGTTAGCGGGTATTTACAACGAACAGTGAATCGTGATCAACAACAAACCGTGTTGGATCGCGCAATAAAGCTAGTGGTACTGCTTTTATTAAACTCTCTGAAAAAAGAAACATAAATATATATATATATATATATATATATATATATATATATGATTATTTTTATTTACACAGACATTTACAAAATCACCATCCCTGTGTAAATAAAAAAAATCATATATAAAAGCTCTATTTTATATTGAGCACTTTTTATAAACCCGGTTGAAATTCTTTGGATTACTACTCTGTGGATGTTTACCTTGCCTGGATTATATATATATATATATATCTTATATTTCGATCATATGTAGCGGTTGTTGGTTCAATCTCTGCTAAAGAACCATAGTAAATATTAGCTTTTCAGGCCTAAAATTCATGGAACGCGGATTGAGACTAGTCTAGCCAATGGATTAAATAAGGAGTTAATTCACAGAAAGTTACCGACGACGACAGAAGGCCGGAAAGTACAACGGTCGAAACGTTGTAATGATCAGAACAACCCGTTTTAAATTTTTATTTGATTGCACATTTTTAAACTTAAGGTAGACAACTCCTATTATATTCGTTAATTTAAAAATTATTTTTACTTTTAGGTGATTATTTAAAAATGTTTCATATTACACGTCGCTGGGTCGGACGCAGTAATTTCTTAAAGAAGTTGTAGCTTAGTACGGTATTTTACGGTATTATGTTGTAAAAAAGCAATAACAAATAAAAATTGTCTGATCAAGAGCTAAGTTTGATTTGTCAGATTAGATTCTATCTGGGTGCGACTGTATCTACCCGACATTACCCGGGATACAGTGAAGTTATAAACAACTCTTATGACTTGCTGACTTTTATTTTAAGGTGGCTATTTAAAAACGTTTCATATTAGCAGTCGTCTGGCCCTGATTATGTAACTTTTGTACCAAATTGTAGCTAAGTACTGAGTATGATATTGCCAATAACATTGTACAACAACAACAAATGAAAATTGGCTAGTCAGAAACAAAGATTGATTTGTCAGCTTAAATAATATTTGGGCCGACAAGATAACTTTATATAAAAGGTAAATGTAAAGGTCGCATAGCCTGGACGCGCACGAGTGTCGTTGCCGACATAGCACACTGCCCATCGCACAGCATATGGAAGGCGGAGCCCATCCCTCTCCTTTCGCTGCCTTGAACCTTCCCTGAGTTTTAGTCAAGTACCCATTTACTGCTGGGTGGACAGAGGGAGTTTTCAGACCCGAAAATTCGCATGCCGTGAATGGGATCGAACCCGGGTTGTCCAGCCCAAAGACAAGTGCTACAACCACTCGTCCACAGGCCCTTCCCAACTTTATATGTTAAGATATATAACTGAGACACGCTTTCGAGAATTCACACAGCATATGCTTGGAGCTTTTTTAAGTAAAAAAAAAGCCAGACACGAAGCTCTTCCCTGTTCTTTAAGCAAGATATACAATTTACCAAAACAAGGTGCTAGCCTACATAACTGAATGAAAAAAAAAGCCCCCCCCCCGTGTCTTATTATGTACCGGCGTAATAAGCCAGGTATATACGCGCATAAATACATATTTACATTGACAAATGAGTAGTATGAACCCCTTTCTCAGCCAGAAAGTGTCCGAGGATAGCGGAACGGATGGCCGGAACCATGTAGGTGACAGCACGCTAGTCTGTCGTCGGTAATACTTCCGAGCTAAGTCGGCATCCATGTATGCACCGGGGTGAACTGTTTTCGTGCAGCACCTGATATTCCCAAATCGGTACTTACCCAAGTATGACCAGGCTCAATGTTGCTTAACTTTGGCGATCTGATGAAAACAGTTGTGTCAACGAACGTTTACGCACACAGACGCGTAAACGCACACAGACACGCGCGTAAACACACACACACACACACACACAAACATGCGTAAACACAAACACGCACACATATTTAGAAATACTATCTATCTTTCGCAACATGTTAAAACTACACACACACAATTATATATATATATATATATATATATATATATATATTAATATATATATATATATATATATATATATATATTATGAAAACCTGGTTCTACAATGTAGTTTTTGAAAGCACTTTAGGCTCACGCGCAGTTAAGTAACACACCATATTCCATATCTGCCAGGTGGCAACAATTATTAGTGTTTTACATAGACTGAATTACCAGCCTTAATTGGTGCGCTTTTCACCTATTCATTAATCTTTATTGGAAACAAATTACAAACCTGGGTAGAAAATTGAGTTGATAATATTTTACAACATTTGCTTTTTGTGGCAAAATATATAACTTTCAGAGTTAGGGGCATATGGCTTTTCTAGATTATACATACACACACATATATACAGTATGTAGTTGTAACTACACACACACACACACACACACATATATATATATATATATATATATATATATGTATATGTCTTTGCTTACTACTACTATTTCGATTGTCTCACTTCCTAAGTGATTAAGATGCAGAAAATTGCATTAATTTATAGGACGTATTTTTCGTTAATATATTTATATATTTATTAATTTTATACGTACATGAAAGTAATCTGGCTAACTTAGACCAGGATCGAACCTTCGATATTGATGTCCATAGTCCAGCGTCTTAACCACTTGATCTAGAAATATGTACGATTTTTATCACCTAAATATTTTAATGTATTTTTATGTAATAATTTTTATTGGTGATTGTAGTGTTCGTTATTGTTTTGCTTATTATTATTTTTAATTGTTTAACTTTCTAAGTGATTTAAATGGAGAAAATTGTATTATTAGTCGTCCTTAACTTCAGAGGACGTATTTTACGTTAATATATATATTTTTAATTCATTTTATTAAATTTATAATATTAATAAATATTAATAAAAAATATATATGAATATATATATAGATATATATATTTTAACTACATATATATATATATATATATATATATATATATGAATATATATATATATATATATATATATATATAGTTTTAACTACACACACACATATATATATATATATATCTATATATATATATATAGAGAGAGAGAGAGAGAGAGATATACACGTATATATATTCATAAATATATATATATATATAGATGTAACTACATAAATATACGTATATATATATATATATACGTATATATATTCATATACATACATCTAGTAGTTACTATACACACACATATATATACGTATATATCTATTCATATACATACATATATATATATATATATATATATATATATATATATATATAGTTGTAACTACACACACTTATATATACGTATTTATATTCATATACATATATTTATAATTGTAAATACACCCATATATATATATATATATATATATATATATATATATATATATATATATATATATATATATATATATATATATATATATGTGTGTGTGTGTGTGTGTACAAGAATACATAATCGCACACCTGTCCCGCAATGAGAAGAGAAAAAGAAATAAAACTATATATTTTATAATATATATATTTATCATACTCAACCAAAAAGTTCAAAACGATGTATTTCTCGATGTCTGTAAGTTATTGTTATTTTTTTTCCTAAAATTACATCTTACAATCGAAGTATTCGAGGGTAAGCATTATATATATATATATATATATATATATATATATATATATATATATATATATATTATGAGAGAGAGAGAGGGAGAGGTGGAGAGATGAGAGAGAAATTGGAATGTTATTGCATATACTTTATGTTTTTATAGACTTACCTTTTCAACGTAATAGCTCGATGATTGCTAATCTATAACAAATCATATATATATATATATATATATATATATATATATATATATATATATATATATATATATATATATGCGCGTTTACGTTCAATAAATATACAGTTATGCATTAATGAGCAGAAAGCTTTTGTAGTGATACATCTCTAATATATATATATATATATAGTATATATATATATATATATATATATATATACTAAAAATGAAACAAAAAAAAACATTCACATATATATATATATATATATATATATATATATATATATATATATATATATATATGTGAATGTTTTTTTTTGTTTCATTTTACTTCACTCGAAGTTCTCACACAGTCAAGGGGCCCCTTTCTTGGACTAACATTTGATATTTATATGAGATACATAGATTTTGGCTAAGATCAAAGTGTAGTATCTGTTCCGATGGATACTGCACGCCTGTCCTGTGCAGTTCTAGGAGGTCCACCCTCCCAGGCTTTGCCTCCCCTCTTTGGGGAGGAGTAAGTTTATTGCTTACTGTCTGAGGCGCCCCTACCGGGGAATGCCGACGGGGCTGCCCAGGCAATTTTTAAATGGCCAGAGTGCTCACCTCTCGAGCGCTGGCTTTTAACCCCACTTGCTCGACCCGATCTTGGGTCACATCTTACTTGTGGGAGTAAGATAAAACTGGCCTTGTGCCTAACTCCGCGAGGAGTAAATAAACATAGATATTCCATTTAAATTCTTCAAATGTGAGGTTAGTAAAAAAAGTTAAGAACATTTATTTACCTCTCCCCGATTAACCAGTTAACGGCACCATTCCTCGTACGAGCCAGTATATGACGTGCTGAGTGGATCTCATTTGAATACTATGTTATTTTGAATATTTGGTCAGGGTTTACTTGTAGGGAGAAGTATCCTATAGTCAGGTTGTCCTGACAAACCCTTGTACAGAGAGACCGAAGACAATCGAGGATGGTGTCTAGTAGGTAATTCAAACTATTTTCATATATGTGTTTGTTTGTGTGTGTGTGTGTGTATGTGTGTGTGTGTGTGTGTGTAGAAATATCAGTAAATCGCACGTAGCACGTGTGTTCTCGATGGTTAAGGAATACTTAGCATAAGGTGTTGCTCGAGTGCAGAGACTCACATACAAGAATACACGATCCTACACCAATGAGTGACATTAATAATTGACTAAAAATTGTTTTGACGCTTTTGAAGATAGCGTAGTTTTGAAACATTAAATCATGATTTATGTGTTTATTGTGAGGACATGTATTGTTAAAAAAATATTGACAATAGTGTTTCAAATAAAAATAAAACACGTCTCATTGTATAATGTTACAAAAAGTGTTGGAAACTATTTGGAACATAAAGCACAACCATTAAAATAAGGTAGATATTGTATGAAAAATACGTATCAATATACATATAAATATACATTACTTTTATATACATATATACACATACATATACTATATATATATATATATATGAAACAGTCATATATGTATACATATTGTTTCATATATGTCTATACATTTGAAACACTATTATACACTATTATATATATATATATATATATATATATATGTGTAACTGTATCATATATAAATGCATAATTATACAACATAAAACATATAAATAAGTATATATATATATATATATATATATATATATATATATATGAAACAGTATACCTATATATAAAAAAGTAATTTATATATACATATATATATAACAGTAATATATATATATACATATATACATATATACATATACATATACCTATTCATATATATACATATATATATATATATTCATATATATATATCCATATATATCCATATATATACATATATATACACATATATATACGTATATATATACATATATATACACATATATACATAAATATATATATATATAAATATATATACATATATATATATACATATATATACATATATATATACACATATATACATAAATATATATATATACACACACATATATACATAAATATATATATATATATACATACATATATATATACATATATATACATACATATATATACATATAATACATATATATACATATAATGCATATATATATATATATATATATATATATATATATATATATATATATATATATATATATATATATATATATATAGTAATGGCCCAAGAGAAATGGCCCAAGATACAACGTTCGGCGCCATAAACCACCAATTGACACCGGAAAACCGACGAATCGCTCGCCGCGTCGAGAAATTAACCAGAAAGATAGAAAAGAAAGAAAACTCCGTGGTCTTCAATGACATATGTATAATAAATAACTTGCTTCCGAAATATACATATATATGTATATGTATATATGTATATATATATATATATATATATATATATATATATATATATATATATATATATATATATATATATATATATATGTATATGTATGTATATATTTATATATATATATATATATATATATATATATATATATATATATATATGCTAAGGAATAGAAAAGGTGTTCCAAATTTTTGAAATGTTTGGTACTTGTGTGTGTTTTTCTTCAATCATCCTGAGAAAGTCTGGAAATAAAGACGAAACGTTGATGAGTACATAAATTATATATCTCTCTCTCTCTTATTCTCTTTTTCTCTCTCCCTTAAATAATGGTAATGTTAAGACTAGCGTAAATTCTTGGAAGCAAACTAATATAGTGACTTCAAAAAGTAAATTGACATACAAAAAAGTGATTGTCCACCGAACGACTTGGGACTAAAATGTTTTTTGTTTGTTTTAATGGTTGAGAAACTTCTGACACACACTATATATATATATATATATATATATATATATATATATATATATATATATATATATATATATAAGAATAATCTTTGAAAACTGATGAGCTAAGGACTCAAGGATACTTTGCTTGAACTTTGAATTCTAATAAAAATTGATTGACACCTTATTTTATTACTTCATTTTATATTATAATATTAATGCTCTATCCAGTATATTGAGCTTCTATTTTTATCCGGATGTTTCACTAATTGTAAGATATTAGTTGACGCTTATATCTTTTGTTAGATTGCTTCATATATATATATATATATATATATATATATATATATATATATATATATATATATATATATATATATATATATATATATACGATACAATCTTAAAAAAAGACACTTAGTTCGGTTCAGACGGCTACTAATATTAAAAATGTCTAAATAATCGCCTAAAAATAAAAATCTGAAAGTGGCATAACTCATTTTAAATTGAAGACTATTATAGGATATTTGTTCTTTAAGTTCAAAAATGTGCAAGCAGATAAAAGTTATTTAATTGCATTCCGAGCAATGCCGGCCAGGTACAGCCCGCACGCACACACACACACACACACACACACACACACACACACACACATAATTTTCTTTATAAGCAAACAGTTCAAAAATATACGGTAAATTCCTTGTTTAGCGATGTTATTATTTCGTGACGTTATGCAGTCAGTAATTAAAAGAACAACTCTGATTGAAAAGCCTCACCATGTCTAGCCGTACTGAGAAACCGTGATACGAAGAAACACCTGTTTTCGAATGACTATATCAATGATGATCATGCGTGCACGTGTGTTTGGCGCACGATTCATCGAGATGCACTAACAACAATATATTTATTTTTGTTGGTATTTGTCTGTTTAAAAACATATCAATTATTTTTGTTTTGTTTTAGGCTTGTTCAAATACATAAACGAATCATTGTATACGATGAACTGAACACAAGTTGCTGTTTTCACCCATAACCTGACTAACATTGCGTGTCTCCGCATTTCGCAAATGTATAAGTGAGTAAATGATCACAATTGGATCCAAAGGATTTGAATTCGACAAAGTCGATTCCAGAACTGGTGACTTTATCACACGCACCTGACAACACTAACCCCAACACTAACTCTAACCCTAACCATAACCTGACAACCCTAACCCTAACCCAAACCTTATCAATGGCACCTGACAAGAACCATTTTTTTTTTGGTTGTAAATATTGTTTGGATCACGTCATTGTAAGTTCTTTAGGCTTTTGGGCAAATCTTTGTAATACTTTGATTGAAAAAAACATATCTTGAAGATGTTTTTCTTTTAATATTTCGACATGAGGTGCTGGCTTCATCCTTTGTTTCGGCTTTTCAGCTTCATACAATCTCTATTAATAACAAAGTCATGCTTTGATCCCCCCCTCCACAACACACCCGCATCGAATGCGACACGTAACACAACTAAATAACACGTTTCTTAGCGACGTTTTTGAACATTGGTGTCCGAAATTGGTGGAACCAAATCTTGGAGGGATTGCAGACACTGACGTGATTCTTCGTTTCATAAGTTTTTCTTTGCCTTAAAACGATATGGTGCTCCTAATAATAATAATAATAATAATAATAATAATAATAATAATAATAATAATAATAATAATAATAATAATAATAATAATAAAATGGTGCCGGCCGAGGCTGACACTAAACAAAATATTTGTAGAGGGTCGAGGAGGATGAGAAGACCGAGGAGGGACAGCACAAACGAGACCTCCACTGGAAGAGTGCGGAGAATGCTGGGACCTTGGGGAGGCTTATTGCCACCCAAATCCCAGAGAAGACTAATGGTCCTTACCAGTGAGAAAACAATGGTAAGCAGCTGTTGCGATACCGCAAGGTTATTTGCGATGGTTATCGAAAAGAAGAGGAGAGTACTGGAAATCTGGGGAGGCTTGTTGTCACTCAGACTCCAGGGAGCACCACCGGTTGTTGTCGGTAAGCAATCACTGACGATGACCTGTGTGATAACTCCTAGTGAGTACAAATAATAATGACAATGACAATACTACTAGTAAAT
>OY744525.1:10530052-10532552 GCA_963556195.1 Sepiola atlantica | reverse complement strand
ACTTTTTATAAACCCGGTTGAAATTCTTTACATTACTATCCTGTGGATGTTTTTGCTGGATTATTATTATAATATATATATATATATATATATATATATATATATATATATATATATATATATATATATATATATATATATATATATATATATATATGTGTGTGTGTGTGTGTGTGTGTGTATGTGTGTGTGTGAGAGAATTTGTCTGTGTCTGTTAACAAACCTCACCAGTTCTTTACAAATATCCTTTTATTTATCCATGTTTACAAGCCAAAAGGACGCACGCTTGCGTGAGTCTCTTCTCTCCAAACACTCAGTCGCGTCCGAGCATCTGTTGTTGTTGTTTTTTTGCGGCATTCTACAGCCCCGTGCATTTGTGTATATCACAAACGCATGATGGTCGGCAAAGTTGGTAAACAACAATGACTGTCGCTGACAACAGACACAACAACAGCAGCAACAACGACCATCGCAGTTCGACCACCCGGGAACAAACAAACAAACAAAACGCGCATCAAGGAACAAATGACAGATATGAAACAAAAAACGTGCGTTTGTTTTTTTGTTCTTTAAAAAGTCAGAGAAGGAAAAATAATTAAAATGAAAAAAAAAAAAAAGCTAAAAATCAAAGAACGGACTCACCTTTCTGTCCGAAATATAATTTGGTATTTCTTTTAAATCGGAGTAAAACACCAGAGGACGGTAGTGCCCGGCGTCAGGGGAGTACTTTGATAATAATAATAATAATAATAAACAAAACAATGTTAACTTATTTTTCTTAGTTGGATTGCTGTATTTTTCTTTTCTTTTTTTCTTTTCATCTAGATATAATCCTTCCTTCTTTTTTTGTTTCGCAAAATATATAAACAGAAAAAAATATATGTAAAATTTGTTTAAAAAAAAAAAAAATAAACAACACAAAAAAAAAACGAGAAAGAATATAAAGGGAAAGTTGTGTTGTGGAAAACGACTGAAGAAGCGAAGCTTGCGTAGACGAAAGTGTTATCCGGGCATGGTTGAGGAGGGCGACCAACGTTGACGACGTCACGACTCGTGTGAGGCCCTCGCGCACGTTGAGGTCGGGAGCCGTCGAAAGAAACCAGTGCTGTAGTAGTTGTATTCGTAGTTCGAGAGGTAGTAGTAGTAGTAGTAGTAGTAGTAGTGGGAGTAGTAGTAGTAGTTGTTGTTTTAAAAGTGGTGGTAGTAGTGGTTTTCGTAAATTTAGAAAAGGGGGGTCGTATCTTCTTGCACGTCTGTATGTGTGTGTTTGTCCGTTTTTTATTATGTGATAGATGTCACCTATCGATATAGATAATCTCGCTTTCTCTCTCTCTCTCTCTCTCTCTCTTTCTCTCTCTCTATATATAATTATATATATATATATATATATATATATATATATATAGAATAGTTAGACTTACATATATATTATGATATAGTTATCCACAGACATGTTTCGCCATCTCTATGGCTCATCAGTGTGGCTAGACCTAGTGAGATTCGAAACCGGGATACCAGTGACTGACGTCCAGCACTCTCCCACTGAGCCACGATATAATTGTCTAAAAACAGTTTTCGCCGTATCACTGCTTTTCAGTGTTGCTAGACCTGTACAGTGTTTGAAACTCAGACACGAAACTCAAACAGTAGCCATCAATCTTACCTCGAAGCCATCTCGCACACAATGAAAGTAAGAGACATTATATTCTTTTTATATCTGTTTTTGTTTACATTACCGGTTCTCGAGTGAGAATTTTAACTTAGAAGAGTATTGCTTTACGCTAAGTGGAAATCATTACTTCTCGTGAAGAGAGCTCAACCGACGAATGGAGAGCACATGGAATCATCGTTTCGTTTCTAGATATGGTTAGTGTTTTAAGTTGAGATTCGATACCTGACCACTAGTGCAGTAGTCAGCAATATCACCCCGAAGTCAGGAAAGTTAAAGCAACGAGAATGTTTTAATATTTGTTTATATATATATATATATATATATATATATATATATATATATATATATATATATATATATATATATATATATATTGCTCTATCTTGTCAATTCATAATTGCAAAACATTGAGCACTCTGACAACACCGAAACACACATAAACACACATAGATAAACAGGATGTATTAATATGTACCGACTAAGTGCGCACAACCGCACACACAGACTCTTTCTCACACACACGCACACGCACGCATATATAAATATACTAAAAAGAATACCAGTCCCAGGACAAGTAAAATTAATTTCCCGAACAGAACAGTTTCGAACCATGTTATGTCCCTTTACGAAGATTAAAATCAGGATATAATGCCACTAAACCTAAGTCTAGAATCCCTATTCCAATTGATCAAAATCCATTACATGATTTTGATTCTATAAAATGGCTAAAATTTGAGACTTAAGAATAAGGGGTCTTGAAAAGAGATTGAAATTAAAGGAATCTTACTTAATTCGTGTCTAATGACTATAGATCGAATTTAATGCAAA
>OY744525.1:10510052-10522552 GCA_963556195.1 Sepiola atlantica | reverse complement strand
TTTTATAATTTTATATAATGCGTTTCAAGCGTGGTGCGCTCTCATCAGTAAATCCATTTTTGATTTCAATATCTGATGAGTGCGCACCACGCTTGAAACGCGTTATATAAAATTATAAAATGATAGAATATATAAAATTATAATATGATAAAATAAAAAAATAATAAATAAATGTTGAGAAAAACTTTTTACAAATTTTTGTAGACTTACTCCTTTACACACACACACACACACACACACACACACATATATATATATATATATATATATATATATATATATATATATATATATATATATATATCTATATAATACTAAAAGTCTATTTTTGTATGTTTGCAATCAGCTTTCCGGTTTTCAACATCCGGTTGCGCATGCGTAAATAGCATCGTCTTCAATCTGTTATTCCAATTCCGTTATTCTCTATTATGATTAACGAACGCATGAAAGTTTTCATTCTGGAAATTTTTAAACAATTTCATTTAATTTCATCAAATAGTTTATTTGTTTTCTTCACGGTTAAAAACATTCAACGAGAGGACTTCGTAAAGTCTGTCGCAGTTTCAAAAAAACTCCTCCCTTTTAAAAAACAAAAACAAACAAACAAAAAAACAACACTCATTATTAATATCAACCATACTAGCGGTCGGTGAACGAAACCACCTCCCACTTTCCCTCTCATAGATTTCACCACTCCTACTCCCTCTGTTTTCGTTACGTACGCGAGAAAGCTGAATCGGTAAATGCACACATTTCTATTACATTAAATAGTGTTTCCTTTTGTTGTTTTTTAAACAGCAAATACTTGAATCATATGTTTTACACATATTACATCCAAAAAAAAAACAATTATAATAAACAGAACGACTCATAGAAATCTATCTATATTCTTTTTTCATTTTAATATACTTTCATAGAAATGCTTCTGTTATGTAAAAAAAAACTATTTTCTTTATGCCACAAGTGTCACGCTCATACATGAATTCCATAGCTAATATAACAAACTGACCCAACGGGTCACGGGTGGTCTAATATATATATAAAATTGAAAAAACAATTCTTGTCAAGCAAAAACACACCGTGTTATTCTATAATTTTTGCCTAAATGAAAATATGCTGCCTAAATACACACAATATATATATATATATATATATATTAACTATGAATATTTTTTAAAATATTAAAGTGTAGGCGGTCGCATGGGATCGAACGCAGTTCGTAGATTCAGGCTAAAAACACGAGACAAACGCTCAGGACCACACGGCTGTCAGCAATCGCCACAGACAGTGATTGAAATAAGATACATTTACCCGGGGGGCAGGGGGGAAGTGTTGTTGGTGTCTACAGCGTTCAACGCTCGTGCGGATCTTGCTTCTTGCAAATGACAACAAACTTTCTCAATTTCACGGCACTTGTGGAATATCCGGCGTTGCTCTGGAAAAATGATTAATTAAAAAAACTCCTGATTCCAGCCCTGGAATATTTTAATTCATATTTTTGAAAAATTTCCCAACTATTGCTTTCATCTCCTAACCCCATATAAATAATTTTTTTCTGTTTTAATTTCTATAATATGCAATCATCAGGTTAGAAATAAAATAAAGTAAATCGATGAAAAACCCCGACTATTGATTATTTATGATTATTAAAAATGAACACTTCAACGTGTTAATATTCACGTGATTTTAATATCTTAAAAAATGTTCGTTTTATTTTAGTAAACAGTGTGTAAGTCACGTACGTGTTTTGTTCAACTCCAAAAGTGTTAATATGTGGTAAAACAGAGAAAGGATTTTAGTAAAAGTAATCGGCTACGGGTGGATTCGAACCATCAACATTTCGATTTACAGAAAAAAAACCCACGACGATGGAGCTTACTATAAAGAGAGCAAGTATTGACAAGAATTAATAAAATGAATTTGATTTACAACCGGTGAATAAGAAATACGTATCTTCTTAAATTTTTCCTGGTGTCAATGAGGATAGTATGAGTAAAATAAAGTGAGAGTGAAAAAGGCTACTTACTTTATCTATTTATTTAGTATACAAAAATGAAAAATCGATCAGGAATAAATAATAAAATTCATAGAAATAACATTTTTGTTTTAAAGAACACGAATCAAAATTTGGCAACAATAACTGAGTAAACAGTTTTAAGTATGTATTTCTTGTTAAGAGAGCTATTGCTATCCTATTGGAATAAGGGGGTAATATGTCTCTACGTTATATATAAGATATATAGAAGACATTAAAGAGAAAGAGAGAAGGGAGGAGAGTGAGTGAGAGAGATAGAGAAATGGGGTGGGAGAGGGAAATGGTGTATGTAGACATTGTGGAATCGAATTAATGTATTTACCCGTCATTTGTCAACCGTTGTTTGCCTATATGAAGGGAAGACAACACCCTTGTTTATTTTACGGTTTTAATGCTGAATGTTTGAACAAATCGATATGATCATTATGATAAAGAGATATAGATACGTATGTTCATACTGTGATAGATAGACTTACATGTAGGAAGACAGACAGGCATATATATATATATATATATATATATATATATATATATATATATATATATATATATAATTTATTTAGATACTGTATATTACATATTTCAGCAATGTACCGCGGTTTCATCCAAAAGGGCAGATTTAGACATCTTTAGTAAATCTCTGTGCCCAGTTGAATCATCGGCAAGCTGAAATGATTGTAGTCACGTCCCGATAGGGAATGGCGTCAACAATGACAGAAAACGGTGTATCTCTGAGGGGGGCCCCGAAAAAATCCCGTGTGGGATAGTGATTAACTAAAACTTAAGGGAGATCGATGTTAGTTCGTGTATAAAAGGCCTTCATTTTATTCCCTAGCAAGTTTTATTTATTTATTTATCTGTTAGCAAGTTTTATTTATTTATTTATTTATTTATTTATTGCTAACAGATAAATAAATGATGTGTTTAATTGTGTATATGTATGTGTGCTTATATATATATATATATATATATATATATATATATATATATATATATATATATATATATATGTAGGTATGTTTGACATATCACTTTCCCAACGCTACATCTTGTTCTCGCCCTTCACCTTCCTCGCTCCACCCTCCTCCCTACACCGTCTTATTATGCGACCCTGATTTTCAATCCTTTCGCTTTCTGGCCTCAAGGCTAAATTTAAAAAGGTTCAATAAACATGTCTCCTGCCACCTACTCCTCCTTCGTTGGTTTAAATTAAATTAACTCTGACCGCCACCAATGTTTGCCCCACACTTTCCACAATATTGTAAGGTCTCCCACCATCTCGATAAGCCCATAGCTGGTCGTATCATAAGCGACCTCTTTTGGCTTACATAACACTAACTCACTCCCTTTCCTAATGATCTTATAACTCCAACCGCCACAATTTCCCCCCACACTCGCTATTGTTAACTCAATTTCCCACCGCCACCATCTATTTGTATCTCATGATTTATTTTTTCATAAGTGGCCAGCATGAATAATCATCTTTACACTAACGATTCCCGTAAGGATGAAACGTATACGTATGTATATAAAAACAAATATTTATAATTATATATATATATATCATCAGTGTAAAGAACCAATATATATATATATATATATATATATATATATATATATATATATATATATATATATATATATATATATATATATATATATATATACGTTTCTTGAATTTATTAACGATCCTTTTATTTCGACGCTTGGGAGGGACCAGGGTTTGACGCCTGGTTAGGGTCGGATTGTTTTGCATAAGTTTTATGGGGCGTATAATGTTCGACATACGGGATTTATGGGAAACCATTGACAAAAGGGTTAGAGATAGGGTTAGGGTTGACAAAGGGGCGATTGTGTCGAAAAACAGTTGGGTTGGGTATAAAATAATTGTTTTGTCATTAGGATATAGTCTTTGAAAAACAATCTATCTATTTGAGTCAGTTCACGTCTGTAAAGAATCTTGCTACAAATTTAGAGAGAAAAAGGAATTATATATATATTTATATATAAGGTATGAGACTAAAAGTAGGATGTATACTTTTGGAAATTTAAACCTATCGAGAAATGATTAAAGCTCAATATACGGGATAGAGCACTTATATATATATATATATATATATATATATATATATATATATATATAAATAAAAAATGTAAGAATGACAAATCTATTTCATCTAAAGTTGTTTATTTGTTCTGTGCAAAGTGTATTCAATATACGCATGTTTATTTTTTCTTTCCTTACGCCAGGCTTTTCAAAGAACGAAATCTTATCATCAGAGGAATTACATAGTTAGATAAGTTGGCAGGGAAATAGCCAAAATTCAAAATTTGAAAAATTTGAGAAGATAATAGAAAGTGGATGTAAGTTTGTGAGAAGGTTGTCAAAATGCAGAATATGTCCAGTTAGAAAATAGTCCAGTGACAAAATGTCCAGTGAGGAAAAGGGTCAGCCTTTTTTCTATCTGGACATATTCTGCATTCAGTGAGTATCCCTCCCATCCAAAATATTTTCTTTTTACGAAATAGTCTCGTGCAGATGCACCGTAGCAGCGACACATGAATAGTGTAGACAATTTAAATGTTTGTATAAAGTTTATTTATAAAGCTCTACCTGGTATTGATCAGTTTTGAAAATATATTGGCATTTAAGTTCATTTTATCAATAAATTTGAACTTCTTCAATTAACATATTTTTGAAATATTTCATTCTTTAGGTCATCAGAAATGATATTAACAATTTAGATATGAAAAAATAAATTACTGACGTTATTCTATAGTTTTGCATGAATATTAGTGCGAACACCGACGAAGCATAATTTGTTTTCTCGTCATTTTTGATGGAGGGGGTACACTAGTACTATTTTTATACACTAGTATATTTAGAAAGTTCAGTCATTTATTACGAAATTTAATTCCACCATAATGCATTTCTCTTCATTGGTCATTTCATCTTTTTTTTATCATAGTTCACCCCAAACAAGGCAGACCGCCACTGTAGACGTAAGGGGCTACTGAGAAAAAGGGTGAAGGTTTTTTTTGGGGGAGGGGGGAGGGTCAACCTAAATTGGGAGCTGCGCAGCGAGATGTCTGTTTACGTTAATTTTAAATTTCTGCATGTCAGTATCGCCAGGAAAACAAGGAGCAGGGAGAGAGTTCCAGAGTCCAGCAGCACGAGGAAAGAAGCTTTTGGAGTAGAAAGCTCTTCGGTATCTGAGAACTTCCACAGTAAATGGATGGGATTTGGCAGATTGTCGGGTTGGTCTACTGAATTTACGTCGTAGGGGTACCAGAGCAGCAAGTTCATCAGAGCACACCCCATTGAAGTACTTGTAAAACAGGCACAAGGAAGCAACATTGCGGCGATGAGACAGGGGCTGGAGCTTGGTGGATAGTGAAGAACATATATCAAGTTGGCGACTCTTTTTTGGACCTTGTCTAAAAGGGGTTTGTTGTTATGTTGTTGTTATGTTATGTTTGTTGTTATGTTATGTTTTACCGCTCTCCCCAAATGCTTTTAATATATATAAGCAAAAAAGCCCTGGGGAAACAAACGTTGATTAACCCTTATTTAGTATATTCATAATTGTACGAACCTAAGTAAGTTTTACTTATATTTACATGGTATTTTCGTTCTGATGTCCATATACTACGAACAATTATTCTAAAACGGTTACTTCATAAAAGTTAGTTTTGTCAGGCAATTACACAACAAGGTTATGTTTTCATAACAGGAACCGTTTGAGTGACACCTTAAGGCTCAGAGGTGAACATAGACGGAAGTCAATGAAACCACGTGACTTACAGACAGATTTTTCCTGCCTCTTGGCTGGCGAGACTTCATGTAGAAACGACGTGTCTGGGGTGCTGTCCTCGATGGGATACGGGCGTGCACAATGCAATTAGGTGTAGCGAGACGAGCTATCCGTCTATCAATCTGTCTGTCTGTCTATCTCTCTCCCCCTCCCCACACGTACGAAAGTACCCTATCTCTCTGATGTTTTATATGTGGTTCTTCTACTCTTTGTAATAAACCTTTATTAAATAATAAACTTCGGCGTCCGAGTGATTGTATCCCAAAACAATCTAACACCTGATTTCACAACGACGAACCAGGTGTATGTAATCGGTAAGTGTAAACGAAACAGTCATGCTTAAAGCTTGTTTTTGACTTTTTACGGTTGATGTTTTATGCTAATATTGTAGGGTCTGCGTTCGCGCTGAACAAATATAAACGGCAAATAATTCGATAGTTTTAGGTTGGGGGCAAACAGATTCGTGAGTTACTTAACTTTTACGAGCAACGTCGGCATACGGGCTAGCTTATATATATATATATATATATATATATATATATATATATATATATATATATATATATATATATATTGTATTAGTTTCTGTAGATGTAAATCCGTTGAAACTCAAGTGTTTATAAACAGTGCTCAATAACATTTCTCTGTATCCTTGGTCTGATGAGGTTGACTTTCTGCGAAGAGTGCAACTGAAACATATGTGCACATATGTAACCAGTAATGTTTGTATAAATAAAAATTTATAGTTATATATATATATATATATATATATATATATATATATATATATATGATAATTTTATTTACACAGACATGTACAAAATCTGCGACACTGGCATGTCGATGTTATCGATCAACAGTTACTATAAACTGAGATCTCATCAGGCAGAGTTAGAATCCGATCTTAACCTCAGATCATATTTGGAGAGAATGAAGTGGAGGGGTAGAGACAGAGAAGAAGAAGGAAAGAAATTTAACATTTCAAAAATTAAAGCCGTTAAAAAATTAAAATTAAAGATTAAAAATTAAAAAATCTAAAAATCTAAGGTCTAGAATCTGAAACAGACAGGGCAAATAAATAAATAAATAAATAAATAAAAAAATAAAAATATATGGTGGAAAGAGGAACAAATAATGATGAGGGGAGAGACACATAGAGGAAAAAAGAAAAAGAAAAAGAAGGAGAGAGAGAGAGGGCGTCTGTTGATTTAGATCGGGAGGGAAGGAGGGGGGTGGTAGACATGCACGAATTAGGTGTCAAAAAACCGTCGAGTTTATAAATGTATTTTTCCAAGTGAACTGTAGTATGCGTGCGTGCAAACTGGGCTGATTGTTATATTGGTTGGGGCGGTGATAAAATGTGTCGCGGTTCTGGGTTTATATTGTCTTTATAATTTGTCTGGAGTTAATTTGAATAAATAAGTATATTCGTTAAATGTAACAGGAATAGTAGTAGTAATAATAATAATAATAATAATAATAATAATAATAATAATAATAATAATAATAATAATAATAATAGTAATAATAATAATAATAATAATAATAATAATAATAGTAGATACCCCTAATATTTGAGGTGAAATAATGAAAATAATAATAAATGAAGTATAATAAAAATACTAAAAAATACCAAAAAATATTAAAAATATATAACTAAAAGAATAACTGGAAAATGCTGGCGTTATTAATTATTAATAATAATAGTAATAATAATAATAATAATAATAATAATAATAATAATAATGATAATAATAATGGTAATAATAATAATAATAAAAATAATAGTTTAGGAAAGAAATAGAATAATTAAGGAATATTAGGAATCCTAGGGGGTAGTGATTATCATAATAATATTAGATAATGATAAGATAATGTTTGCCGATATTATGATATGGGTTAATGGTTGCAATAATGCTGATCATATAAAAATAGTGGTTTAACAGACAACAGTAATCAGAGTGGTAATCCCAGTAATCTTAACAATAGTAGTGATGATAGTGAAAAATTATAGAAGTAGTCATAATGGTGGCAATAACAATAATAATAATAATAATAATAATAATAATAATAATAATAATAATAATAATAATAATAATAAAGATAATAAAAATGGCAGTGGAGGCAAAAGTAAGGTAACGGTAAAACATGGCAATATTATTAATAATAATGCTACTGTTAATTTCATTGCTGCAAATAACAATAACTATGATAGTAACGTCAGACATGGTGTCACCACTGATAACAATAATTATCTTGATAAAAAGTACAGAAATGAAAAAAAGTACAGAAATGAAAAAATGAAAAAATGAAAAAATGAAAAAGTGCACGCACGCATACTACAGTTCACTTGGAAAAATACATTTATAAACTCGACGGTTTTTTGACACCTAATTCGTGCATGTCTACCACCCCCCTCCTTCCCTCCCGATCTAAATCAACAGACGCCCTCTCTCTCTCTCCTTCTTTTTCTTTTTCTTTTTTCCTCTATGTGTCTCTCCCCTCATCATTATTTGTTCCTCTTTCCACCATATATTTTTATTTATTTATTTATTTATTTATTTATGTATTTATTTATTTGCCCTGTCTGTTTCAGATTCTAGACCTTAGATTTTTAGATTTTTTAATTTTTAATCTTTAATTTTAATTTTTTAACGGCTTTAATTTTTGAAATGTTAAATTTCTTTCCTTCTTCTTCTCTGTCTCTACCCCTCCACTTCATTCTCTCCAAATATGATCTGAGGTTAAGATCGGATTCTAACTCTGCCTGATGAGATCTCAGTTTATAGTAACTGTTGATCGATAACATCGACATGCCAGTGTCGCAGATTTTGTACATGTCTGTGTAAATAAAATTATCATATATAAAGCTCTATTTTGATATTGAGCACTTTTTATAAACCCGGTTAAAATTCTCTGGATTACCACCCTGTGGATATTTTTCACCTGGATTATTACCATTATTATATATATATATATATAATTTATTTAGATACTGTATATTACATATTTCAGCAATGTACCGCGGTTTCATCCAAAAGGGCAGATTTAGACATCTTTAGTAAATTTCCGTGCCCAGTGGAATCATCAGCAAGCTGAAATGATTGTAGTCACGCCCGACAGGGAATGGCGTCAACAATGGCGTGACTACAATCATTTCAATGTCGGGCGTGACTACAATCATTTCAGCTTGCCGATGATTCCACTGGGCACGGAAATTTACTAAAGATGTCTAAATCTGCCTTTTTGGATGAAACCGCGGTACATTACTGAAATATGTTATATACAGTATCTAAATAAATTATATTAGCTCTCTTATATGATCGAGCACTTTATTTAGCTTCTTTTCATATACAACCTGACACACACACTCTCTCTCTCTCTCTCTATATATATATATATAATGCAGTATATTGCACCACTGCGACCCTGATTAAATTTCTATATATATGTGTATATATGTACACACACACATACACACACATTTATATATATATATATATATATATATATATATATATATATATATATATATATAGGTGTGTGTGTATATGTATGTATGTATATTGGTGGGCGTATGCGTGCATATATATGTATGTATGTGTTTGTATATATATATATATATATATATATATATATATATATATATATATATATATATATATATACCCTGTAACTATAACGAGCTCTCATTGATAATCAAATCATTTTAATACATCTCTCTCAAACTTAACCCTTATTTACTACTCTAACCTACTTTCCCGTTAGTTTCATTTTTCACACGTTTTGTCCACCACAGCACTTCATTTTCATGAATTATCATGTATCTCACCCCATGTATACATACATATGTGTCATATATATTGACTGTCGTGTGTAAGACCTTTTATTACTCTTTAAAAACCTAATGTGTGATAAACTAGCAGACTTATCCCCGATTCATTCTGATTAATCTTTGGGTTCTTGCGTCCAATGTATCAATTTCATGCCCACTCTTACTTGTTCACTACTCGTACTATCGCCCCTCTTTGTAGCCTTTTCCCCTCTTCCACCACTTTCTCCAAACTAGCTCATTAGGTGTGAAAGTAAAAAAGAGAAAGAAAATAAATAGAAATATAAACAGAAGAATAAGAAACATAGAAGAATGTGCCATCCACCCGTCATATTTCCACATCACCTAATGTCTTCTCATATGGTCCAATCAGACCATCCTTCTCTCATCCCATGTATGTGCCTTCAAAATAAAACTATTTTAATATCTTAATTTCTGAAGACGTTCACTAACAGAGCCAAACTGGTCAAAATCTCTTGTGGTTGTTTTTCTCCTGCACTTTAACTTGTTTTCCGTTTGTCATTTTTTTTCACACACACGGTATATATATATATATATATATATATATATATATATATATATATATATATATATATATATATATATATATATATATATATATAATGTAATATACTACGCCCCGCCTATTGAGTTCTGTTTGACAGCTTGCTAACATGCCCGCTGAATTTGGCATTTAGACGTCAGTTTACTCACAAATTTCCACGGCAATGCGTGCTAGCTGCAACGGTTAACGTTCCAACTACTGAGTCAAGAATGACATTCGTATTGAGGTTCGAATCGTGCAATCGGCAGAGATTGTCTCCTCCCATACTGATGATTGCAGGTTTGGCATGAAATACATGTGTATATGGGTCTAGTTGAAACTAATATTTATTTATAAATAATTGTATATATATATATATATATATATATATATATGTGTGTGTGTGTGTGTGTGTTCCCTCTCCCCCTCCTAACGACCCTATACCTTAACAGCTGCTACAACCGCCATCCACGTCCTTTCGCTCAAGTCGGCCGCTGCTCTAAGCTTGCGGGCAAAACTATTTATACTTGTATGATTTTTTCTCCAGACAATCACCCTGAGGAAGTCTTACAATAAAGACGAAACGTTGATGAATACATAAATAATATTTTTTTGGCTTTCTTTTTTCATTTTCCATTACGTCAGCACACACACACACACACACACACACACACACACACACACACACACACACACACACACACACACACACACACACACACACACATATATATATATATATATATAAATTAATCAAGTTCAAATATATATAACACAAATCCAACATTTTTTCAAAATTGCTCAATACTAAGTAAGGCGTTTTATAAAAGTAAGTAAACATTGGCCATATAGACAGTCACTTTCTACATAGACGACCAGTCACGGGTCGTCTATGTTCTTTTGTAAAATAGAACGTAATCTTTTTGTCACTTCAGCATTTATAAAACCATGATGTCTTCAACATTTTTTAATGGATAATGTCAAGTTTTCGTGAAGTTATCCAATGTGCACGGGGGCACACAACTAAGACATACACAGTTTTGATTTGTATTTGGCACACAAATCAAAACTATGGCAGATTCATCGGCCAATTTCCCCCCCCTCCCCCGAAACTAAGATGCTGATTCGGAGTATTGAAAGGATCTACCAAAGGATATCCAGACATAAGTTGTCCGTTATATTTAACAATACTTGCCTGCAAGAGAAGATGCTGCCCCCCCCATATATATATATATATATATATATATATATATATATATATATATATATATATATATATTACACCATAGTGCAGACATCATGATGTCATAAATGGTGATGTGACAAAAAGATTACACTATATTATAAAAAAACAAACAAAAAATGGTTCGATCATTCTACCGCTAATCTCACCCATGACGTAATCCAAGAGTAAAATACGCCCTAAGATGGAGTACACAAAACCGACTTCAAAACGTAGTGGTAGACGCTGCTAGTCTTTCTCTGCTCTATCGTTATTTTCATGGATGGTGCTCGACTGAGCTCCAATCTATGCCCCCTCCTGCTAAACATTCACAACAAAACCCCGTCTAGCTTTCTTCGTCTGTGTACCTAAAACTAAACGGAACTTCCATGAGCAAAGTTTCTTACCTAGAACTACCCGTCTTTGGAACACAATACCACGGAGCTGCTTCTCAACCGACTGCGATATGGTCGTTTTCAACTCGAAATTTCTGCAATATTCTGAACACATTTCCGTAGAATTTTTTTCAGTGGGGTCTCTGGGATTGTTTAAAATGACTTCAAATCTCCAAAACCCATCCTAACCAGTTTTCTACGACAAAACCACATATTCTTTTTGATTAATTCAACCTGGATTCACAATATTTTGATCACCTTCGACGCAGTTTCCACGGACTTTTAACGTTTCTCACACACACATATCCATTTTCTATTATCTCTCATATATTTCAAATTTTTAATTTTGGATAATTTCCTGCCAACTTATATATTCATGTAATTTGCTCTGATGATAAGATTCCAATCTTTGAAAACCTTGGCTTAAGGAAAGAAAAAATAAACATGCGTTTGTTGAATACACCTTGCATTGAACAACTGAAGATGAAATAGATTTGTCATTTTTACATTTTTTATTTATTTATTTTCATTTCTCTCTCTCTCTCTCTCTCTCTCTCTCTCTATACATATATATCTATATCTATATCTATATATATCTATATCTATATATATATCTATATATATATATATATATATATATATATATATATATATATA
>OY744525.1:10417552-10507552 GCA_963556195.1 Sepiola atlantica | reverse complement strand
TTTACGTACATTTACAAGAAATCCATGGACACGTGTTTCCGGCTATCAGCTGTCATCAGCATGGCTACCCTGGGCAAGGATCGAACCTACGATATTACTGTGTGCAGTCTGGTGTTTTGCCACTAGACCTCAAATACCTTGGCGATATATGTACGATTTTGTTATCGCCATAAAGTTACGTAGTTTTTTGTTATTGTTTTTACTGGCGATAGAAGGATAGCTTTTTACTTAGTGTTTTAAGAAGGGGAAAATACTTAGAAAAGGCTAAGCCTTTATCGCTAGTAAATACGATAACAAAAAACTGTATATATATATATATATATATATATATATATATATATATATATATATATATAAAGAGGTGTACTAAAAGCGAACTTTTAGGAAAGGTAAAACCCTATTGTGAAGAGTATACAGCTCAATATCCAGGATAGAGCAGGTAGAAATGAAGGAGAATGGAAAGGAATTAGAGAAAGCAAAAGCCAAATCAAAATTCAATTAAAAAGTTCAAAGCAAGGTATATTCCGCAAAAAGGCAATTTATTCAAGTTAAATTTATATTTATATATATAAAATAAGAAATGTTGTTCTTGTTTAGAAAGCATTGTTTATATGGTAATCTGAATTATTAAAAAAATAATAATGAGCAATTAGAACGCCATACAATGCATTTTAATTTTATTAACTTTTTTTTTCAATTTAATTTTCGAAGATATACTTCCTCGTCAGAATTTCAAATAAAGATATATTAAAATATCTTCGGCAATACTTTGTACAACGCGAAGAAGTAATGTCAGATAAGACTTCTATTCCTTACGTTGCCAGACGGAGAAACGCAGTCCCACGTTTGGTTTATGTCTTTGTTTATTGGTACTTTGTGGAATAGGTAATAGATTGGAATAAATTGTACAACTATTTACAATATTTCTTTCACATTATTTCCTGTTCTGCGCATACCTTCGTCTATACTGTCCAGATGTAATCTTCTTCTGACGCCATCAGATCTAAGCTTGTCCTTTAAAACTCACATTACAAATCCATCGTATGGTTCTTGTATAAAAGATTTTCAACGTTTTTGGTAAATTTGGTGAATGAATTGTGATGGTGAGTAATAGATATTTCAAAAGTAAATTTATTGATTGGTACTTTATGGGACATGTATTAAATTTGAAGATGACTATTTATTGTTTTTACATGTTTTCTCACTATGAACAAAATCTTGAACACTTTGTTGATTTTAGCTTCGACTAAATCTGCATGAGACTAAAATGTATTTTTGGGTGTCATTGTAGATTAACTGAAAATGTACTACTCGTACAGGGATTGAACTTAAAAGACTTTGTCGTTAAATACTTCCCTCTTCCCACCATTTTAAAACAATTAAAATAGGAAGGTGAACACATCGACCTTCTTCTTCTTTCGTGTGAATCAGATGATTCTGGTGTTGGCATTAGTTTCCCCGATGTTTTTCTAGTTAGAAATCTTTCTGGAAAGACATCGGGTACTTACGGGAAGGACCACGAAAAGGTTGCCAACATCCCTAAGTGAAAGTGGTACTGTGGAACCGACTGGATTCGAACTTGGAACACGCAGGTTACCAAAACTGTGTTTGACGGTTTTTAGAAATTGACTGCCAAACCTATTATCCCTATCCAGGTATTTATCCTTCTTTCACTCAAATCCACCCGTATCCCTTGCTCCCATGTTTTCTTTTACCTTCCCATGCCAATTCACCCGGTTACCTAAACTCTTCTATATATACTAACCGTCGTGGCCTTTGGACCTTGATTCCGTCGGTCTACGGTATTGTCCTGTGCCATCCTAGGAAGTCCACTTTCCCAGGCTTTGTCTTCTCACTCTTTGCGAAAGGAAGTTTGTTTATTGCTAATTGCCCGAGGTGCCCTTACCGGGAAATGTTTACGGGGCTGCGCAGGCACTTTTCAATCCCACTCTCTCGACCTTGTGTCACATCTTACTGCTGTGGGAGGTAGATAAATACCAAGCTCAGAGTGTAGTATCTGTTCCGATTGAGGCTACACTCCTTAGACTGGTACCGTCTTGGCCTTTGAATCTTAGTTCCGCTGGTCTGAGGTACTGTCATGTGCAGTTATAGGAGGTCCACACTCCTAGGCTTTGCCTTCTCACCCTTTGAGAAGGGAGTTTGTTTATTGCTAATCGCCTGATGCGCCCCTACCGGGCCATGTCGACTGCGCTGTGCAGGCATTTTTTTACGGTCAGAGTGCTATTCTTCCTCTAGAGCGCTGTCTTTTTAATCCCACTTTCTCCATCTTGTGTCACATCTTATCGTTGTGGGAGGGAGATAAATAGAAAAAAAATCTATATAAAACCCATAGTTCTTCTTCTTCTTCTTCTTCTTCTTCTTCTTCTTCATCTTCTTGTTCTTCTTTAATATCAGCAGCCAGCGGTTACGACTGACAATCTGGTTACGCTGCCCATGCTTACAAACAAAGTTCACAGACATACCGTATCATGATTATTCATAGAATAAAACATTCCATGTTCATTTTACAACCTTTTTAAGCCAATCATATCCGGCGACGTCTTTACCGAATGAGCTACACATTTTCTCTTATTAACTTCTACGATTTTATTTATTTCATCCTTGACTGGACGAACAATATTTACAAATTAAGCGAACGAATCGCAGTCAGTCTCGAAAATGGGATTTTGAGTCGGACAGATTGACATTCAATGTTGACAGTAGAAGCATTGATTTTTAAAACTTTTTTGTCAATCAATATTTGACGTCATAAGGTCACCGTGTTTACTAGACGAGCGGCATATAATCCGTTGAGCCTAGCTTTGATTGTTAAAATCAGGAAAGTGAGTTTGCAAAGCCAGTTAAATTTAAAAAATAAAAGAACACAGTCGAAAATTCGTCTTTTTTTGTTCGCTATAACTCCATCTGTCTCACTCTGTCATATTTCTTCTTCTTCTTCTTCTTCTTCTTCTTCTTCTTCTTCTTCTTCTTCTTCTTCTTCTTCTTCTTCTTCTTCTTCTTCTCTCCCAACTCTCACCGCCTCTTTCTATCTGTCGATACTTATCTTTCTCTCTCTCTCTCTCTCTCTCTCTCTCTCTCTCTCTCTCTCACACACACACACACTCTCTCTGTTCTCCAGCTATGGGTTAAATAGTATTAATACTCTGGCGATATTCCCTATAATTTATAATGAACTATTCCAATATCTTATTTTATAGTTAGTTTTATGACCTTTGATTGTTAATAAACGATGAGAAAGAGACAGACAGACAGACAGACAGACAGACAGAGCGAGCGAGATATATATATATATTTAGATAGATAGAGACATTTTACGCATAATGAGAACAATTAAAATGAATTTTTTAAAGACATAACTCAATCCTAATACCAATAAATATGTTATATATATATATATATATAATAAACATATTTTGAAAAACAAGAACAACGTAATTTCTTTTGTTTATTAAAAGAAATTATTTATTTATTCTAAAGACTTATAATATATATATATATATATATATATATATATATATATATATATATATATATATATATATAGGCAGCATCTTTTCTTGTTAAATTCAGAAAACTCTTAGTAGAAAATACCAAAATCTTAGAATATAGTACTAACAAATAAAAACTCCATATATTAGAAGCCCTATATATAAAAACAAAAAAAGCGTAATCAACAGAATTAACTTCAATACCAGCAATAATAGACTAAAATGTCTATAATGCTAACTATAGTTTCGTACTTATTATATAATTCCCGCCAAAACCATCTATAATACGAACACATGGTCTTTACCTGATTATCCTCATTCCCCTGAAGATGGACCCGGATGGGTCTAAAAGTACTTGGGACACAAATGGAAACTATGGCAGATTCATCGGCCAATTCCCCCTGAACCTAAGATTCTGATTCGGACAATGGAAAGGATCTATCTATCTATCTATCTATCTATCTATCTATCTATATATATATATATATATATATATATATATATATATATATATATATATATATATATATATATATATATATAGATAGATAGATAGATAGATAGATAGATAGATAGATCCTTTCCATTGTATATTTAACAATATATATATATATATATATATATATATATTGTTAAATATACAGACAACTTAGATTACGAATAACTACTATCACTTTATTGAATTTTTATTCTTTTTTCTTTTTTTCTTTTTTTAATTTTTAATTTTATATTTTATTTTATTGTTTTCGGTTTTATTTTTTTTTACTTTTATTATTATTTTTTAAATTTAAAATTCTGATGTCTTCATATTTTTGAACTTAAGTAATCTATATTATCCCAAATCACTACACCTCACCCTATGATGAAATAATTTTGATACTTCCTCATCGTTATCACTATTGTAATTACATACGCTATATTTAATTAGTTTTCTTGTCTTTATGGTACTTATCTTGTAAGTTTCTTGTATCAATACTAGAGCAGGTATAAATGTAAACAAATTGAACTGAGATAGATAGGAGCAATAATGAATGATATAAGCACCTTAGTTTTAATTATAGAAATATCGATGTTTATGTACATGTGTACGTGTTTGTGTGTGCATGCATACAAATGTCTGTATACAGATGTGTATGTGTGTGTACGTTGTCTGCGTGCATATATAATGATTTTATGTATATTTATGTTATATGTGTATGTATATGTACATGTATCTATAATGGTGTATATGTATATACATGTATGTATGGTTTATTTATGTTATATATGTATATATAACGGTATCTATATATACATATGTAGTGGTGTATATGTATGTATATATGTGTTTATGTGTTCATGTATCGATATGTGTGTGTGTTTATATGTATGTGTATATATGCGTATGTGTATGTATGTATACATGCGTGTATGTGTATAATTGGATCCAGATATATGCGTACGTATGCATATGGATACTTGAACTAATATCTTATATGTATAGGTATGTTTATACAGGTGTAACAGTTGTATATTTTTATTTTATTTTATATTTATTTCGTGTGTATGTATGCGTAGGTTAATGGACATATTTATACGCCTCTGTGTATATTTATATATGTACTGTACGAACATTTTCATGTATATGTGTAGGTAAGTATTTTATATAAACATATGTCTATGGTATATATGTGTGTATATGTGTATATCCGTGTATAGATATATGCCTATACATTTGTGTTTATTTTTATATATGTATATATATATATGTATGTTTATATATTTTATGTGTGTACTTGTGTGTCTATTAATTTTTGTGCACGTGTGTATTTTATATTAAGACTAGATATTTATGCTTGAAAATGTATATATGTGTATATATGTGTATATCCGTGTATGGATATATGCGTATATATATGTGTTTGTTATTTTTAATATATATATATATATATATATATATATATATATATATATATATATAAATATATATATATATATGTGTGTGTGTGTGTGTTATGTATGTACTTGTGTATCTATTAATCTGTGGACAAGTGTGTATTTTATATATTGACCAGATATTTATGCTTGAAAATGAATATATGTGTATATATGTGTATATATGTGTATGGATATTTGCGTATATATTTGTGTCTGTTATTCTTTATTTTTATTTTTTATTTTTTATGTATATATATATGTTTGTTTATATATGTACTTGTTTATCTATTAATGTGTGCACACGTGTGTATTTTATATATTGACCAGATATTTATGCTTGAAAATGAATATATGTGTATATATGTGTATATATGTATATAGATATTTGCGTATATATTTGTGTCTGTTATTCTTTATTTTTATTTTTTATTTTTTATGTATATATATATGTCTGTTTATATATGTACTTGTTTATCTATTAATGTGTGCACACGTGTGTATTTTATATAAAGATCAGATATTTATGCTTGAATATGTTTGTAAATAGATTAAAACTTTGAAGTGTTTAATGGAGAAGCAAGGAATCCAGCCTAAGTAGTTAATAAAATAATAGAAAAATGAAAGAATAAGAAGGCAGGTAATAAAAATGATAAAAAAGATAGAAACTAATTGAAAGAGTTAACAAGTAAAGTATGTAATCCGATACTAAATTATAAAAATATCTCACCCCCCAAAAGATTTATTTAAAGGGAAAGTTTTCCAAATTCATCTCACTTCTCTATCTTCTTTGGTCTGAAGAGGTTGACTATCTGTGAAGAGTACAACCGAAACATGTATGCACATATGTAACCAATAAGGTTTGTATAAATAAAAATTTATACTTAAGAACAGCTCTACTTGTTATTGAGCACTATTTATAAACACTGGAGTTTTAACGGATTTACATCTACAGAAACTAATACAATACACACACATATATATATATATATATATATATATATATATATATATATATATATATATATATATATATATATATCGTGGTTTCTCAATTGGTCCTATTATCTCTGAGGAGGTCTTCGTAGAACTGATGCGGTTTGCTACCATGTCTGTTGAATTCAGTTTTGATAATGTCATGTATCAGCAAATCGACGGCATTTCTATGGGGTCACCCCTTGGTCCTGCGTTGGCCAATATCTTCGTAGGTTTTCACGAGCATAATCTTTTGGTCCGTATCAATAAACCACTTACTTATTTTCGATACGTAGATGATACATTTTGCGTGTTTAACAATGAGTTAGATTCCATATTATTCTTTAATGCACTCAATCAATTACACCCAGCCTTAAAGTTCACTTGTAAGAGGGAACACAACTCTACCTTTCCTTTTCTGGATGTATTAGTGCATACATCTGATTCATTGTTTCTTACATCTGTTTACCGCAAACCTACATTTACTGGTTTATATTGTCACTGAGACTCTTTTTTGTCCCATACAAAGAAAAATAAATCTGATTAAATGCTTGGTTCATCGTGCCTTAAAGATTTGCTTTGAATCCCTGATTGATTCGGAGACTGAATTTATCAAAGAGGTGCTCGTTGAAAATGGTTACCCTCTCGATATTGTTAATTCTAATATCGTTACTAAGATCGCTCACTTTAACAAGCCTAAACTTTTTGGTCCTCCTAAATGTCCGGCGTACCTCAGATTACCTTGGTTGGGTAATATTAGCATAACATTTGCTAACCAAATTTCTGTAGCTGTACGTCGGTGTTACCAGGCATCTAATCATAGAATTGTTGTTTCTGCTCGACCTTTGCTCAAATCTATTCATAAGGATGTTCTCCCATCCCAATATATCAGCAATATTATTTATCAATGTAAATGTCGGTGCGATGCCGTATACGTCGGAAGAACAGTGCAAAGGTTTAAATCCAGAATAAAACAACACATCCCTCCTGCCATACGCCGGGGCCGACTAAATAACTTAAATAATTTAGTCAACACATCCGGGTCTGCTATTGCTGACCATCTTATAAATAGCGCCGAATGTGTGTCGACTTACACTAGTGACTGGTTTTCTGTCATAAGTATATCACATTCGTTATTCCACCTCAAAGTTCTGGAAGCTATATATATCAAGTCAATAAAACCCTCCTTTTGTAAACAAAAAGAAGTGGCTTTTAGGACTTAATGTGATCAACTTGTGACCCTCCTCCCCATATTTTTTTCTCATAAACTTTTCACTAGTTTTCATTGTAATTTTAAAAAGTTTTTAGTCGTATTTAATTACTTCCACGTTAATACTCTGATGAGTGTGGACGAAAGCCGGCTCAGTACATTCATGAATTAAAAAAAATTATTTCCTCTCGTTTTTATACTTGTTCAATTTGATTCTACACCCCCCAAGAAAATGTCCCAAACGTCCGTATTCCTCGCCGTTATTAAATTTTGTACCACGAAAAATTTATTTAAATATATATATATATATATATATATATATATATATATATATATATATATATATATATATATATATATATATATATATATATATATATATATGTATACACATATATATATATATATACATATATATATATATACATACATATATATATATATACATATATATATACATATATATATATATATATATATATATATATATATATATATATATAGGCAAAGGCCTTATGGAAGCAAACGTTGATTAACTAAGATTTAATAGATTTAATTAATTGAACCGATAATAACCATCACCATTTTCGAAGTTTCTTTCCAATGCTCTCACTGCTAAACATAACTAAACTTCCAATTAAAAGTCGTGCAAACGTAAATCCTACAAACAATTTCAAGTATTTCAAGTTTCATAAAAATATTCAAATTACCTTAATTTTAGGATACGATCTTGACGACGGCCATTTTGACGATTCCTCGAATGCCTCGAGTAAGACCTTTGTATCATGAGGCAAAAACGAATTTAATGTTTCGACCTCGATACAGATCTACCTCAATGGTCATTCTTGAATTGTGAGTCGAAGTAGAATTAATGGACCTAACCCCGATCCCGGTATTCTCGACCACCACCCGGACTTAGAGTTAGTGTTGTGATAAATAAAGGACGCTTTTTCGTAATTCCTTAATATGAAAAAAAAAACTAATTAGCGGCGATTTATGAGGCTGAATAAGTTCAAATCCCCCCAAATTGGTGACATGGCAACTTTTTGGGAGAAGGGAGATAACTCGGGACGAATATGACTAATCATATTTAACAGTTGTATCACGAGTTATCTTGTCTATGTCGTTTATTAATTGTCAGATAAGTTTGAAAGGCTTCACTAAAAACAAATTACTTGTTTGATTTCGCGATACTCTTAGAGATGACGCACCATGTTTCCGTGACTTCGCGTCGTCAACGTTCGGGCAGGTTACGGAAGCGCCCGAGAGTTGACGATACGAAATCTGTCAAACACTAAATTGAATACTGGCAGCCGATAAATTACGACGAAGAAAAGCAAACTAAAATACATATATAAAAATTAAAAATGAACAAAGCAACTGATAATTATTAGATTTTTTTGTTGTCAAATGAACCATTGTTATCAAATGTTTTTAAATAAAATATTTTTTGTTTGTGCAAAGTTTCAAAAGATGATTTTGTTTGATTTGTTAAGCAAATGTTTTTTTGTTTTTTTTATTTTTTTCAATATTTTTTTTTGTAAAATTAACCATTGTTATCAAATGTTTTTAAATAAAATGTTTTTTTGTTTGTGCAAAGTTTCGAAAGATGATTTTGTTTGATTTGTTAAACAAATATTTTTGTTTTTTAAATTTTTTGCAATGTTTTTTTTTTGTAAAAGGAGCCATTGTTATCAAATGTTTTTAAATAAAATGTTTTTTTATTTGTGCAAAGTTTCAAAAGATGCTTTTGTTTGATTTGTTAAACAAATGTTTTCGTTTTTTAATTTTTTTCAATGTTTTTTTTTGTAAAAGGAACCATTGTTATCAAATGTTTTTAAATAAAATGTTTTTTTGTTTGTGCAAAGTTTCAAAAGATGCTTTTGTTTGATTTGTTAAGCAAATGTTTTTGTTTTGTAAATTTTTTCAATGTTTTTTTTTAACATATTTTTCAAAAAACACAATTAGTTCTTCGGGTAATTCAACGAACTGACAGAGATTATAAAAAATCATTTTTTTTTATTGAACGGCTGTTTTGTTAATAGTTTCGTCAACTCTCGGGCGATTCCAAGATCTGCTCGAACGTTGACGACGCGAAGTCACGGAAACATGGTACGTCAGCTATAAGAGTACCGATTTCACTCAAGGTTGGAATAATAAATTTGTTTATGAGTTTTTGAGTTTGCACAAAATCAAATGAGAGTCGTAATTAAATTTATTTAACAGTTGAACCTTGTAGAGAAGCACCAACTCTTCGTGTATGATAAACGAATTAGAATACAAAATGGGTGGATGGAACGCGTCTGCTTATCCCACGATTAAATCAAAATCTGAACCCAGAAAAAAATCAGAACATAAAAAAACTATTAGATTTATACTCGGAAGACACAAAAGCAATGGTTGTTGTTTTAAGGATGTTCTTTTAAGTATATCATACTTGGAAAGCGGTGTAGCTAAGATTTATGTACCCGAAGAAATATTTGAACCTGGTGATGTTGGTAGCAGTAAGAGGACTTGACGCGCGAGGGGATTATCTCCCCCAACTTTGTCTATCATATTAGTAATCAGAAAGAAATAGGTGAGCAAATTAAATATCTAAATTGTTGTGACCCTGTTTAGGGGCCGAAATGAAGACACGGAACACGGGGTTAGGTGAACAATATATATTGAAGAAAAGATATGTACAGAGAACAAGAGAAGTGGTCTATCAGTCCTGACTGCCAGGGTAACCTGGAGTTCAATCCGATTACTACGAGAAACCTAAATGCTTCCAGTCTTTTATTAGGAATGGACGATTCCGACTGTTCGTCATATAGGTACGACACCATAACATAAATGTAAGAACGATTTGAAATATAAGTGTTTCTTCCTCAGACACAACCCAATGATGATGATAAAAAATGACGAAGAACAAGTTTCTATAAGGTTTTGTTTATTACTCTATCCAAGGAATCAAAATTGGGGATGTCTCATTAAAATTTATATATAGGATTAGGTCTTTTTTGTTTTTATATCTAATGTTGTGCTACATATTTTGAAATCACATTTTGTCTATTTGTAACGTCACATGGCACGAATAAGCCATTTATAACGTTCAATGAGAAATCCTTTCGACTCAACCGATTGTCTGTCGTCTTCTTATAGGCATAAACAACTGTAGTATTGTTGACACGTAGTAGTTAGTCAGCTCAATGTGTAGTTACGTCTCTCTGCAGAAGTTACAGTAGTAGTCGTAGTATTGATCTTGATATTTTCTCTTTTCTTTCGCTGTATCTGTAATAATGGAAGCAATTAAAAAGACCACCAACAACACCAGTATTTGCTCTAGGCTGCATATTATTTTCATGTTGATGTATTTAGTTTTTTTACAGCAAGTTTATCTAAATTGTTGCATTTAAACAGCCTTCCCTTGTAGGTGTGGGCGAAACACCCGAAAAGTACGTCGGTTCACTTTGACGTTCGGCACCCAAGAGACGATTTATCTGGTTTCTTTGCTACGTCGACTTCCGGCCATGGCGTAACTTTCTGTACACGTCAGCTTGACATATAACTTAATCTTTAATAGGAAATACATTTTTCTTACTTAATCTACTTTACTTTGAAAATTTCGTTTTCAAAACACCCTCGACCTAATTTTGCTATATGTGGTAGTAAAGTGTTTTGAGTGTCAGTTAATGGGTGTTAATCTTAAGTAGATTGTTGTGATTAGACTCTTCTTATATATTCCCCCAACACACATATCCTCTCTGATGTTTGACGTTAAAGGGAACGGACGTCTTTTTCGAAGTCTTTCTACCACCCCCAACAGGGGAATGACCAGAGTATGGTGTAAAAAAGAAAGCCTGAATAAATCAACAAGAAAATAAGATGCGGCTCAGAGCAAATAATTGAGTTATTTTTTTGTTATTTTGTAATCGACTCCATTATTATAGCCACAAGTAGAAATAAAGAAAAATATCAACGGTTTATCTCGGCAAGCGACGCGCAATCACTTGGGGTCATAAGGATTCATGATCTAACGTAATGTTACATGAGTAATTCGATTTTCATTGCAACTGTCAACTTGTTCAAAAGCAGGATGGATTAAAAAAAACTATACTAATATGAAAATTTCTCTTCGTTCATGATAATATGCATTGTGATATGGAATACATTTTATAATTAATAACTTTTACTGGGGTATTTGACAATGAATCTATTCTTACGATTTTTGCTTTGTTTCTGGTGGAAATATGTCACGTTTTGGGATATTGGTGTTTATTTGTATTTTTGTTGGGCACGTACGAAGAATTCTGTTATGAAGAAGACCCAGTGTTTAAAAAAAAGTGTTCATTATATAACTTAAAACAAACACTGTCTTGAAACAGCAGAAAACAATTATAATACTTTTATGTATACTCTTTATTTTGAACATGATATGGAAATGATTTAAATCGTTAAATATATATATATATATATGTGTGTGTATGTATGTATGTATGTATGTATGTGTGTGTGTGTGTGTTGATTTTCTATTTGTAGGTCTTTTTGTGTGTTTAATAACTAATTTTGGGATATTAGTTCTGTGAACTTTTGCTATTTCTTGTAATCTCTATTTTCACCCACATTTTTATTTCATCAATAATTTTGTTTGCTTTACGACATGTCACTTATAAAATAGGGAGGTGATAGTCGATAACGACGCGGATTGACGATCTGGGTGTGCCAAGTTCGAAACCAGCCGGTTCCACAGCATCACTTTCACTTAGGGATGTTGGCAACTTTCTCGTGGTCCCTCCTGCCAGAATCCCGACAACAGAATCAAGTCGGTCAACAAGGTTTTAACTTGTTGATTCATACGAACTTAAAAGGTCCCAAGTGTGCCCCATTATTTTGCACCTGTCCTGAAACAGGTATACCAGCTAGTAAGTAGTTTCTTCTGCTAGTCTTTCTCCACTCTATCTTTATTTCCATAGATGGTGCTCGTCCGAGCTTTAAACTCTGGTTCATCCTTGTAAGAGATTCACAGCAAGAACTCGTCTTGTTACCACAACTGCAAAGAACTTTCCTTTCTCTCTCTGTGTGTCAAATATCAAGCGGAATTTCCCTGAACAGAGTTTCTTTCCAAGAACTTACCATCGTTAGAACACGTTGCTACAAGATGTTCCCCAAGGTTTGAACATCTTCAAATCTAATGCCAATGAACACTTGTCTCAAACCAACCCCATAAGTCATAAAATTTCATTAATTTTATTCGTTATTTTCAATCCTCTCATAATATTCACCATCATTCAACTGGCAATCGAGCCATCTCATTAACACTTTATACTCGAGTGGCTTTTACCCTGCAATTCATACGGAGAGAGAGAGAAAGAGAGGGTAGAGAGAAGAAGATAGAGAGAAAGAGAGAAACAGAGAGAGAGGGGGGGCGGTGAGATAGAAAGAGAGACCAAATACAACCAAACCCACAGATATACACACAGACGAATAAGCATGCAAAAACACACACACACAGACACACAAAGACAGACGATATAAGAAACACAAAAACTGACACTCACAAACCAATACACTCAACCAAGAACACATTCAACCTACACATGCAAACAGCAGAAAATAAAAACACACGCACACGGAAATACGACGGGACATAGACGTAAACATAGGCATTAAATTACCCACGGTATAAAAACATGTCGAATTCCAACATATGTAATAAAAGCACATTTGTTTGACTAAAACTAAGTCTCTAAAAAAGACATTAATCTGATTTGATTTCATTTCCGATTTTATTGACTGCAAACTCATCGTAATTGGCAATAGATTCCGTTACAAATGGGCTCGTTGCGCAAATCAGACGAACACATGACGACACACAAGCAGACCGCCGACCAGTGATACCGAAGTCGCAGATCAGAACAACCTTACAGAGTTTTCAAAATTACCCGTTTTTTTTTTCAATGGAATTGAAGTAAATATTCCGTATCATATTAGCAAGCACCAAGTGACGTTATCCTCGCACTATCACGTGTTTTCGGTTTCTCCAACATAATACATTTTCTACCACCCAGCTTGAATTTGATAAAAACAAATCTCTTAACTCCTTTCTTTTCAATCAATCTTGATATTTTCATAACTACTCGATCATGTTTTATAAAAATTGAAGCGCCGATTCTGATAATCGCCCTGGATATGTGGCTAACATTTTGATTGGATATATCAAAGATTTTTTAAGTTATTTTAAAATTGCGGTTTTCTTTGTCTGCCACGTGTAAGTTTAAATAACATTTTCGTTAGACTGTCATTCTTGAGTTTTAAATATCAGTTTCATTGTTAAACGCGTAGATTGAATGGGTTCAGCTTAAAAAATTCACTTATTATGTGATTTACGTTTTCGTAGCTTTTTCTCGCAGAGTCTACAGTCACTGTTTTCCTGGGGTTTGTCTATCCTGTTTTTTATGTAATTCGTTCTGCTTGCGTTGTTTTGTACGTCTGTCAGTCGCAATTCCGTTTCATTGTTCATATGTCTTTTCTCTAGCATGTCCATGTGCTTTCGTATATTATTTAAAAAAAATTATAAATCGTCTATTTAACTGCTTCTCTATCCATCTATCTTTTCTTGCGTTTTGCTCCCCGTTTCGCTGCTTTCCTACATTGATTATTTTTCGCAATGCTTTTGGCGACGGTAATCAGCCCTTCTGTAATTTCTTTGTTGTATTTATCTAGCTCTTTAATCGGATAGTGCACGCACTATTTGACACTTAACAATCGACTTCCCTGCTTTCATTTTAACATCGAGTCGGTAAATATCATCTTTCAGCTGCATGAGTTTTCAGGTTCTTTAACTCAAATTTGGTGTAAAAGTCAGGCATAGATTTTGTTTATTTCTTGTTTTTGTTGTTGTTTTTTTTTTTCTTCTTCTTCTTCTTCTTCTTCTTCTTCTTCTCCGTTAAGCTCGAACTACAGCTGGGTCCTCAATAATGCGGGTTTGTCTCCACTTGACGCGATCACAGGCTTGGTTCGGGTGAAGGTCGCTTTTATCAAAAGTTGACTCAATTGAAATCATAGAGACTATCTTCCCCCAAATAAAAATTTCATAGAAATTATAGATAAAGTTAGGATAGCATCGATCTGCCAGTGTAGCAGACTTTGTACATGTTTGAATAAAAAAAACATTCATAATACAGCTCTATATTTTATTGAGCACTCTTTTATAAGCCCGGTTTGATTCCTTTTGGATTTCTACCCTTTGGATTTTTATACTACCTGGATTACTATCTCTCTCTCTCTCCCCCTCTCTCTCTCTCTCTCTCTCTCTCTATATATATATATATATATATATATATAGATATATATAGATATATATATATATTATAGAAGATTATATCAACATGGTACCTGAGGTTTCAATCTGGGAGAGTGTGCTCAGACTAAAAAAATTTACAATGTTCTTTTGAGTTTTATTTATATTTATAAACATCTGACGGGCTCTCTTTAGCCATATTTAATCTTAAAGTAAGTCATTCTGGAAAAAATTCGCTATTTAAAAAAATATATATTTATTCTCGATCACGGTAGTAACAAATGGTAGTGGTAGAGATAGTTGGGGTCCTTTCTAAAAGAAAAAGTTTGCAAAATTAATTTTCAGAATAAATTAGATTTATTTAATCTTGGGAAGCAGGATTATTATTCTTTCCCCTTACTTTCCTTTTTCTTAATGTATGCAAGGCGTCTGCCCATCTAATCATCGGCATTGTCCTCAGTCACCTGGCGGCCACTTCTAATGCAAAGGCGAGTTTCGCGATGGTGTAGTTATCGGCTTTCAGCACATGTCCGAATCATCTGAGTCGCCATTCCTTCATCTTGCTCTCAATCGATGCGATGCCGTAGCGCTTTCCAATGTCCAAATAATCTGAGTCGCCATTCCTTCATCTTGCTCTCAATCGATGCGATGACGTAGCGCTTTCCAATGTCCTTATTGCAGATGTGACCGAACAGTGTAAGTCCAGACATTTTGGTTTCCATAACGGCGCAATCACTGATAATGATTCGTGTGTAAAAACTCCTAATAATAATAATAATAATAATAATAATAATTAAGAACACGATACTACTTGTGTGACTATAGATCACGGGGGGGGGGGGCGAAGTCCCGAACGGTGGGGGTTTAATGATTCATCAAGACACACAAAAACGGTCCAAAATAGGATGGACAATCAACAAGGAGTGGCCTGTTTCTATTGTTTAGAGGCGAGGATTTGTCAAAGACAAAAAAGACCGGAGATGAGATATTTAGGAATGATAGGGGTTTACAGGAATTTTGACGACAATAAGTTAGTTTTACAGCAGGCAAACGGTTTGCGGCAAAACTTGACGAGTTGGGACTCGGAGGAAAGAGATTGAGTTTAGTGTCAGTTTCGAGGGTGAACAGATCAAACCGAGCAAACGATGAGATGAACTGATCAACCTAGTGGCTGTGGTGACCTCGACAGAACAACTATCGGAATGTCAGCGTTAGATGAGAGCAGATCGCAGGAAGAGCTCGGCAAAGATTTAGCAAGTAATGCGATGAGATGACGACTTGAGTAACGACAATGTGGGTCTCGACGGTCCGCGACGGTGTCACACACACTCATAGTTTCAACTAACTTATACACAATGTATATGAGTTTGTGTTCTTTCTTGTGAATTGCGTTGCTTTTATTTGTTTTGTAAACTTGTAAACCAATGCTGGGCCCTCGACGATTCGTCAGTGGATAGACGACTCGGCTTGAACGACGATGAAGACAAGAAGAAGGCCACAAACACACAGCGTTAGGGGTGGACGGTCGTCGAAAGGGGCAGCAGGGTTCTACATTTGAATAAATTTATAAGAAATATATAATAACCGTATTCCCCCCTCCCACAAAAAGCGCAGTGTCGCGTACATCGGCAGTTTCAGGGAAAGTCGATTTGTAGGGGTTGATGGGATTGAAAAGTTTGAGGAGAGATAGCACCATTCCAAATCCGACGTGAATGGTACTGGAGATCCTGAGGATGTTCAATGTCACTCAGATTCCAGGGAAAAAAACACCGACTATTATCAGTGAGAAATCATTGGTAAATTGTGAGTTGCCATGGGGATGGAGTAGAGAGTACTGGGAATATGGGGAGACTTGCGTTCACCCAGACGTCAGAGAACAAAACTTTTTTTTATCAGCAAGTGATTATTAGTAACGACTGGTGAGCTTTAAAATGTTATATTTTGATCAATTTGAACGTCCTGTTGGCTTCACAAATATTTAAAGAATGAAATTTATTCTTATTTCCCAATTGAAAAATTTGCCTCACACCACCACACACTGTGCACTGAAAAAGCTCCCATTCACAGAAATATTTTATTTATCCATTTAATCTATACATATAAAGAGAAGTCAGTCAGATTTTAAAAGTCAGACCCAAATAGCAATATATCTTAAACGTTTCTATTTCATTCCGACTAGCCTATTTTTTCGTTAAGTTTTCAGCACTATGCTATTTACACGAATATATTTTTTTCAGGCCAGTTTTTTCTGAAAATATTTATTTCGGTTAAGGAAGCTTTTTGAGTAGAGACATACTTTAGAAGCACAAACCAAACGATACGGTAATATTTAAATTATCTTTTAAACTATTATTTACAAAATAAATCATTAATTAGGTTATCTGTGTAGTAAAGTTTCACTTTTTAAACAAATATAGTGATACTCATTTTGTACGGTCTTGCTTCAGCTTACTTTTGCAAATGGCTTCCTTAAGAACAGATTTTACAGAAACCTTCTAATTAGTTATTTTTTGATTTCTAGTTTTACTTAAAAGTCAGATGCATCCTAAGATGAGGTACTATTACCACATCTGGGCAGGTGTCGCTCAGAGCACTCTTCCTTGCCTTACAGCATACAAAAGCGACTTTGCAATCTAGTGGAGGATGATCTCTTCTGTTCTTTATAGCCCTTTCCCACAGAAGAGACACTGCTAGCGTTTCTCTGCTCTAGCATTACTTCCATAGAAACTGCTTGATTGGCAATACCATGAAACTGCAGTAAAGTGTTAATTTAAGTACAATTTATTTTCATTTATTATGAGTAGCGGTAATGTTGCGTAAATGCAGTAAAGTGTTCAGTTAAATACAATTTATTATAACTTATTATGAAAGTGATATTACAGTGAAACTGCAGTAACGTTTTAAGCAGTAAAGTGTATAAAAATGTATAATTTATCATAATTTATTATGAGGGTCAGTAATGCCGTGAAACTGCAGTCAAATGTTAAGCAGCAAAGAAATAAAATAACAATAAAATTGATTATGATAATAGGTAATGCCATGAAAGTGCAGTAATGTGGTAAGCTAGATACATCATCATCATCATCATCATCATCATCATCAGCATCAGCATCAGCATCATCATATTTAAAATGTACTATTATTATTTTTCTAGTTTCTAGATGTAAAAAGGCAAAGATAAAACTTCTATTAATGTATAATTAACATAAGTGTTATCTCTGGTTTTTAACATCTTATTTATTAATTCAACCATAATATTATGTAATAAGGTACCACTTAGCGAAAACGAAGAGAGCAGTGTCGGCGGCTGCATGTTTTAAATGTAGATTTCAACCGCTGTAGTAAACTTGGGCTTGTTGTGAGAAACTACCGGGTTCGATCTCAGCTTGAAGTCCATGCTTGTCTAACAACATTGAACAGGTATGAAACAGCGAAATACTCTGTCCGTGAAAGACCACATACATTTCTATCTCTCTCTATATATCCTATTTTTTAAAATTATTTTACTTCAGTGTAATGTCTCAAAAATTAAAGGGGTCTCTTTCTGGGGCTCACATTTCATATCTATGAAATCAGAGGGTTAAACTAAAAGTCTCCTTTAAATCTGAAACGTTAAGTTCGTAAAAAAGTAAAGAAGCGTAATTTTCCTTTACCAAATTTACAAGTCAAATATGTTGTAGTATATATTTCTTGTGGTCTCTTGGTCTAACCGGATTCCAGGACAAGAATTCATCTAGTCTGGTGGAGTATCCAGGGAAGTGCTGTTACTAGAAGCAACATCACATGGAGAAAGTTACAAGCGAGTGTGTAGCAATACCGAGAAGATCTTATTTGGGCTTCGAATACTATGTTATTCTGAATATTTGGTCAGGGTTTACTGGTAGGGGGGGGGAGTATCCTTATGCCACATAGTGTCTAGTAGGCATTCGAATTCTCTTCAGAAATCACTCAAATTTAACCCAGTAAGCATCTGAATTCTCTCATGTGTGTTTTTGTTCGTACGTGTGTGTAGTAAAGTATGAAAATATATTCAAAGCAATTAAGTTACACAGAGGCGTCCGCGTTTTATCCTCGCATGAAATCGTTACGCTAAATGTACCCAGTCAGAGAATGGTTATCACAATGCAAGAAATGGAAATATGGCGACATATTTTAATGTCTTGCATCGTGATAGCCGTCTATGACTTCTCTATATAAATATTTTAGGCAATGCTTCAAGCAAACTTCATCTCCTTATATATATATATACATACATACATACATACATACATACATACATACATACATACATACATACATATATAGATATTAAAAAAGATGGCTGGTCTCAGTCAGGACAACAAGTGCAGGTTTTGCCACACTGAAGTGGAGAGTGTGAGCCGCCTGATATCGAGTTGCAAAATCATGTTGGCAGATGGCTCCTATACAGCACGACATAATGGAGTGTGCAGATACCTCCACTGGACCATCTGTAAGAAACTGAATATCAGATGTAGCAGCAGGCATTGGGAACATCTACGTGAGAGACTGTGGGGAATGAGACATACACCATCCATTATGACCATGAAATCCCAACAGCTACCTATCTGGAAAACGCAGCCGTCAAACCTGACATTGTAATATGGAACAAGAGAGAGAGAGAGAGAGAGAGAGAGAGAGAGAGAGAGAGAGAGAGAGAGAGAGAGAGAGAGGCAACTTTGGTTGATGTCAGTGTCCATAATGATAAAATAGAGCTGAAAGGGAGAAAATAACAAAATATCAAGGTCTAATGTATGATATGATAAGAAACTGGAACCTCCAAGAGATCTCCATCATTCCAGTTATCATAGGAGCCACTGAACTCATGAAGAAGAACTTGAAAAAGTATTTAGCAAGCATACCTGGTGAACCAAGTGCAAGAGAAATCCAAACAACTGCACTCAAGGGAACAGCCAGAATCCTGAAAAGAGCTCCCGGTTGGAGTCTGTAAATAGCGGGTGATCGTATGGCATTTGGAAGAATGCCCCGTCCCCAGCAAATGAATGAAAATAAAAATAAAAAAAGAGAATATATATATATATATATATATATATATATATATATATATATATATATATTTATAAAATACAGAAATTCAATGTAACATCAGTACCGTCGGTCTCAAAGCGGGTGGTTGATCCCGATTATCGTCAGCTGATAAACATATTCAGGAATGGTGGAACATGACGTGACCGAATAAGTTCCACCATTCCTGAATATGTTTATCAGCTCACGATAATCGGGATCAACCTCCCGCTTTGAAACCGACGGTACTGATGTTACATTGAATTTCTGTATTTTATAAATAAATATTTACGCTCTTAATCCTTCGAAATCTCGGATTTCTTAATTAATTGAGCACTCTGCTGGATTTTTCCTGCCCTACCACACAGTATATATATATATATATATATATATATATATATATATATATATATATATATATATATATATATATATATATATATATATATATCTGTGTATGTGTGTTTGAAGTGTGCGTGAATGTATACTAGTATGTATTCAATAATGCCGTAATAGATAATTTCGATAATACATTCGATGGGGGAAGAAGGCTTACGTATATGACAGTGTAGTCAGACGCGATTCTTGATCGACAGATCCGTGGACAACACACGAGCGAAAACTCTGCCTTCCTTGACTATCCTACTATGCCTGACAGCACACTAGCTAAGTAAACTGATACATATATATATATATATATATATATATATATATATATATATATATATATATATATATATATATATATTTATATATACACTTGAGATTAATCCCTATCAGAGTAACGTTGTTATCTGATTGCCGAAACACCTGTGCGACCTGAAAGAAAATACCGAAAATATTCGTATATATATATGTGTACAGAGACGCACACACCTACACCCCACACCCCCACACACATGTATGTATATATATATACACACATTAATGTATATATCGTATGTGTGCGTCTGTGTGTGAGATGAATATATGAAGCAAATACAATCTGGGTAGGTAGCGGATTATTGTGTCAAATTTCATGTTCTCAGGTCTGATAGCCTAAAACTGTTATCAGACACAGGCTGACATACAGACAGAAGGAAAAGATAATACGTGTCACAATTTGTTATATATATATATATATATATATATATATATATATATATATATATATATATATATATATATATAACTTAGATTTAATCTGTATATCTTATTCAATTTATATGATATATCACGCACGCTTACGTATTCTTATGCATTATATATATATATATATATATATATATATACATACATACATATATATATATATATATATATATATATATATATATATATATATATATATATATATATATATATATATATATATATATATAGTTCAAACTGTGTTTCATTATCATTCAGCTTTTTTGGTGTTTTCGCGCGTTTCAAACTGATTAATCTGAATTACTTTATTAAGTCGGATTAAGTGGGATTAATTCGTCTGATAGCTTCTAATATTTGCAATATAATATACGCATAAATAGCTACATGTATGTATATATATATATATATATATATATATATATATATATATATATATATATATATATTGTTTCATATATTTGGACACTCTATTCATCGCATTAAATTATATCGCTCAGATTACGTGTTCTTAACGATAACACCGAATGGCGCCAAAAACATAAAAAGTCGGGCGATGCTAAATTGGCTATCTTGTAAAATTAACGTCTTAGCTGAAAACCTTTTACATATATGATATGTAAAGAAATGTTCCTGAGGTATAATACAGATTGGTGCATGTGTGAAACTGAAAATAAAACAATACGAGATTAAGCATTAAATCAGCTCGCGATTTGCGGACGATTTAAAATGGCAACTAATTACACGTGTTAATGCAAGAAGAGAACTCTTGCATTTCAGCCTTGTGTCATACATGCAGAAAACCAAGTTGCCGTCATTATTACAAAAGCATATGAAAGTTCATAATTATTATCCATACCTTGTTAACAGCTTATTATTGTTCCCCTGACGTGATCCTTACAGACTGAAGGGCCGTCGTCCTGAGATTTAAGCTCCTCATTTATATTTTCAAAAAGGACTATGTTAATACAAAACTGTTGGAAGACAGAGAAGGTTTACTCGACTTGATCTTCGTTCGAAATCATTGATCAGTGAGGTGGAGAAAGATAGAGAGAGATATCGATAATCAGTGTTTAATCCTATCTTGTCAGCGCATTTCAATTTAACATGTTGACACGTGCTTTCAGAGAACTAACCGTCTTTCTCTCTCACTCTCCCTTTGAGCCATGTGACGTCAGCTTCGTTTCTATCAATTCTCACAGTTTAGTAATCCTAACCTCCAGTTAAGCAAGGTGACCCCGATTGGAGATTCATTTCCTGTTATTCTCAACTAACCAAGTCATATACTTGTGGATTTACTCGCCTAATATTTTACGGAACATGCAAGTGCTCTTTTCTTTTCCGGCGTTCGAGAGAAAAATAATTCTGTCCGTACAGAAAAAAAGCATACTGACACTGGTCATAGAACCGCGTCAATAATATATTCATAACTAGCTCAACTTACGCGGCGTTTCCCGAGATGCAGTGAAATAATTTGGGTTTTACATTTTCATTCGTTGCACATTTTTTAAACTTAAGGTAGACAACTCCTATCATATTCTTTAATTCAAAATGAATTTTACCCCTTGCTGATCTTTATTCGTAAGTGATTATTTGAAGCTGTTTTATATTAGAAGTTGTCTGAGCAAGAGTAAATAATTTTTGAAACAAATTGTAGTTAAGTACGTTAATTGTAGTTAAGTACGTTAATTGTAGTTAAGTACGTTATTATATAATCAATAAAAAAAAAGAAAATTGCTAATTAGAAGCAAAGTTTGATTTTTCAGATTAAATGCTATTTGGGTGTGGCTATGAAAATCCGACTAGATAACTTTGTATCTTGAATATCATTACACCCAAAACAAACGATATAAGAAATAAAACATTTTCACAAACATTTTCAAAATGATATAAATTTTCCATAAAGGGAGGAATGTCCGCGCCACTTGCCTACCCAACAAAAAACAACTTTAATAACGTTTTTTCTATGTTTATCATGAAATCGTCGTCCAAACTACACGGGTTTCCAGCGCCTATTTACAATTTGACATGAGTAGAGTCGCCTGATGAGAAGATTCTATTCGGATTTCCGAAACCTTGCGTAACGATTTATGTCAATAAAACACAAGTTTCTCAAGTTATTAGTTTATATATTGTGATGTAGGGGCGCTTCAAGCGATAACCAATAAACTAATACCTTCTCAAAGGGCGAGAAGGCAACGCCTGGGAAGGTCGACCTCCTTGAACTGCACAGTACAATTCCTAAGACCGTGGAATCAAGGCCCGAAGTCCAAGACGATACTGGTCTGCAGGGTGTAGTATCCTTCGGAACAGATACTACACTTTAAAGTATTTATCTTCCTCCCACAGCGGTAAGATATGACGCAAGGTCAGGAAAGTGGATTTGAAAAGCCAGCGTCCTCGAGAAAAACCAGCACTATGGCATTCCCCGGTAGAGGCGCCTCAGACGATTAGCAATAAACTAACCCCTTCTCAAAGGGTGAGAATTTATTTAGGCTGGTGCATTCTTCGGAAACATTAATTTCTATATTAAATGAAAATTATATCCCTCGGAATGCACCACACTTTAGACATAACGCCCGTTGTGGAAGGGCGGAAGGTGGGGGGGGTCGGAGGTCTTTGTGACATTTAAAGTCAGTGCCCGTCGGCATTCCCCGGTAGAGGCGCCTCAGGGGATAGCAATAAACTGACCCCTTCTCAAAGGGTGAGAAGGCAAAGCCTGGGAGGGTGGACCTCCTAGAACTGCAGAGTACAAACCCACAGACCGGCGGAATCACGTCCCGGAGGCCAAGACGGTACCGGTCTATAAGGGCGTAGTATCCATCGGAACAGATACTACACTTTCATCTCAACCTGGCTGAACTAAAGACTTATTATTTTTAGTAATAGCAGAAGAATCTCTCAACAGATAAGTCACAATTTATGAATCAAAGTAGAATAAATAATGGTAATGGTTGTCAAACAACGGCTCACGCGTACGTCTAGTATATATATATACACACACGCGCGCATACACACACGCATATATATATATATATATATATATATATATATATATATATATATATATATATATATATGAGTTTTGTATTATGTATCCGACCTTAGACCAAAAACATATTTCAAATACGTGACGGGGGTTGGGACCCTAATCCCCTTCAAAGTAGGCTCCTTGTGCTTGCACAGATTTAGCCCACCGATCCATCCACTGTCGGAAACACATCTGGAAGTCTTCTTTTCGAATGGTGTTCATCTCCGCTGTCGCGTTAGATTCAGCAGGTGTTTTGAAAAGATGCGATGGGTGTAACAGAAAGGAGTGCTTCAACCGATTAAAAAATGGCCGCACACCAGCGGAGAGTGACGAGCGTTCTGGCAGGCCCCAAACTGCTCGGAGTGCAGTCGTTGTTGAGAGAGTGCGAAAAAAGAGATAATGTGGAACGCGACGTCATGTAGATATGTGAATCTAGCACAAGTTTTAATTCTATCATAATTAGATTTGGGCGTGTAAAAATAGAATGAGCAATAATATGGAAAATTCCATTAAAAGTTAAAAGATTAGAATTAGGGCTACGTGTCAGGATATGACGTCATGAAGAGGAAGTCTGAAGTGACACGTACCGATGAGGGAAGCGAAATTTTACTTTTTGACAGGTGAACACATTGGATTCGGACGTCTTTTACCAAGTCTTTGAATTCGTTCTCCCCCCCCCCCCCCTCTGGAATCGGGCGATGAGTGGCTTATGTGATATGTAACTTTATGGTGCTGTAAAAAATACTCATTTGGAGAAGTTAGGGTTAGGGTTTTAGTTATGGTTATGGTTAGGGTTAGGGTTAGGGTTAGAGGTTAGGGTTAGGGTTAGGGTTAGAGGTTAGGGCTAGGGTTAGGGGTAAGGGTTAGGGTTAGGGTTAAAGAAATATGTTACTGGCGTTTTTTTTATTAGTTACCTTATTAGAGAACCAAAGGAAAGACGGAGACAAGTAAACTACTGCTGCTCAGATTATAAGGACAACGTAACAACAACGGAAAACTAGAGAAAGAAATAGAAAGGCGCCACTACCCATTGAGCCGACTACTTACAACGCGTCAAGGAGTGACTCGCCTGTTTTCTGTCAACTAGAAAACGATTACAGGCAATCGATTACGGGTCGAAAGGATTCGCCATCTAACGTTACAAACATCTTATTAGTGCCAAGTCACGTGACATGATGTCAGCCAGGGTTCAGTGTGCGTTAAAAAAAGTACTACGTCCATTTTGTTTAGCGGATGGAGACATACTTTTATTTATTGCAAAAGTGTTTTGCGCCGATTTGACAGAAAAGATTAATTGCACACATGATGCAAGTTGTTTCCGTTGAAAGAAATCGCTGCAAACATGACAACTAAGATTCCATAACGACGTAAGTGGAGAGTCAGCTCCAGGTAATTGATATTCGGCTATGAAAGTATATAAGTATATTATACTTAGACAGGCATAATTAAGTGGATACGAGCCAGTACACACTGGAGGTAGATGCCGTCTACATACAATCAGTATCTCTCTATCTATCTATCTATCTATCTATCTATCTATCTATCTATCTATCTATCTATCTATCTATCTATCTATCTATCTATCCATTAAATGTTATATATATATATATATATATATATATATATATATACATGCACACACACATACACACACGCATATATATATATATATATATATATATATATATATATATATATATATATATATATATATATATATATATAACTTCTTTGTAATATAGTAGAAAAATCCCAGCAGAGTGCTCGATTAATTAAGAATTAAAGTTAAATATTAAGTGCATAATATTTATTTATTTTGGTACAGAAAAATTAGTACAACATTCGTACCGTCGGTTTCAAGCACGGAAACTCTTAGCCATCAGGCTCTTTTCGGCTTCTGTTGTCATCTGTTTTGGAAATGTGAAGTTACATGACACTCTCGTTGGGACGCGTTATTTGCTCAGCGTGTTGTGTATGTTTGTTTGAATTTAAATTTAGTGTAATGAAACTGTTGAGATTTAAAACCGGAGGAGATTTGGAAAGATATTATAATATAAGATTAAAAGGAATAAAAAATAAAATAAAAATTAAAATAAAATTAAAATTAAAATAAGATTTGAAATTAAAACATAAGAAATAAAAAGATAAAAAAATATAAAAAATTTAAAAAATAAAAAATTAAAAAATAAAATGTTTTCTATGTAATTCCCGTGAGCCAATTTTATGAATTTGTATCATTGGCCGTTACTGTTTTTGGGTTTGAAGGTGTGCGTTCTAAAAGGAAAAACCGTTAGTTAACATCGTGTTAAAATTCTTTTAGACAGCCCGGAGTAATTTTAATAAAGAAATTACTGGATGTAACTTTGTTGGAAATATGAAGGTTTGAGGCTGTTTAAATGGATTTGTTAGATTAGTCTAATAATTGATAAATAAATTAAATATTTTTGTGAAAGTCGAAGTTTTTGCTCTTGAAATTTATGTGGATATGGGCTGATGAGGTGTTTGTTCGTATTTTATAATTTGTTTATATTAGTAATGATGGGAAGTAGAGGGGGGAGTAGCTAGACGTTATGTGAATCGGTCAGTCTAGTTTATGAGTAGTGCTTGTCTCTTGTGGATACATCCCTTAAAGATTTCATCGCGGATATTCAAACAGGCTGTATTCGGATCAATGATGCCCCTTGAAATGTGGTATTTTTCAGCGTCACATAGAGGCCATCTGTTTATGGCTGGAGAGAAGGATGGTTTTCTCTCAATTACTTTCCACTTGATGGTGAAGGGTGTATTTTCTTCTTTAAGTTGCCATATTCGGGTCGCTAGTGCCATATTTGCCTTGTTTTTGTATCTGAAGGTGTTTCTGTGTGCGTATAATCTTTGTTTAAAGTTTCCCATCGTCATCCCAATGTATTTTTCTGCACTACCGGTATTCTGGTTTGTGACGGTTGCTTCATATATGATTGAGTCGATTTTGCAATTTCCCTCTAGGGGGCAGTTGTTTTTGTCTTGGCATGAGCAGTCTGCGTTTGTAATTTCTTTGGGTTCCGCAGAGATAATTTTTCTTATTGAAGGGGCAGTGGAATAGCTGACCTTGGTTTTTCTTTTTCATTTCCCATATATATATATATATATATATATATATATATATATATATATATATATATATATATATATATATATATATATATATATGTGTGTATGAGTTGTTACAAAAAATATATATTTAAGTATATACTCTTTATAATATCCGAACATATTCCAAATAGCAAGCTCAATGAAGTTATATTATAACCTACAGAGCATATATATATATATATATATATATATATATATATATATATATATATATATATATATATATATATATATATATATATTAAAGATGCATTCCAATGACCAAAGGAACAATCAATACACAACCAAACTTTTCATCTGTTCTTTTAATCTCTTTAAATGAAGATTAAAACGTTGAAAGAATAGATGAAAGGTATGATTATGGATTGATTGTTCTTTTGGTCATTGGAATGCACCTATTATATATATACAGACATATATATATATATATTTTTTTTTTTAACATAGTTCACCCCAAACAAGGCAGGCCGCCACTGTAGACGTAAGGGGCTACTGAGAAAAAGAAAAGGGGAGAAGGTAGGGGGTGGTCAATCTAGATTGGGATCAGCGCAGCGAGGTGTCTGTTTACATTAGATTTAAACTTCTGCATGTCTGTACTGTCGGGGAAACAGGGGGCAGGGAGGGAGTTCCAGAGGCTAGCAGTACGAGGAAAGAAGCTATTTGAGTAGAAGGCTCTCCGACATCTGGGGACCTCCACAGATAACTACAAAATCGTATACGTTTTTGTATTGAGGACAAGGGGAAAATTTCAATAAAACATTAAAAAATATAGATTTATTCTTTTGAATCGTTTTCACAGATTATTTCTCTTGCACAAACAAATGAAGTTATACATTTGTTAAAGTGCACACAAACCTTATGGACACCATGAATATACATTTGTGTGTGTATAAAATTACATACTTAAATAGACACAACTGATGTATTTCAACATATATTTGATGTAGTATATATATATATATATATATATATATATATATATAAATATATATATATATTTATGTATATATATATATATGTATATATATATATGTATATATATATATATATATGTATATATATATATATATATATATATATATATATATATATAGTGAGGAGGACATTTTATTTTTTTTTGTAACACTGGCCGTTCTTACACAAGAGAAACTACACCGGTTGTCACTATAAATAGTGCGAGTCACCAGAGACACAGAAGACAAAGCACAGTCTTGTAACTGTCTAGCCAAGTGATAGTCACTTTCTTACTTTGTTAATACACTTGTTAAACCAACCCTCGACTTGACTTCCTTTATTTATTATTTACTGTGGAACAACTTCACAACATTTTTAATAACTAATATAGTTAGCAAAACGTCTATATGGAACAAAACTTAGATTTAATATACGGAACGTTTATGTTCTTGCTTTTTAAGGGAAGTGGGGTCTGATCAACTCTGCTGGGAAGCCATGAAATAAAATACCGTTTTGTTTTTAAATTCCCGAAACAGTTTTTCATGGTAAACAACTGATGATCCCTTAAATAATGTTAAGACTAGTGTAAATTCTTGGAAGCAAACTAATATAGTAACTGCTAAAAGTTAATTGACTTACAAAAGTGATTTTCCACCGAACGACTTGGGACTAAAATGTTTTTTTTTTTCTTTATATAGTTTTAATGGTTGGGAAACTTCCGAGACTATATATATATATATATATATATATACATATATATATATATATATATATATATATATATATATATATATATATATATATATATATATATATATAGTTCAACCTGTCCGTATAATTCGTAGAAAATATTACGAACTTGTGCTTTGAATAAATGCGTATATATAGACTTCTGCTATTTTATCAAAATTTAGATCGACTTTGGTTTTTCTTATGCTTTGATAACGTTTATTTAGATATTTCTTATTCCTGCAACTCTTAAATTCATTCTTTTTATCTCTCCCTCTTTCTCTCCCTCTCTCTTTCTTGTTCTCTCTTTCTCTACCTATATATCTATCTATCTAGCTATCGATCTCTCTCTTATGTTGAAACATTTCTATAATCTTTGCTATTTTGCCTAGCATTTAATGTTTTCAATTCATTCGGAACATGCTAAATGATTAAATTATTGAAAACACTTTTGTCCCAAGTTTCGAGTTTCGAGCTGACGCCGGTAAGCTAGCACCAATTGCTGAGGTAACCGAATCAGGCCTGTGAATTATGGCACCCACAACTCTCGTTTGGTATTTTGCTCGATAGAAATGACGACGCGTACCTTCTATTCAATAACCATATAGATACAGACATCAATATTTTTGTTATCATCAACATACATATATCCACGATAAATCGCTTGTCTTACGGACTAAATCGACTACCAAATCACTAATACTTGCATAGATAAAATTCTCGTTTATCAAACGCATATACACTCGTTGGTACATATGTTTAGTTATAAGTGCAAAGTCATTAATATCTAGTAAGACGAGTGACTATGCTAATATATATGTAGTGTATATATATATATATATATATATATATATATATATATATATATATATATATATATATATATATATATGCGTGTATATATGTATATAGTAAGCTATAAAAATATATTTATGGCAATTAAGCTACACAGAGGCTCCCGCGTTTCATCCCCGGGGGAATCTTCAGGCTAAAATGCATGGAGCTATTTTTGCCGGGTGTTTTTATATACACGGCTAGCTAGTTAACCAATCAGATTCTTTGTAGTTCTCTCAGCCAATCGTTGGGCTTCCCATGAACAAATGTCCGGTTAGTGTTGCTTACTATATCCTGTTCTATTGCTCTATTTTCTATAGAATGGCGTATATCCTTTTAACCTGAAGGTTTCTCCCCCGGGGATGAAACGCGGGAGATTCTGTGTAGCTTAATTGCCATAAATATATTTTCATAGCTTACTACCTAGCTCTAATTACGTATCGCGCACTGTAAACACTGAAAATTGATACCTTACAAATTATATGTAGATAAATGAAATAGTAATATATATATATATATATATATATATATATATATATATATATATAGTAAGCAATGAAAATATATTTATGGCAATTAAGCTACACAGAGGCTCCCGTGTTTCATCCCCGGGGGGAATCGTCAGGCTAAATGCATGGAGTTATTTTTGTCAGGTGTTTTTATATACATGGCTTGCTAGTTAACCAATCAGATTCTTTGTTGTTCCCTCAGCCAATCGTTGGGCTTCCCGCGAGGAGGAGGAAAAGTAGAAAACAAAAAACTATAAAACAGTCTCGCCTGACAAAGTTGTTCTACAACGAAAGCTTGCAAAAAAAAATATTTAAATAAATGAATGAATAAATTTTTGATTTAAATTGCACGATTGTTAGTTTTCCAAAATATTTCACTTATATATAATGTTAGTTTAGCTCAATATAATTTGAGCATTGTTTTAAGAATTCAAAACCAACAAGCATTCGGCGTACGATCGTGCCCAAGACTTTCTGGAAAAATTTTACTTTCCATTTTTTGTTATTTTTTTTTATTATACTAAAAGTCTTCGTCAGCGCCCTTTATTCCATCACGTACAGAAGCTTCATGAAATGAATATATATATATATATATATATATATATATATACTTCTTCGTAAAATGGTAAGAAAAATCCCAGCAGAGTGCTCAATTAATTAAGAATTAAAGTTAAAAATTAAGAGCATAATATTTATTTATTTTGGTACAGAAAAATTAGTACAACATTCGTACCGTCGGTTTCAAGCACGGAAGGTCTTACCCACCCGGCTCTCTTCAGCTTATGTTGTCAGAGATGACAACAGAAGCTGAAGAGAGCCGGAGGGGTAAGACCTTCCGTGCTTGAAACCGACGGTACGAATGTTGTACTAATTTTTCTGTACCAATATATATATATATATATATATATATATATATTAAATTCCCGAAACAGTTTTTCATGGTAAACAACTGATGATCTCTTAAAATAGTGTTAGAAACTAACTAATATAATAACTGTAAAAAATAAATTGACTTACATGAGTGATTTTCCACTGGAAGACTTGAGACTATAAGTTTTTTTTTATTTTTTTATTTATTTATTTATTTTTTTTTTTTATATAGTTTTAATGGTTGAGAAACTTCCGAGACTATATATATATATATATATATATATATATATATATATATATATATATATATATATATATATATATATATATATATATATGGGGTAAGGTACATGATTATTCATAATTCATGAAAATGAAATGCCGTTGTAGACAAAATGTGTGAAAAATGACAAATGGAAAACAGGTTAAAGTGCAGGAGAAAAACAAAAACGAGAGATTTGACCGGTTTCGTTCGTGTTGGCGAACGTCTTCAGAAAAAGTGAATGTTTGGAAATAATTTTATTTTGAAGGCACACACATGGGAGGTGGAAGGATGATGGGATTGGATCATATGAGAAGACTTTAAGTGACATTGAAATATGACAAGTGGGTGACACATTCTTCTTTATTTCTTATTCTGCCTTTTATAAGAAAAAGAAAATAAATGAAAATATAACCTGTTTTCCATTTGTCATTTTTCACACACACACACACACACACACACACACACACACATATATATATATATATATATATATATTGATAGATAGATCGATAGATAGATAAAGAGAGAGAGAGAGAGAGAGAGAGAGACTGAGAGAGAGACTGAGAGAGAGATGCAAATTTTAAATAACATTAAAGCCAAATTTCAGTAAGAAAGTTGCATATGTGTTTATCATGCGCTAAGCTACCAATCACTATCTTTCGTTTCGCTCTCATCAGATTTTGCTAGCGATGCTTTCCTTATCTAACGAATGAGCAGCCGCCATTTCTATATAAAAGATGGAGAAGAAGACGTAGGGATGGATGAACAGGGAGACTGATAGGGAGATGAAGAGGAGGGAGTAAGAAATGACATTAATCCATTTAAGTCTCTGTACGTACAGTTTGGGCATATTTATGTCAGTCGATATACTACAGTCATGCGATATTGCATGTTTTGTTATCAATCAACTGATTAATATTCGTCAGCGTGGAAGAGACACGAAGTGTTGTGTAAAAGCGAGCGGTGGAGATTGGACTCTTCGTACTGATTGGTCTCTCAGTAAAAAGAAGGAAGAGATGACTTTTATACGGGATCCCAATCCACTAATAGTCTCTTACGATTCCGTGAAAACAATTTTCAGTTCTTTCAGCTTTTTCCAGGAATTAGCTTTCCAGTTGCTATGTCACTCTGACGATTATTGTGCGCCAAAATATTCGTCTCAAATATCATTCCTGTGTAGAAAAGCGAATGGATAATTTTTTGGAGATATCGCAGTATGATTTTCATCTTTTGTCATCTGTGGTTGATTCCGTCATGTATAGTTATGGTAGAACCCTAACCCTATTTCTGAATCGGCGTTAACGTTTTGTGAAAATTCCCTAACCTCTACATGTGGCATAATAACCGATCATCTCTCTCAGCTTGTGCATTAAAAGAAATAATCGAAACAGAGCAAATGCACTGGAAAAGATCTTGATACTTATCGGAACACGACAGATTATTCCATGTTTTCACTTAGAATAAATGTCAGCTTATTTGAGTTACGCACTAGCTGAATATAAGCATGCTTATTACAGACATGTGAAAACATGAAGTGTACAGCGAGAGAGACAGACTTGTGGTGCTCGCTGTATTGACACGACTGTCACAATATCAAGAGACGTAGAAGGAAAAAGAGACAGACGGATACCCTCCTCATAAAAGGGATAGAGACTAAGGGACTCTGAGAAGAAGAGGACGAAGAGGAGGTAGAGAAGGAGTGAGTGAGAGAACCCGAGAGAGAGAAAGAGAGACTTGCAACTTCATTTGTCTGCTCCGTTAAAAATACTAATACAATTTTTGATTACACAAAAGACCCAAAGAAGACTTTATACAAGGTAGAATTATGAAAGGTGCCCCTAACCATGAACGGTTCTTGAAGATCAAAGAAAAGTTCCTTAAAAGAAAATAAAAGGCTATTTGTACAGATTCATGAACTTTGACTAATCTCCGAATGGACCAATACCAAAGACACTTATTACCATGCGCTACTATAGACATTGATAGTCGATTATTTGTTTAATAACAGATTATTTTAGTAATTCTAGTTCGTCTTGTAACTCACTCATCAAGTCGTCACATGTCGTTATCACAAGTACTAACAGATAAACAGATGAGCAGATTCGTCCTGGGTCCCCTGTCAGCGACACAAACGGATTACCAAGGCTGATTTTTTCCAGCAAAACGCAACACAATTAGTGAGAGGATTCCAAAAGCGATCGTACGACAGTGAACTTGCGAGGCAACACGAAACAACGCGTTCATATATAATTATTTTATCAAAATAACATAAAATAAACGGCAACTCAACAAAGAAATATATTTTAACTGATTATTAAACGCATTCTTCTCCAATATTGAACGGCCATATATATATATATATTTTATAAACGCTATTGACATTATTAATCTAGTATAATGCTAAAAATATGTTTACTTTTCTGTTTGAAATCAGCAGCAGCGTAACCAGCTTGTCAGCCCTAACTGCTGGCTGCTGATATTGAAGAAGAAGAAGAAGAAGAAGAAGAAGAAGAAGAAGAAGTAGAAATAGGAAAAGAGACGTAGTAAGAAAGTAATTACTACGAGTATAATATTGAGTCGCGGCCCCAAATCAGCAAAATGTCAAAGGTTTTCTTAATAATGGGAAACGTCTAAAAATATTGTGAATGCGAATGTTTTGAAAATGTTTCAATGTTTGGATGCGGTAAAATAGGGTTAGAATGATAAATTCTCACATGAGGTTGAAATTAAGTAGAGTGGCATTTTCCAAGTAGAAGTAAAGTAAGAGCTTCGTGTCCCGGCAGTGACGTCACAAACAAGGAGTTGAAACTCTGACATAGCGAATTGGCAGGGAAGATCTTTCTCTTGTCAGCAGATAGAGCCGTTGAGGTTTTGGATAGCTGCTTCATCCCCCATGGGGAGGAATGGGAGATGCTTTTTAGTTAAAAAAAAAACCATCGAATTTTTCCCACTTTCTCATAGATCAAATATGGCTGAAGAAAGCCAGTGAAAAAAAAAATGACTCAATAACTGGTCACCTCTGAAGATGGAATTTATTCCGAAATATAAGAGTAATGTAAAAAAATATATATATAAATCAATCGCGCATTGTTAATGGCTAACATATCAATTTTATTATCATATCTAACAATGCTTTAAATGGACGACCAACCAATATTACTCAACCTACAGGAGCAATCCAGGCTCTTCGTTCGACACCGTAATTTAAATCATGGCCGCCAACACCACTAGGGCGGAAAGACGTTTATCAAGTAACAAAGAAATAAGTTTGGTTATTCTTGTTTTTGATTAAAAAAAAAATTTACTCAATAACTGGTCACCTCTGAAGATAGAATTTATTCCGAAATATGAGATTAATGTAATATATATATATATATATATATATATATAAATTAATCTCGCATTTAATTTATTCCGAAATATAAGAGTAATGAAAAAAAAATATATATATAAATTAATCTCGCATTGTTAATGACTTACATATCAATTTTATTAACATATCTAACAATGCTTTAAATGGACGACAAACCAATATTACATATATATATATATATATATATATATATATATATATATATATATATATATATATAATTTTCAGTATTTATTTTAATAGTGCTAAATACATGAGTAGAGCTAGGTAGTAAGTTATGTATTTTAGCGTGACGATTCCCTACAGGGATGAAACGCGGAAGCCTCTGTGTAGCTTAATTGCCATAAATATAACTTACTATATATATATAACTTTTTATATATATATATATATATTTATATTTATGTATTTAAAACGGGATTGACATGTTGAAATACGTCATACTAAATGGTGTCATGCCTTATGGCACTTATCAATGACTTCAACGCTGTTTACGAACTGAAGATGTTCTAATATATATGTGACAAGCACTATTCACCATTTTAAAAGGTTTAGATCAATTCTCCGTTTTTTGAAAACTTAATTCGAAGGTTTTGCTTATTCATTCATGATGATGCGTTGAACTCAAGCCAGGCGCGCGCGTGGCAGAATTGGCGCATTATATGATTAAACTGGCGCATAGTGACGCAAACGATAACAATGAAAAGAAATACAAAATGTCATCTGCTTATTTTGCTTGTATTTCTCTTGTTTTCTTTGGATTGAGTTCGTTTTCAAACTGAATCAAATTTGTTGTCCAAAAATTGCAAAGTGCACCAAGCCATGTAAAGAAAGAGCTAGAAGATATTTACATCAACATACCGTCTGAATGTTTGTAAAGTCTGCACTTGGATATGGTAGTCATCGTAACGACCTCCTTTGACAAGTTGTTCCACAGAGCAAAACCAAAAATAGAGAATGCTGAATTTTTTCTATTGAGACGAAAGCGGAGACTGCGACGTGGTCCTGGGGTGAGAAACTCTCGAAAAGTTAAATTTATATTCCTGTTGATGATATTTCACGCCAGAATCATGTCTCCTCGCGTTATCTGCTGCTCAAGTGAGAACAGAGTTAGTCTTTGGAGTCTTAGTGTCGTTTATTGCAAATGAAATCCAAATGTGCATTTTTAGCGGCGAAGTTTACCCCTCGGTGCCCAAAATGAAAGTGCTTAATCTCGTCTCTGCGCACACGGCTTTGCGCACGCATCCGACAGAATTAATAAAAAACAAATAATAATATTTTGAACCAATCATCGGATTTTTCTGAATTTATGGAAATTGTTCTTTTGGAGCCATCTCGACCCCATATGAGGCCAGATTTTTCCTTCAACTGAATGTTTAGCCCAAATTCCACGAGAGAGCAAAGATCGACATTTCTCCAGCCCCATGGCCCCCTCTGTAGGGCCTTGGAACGCTGAGAATACATTTTTCTACACTCACGCACACATAGCCACACTGAACCCAACGCACACATAGCCACAATGCCTTAACTCTTTCACTGTCTTACGCACACGCACACTAAAGACCGCACACACAGCTTGAATCCCCTTTCAATTTCGTCTGCTGATTGAAAACAAACTTATAAACTTAACCATTTTAATACTTCATGCATTTCTCACTGAACTTTCTAATATGAAAACAAATGATTATTAAGTCTATTTAATAACTTTCAATGAAATGTAATTCATGTAATGGAGTGAGGAAGTTTTGGTTACGATTGTTCAGACCCGTGGACAATTCACAGCCCTTAAATTATCGACTCAGGCTTCCTCGATATCTCAACTAATGAATCCCCCTTTTTGGCAAGGACACTCAAATATGAACAATTATTCTATGTTTCCCTATCTTTGTAGACTTCCATTTTAAACATATATAAAATATCTCTTTTGTGAATTTATGCTTTTGAATTCATTATTTTGTTTGTTGATCATAAAACATTTCTCTCGCTCTCTCACATATTTGAATATTACTTAAAATTGTTTTTCTTTAAAATCTTTCTATGAAACTCGGCTCTCACCCCCAAATCTTCCCCCCAAAACTTGAAACCTAAAAAGGGTCCTCTAAAAATTCTTCTAGCCAGAGTAAATGTTAGATGTGTAAAAAAAAAAAATAATGTTAAAAATGGCTAATTCCACGTAAGGTCAGTTTAAGCAAGATGTGAAATTTTTCAACTAGAAGTCAAACGAGATCTACATTTACCAGAGGATACATCACGGACAGGAAGTACGAAGTGAGACGTGGCAATAAGCATAAGTCGACTGAAAGGATCCAGTCGCCGTTTTTGTTTGTTTCCCGGGGAGAGAGATAGAGAGCGATAGCTTTGTTAAGGAATAACACATCGATGTTCATCTTAACATTGAGCAAGAATAGTGTAAGCGTGTTTTTTTTAATTGTTATCTATTATCGAAGCTACCGGAAAAACGAAGAAGACGGATTGGTTTCATTAAAGTAAAGAAGATTGATTTTGCTGTTAACACATCTCGATGATAGTGGTTACTGCCATCACCCACGCCACGCGAGAGAGAGAGAGATAGAGTGAGTGAGAGAGATAGATAGATAGATAGAGAGAGAGAGAGAGAGAGAGAGAGAGAGAGAGAGAGAGAGAGAGAGAGAGAGAGAGAGAGAGAAACAGTCGTTCCTGTCGACGAAAAAGGCGACCGGCAATCTATGGTGATCACAGAAATCTCCGCGTCATATTTAAAACCGATTTTTAAAGAAAGGATCAACATCCGTACAATTTTTACTGTTACCACTGCTGAGAGATGTCACTATCCAATGAGTCAACTCCTTACGATTAAACGAGGGATACAAACAGCTGTTTCTGGCGACGAAAAAGACGACGGCCAATGGCTGACTATTGACAAAATCCTCACACATTGCTGCGAACCGATGTTTGAAGAAAAAATCATCTCTACAATTATTACTGCCACTTCTTACTGACGTCATTATCCAATGAGCCAACTCCTTATGTGTTCAAAAGAGAGAGACTAATAGCCGTTTCGGTGGGGGAGAACGACGACAGGCAATCCGTGGAAGATCGAAGAATTCTTCCGTAATGTTACATCACGAGGGCTGAATTATATAATCTTTTAATAGGATAATGAACACTTTTTATAAACATCTGAGTCATGTAAAATGACATGATACACTCTCGCCATTCAAAAAGCTGGGAGACGTCTCTATTCACTGAGCCAACTACTTACATGTGAATGAGACGAACAGTTGTTTCTGTCGACGAAGAAAACGACGGACAATCTGTGTGAATCAAAGAATTCATCTGTAATTTTCAATTCTTAATTCTACATATTTATTTTCTATAATATGAAACAAATACACCATGCGTCACAACAAATAGAAGGACGTACCCATACTAAAGCATGGTCTCGACTAAATGTTTCAGGGTTGCCCGAGCGGTTGAGAGTAAATGATTGAGGACAGATAATTTTGCTAGAGTTGTAACTGCTAAGCTCTCAGCTACGCGTCAAATAGTATGTATCCGGGTTATAACACGAAATTGAACCGGATGGTAAAATAAGTTCGTATTAATCAACGCGGTACAACTTTGTTGACCGGCTTGTCAGCATTTTTGCAGGAGGGACCATGTGAAGGTTGCCAACATCCCTAAGTGAAAGTTATTCCATGGAACGGATTAGATTCGAACCTGGCACACCCAGGTCGTCAGTTCGCGTCGTTATCCACTTAACCAGCGTCACCTTCCGAATGGTGATACTCCCAATTTGAAGACTCTTGGGAGGGTTGAATCACTCCTCGGTATTTACCCCTCCCCTACCGCGGGAAGATGTACTACAAGGCCAGAAGGTGAGGAGAATAAGTCAGCGCACAAGCGGTGGTAAACTCTGACCCCTTAAAAATTATCTGAATACCCCGTTAGACATTCCCTGCTGAGGGCGCCTCAGGCAATTATTTATAAATGTACTCTTTCACGAAGTGAGAAGGCAAGGCTTGAGAGGGTGGACTTCCTAACGGAACAAGTATCACAGCCCGACAGAGAAAAGCCTAACCGCTGAACCAGTCTCGGTTCTCGACTTGTATGCTTGGCGTAAGAAAGGAGGCGGCTTTCTTCGCCTTCAAAACATCTCCTTACTCAGAATGATAGTTTTTTCTATGAGTTAAATAGATCCTATCGTTTAGTTAAAAATGTATGCTTAACCCAAACCAACCTACAAACCAAGTGTATGAAAAATGCATATATGGTTTCGATATAGATAAGTAAAAAGTAAAGTCGACTACTATATCGAAATGTAAAGGAGAGCACCACGTCTTTCCGATATCGGAACACATTTTTCGTTTCTTCCTGAGTTGGGTTAGTTGAATAAAAAAAACAACATAAACAAAACAACAACAACAGCAAATAAACAAAGGACAAGATTTATGATATCAAAATGATAATAATTATGATTTCCTGTGTATCAGTAACAGTTGAGGCTAAAAGTCCGGCTGATCCTTCCGACATGGAATTATCACCGACAGGGGAATGTTCCGAGTTGGGAAATGATTTTTAATACGACACCATAGTGTTCCTTCTTTACGGGAACGAAAAATCGATTTGAATTATGAGAAAAAAAAATGACAAACACAGAAAATAGGAAAAATACAATATTTTACTATAGAATTTTTTTTTCTATAATCAATTATTGTTTGTTTGTAAAATATGATCCAATTGTTGGTTGCAATAAATCTGTTCAACTTAAATACTTCTGGAAGGATCAAAATTAGTATCTGTTCTAGTCAGTCTCGAAGACGCAATCCTTCAAGACATAACTTCCTTCTTTTTGAGGGGTAGTTGGTTTATTGTTGATCGCCTGATACGCCCTCACTGGTGAATGCCAACAGGGATTATCATCACAAATTTTTGGATTTTATTCGTTGTTCAATTCTGTTTTGGTAAAAACCGCTTCAGTCTGGATATATTTTGGTTATTTTCGTATTTTAGCGTAAAGTAATAAGTAAAGTGGTTGACCGTAGTCGAGGGCGACCCGAATGTTTCCTTTTCATTAGCTACTACATCGAGATGTAGGGGAGGGCACCACTCATTTCCTAGGATTTCTCCACTTATCCTTGATCTTTAACTTTATAATGCTGAGTATTTAGCAAGGGGACATCAAGCACGATTTTTTGAGTCTTTGGTATGACTCGACCGAGGATTAAACCCCGGTCTCTCAGCCCATTAGCGAACGCTCTAACCATTATGGCGAACGTTTCGATATAAAATGACCTAACAAAGGGTCCACATGCTGCCAAACCCAACAAATAGTTAACGTCGTTATTCTGGTTGGTGTGCCAGTTTTGAAAACAGTTCTTTAAAAATACCTACGGTTCATCCATTGTTGGCAACCTCCCGTTCCTCGTTCACGAAATTCACTAATGCTGCTAATACCGGTTCCAAAGATAGGACAATTCCGGGCAGAAGAAAAGGTGAGACAATTTGGCACACGCCCAGATTCTTCTCCAAGACAAACCATTCTAAGAAAGGAATTTATCGATTGTATTCGGTAAATTGGGGTGATTAGAGACTTCCAGGAACTTTTGGCAGTAGAAGGAAAGCTTCTAATTAGTCGAAATACAAAGCAGACGATAACGCCTTCATTATCCTAAGAAGTACGGAAGGAAAGTTCTGATGAAAGCTTGGGGTATTACACGGTTTTATGGTTAGATAAACGCTAATGCAATGCAAGTAAATATGGTATCCTCTGGCCATCCATAGAAGAAAATGGAAATATAGTTATGTTAGCAGTAGCGGCCTCAGGATCCGTGGAGCCCAATTACGTACTTTTGTGTCGGAGTTCTCTCTCTTCACGGGTATGTTATGTGGAACCAGTGTGATATAAATAAATATAAAGTGATACAGACATTATCAATATATTAATATGAGTAACTGCTACCATCTATATATTAATACATGTATTTAGATATATAACTATCACAGACGGCTGTTCAGTCGCAGTCAACAGCAGACATTATTATGTTGGATTGTTAAAGCAGATAGTATGAAGATACTACGATTCGTATGTACGGGTGTACCCCCACCCCATTGAAATATTATCTAGAAATTAAATGAAAAACATTTTTTTATGGAAATAATATATTTACGAGCACTGATGATAGCCTTTTAAAAAAGCAAGGAGACCTGATGTTATTATAATAGACAAAAAAGAAAAATCTTGTAAAATCGTAGACTTCGCCGTTCCAGCAGACCACAGGGTGAAGATCAAGGAGACAGAAAAAACGAAGCAAATACACGAAACTTGCCAGAGAATTGAAAGGGATATGGAAAATCAAAATATTGATAAGAAAATCAATATAATACAAATAATCGTAGGAACACTAGGAACAGTCCCCAAAAACACGGAGAAAAGACTGGGAGAAATTGGAATTAAAGGGAAGACTGAGACCATACAAAGGACGGCAATAATCAAAACAGCTGCAATCTTAAGGAACATCCTCGAATGCGGAAACCAACCCGCATAAGCTACAAATGGTAACCAGCCACACGAAAGTTACAATAAGAAAAGAAAACCACAGGAAGAACACCACCGAACCAAGGAACAGAAACTGCAAGAAACATCATAAACTGCCGTCACCCCCAAAAGATGGCGCTGTCCTAGACTGTCAGTCTAGGGCAGCGCCATCTACACAAAATAGTCGTAGATGGTAAAGGAGGATAAGAAGACTGAGGAGAGACAGCACTAACCAGACATCAACTGGAAGAGTGCGGGGAGTGCTGGGAGCTTGGGGAGGCTTATTGCCACCCAAATCCCAAAAGAAGCGCTCGCATCTCCTCTTGGTTGGGCAGTTCTATGCCCGCTGTTGTCTCCAGTTTTGCCCTTTTCATCTCGTTGTCAGCGAGAAATCAATGGTAAGCGGCTGCTGTGATGGCTATCGAAAGAGGTAGAGAGTACTGAAAATCTGTGTACACTTGTTGTTACTCAGATTCCAGGGAACACCACCGATTATTATCAGTGAGCAATAATGATAATCCGACCAACCATAGGAAAGTTGAAAATATACAAAGAATATTACAGGAATCAAGGGGAACTGAAATCCCATAAGCAGACATCCCCTCTCCCCGTCAAATGATGGCACTAACCTCGGTTGGTATCACAGAAAATGGTCATGAAGGATCAAGGAGTATAGAAAGAACGAGGAGGGAGAGAAACATTCAGATTTCAGACACTTATTGACACTCAAGTTCCAGAAAATTAATGCTCGTTATAGGCGAGGAATCAATGGTAAACGGCTGTTGTGATCACACAAATAAATTGCAACGGTTATCGAAAGTGACAGAGACTACTGGACATTTGGGGAGTCGTGCTGTCACTTAGATTCTAGGGAACATGTAGTTCAATACGATTATGAATGGTATGGAAGAAAATGCAGACATGTAGTAAGTGCATGATAACCGAAGAATTCTAGATAGATTTGTAAGTTCTTGATAAACCAGAAAAGATTCGAAAAAAGCTGATGGCGATTATATTATTCCATGTTAAAATGGAACCAGTGTCGGATTTCACAGTAGTGAGGCCCGAGGATATGACCTGGGCGAGGTCATTTCAATCACTATACTTTTCGAGACGAAAACGATCTATGAGTGATTCATACACTATTTAGTAAAGCTTGGGATAATGGTGTGTAAAATAACGCAATCCGAAATACATAGTGGGAGGTGGTTGGTATGAAGTGGCTTACGACGCGGATTGGCGACCTGGGCGTTCCAAGTTCAAATCCAGTCGGTTCCATGTTAGCAACCATCACGTGCCCCCCCCCCCCTGTGAGTACCTGGAAGAATGGGGGAGACAAATGCCAACAACAGAATCAAATCGGTCGAAAAAGTCATACTATTCTGATTCATACTGTCGGTTTCATAGCACCATTTTCCGATATTTATGTTGGCAACCTTCACGTGGTTCCTTCTGCGAGCACCTGATTAAAAAAAAAATCGGGGAAACCAATGCCAACAGCAGAATCAAACCAGCCAAACTAATTCACACAAATTTACTTTACAAACGACCTATCATGTTATTAGCAAATAAAAAAATAGGCATAAAATCTACAAGCATTTCTTTTAGGCGCTAGACTGTCGAGAGTATAAGTACATCCGACAAAAAGTATGACACATAGAAACGGGTGGAATCGAACACTTTCAATGTCTTATCGTGTTTATAAAATCCGTGCCCCCCCTCCTGAGTTTGATCGAATTGCAAATTATGAGAAGTGGTCGTTGGCATTAGTGTCGTATTCAGAGCTTCTGTTAACCGGAACCTCTACCGGATTATGATGTCGATTCTTGCGGTCCCCACCCCCAAGGCTCGTCTAGCCATTGTGTTTCAATGAAGCGTGGCCATTATGGCAGTTGCATCTGCTTCTCGCTCTGCGTGGATGCTAATTTATCTTGATCCCCTCCCCCTTCCTACTTCGCGTCTTTCCTACCTTCCCGTCGTTTCCGTTCTTCTCTTTTTTTTTCGGATTCTCGTAATACTTTGTTCGACTGAAATCTGAAACAAATACGAAACGCGCGCTAAACTGTTGGCGAAATTTTTAGGAGATTGTTTTTATTTATTTATTTATTTTTAAAAACTATTTTCCATTCACTGTAAGTTAATGAACCATATTAATTCTTTATGATGATAGAAACACACCCTCAAAATTAAATCAAAAGATTAATAGATAAAAGCTTTGCTTTTTGTTTGATGTTCCGTAGACAAAAACCCGCCCAAAATACCCGCGTTACCCTAACTACAACCTGTCTGTTTAATACTTTATCGTTTAAATATGATTATTGCAAGATTGAAATTCAGGCAAAGGTGTTAAATTGTGTGTGTATGTTTGCTAGTATAAATATGAACTAAATATGTGTTGGCGTTATGTTGTGAACAGGAATTTTTATTTTAAAATTTTTTTCAGGTACTGGACGATCAATTGCGACCGAGATGAATAAATCATTCCTCTAATTTGGTTGAATTAATAATTAAATTTAAATTAAATTAATAATTAAAATTAAATTAAATATTTGTTTTTATAGTTATAAAAACAAACATTTAATTTAATTTGAATTTAATTATTAATTTAACCAAATTATTATAAAACTATAAAGGTTGTGTTTTAATGTCAATTCGTAAAATTATTTGGTGTAAACAGATTCCAAGGTTTTTTTATCTTTTACTGAAGAAACATTTTTTTCTGAATTTTTGAGATGAGGATTGATAACATGTATTATTTGAATTTTTCGCACTACTGATCCGATCTTGGGTGTTATTTTCACAACGTTTCGGCTGCTGTAACCCCCGACCTTCCCCAGGTGTATCTTGACGATGGCTCTTATTGGTAAATAGTGGAAAGAATGTTTTTTTTCTTCCAACAAACCAATGTCGTTAGAACTCAAAATGTGTGATGTGTTTGTGACACGGAAAAAGCGTCGAGTAGTTTCCATTTTCGTATTAATTCGGGTCTGTACCGATTTGATATAACGTTTCTGAATGTTTGACCAAATCGGTACGAACTCAGATTATAACGAAAATAGAAACCGACTCGGCGCTCTTTCCGTTTCACAAATTTACTTTATCGTTTAAATATGATTATTGCAAAATTGAAATTCAGGCAAAGGTGTTAAATATTTGTGTGTACATTTGCTAGTATAAATATGAACTAAATATGTTTTGCGTTATGTTGTGAACAGGAATTTTATTTATTTTTTATTTTTTCAGGTACTGGACGATCAATTGCGACCGAGGTGAATAAATCATTCCTCTTCTAAAAGATCTTGTGTTGAATTACTTAATTAAATAATCAATGTTATCAGTCTGATGACTTTGCATTAAAGTTTCACAAATTTTCATCGGTCAACTGTAAGATAATGAAGAGTGGCAAAAATGAATCGTGGACGAATCCATTGTGGGTGGGACGTCGAGAAAGAAATAAAGGCGACTTGATAACTGTTAAAAAGGAAAAGGTTCGGCAGTGCAAAAAGAACTTGGACAACGACGGTTTCAAAAACGCGAAGAGCCGAAACGCTTGGTGATCGGACTATCGATGTATCGGAAGAAGGCGAGTTTTGTGTCCGCTGACTAAAAATGCGGAATGAAGGAACCCCCTGACTTGTACTTCACCAAAGCGCTTGTAGAACAATTGCTTTAGTTCACGCTTGGATAGACAATGCAGAGCAAATTACTTTCCAATCGAATGTATATACGAACGAGTTTCTAGCGTAAACCAAGTCTGTGACCTCAGCAAGAAAAAGACTTTCATGAGACAAAAAGTATGTCAAAAGATTGTTTAATATGTGTGCGTAGCCGGCGTAAACCATCCGGTAATGGCAAATAAAGAAAACCAAAGTTTTTTCATATACGTTCTGTTCTTTGTCATTCTTGTTGGACCTAACGGGTACCCTGAAAGAACGGGTAATGTAACACAACCACACTCAAGCATGACGTCGACCCCAACGGGAAAACAACAAGGTATAGTTTTAAGTTTATTAAAGTATTTATACTTAAATGACATTTTGAAAGGAAATAATTATATACGGACTAACTTGGTAACACTCCCCCACCTCCCAGGTGTCTGTGTAACAATGGGTGTACGTTTGCTAGTATAAATATGAACTAAATATGTTTCGGTGTTATGTTGTGAACAGGAACATTAACATTTTTTCAGATACTGGACGATCAATTGCGACCGAGATGAATAAATCATTCCACTTCTAAAGGATCTTGTATTGAATTACTTAATTAAATAATCAATGTTATCAGCCTGTTGACTTTGTATTACAGTTTCCGAAATTTTGATCGGTCAGCTAAGATAACAACACTGAAGCATGACGTCGACCTCAGCGGGAAGACAACAAGGTATGGTTTTGAGTTGATGAAAGTATTTATATTTAAATGACTTTTTGAAAAGAGATGACTAACCCGGTGACGAGCCACTACCACCTCGGAGGCTGTGTGATAAAGAATAGACTTCTGTGTATTCATCTTTTCTTTCCTTTCATTCTATTCTTGGGGTATTTATTTCCTTCTCTCAATTTACAAATGTAGTTTCACAACAGAGTTGACCCTTTTGCATATTTCGTATTTAAAGGTCACCCGTTGATGGGTAAAAGGGGACAGGAATGTCCGGCTAAATTACTGTCTAAATCTTCCATTAGTGACATTATTTATTCCATTAAAAAGGGTGGATTTTATTTGAAAACAGAAAAAAAACACTATGATTTATTTGAAAGTCTTTATGAAGATTTCTTCGTCAGATGCAACGGAATTTATTTAAGTACACGTGAACAATATCCGACCTTTTAAAATTCGTCAGTTGATGAAAAAAGTTTAAATATGAAATGGGAATATGCGCACGCGCCGACACACACAAATGGTACCACAAAAATGGACGTGGAGTGTCAAGGAAGATGTCAGGACCAAGTATAGAAAGCACTATCTAGACCTACACTAGAATTACACAGAGAATACTAGAACATTGGAAAGGCTTAGTGCCATCCGAATTCTGAATAAAACCAAGGGTTGGTTATCTATCTATCTATCTATCTATCTATCTATCTATCTATCTATCTATCTATCTATCTATCTATCTATCTATCTATCTATCTATCTATCTATCTATCTATCTCTCTCTCTCTCTCTCTCTCTCTCTCTCTCTCTCTATATATATATATATATATATATATATATATATATATATATATAACAACTGATGAACACTTAATTAATGTTAAGACTAGCGTAAATTCTTGGAAGCAAACTAATATAGTGACTGTTAAAAGTAAAATTGACTTACAAGAAAAATGATTTTCCACCGAACGACTTGGGACTAAAATGTTTTTTTTTGTTTTTTTTTCATATAGTTTTAATGGTTGAAAAACTTCCGAGACTATATATATATATATATATATATATATATATATATATATATATATATATATTTATTTCCGTACAGAAAAATTAGTACAACATTCGTACCGTTGGTTTCAAGCACAGAAAGACTTAGCCATCCGGCTCTCTTCAGCTTCTGTTGCCATAGCTGAAGAGAGCCGGACGGCTAAGTCCTTCTGTGTTTGAAACCGACGGTACAAATGTTATACTAATTTTTCTGTACCAAAATAAATAAATATTACGCTCTTAATTTTTAATTCTCAATTAATCGAGCACTCTGCTAGGATTTTACCTACTGTATTACAAAGAAGTTGTATATAATATATATATACGTGTGTGTGTGTGTCTGTGTGTGTTTATTTGTTTTATTTATATTTAGAATTTTTTAATATAAATTCTAATATAAATTTTATAACATCAACTAATTATAATAGCTCAATAGTTTACGGCCAGAGCTATGCTATATTCACTATTTTTATGTAATTTTATACCATATAAACGTTATAAAGGACAGATTTACGTGATTTCATAAAACTCGTTTTTTATTCAGCATACAATTTTTTCGGCTAACACCATAATATTTGTAAGATGCTACTGTGCATTTATTTTTGGTGTGGCTATCTTCAGTGCTAATTATACAAAACAAAGCAAAAACACAAAAAATTGTGAAAAACTAGGCGAGCAGAGCCTTAAATACAATCAGTACTCATTATCAACATATATATATATATATATATATATATATATATATATATATATATATATATATATATATATATATATATATATATATATATATATATCAGTCTGGAAAGAAAGTAATGTCGTATTTCTTACTTCATCACTTTGCAGCCTCCTAAGTTGTACACAGTTCTTTATTTTTTGGTGAATTGGTGCCTTAATATCTTGCTTTGCCTTTCAGATATTGTAATTAGTTGGAAAATATTAAGTTTAACGGAATCATCCGTCAAGAAATAGATATTAGTGAGGAGCATCTAAGACAGTGTATGCTCTATGAATTCAAAAAAGGAAACTCAGCTGCAAAAGCTACAAGGAATATTGGAACTGTCTATGGGATAAATGTTCTGAATGATCGAAAATGTCAACGATGGTTTGCAAACTTTTCTTCTGGAATCTTTAACCTGTCAGATCGGCGACATTCGGGAAGGCCAACATCAATTGATAAAGTCGCCATTAAAGACACTGTGGAGGCCATCATTAAGTTAACCAGCAGATAATTAGCTCAACAATTCCATACAACCGATACCACTATTATTTCATGCCTTCACAAGTTAGGAAAAGTTTAAAAACTTGGACTCTGAGTTCCCCACGATTTGATCGACGCTCGACGAAATAAAGATTGACTGTTTGCAGATCTTTGCTTTCCAAGAATCATCGCGAACCATTTTTGCAAAGAATTGTGGCTGGAGATGAAAAATGGGTTCTTTACAAGAATACCCAACACAAAAGACAATGGTTAGATTGAAACCAAAGTCCACAGCCTGTTCCAAAACAAGGACTACAACCAAAGAAGGTTATGCTCTCTTTAAGGTGGGACATGTGAGGACTGATTCATTACGAGTTACTAGAGCCTATTCAAACAATCACAACAGTAAAATATTGTTCGCAGCTGGATAATCTAAGAATTACTCTATCAGAAAAACGACCAGCATTACTCAATAGGAAGGGTGTGGTGCTTCAGCATGATAACGCGAAACCTCACACAGCAAAACTACCCGACGAAAAGGTCATGAGTTTCAATTAGGAAGTTTTGCCTCATCCGCCTTATTCACCTGACATTGCTTCATCCAACTACCATTTTTTCCGGTCGTTGCAACTACACTTAAATAATAAAATTTATGAAAATGACGACCAACTCAAAAATGACCTAAATTTGGTTTTCTCTCAAAAATCAGAGAAATACTTTGAAGAAGGCAATAAGAAGCTAGTTGATCGTTGAACAGGAGTCATAGAAAATGAGGGGAATTATTGCAAAGATTAAAAATGCCCTAATGTGAATGTTTCAGATAAAATAAATGTGTTGGACAAACACGACATTACTTTATTTCCAAACTGATATATATATATATATATATATATATATATATATATATATATATATATATATATATATATATATATATATATATATATATATAAGTATACATTTTTATTTCTACGGATTTACATTTACAGAAACTAATACAATACATGTAAGATATATATATATATATATATATATATATATATATATATATATATATATATACATATATATACATTTCTTTCACATGGAACTATGGTCTCGTTATATCCAGGTGGTAACATATATAGAATCCGGTCCTTTCAAATATAGACTACCCCCTAACATCGAATACTTTAGATACATAGATGACATTTTAATTTTCCTCCCCACAGACATACAAATCAATCATGTTAAAGATAAACTCAACACAGTAGAACCCTCCATAAAATTTACCCATGAGACTGAAATAAACGGCTCTATTCCCTTCCTTGATACTCTTATAATTAAGTCCAACAACAAACTAGAATTCAAGGTACACCGCAAAAACACTCACAAAAATGACTACATACATTTCTACTCCCACCACCATAGCAAGATCAAAACAGGTATAATTATAGGCTTCTTCCTACGCGCCCTTAGAATATGTAGCCCCCTCACATAAATGAAGAAATAAAGTACATTTTTAACTCCCTAAAAACATTGCAATACCCCACACATTTTATATTAAATGCCAAGAAAAAAGCCTTCCAAATATTCTCCATAAACACCACACAAAAAAATCAAACTCCTAACACCTCTTTAATAGACAGACCCCTTCTCCTACCCACGCACTCCAATAACACATCCATATGCAACACGCTTAACAAAATAGGCATTCCTACAGTACAAACCACATCTCAATCCATAAAACAAACTTTAAACACATCCAGACATTTCCAAAAAACACCCACATCTCATGCCGGCTTATATACTGTCCCTTGCAATGACTGCCATCAATTTTACGTGGGAGAAACACAACGTGAATTAAAGAAACGATTAAATGAACACAAAAGGGACATAAAAAACAACAACCCTCTCAGTGCACTTTTCTCCCATGCACTAGAACATGGTCATGCGTTCAAATTTGAACAAGCCAAAATCACTAAATATATCCACAACAAATCTCGGCGAAGATTATTAGAAACTGTCCTGATCACCGCCTCCACCACCATCAAGCAACGTAATGGTTTCTTTAACCTATCACCCTTAATAAGCAAGATCATCCTCACAGAACAAAGACTCTTGCCTGATCATGGTTAAACTTTTTTCATCTCCAACCTCTATAACTCTCTCCCATTTACTTTTCCCTTTCTTTTTCTCATTGAATCTTCATTTTCTCCTTACTTTTTCCTCACACTTTTAATACTGCAGTCCAAATAAACTTTCTCATGTTCCAAATATCTCAAATATTCCATACCCACCCTTTCAATCACCGCCCTCCTCCACCCCCCCAATCCCTCACTCATTGCTATCATTTTCCAAATATTTCAAATATTTCACACCCTATCACAACAAATCCTCCCTCTCCCCCACTCAACTATTTTCTCCCATACCCCTTCTTAAATTCCCCCATGTTCTCAAAACGCTCTCTAAGACCATAACTTTCGCCCATCCACCAAAATCACAGCCCCCCTTCCTCTCTACCCATCCTCCTTTCTCTGCATACACCCCCCATACACAAACATTCCAACCTACTTTTTCCCCTTCAATCATGAACCGCAGCCATCTGGTCAAACACCCCCCTCCCCCCTCTTCCTCACCTCCCTCTCTGCCATCCACTTTACCCCTGCTCATCCCCCACCTCTTTCTCTTACCACCAGCTACAGTAGTCCTGGCTCACCCCATCCTTCCATTTTTTCCCCACTCATTCTTTTCTACATTCATTTCTATTTCTCCAACAAATACGGACGTCCACCCAGTAGTTGGCCACTATTTCATTCTATTTTTCCCAATATGTCTACCCTACATGTATCTGTGCTTGCATGCCATTTTTTCTCTATTTTATCATCCTGATGAAGTCTTATAAATAAAGACGAAACGTTGATGTACACATAAAAAACATCCATTTTTTGGTTTTCCTTTTTCATTTTCCCATCACGTCGGATTACTTTCATCCTTCTCTTCCCATATATATATATATATATATATATATATATATATATATATATATATATATATATATATATATAGAGAGAGAGAGAGAGAGAGAGAGAGAGAGAGAGAGAGAGAGGAGTAGTAGAAGGCTATCACAATGCAAGCAATGGAAATATGTCAGCGTTGAGAAATAAGACAAAAACAAGTGATTTTAATTATATATTTTTTCAAAAACTTTTTTAATAATTTTTTTCTTCTATATAGCAAATCTTACTTGATTAGGCAAGACTTCAACACTGATGTAATCTGTGTGACCGTGTTCCATAACATATTTCGAGGAAGACCTCTTTGTCAAATGGTAGGTGTATCAAATCTACAAAAAACGTGTTAAGATTTGAAAATCACTTGTTTTTGTCTTACTTCTCAACGCCAACATATTTCCATTTTTTACATTGTGATAGCCTTCTAATACTCTTCTATATACGTATTACACACAATGCTTCAAGCAAACTACCTCTCCTTATTATATATATATATATAGAGAGAGATAGATAGAGAGAGAGAGAGAGAGAGAGAGAGAGAGAGAGAGAGAGAGAGAGAGAAAGACAGAGAGAGAGGAGCAGTAGAAGGCTATCACAATGCAATATGTCATAAATTTACGTGCATTGGCAGACCCGCATAAACCAGCATGTTTTATCTAAGATTAGATAGGGAAGGGCAGGATGGATCACTTTGCCACCCTATGCGATTTTGGACTCTGCTGTTGGCCAGCAGTTGGTTGAAAAACTATAAAATAGAGCTAATATTATTGAGTTATGTATACTATCGGCTTTCCCTGACGAAATGATAGTCGAAAGTGCTCTAGAGAGCTTTCTGCGAATCATTTTCAAACGCATATATAAATTTTGTATTTCCAAACATTTGTTTACATATATATATATATATATATATATATATATATATATATATATATATATATATATATATATATATATAATGTATTTTTATGTAATTATTTTTATTGGTGCGTGGAGCGTCGTTTTTTTTTCACTTCCTAAGATGCAGCAAATGGCATTATTAGTCGCCCATAGCTTTATAGGACGTATTTTTCGTTAATATAAATATTTTTATTAATTTTATACGTACATAAAAGTAATATATATATATATATATATATATATATATATATATATATATATATATATATATATATATATATATATAAGTGTTTATATATATGTATAGTTCAGATACAAGTCATTGTTTATGCAAGCTTAATTGAAGACCACGAAGCTCTCTCTTTTCATAATCTTTTGTGTCAATTTCTCGACGCGGCGAGCAATTCTGCGGTTCTCAAGTGATAACCGGTGGAGTATGGCACTAGCGTCTTCAGGAGGTTGTGTCTTATCGTTACTAAGAGCCGTTATTTATAGTTTTATTATTGATAATATATCTATTGATTTACATATGCATATATATATATATATATATATATATATATATATATATATATATATATATATATTAATATATATACATATATTGGTTTTAACTGGTATTTCAGCTGATATAAATATATATATATATATATATATATATATATATATATCGGCGCATAAATACGTGCGCACAAACATATATTTATTGTTCAACGTATAAATGGTTAATTTAGTTCCATTGTTACGATATTCCGATGCCCCTCTTCTCTCTACTGTGTCGCATCCTTCCCGTCGGGCCCCTGTATAACCAGCCCTGCTTTCATCGCCCGGGAGGCTTTCATTAGCCGAACTCCTTCACTGGTTCCATGTGTATTTGCCCCAGTAATCCTGCTCATATGTCTACTTACCGAGAAATATCCAATCAGGAATTACGGCGTTACGAACCTCTTGTTAACGCAGCCTGTTGGAACAATTACAGACGCATCCCGCCTTCAAACCCGCCTTCCCACATCATGGCGACCACCTCTCTATTCTAGATATGAAGCAATAGTCATCCGAACATTCTTAATATACCCTGCCAGGCAGGATCGAACATCAGATATATCAGAGAAATTAAATTAGCCTCTAAATGATTTTAAGAAATAAACAGCCGACCTAGCGTGTCTGTTGAAAGAAGGCAACACGTCACTGGTTTCCGATCACGATAGATGAGAGGAGAATGATCCCACGTGTTCTCCTCATTCTACACAACAACCAAACCTCATTATAATCTTGTAGCATTAAGTGGGAAGTTCTTCGCTCCCACCCGGTGGCTTGTGATCGCACGGTTACCCGGTACTGCCCTGCGAAATTGCACCCAACTCTCCCAGTATTGATTTACTCCTCTCCAGGAGTTAGGCACAAGGCCAGTTTTTATCTTACTCCCACAAGTAAGATGTGACCCAAGGTCGGGTCGGGAAAGTGGAGTTTAAAAATTGCCTGGGCAGCCCCGTCGGCATTCCCCGGTAGGGGCGCCTCAGGCAGTAAACAATAAACTTACTCCTTCCCAAAGAGGGGAGGCGAAGCCTGGGAGGGTGGACCCCCTAGAACTGCACAGGACAGATCCATAGACGGGCGTAAATCAAGCCCCGAAGGCCAAGACAATACAAGTCTATGGGGTGCAGTATCCATCGGAACAGATACTACACTTTGATCTTAGCCAAAAGGCCAAGAATGTCCAACACATTGGCCTTTTTACTCATCTGAGTACCGTACTCGGGTGTGTTTCTCCTGTCAATCACAATCTCTCGTCTTCTGCAAATCCGACCGTAACTTCTCCCATGTTCGACTCAGACGCAACCTTCACGGTTTCTCTCGGCCTTCCAAGGCCGACATTTCTGTCGCACTAAGCTCACTCACCTCAACTGTTTCAACTCATCACTCCAGAACAATGACAGTTGGCGACAGCGGTTGACTCCTAGACTTCAGCTATTGCTGGCCGTGTTATTTAAAGAAAATAACGTTATCTCTGAAAACTGAAAATAATATTTTACAAGTAATTTCTAGAATCTGATTCTTTTACTCGCCGTACTCTTTTGTATCGGTCACCTCCTTAAGCAAAGCTGTGTCACCGTATGGCGCATACTACTACTACTACTACTACTACTACTACTACTACTACTACTACTACTGCTTGTATTATTCGGACTACTGTTCTTTTGACAACGTTTCGGATATAACTTCCGACCTACTTCAGGTTCATCTGGTCGAACTCGGGAATCTGAATTTCGAACTGAACACTTGATCTCTTGCTCTCATTTCGTCAGCCATGACCGGGTAGAAGTATTAAGTAATTCGTTAATGTTATTCTTAGTATCGCCCGTACTGAGGATTGAACCGTAAACCTCCAGAACTAATTTACTTAGCGCTTTATCCGTAACGCCAGGGGTCTTTGCGGATAATTCTAGTATTCGAAAGATTGTCGGTAACGTTGGGATGAATAACATCTAAGATCAGAACAGTAGTCCGAATAATTAAAAAAATAAAAATTATTTATCTAAATAATTCAGAAACATACTACTACTACTACTACTACTACTACTACTACTACTACTAGTATTAGTACAAGTAGTATAATAGACACTTAACCCTACCGATGACTATTGAGCAGAAACCTTACTATAAGATAATTACCCCTTGTAAGATAGCGACCACCAGAGTTACAGCCTTGCTATTGTAATGTTACGGTGTTCTCGTAACAAATAGTTTGTTACGCATGTAACCAGTCAATAGCTGTTTTGCTTTGTTGAACGTCGGAAGGTGGCTCAATTCGTTTTGCCGTTGCAGGTGTCGTCTCGTCTTAACGACTGTATGTTTTGTTGAACGTCGGGAGGTGGCTCAATTCGTTTTGCCGTTGCAGGTGTCGTCTCGTCATAACGACTGTATGTTTTGTTGAACGTCGGCAGGTGGCTCAATTCGTTTTGCCGTTGCAGGTGTCGTCTCGTCATAACGACTGTATGTTTTGTTGAACGTCGGCAGGTGGCTCAATTCGTTTTGCCTTTGCAGGTGTCGTCTCGTCATAACGACTGTGTTTTGTTGAACGTCGGTAGGTGGCTCAATTCGTTTTGCCGTTGCACCTGTCGACTCGTCATAACGACTGTACGTTTTGTTGTACGTTCGCAGGTGGCTTAATTCGTTTTGCTGTTGCCAGTGTCGTCTCATAATAACGATAGTAAGTTTTGTTGAACGTACGCAGGTGGCTCAATTCGTTTTGCCTTTGAAGGTGTCGTCTCGTCGTACCGACTGTATGTTTTGTTGAATGTCGGCAGGTGGCTCATATCGTTTTGCCTTTGCAGGTGTCGTCTCGTCATAAAAACTGTATGTTTTGTTGAACGTCAGAAGGTGGCTCAATTCGTTTTGCCGTTGCAGGTGTCGTCTTCTCATAACGACTGTATGTTTTGTTGAACGTCGGCAGGTTGCTCAATTCGTTTTGCCGTTGCAGGTGTCGTCTCGTCATAACGACTGTATGTTTTGTTGAACGTCGGCAGGTGGCTCAATTCGTTTTGCCTTTGCAGGTGTCGTCTCGTCATAACGACTGTATGTTTTGTTGAACGTCGGCAGGTGGCTCTATTCGTTTTGCCGTTGCAGGTGTCGTCTAGTCATAACGACTGTGTTTTGTTGAACGTCGGCAGGTGGCTCAATTCGTTTTGCCTTTGCAGGTGCCGTCTCGTCATAACGACTGTACGTTTTCTCGAACGTTCGCAGGATGCTCAATTCGTTTTGCTGTAGCAGGTGTCGTCTCATAATAACGACTGTATGTTTTGGGTAACGTCGGCAGGTGGCTAATTCGTTTTGCCGTTGCAGGTGTCGTATCGTCGTATCGTCGTAACGACTGTGTGTTTTGGTGAACGTCGGCAGGTGGCTCAGTTCGTTTTGCCGTTGCAGGTGTCGTCTTGTCATAACGACTGTATGTTTTGTTGAACGTCGGCAGGTGGCTCAATTCGTTTTGCTGTTGCAGGTGTCGTCTCGTCATAACTACTGTATATTTTATTGAACGTCGGCAGGTGGCTCAATTCGTTTTGCCGTTGCAGGTGTCGTCTCATCGTAACGACTGTATGTTTTGTTGAACGTCGACAGGTGGCTCAATTCGTTTTGCCTTTGCAGGTGCCGTCTCGTCATAACGACTGTATTTTTTGTTGAATGTCGGCTGGGGGCTCAATTCGTTTGGCCGTTGCAGGTGTCGTCTCGTCGTAACGACTGTATGTTGTGTTGAACATCGGCAGGTGGCTCAATTCGTTTTGCTGTTGTAGGTGTCGTCTCGTCATAACGACGTTATGTTTTGTTGAACGTCGGCAGGTGGCTCAATTCGTTTAACCGTTGTAAGTGTCGTCTCGTCATAACGACTGTATGGTTTGTTGAACGTCGGTAGGTGGCTCAATTCGTTTTGCCGTAGCAGGTGTCGTCTCGTGATAACGACTGTATGTTTTGTTGAACGTCGGCAGGTGGCTCAATTCGTTTTGCTGTTGTAGGTGTCGTCTCGTCATAACGACGTTATGTTTTGTTGAACGTCGGCTGGTGGCTCAATTCGTTTTGCCGTTGCAAATTTCGTCTCGTCATAACGACTGTATGGTTTGTTGAACGTCGGTAGGTGGCTCAGTTCGTTTTGCCGTTGCAGGTGTCGTCTCGTCATAACGACTGTATGTTTTGTTGAACGTCGGCAGGTGGCTCAATTCGTTTTGCTGTTGTAGGTGTCATCTCGTCATAACGACTGTATGTTTTGTTGAACGTCGGCAGGTTGCTCAATTCGTTTTGCCGTTGCAGGTGTCGTCTCGTCATAACGACGTTATGTTTTGTTGAACGTCGGCTGGTGGCTCAATTCGTTTTGCACTTGCAAATTTCGTCTCGTCATAACGACTGTATGGTTTGTTGAACGTCGGTAGGTGGCTCAGTTCGTTTTGCCGTTGCAGGTGTCGTCTCGTCATAACGACTGTATGTTTTGTTGAACGTCGGCAGGTGGCTCAATTCGTTTAGCCTTTGAAGGTGTTATCTCGTCATAAAAACTGTATGTTTTGTTGAACGTCAGAAGGTGGCTCAATTCGTTTTGCAATTGCAGGTGTGGTCGCGTCATAACGACTTTATGTTTTGTTGAACGTCGGCAGGTGGCTCAATTCGTTTTGCCGTTGCAGGTGTCGTCTCATCGTAACGACTGTATGTTTTGTTGAACGTCGACAGGTGGCTCAATTCGTTTTGCCTTTGCAGGTGCCGTCTCGTCATAACGACTGTATGTTTTGTTGAACGTCGGTAGGTGGCTCAATTCGTTTTGCCGTTGCAAGTGTCGTCTCGTGATAACGACTGTATGTTTTGTTGAACGTCGGCAGGTGGCTCAATTCGTTTTGCTGTTGTAGGTGTCGTCTCGTCATAACGACGTTATGTTTTGTTGAACGTCGGCTGGTGGCTCAATTCGTTTTGCCGTTGCAAATTTCGTCTCGTCATAACGACTGTATGGTTTGTTGAACGTCGGTAGGTGGCTCAGTTCGTTTTGCCGTTGCAGGTGTCGTCTCGTCATAACGACTGTATGTTTTGTTAAACGTCGGCAGGTGGCTCAATTCGTTTTGCTGTTGTAGGTGTCGTCTCGTCATAACGACTGTATGTTTTGTTGAACGTCGGCAGGTTGCTCAATTCGTTTTGCCGTTGCAGGTGTCGTCTCGTCATAACGACGTTATGTTTTGTTGAACGTCGGCTGGTGGCTCAATTCGTTTTGCCGTTGCAAATTTCGTCTCGTCATAACAACTGTATGGTTTGTTGAACGTCGGTAGGTGGCTCAGTTCGTTTTGCCGTTGCAGGTGTCGTCTCGTCATAACGACTGTATGTTTTGTTGAACGTCGGCAGGTGGCTCAGTTCGTTTAGCCTTTGCAGGTGTTATCTCGTCATAAAAACTGTATGTTTTGTTGAACGTCAGAAGGTGGCTCAATTCGTTTTGCAATTGCAGGTGTGGTCGCGTCATAACGACTTTATGTTTTGTTGAACGTCGGCAGGTGGCTCAATTCGTTTTGCCGTAGCAGGTGTCGTCTTGTCATAACGACTGTATGTTTTTTTGAACGTCGGCAGGTTGCTCAATTCGTTTTGCCGTTGCAGGTGTCGTCTCGTCATAACGACTGTATGTTTTGTTGAACGTCGGCAGGTGGCTCATATCGTTTTGCCGTTGCAGGTGTCGTCTCGTCATAACGACTGTATGTTTTGTTGAACGTCGGCAGGGGGCTCAATTCGTTTTGCCGTTGCAGGTGACGTCTCGTCATAACGACTGTATGTCTTGTGTAAACGCATGAGTTAAAGCTGTCGTATTGCTGGTGATATAGAGTCGTTCGCTCCCCTTTTCTCTTGTTTGTGTAATAGCAAATTCTTTTATTGTTTTATTTCATACAGCATACCTTAGAGTTATATACGGTTTACATACAGACGTATTAAGCCTCTCCCCCCCGGCGAGAAACTTCGAAAAAAAACGTCTGTAACCCGTTCACCCAAGGACATATAATTCACCAGCTTCCTTCACGACGTCTTATTAGAGACTTCATGTTTGCGACGCAACTTCCGGAGAACTTTAATTTCTGATGAAAAAAATATTTTTTACTTAATCTTGTTACAAAATTGAACTTTTCTTTCCTACGACATTCTAACACGTAACGTCCAATATCGGTACACTAACTGGAACACTGTGGAGGGCAAGGAGGACACTATAGGATGAGAAGATTGACAAGATGGCCGTCACGAACAGTCACGTCTTTCTCACACATGCCTTGTCATTTCTCACTGTTACATATAGTGTACATATATCCAGCATGTCATGTGGATCAGTTTAAAATCAGGTTGGATTAATTCAGAGAAAGTGGTAGGAGGGAGAAATTGAGGCGGCACTTTTGGGAGTTATCAAATGAAATATTTAACAGAATTTGATCTGTATATCGATACTTTACTAAGAGTTTTATTTATTTTATTTTTTTATTTTTTAACAGTTGAATTGAGAAGATAGTTAAAGGGAAGATAGCCAAGGAGACATAACAAATAAATAAATAAATGTCAACTCTATTAATATATGTATCCGATTGGACATAAACAATGGTACATTTGCATACCGGTTGCATCATACCGATGCGATACAAGTCATCCACCGCTAGTAGTACTACTACTGCTGCTACTACTACTACTACTACTACTACTACTACTACTACTACTACTACTACTACTATCCTTTTTCACAACCTTTTTCTCCGTCCACCCCCTCCCCTCCACTTTACTTTTTTCCTATTATCACCATACTTTATTTTCTTTTTTCTCTTTTTCCTTTTCTTTTTCTTTTCAGCATTATGACTGTCTATCTAACTCTCCTTCCGTACGTTCGTTCTTTCTTTCTCTTTTGTCTTTTTCTCTCTCTTTTTCCCCCTCTGACCTCTTTTTACCTGCTTCCTCTCTTTTTTATATTGAATCACTATTTCTCCGAATCAATTTAATTCTCGTTATTCTTTCTTTTCTCGGCACTTTGTTAGATTGGGCCCCGCGTTAAAAGGCCCTCGGCGTCGGTGCTTTCCGGTGGTTTACGCTAAACGCCGGAAAGCACCGAAGCACAGACGACAGCTAAACTTCAAACTGAATGGAACGCTGAACTTGCAAACTGATTGCAACGCGATTTCAACTGATCGAAACGCGCAAATACAGAAGTGCATTTGTACAAGATATTACTGACTGTTAAAACTGCCGAAAAAATGATAAATTTCTGTCAGAACCATAAACTAAGGAAATTTACCACTTTTTTCTTCTTTGACGTCTGCAAACGAGCCTGCCTTAACCCTAATTCCTAACCCTGCCCTTACCCTAATTCCAAACCCTGTCCTAACCCTAATTCCTAACCCTGCCCTTACCCTAATTCCAAACCCTGCCCTAACCCTAATTCCTAACCCTGCCCTAACCCTAATTCCAAACCCTGCCCTAACCCTAATTCCTAACCCTGCCCTAACCCTAAACCATAACGCAATCAACAATAGTAATCAGTTAAAAAGTATATATAAAATAATTTTCGTAAAAAAAACAAAACAAAAAAACACTTACTTGATTAACTTTTCACTGTTAAAACAAATAAATATTTCTTTCGTACAAATGTTTTGTTAACACAAGCCACAATTTTTTGATTGTTTTGTCCCGCTTGTAAATCCAGCCTCGTTTGGTTTTTTTTTGGACGCAGGTAAGTCAACGGATTTTACATTCGGCACTGTCCGGCGTATAACGTAAACATCCGGAAAACACCGATGTTGAGGCACGGGTGCTACTGTAAAAAAGCCCCCCTTTCTCTTCTCTCTCTCGCTTGTTATCTATATTCTCCTCTTTCACTCTCTTTCTCTCTTTTCATTTCTCTCTCTCTTTCTCTTTTTTCTTTCTTTCTATATCACTTTTTCACCTTTCATCTATCTCTCTTTCTAGTAACTCCTTATTTTCTCTCTCTTTTTCTTCTTTCTTTCTTTCTTTTTTCTTTCTTTCTTTCTTTTTCTACATTTTCTCTTCTCTCTTTATTCTCTATATCCTTCTCTTTCTCTCTCTATCTATCTCCTTTTTTAAATTTTTCTCTCTTTCTCTTTTTTCTTTCTCTTTCTCTTCTTCTATTTATCGATTTCTATTCATCCCTTCTCCTTTTCTCTCTCTTTTTTTCTTTCTTTCTTTTTTCTACATTTTCTCTTCTCTCTTTCTCTCCCCCCTCCTCCCCTTCTTTCACAACCCTTTCCCTCCCTCTCCTCATTCCCCTTTCCATTTACTTTACCTTCTTTAATTACATTCTGTCAGCCTGTAAATCGTAAAGCCCTACTAAAGTTGATGATCCTTCCCGAAGCGACCCCAGCCCCCCCCCCATTTCTTCTGTGGCTAGCGAGGGGGCTCGGTTGGCGGCTGACCCCCCAACCCAATGGTTCTTTTTCGTATCAGCACGCCACCGACGAGACATCATCGAAACAACATTTGCTTGTCCTTCTCCTAAAAAAGCATCATTCTCATCGCCATTAACATTTCTCAATTGATCTGAACAGATTGGAAAAAAGCCAGAAGAAGATTTCCCGCCATCTTGTCCCCTAAAAAAAACAAAAGCAAAAACAAATACAAATATTCTTTAGATACGACCATTCAGTCTGTGCGTTTAGTGATGGCAATGATTTTTTAAAATTTTACGTAACAAATTGACGAAAATGATATTTCCAACTTAAGCGTGACAGACGAAAGAAAATGCTATTTCAGATTTAAGTGTGACAGACCAACGAAAATGCTATTTCAGATTTAAGCGTGACAGACCAACGAAAATGCTATTTCAGATTTAAGTGTGACAGACCAACGAAAATGTTTTGACAATCTTAAACGTGGCAGACTAAATCAGCATTGCACGACTTTTTGGGGAGGCCGGTTCGATTTTGTTGCTCGCTTTGCTCCTTACAGTTCTATCTAGAATCGGGTACTCGCAAGTGGGACCACATGAAGGTTGCCAACATGCATGGTAAAATCGACAGGATTCAAACGTGGGTTTCAATTGAAGCCATGACTGCTACTTCTTCTTCTTCTTCTTCTTCTTCTTCTTCTTCTTCTTCTTCTTCTTTATAGTTTCCTGGTTATTTGACTCAAATATGGTGTACAGTCAGGCATTGATTTAAGTTTATTTGTACCAAAGGATTATGAAATCGATTCTCCTCCTCTTCCCCTTCTCCTGCTCCTCCTCCCTTTCTCCTCCTCCTCCCCCTTCTCCCCTTTTTCTTCTTCTTAAAAAACGTAAATTCGTATTAATCCGCATGGTACGACTTTTGACCAGCTCGATTCTGTCGTTGCACCGAATCTTTCCAGAATCAGGTACTCACAGGAGGGGCCAGTGAAGGTTGCCAACACCCGTTAGTGGACGTAATGATGTGGAGCCGACAGGATTCGAACGAAAGTGGAACTGTGAAGCCCATAGGATCCACACCAGGGTTGGTGATTCACCGTGTCAAACTGACGAAAAATGTTATTTCCAACTTAAGTCAAACAAGTTTCACATGGACGCGTGGCGCAACTGATAAAAGTGCTAAGTAATAATCAGTTCTTAGTGACGGTCTTCTAGAAGGTTCAAGGTTCAATCCTCAGTACGAGCGATACGAAGAATACAATAAAAAAAATACTTAAGATGTCTACCGGGTAATGGCTGACGGAATGAAAACAAAGGGTTCAGTTTGAAATTCAAATTTCAGAGTTAGACATAAAGATTCCCGAGTTCGACCAGACACACTTGAATAAGGTCAGAGTTTACAGTGGCCGTTGTGAGAATAACATCTTCGATGAAAACTATTCCGAATAAACAAAATAAAGTTAACAAGACAGACCGACGGACAGAGGCTCTTAAAGAGATGCTTGGTAACACCTAAATAACTAAGACCGTGTGCGATTCGAGCCTGGAGGGAAAGAAAGAATCACAAAAGAATAATAGCGGACGCCATCTTGAAAAATAGGATAAAAGACAAGGGAGGTCACTCATCGGCCTCAGAAATTGCGAGAAAGTAATCCTTAAATTTAAATAGACAAAATACACAGATAATAATAATAATAATAATAATAATAATAATAATAATAATAATAATAATAATAATAATAATAATATATAAATAAATAAAAAAATAAAAAAACATGTAACTAAATGCAATAAAAATGAATACAAAATGACGTTGACGAGAGGTGGGTGTGGGTGTGAGGTAATAAGAGAAATGACCCGCTCACAAATCACCCTGAAGTCGCGAAACTGATATTTGATTCGCCTAATTTTTGCAGATGTTTTATTTTTGAGTTGTTAAATTCTTTTCTGATCATTCATTCTCGAAAGTTCTAGAATGGTCGAGGAGAGGAGATGGTTGGGCTTGTCTATTGTTAGAAGAAAAGGGGCTCAAAAGATCTTTTAGAATTAGACGTCCCAACTCCAGAGGGCAGTTTTATCGCAGACAGCATCTACCCTATTGCTTACAAAAGAGGAGACTTAGGGTCAATGCTTGATACTTGCAATATTTCAGAAAAGGAGAGAAAATTAGCTATTCTTCTTTCTTTTATTTCTTTTCTTTCTCATATTCTGTCTGTCTTTTTCTACATTTCTTCTTTCTTATTCTCTCTTTTTTCTTTTTTCTTTTTCCTTTCTTACGCTTTCTACATTTTTTGTTTCATATTCTATTGTTTCTTTTCTCTCTCCTTTCTTCGTTCTTTCTTTTCTTTGTTTGTCTGTTTTCAAATGTTTCGTCTGTTTTCTGTCCTTTTTTTCCTTTTTATCATATTTCTTTTCTTTTTATTATTTCCCACGGAAATGTCTTTTTTTTGTTGCTATTTAGTCACAACTTATCAAGACCAAGAGCCACTCGAGGATAATGGTTAATTAGACGGAATGATTATCAGCCGGAAGATGAAGAACACTATGGGAGTACTAACATTGATCAATGCTATGGATTGCATTTGATTACTTATGGGACGGTTTAGGACAGAAAACTTGGATTCGAATGTTCAGAAAAACTCGTTTGCACATTGAAAAGCCCACTGGCTTCAATACAAAAGTCACACAGTATAACTGAGAAAATATTGACAATAAATACATAGATTTGGCACCCAACCACCGATTTTTTCATCATTATGTAAAGTTTTCAAACCCCCTTTTTTACTGCATAATTTTGGTTATTCGGACTACATTTCTCATCTTGAGTGTTATCATCACAACGTTTCGCCCGCTGTAACCTCCGGCCGTCTTCAGGTGTATCTCTTCGAACTCAAGAATATAACTGTCGAAGTCGGAAATCTGGACGGAATCTTGAATGGAACCCTTTATTTAATCCACGGGGGTAGCATGCTCTTGTTCCGTCAGCCATGACTGTGAGAAATCTTCAGTAATTCGCAATTCTTTGTATCGCCCGCACCGAGGATTGAACCTTAAACCTTCTAATGACTATCACTTGGAACTGAATTTAACTTAGTACTATATTAACTGCGAATTACTGAATACTTCTTCCAGTCATGGCTGACGGAACAAGAGCATGCTACCTCCGTGGATTTAATAAAGGGTTCCCTTCGAAATTCCGTGCAGATTCCAGAGTTCGACAGAAATATTCTCGAGTTCAGAGAGATACACCTGAAGAAAGCCGGAAGTTACAGCGGCCGAAACGTTGTGATGATAACACTCAAGATGAGAAATGTAGTCCAAATAAGCAAAGTTATGCAAATTATCAATCGTCATCTCAAAAATTCAGAAATATAAAACTTTTTTTACTTTTAGGTCACCATTTATTAAGGCCAAGAGCCACTCGAGGATGAAGGTTAATAAGACGGAATGATTATCGGTCGAAGTATGAATAACACTATGGGAGTACTAACATTGATGAATAACACTATGGGAGTACTAACATTGATGAATAACACGATGAGAGTACTAACATTGATGAATAACACTATCGGAGTACTTACATTGATGCATAACACTATGGGAGTACTAACATTGATGAATAACACTATGGGAGTACTAACATTGATGAATAACACTATGGGAGTACTAACATTGATAAATAACACTATGGGAGTACTAACATTGATGAATAACACTATGGGAGTACTAGCATTGATGAATAACACTATGGGAGTACTAACATTGATGAATAACACTATGGGAGTACTAGCATTGATGAATAACACTATGGGAGTACTAACATTGATGAATAACACTATGGGAGTACTAGCATTGATGAATAACACTATGGGAATACTAGCATTGATGAATAACACTATGGGAGTACTAACATTGATAAATAACACTATGGGAGTACTAACATTGATGAATAACACTATGGGAGTACTAACATTGATGAATAACACTATGGGAGTACTAACATTGATAAATAACACTATGGGAGTACTAACATTGATGAATAACACTATGGGAGTACTAGCATTGATGAATAACACTATGGGAGTACTAACATTGATGAATAACACTATGGGAGTACTAGCATTGATGAATAACACTATGGGAATACTAGCATTGATGAATAACACTATGGGAGTACTAACATTGATGAATAACACTATGGGAGTACTAACATTGATAAATAACACTATGGGAGTACTAGCATTGATGAATAACACTATGGGAGTACTAACATTGATAAATAACACTATGGGAGTACTAACATTGATGAATAACACTATGGGAGTACTAACATTGATGAATAACACTATGGGAGTACTAACATTGATGAATAACACTATGGGAGTACTAACATTGATGAATAACACTATGGGAGTACTAACATTGATGAATAACACTATGGGAGTACTAACATTGATAAATAACACTATGGGAGTACTAGCATTGATGAATAACACTATGGGAGTACTAACATTGATAAATAACACTATGGGAGTACTAACATTGATGAATAACACTATGGGAGTACTAACATTGATGAATAACACTATGGGAGTACTAACATTGATGAATAACACTATGGGAGTACTAACATTGATAAATAACACTATGGGAGTACTAACATTGATGAATAACACTATGGGAGTACTAGCATTGATGAATAACACTATGGGAGTACTAACATTGATGAATAACACTATGGGAGTACTAGCATTGATGAATAACACTATGGGAATACTAGCATTGATGAATAACACTATGGGAGTACTAACATTGATGAATAACACTATGGGAGTACTAACATTGATAAATAACACTATGGGAGTACTAGCATTGATGAATAACACTATGGGAGTACTAACATTGATAAATAACACTATGGGAGTACTAACATTGATGAATAACACTATGGGAGTACTAACATTGATGAATAACACTATGGGAGTACTAACATTGATGAATAACACTATGGGAGTACTAACATTGATGAATAACACTATGGGAGTACTAACATTGATGAATAACACTATGGGAGTACTAACATTGATAAATAACACTATGGGAGTACTAGCATTGATGAATAACACTATGGGAGTACTAACATTGATAAATAACACTATGGGAGTACTAAAATTGATGAATAACACTATGGGAGTACTAACATTGATGAATAACACTATGGGAGTACTAACATTGATGAATAACACTATGGGAGTACTAACATTGATAAATAACACTATGGGAGTACTAACATTGATGAATAACACTATGGGAGTACTAACATTGATGAATAACACTATGGGAGTACTAACATTGATGAATAACACTATGGGAGTACTAACATTGATGAATAACACTATGAGAGTACTAACATTGAGGAATATAATGAACTGCGTTTGATTACGATTGTTCCTTTGCGCACAATGTTTTCTCTTCTGTCTTTCTTTACCTTCATTATTTTTCGCTTTCTTCCTCTCCCTCTTCTTTTCTCTTTCTTATATTTCTCTCATTTTCCATTTTCTTTTTCCTCTTTCATTACCCACATTTTTGTTATTTATTATTAGCCCCCCCCCCCCGTCTTTTCACTTTTATTTTTACTTTTCTTCGTCCCAAACAAAACACATTGCCACTGAGACGTTAATTAGGGGCAATGCCTATAGGGGGGCACCCTAAGTAGGGATTTATGCAGCGAGATGCTTGTTCACATGACATTTACATTTCTGCAAGTTGGTACATTCAGGGAAACAGTGAGCAGAGAGGTATTTCCAAAAGGGTAGCTGTTCGAAGGCAACAAACCATAATAGCAGAAAGTCTCCGGCATCCGAGCACCTCTACAGTGGAGGGGTGGAATTTTGCTGATTGTCGTGTCGATCGGGTGGATTTACATCCAGGGTAAAACCAGTACAGCAATTTCGTCGTAACACATTCGATTAAAGTAATTGTAAAACAAGCACAAGGATGTAACATTGTGGCGATGGGACAGGGGCTGCAGCTTGGTAGATAGTATGGAACCTATTATATTAGAATCTCTTTTTTTACCCTGTCTAAGAGAGAGAGGCTAATGGTTGGTGCACCAGCTCAGATGTGACAACAATACTCCATGCATGAGCGAAAGGTAACTTTATTTTGCTTGACCTTTTTTTTGTACCCTTTCTTTTTTATTTTCTATCTTTCTTTCATTACTTACATTTATTCCTTCGCTCTTACCTGTCCTTTCTTTCTTTTTCTTTCCTTCATTCTATCTATCTTCCTTTATTTCTTTTTGCTTTCCTTCATTCTTTCTTTATTTCTCTTTTTCTTTCTTTCTTTTTTCTCTTTATTTCTTTTTTCTTTCTTTCTTTCTTTTTTTCTTTTTTTCTTTCTTTCTTTTTCTTTCCTTCATTCTATCTATCTTTCTTTCTTTCTTTTTGTTTTCCTTCATTCGTTCATTCTATTTTTCTTTCTTTCTTTCTTTCTTTCTTTCTTATTCTCTTTCTCTTGCTACCCTCTTTTCATCTAATTTTCTTTCTTTCTTTTGTCTTTTTTTTCCTTCATTCTTTAATTCTATTTTTCTTTCTTTCTTTCTTTTTTCTCTTTCTTTCCTTCATTCATTCTTTATTTCTTTTTGCTTTCCTTCATTCTTTCTTTATTTCTCTTTTTCTTTCTTTCTTTTTCTCTTTCTTTCTTTTTTCTTTCTTTCTTTCTTTTTTCTTTTTTATTTTCTTTCTTTTTCTTTCCTTCATTCTATCTATCTTTCTTTCTTTTTTGTTTTCTTTCATTCTTTCATTCTATTTTTCTTTCTTTCTTATTCTCTTTCTCTTGCTACCCTCTTTTTATCTAATTTTCTTTCTTTCTTTTGTCTTTTTTCTTTTTCTTTCTTTCTTTCCTTAATTCTTTAATTCTATTTTTCTTTATTTCTTTCTTTTTTCTCTTTCTTTCCTTCATTCATTCTTTTTTTCTTTCTTTTTTTTCTTTCCTTCATTTTTTCTTTCTTTCTTTCTTTCACTTTTATTTCCTGTATTTACTCTTTCTGCATTTTTCTCCATCTTTCTTAATTTCAAATTTCTTCTATTTTCTTTCTATTTCTTTTTTCCATACCCCATTCTCTTTCTCTTTCATTCCTATTTCATACATTTCTTCTTTCTTTCTTTCTTTTTTTCTTTCAATTTTATCGCTCTCCTTTTTATAGATTTCTTCTTTTTTTTCCAGGATTTTCCCTTTCTACCCCCTCTTTTTACTCTCTGTCACCCCTTTCTCTTTTCACTATTTCTGATCCCTGTCTATTTTCTTTCCATATTCCCCTATCTCTCTTTTCCCTTTCTTTATCTCCTTTTTTTTTTCTCTTTTTTTTTCACTCCTTTTCTAATTTCTGTCACCCGATCCTTGTCCTGCACAACTCAATCCACATTAGGACGGTCGTTTCGTTACATTTATACAAAAACAACAAGAAGAAAGTTAAAGAAAAAAGAAACATTCTGGTGACCTCATCTCCTTATACCCTGCTCAACTCTACTCCCACCACAACAGCAATCCGCCTGTTACCACCACTTTAATCCCTGCTCAACCAAAAATCCCAACCAGTCAACGAAATACAAAAAAAATGCCAGATAAGCCATGAAAAATTTGATAAAAATTTCACAATCAATATTTTATTTATTTAAGTTCACGCATTTGTTCATCAGTTATTGGTTTATCTTTCAAATATTTTTTGTGTTTTGAAATCAGTTATTATTTGTATCGGGATTGTGTGGGGGAGGCGGCAGGGATTTTAGGATGTGATAAGTCTGGTCGTTATCAGGGCGAGTCTTCGACAGATACTGTGCTCTCTACCGCTGTAAACCCGACTTTACACACGCGCACACAGGCCTAATGGCTTTACCCGATGTGACAGGGATAATTCTCAACCTAAACTCCATCACACTTTTGACACCCAGGCAAAAACGCACACGTCACACCGCAAAAACTTCCATGCTATCTGTTTTCCTTATAAAACTATTAAACGGGTGGTGGTGGTGGTGGGGGGGTAGACATAACACACACGCAAGACGTAATGACATCAACACATAACAAATTAATAATTTATTATTTTCATGTTATTTATAAATGATAGCATTTATTGTTATTATATACGAGGCCACCTGTTTGGTCATTATTTGTTATATATATTATGAAATATATTCTTATATATATATATATATATATATATATATATATATATATATATATATATATATATATATATATATAAATTTAAAATAAATAAACTAAACACACATTAGGGCTGTCCGCATTATAAATTATTTCGACCTAGATGGGTCTCATCAGACGCGTAAACGGCCACATTTCGGACAGCCCTAATGTGTGTTTAGTTTATTTCCTTTAAATTTATTGTGTGTGTGTGGTTCTTATAAATATATATATATTTAAATGTATACTACTTATCATACTTGAAAATGTTTCAAATTGCAAGATCAATGAAGTTGTCTTACAAACTTCAGAGCATATACATTTGATAGTTGCATTCCAATGCCATTCGGAAAATCAATCTAAAACCATAAAAAATAAATGAAAATTATTGTTTTGGATTGATTTTTTCCTATGGTCACTGGAATTCAACCATCAAGTACATGATATATATATATATATATATATATATATATATATATATATATATATATATATATATATATATATATATATATATATATTAATAATTAATATTTCTGAAAAATATTGTTATTGTTCTCTCAAATTCAAGGATGGGCTTCTAAGCAACGTTCATTTCCAAGGAAAGTTGAACACTCTCTGACTGCTTGCTATACGTGTCAGCCGATTTCAAAATATAGACTTTAAATTCCCTTCTTTCCATGTTAATTAATGATGACCTTGGAGTAAGAGCTCAGCCTGCAGAGTCGAAGATGACTTTGTCAATGGGTTCGACTCCTTAGACCAGTACTAATTGATATTTCCTACACTGATGATTGCATATAGTATGAACCACTAATGTTAAAATAATTAAAATTTATTTACAATATTGTATGTATACGCATATATATATATATATATATATATATATGTATATGACACATAATTAACCCTCAAAACAATAACGGTCAAATATACGCCCCTCATAAACATTGACGCACGGAACTTATATAGAGACATTTTTTAAATTTTTTTAATATTTAATTTTTTTTTCCAATCTTTAATCTCAGCTGTTACATTTCACCCTCCCATTTTCTCAAACCTTATTAAACCCCTCTAATACGAATTTTAAACAAATATACATAACACTCCAAAGCAAACGAGAGTGACACGTGAATTCACATTTCTGAAACAGGTGACAACATAAGCTGAAGAGAGCCGGATGGTTAAGTCCTTCTGAGCTTGAAACCGACGGTACTAATGTTTTACTAATTTTTCTGTACAAATATATATTTATATAATTACTATTTCATATATTTACTTATACTAGCAATGATGATGACGTTTTGGAGTGGCTTTGTAATTTAAAAAAAATATGAAAAAATGAAAAAATAAAAAATAAAGTATTTTCAGAATGTTTTGGAAACGACCATACGCCATACTAGACTTGTTGTTCTAATTCTTTGAACAATTGGAATGTTCTAATTCATTAAATCCTCTTAACGGCCTAATATACGCTCCTAATAAACATTGAATCACGGGACTTGTATAGAGATATTTTGAAAAAAATTTCCAATTTAAAATCTTAACTGTTAAATTTCACCCCCCCCCTTTTTTTGAACTTTACTAAACTTCATAGTCTCACATTTCCCTCCCTAATACAAATTTTAAACAAATATACATAACACTCCAAAGCAAATAACGCATCCAAACGAGAGTGACACGTGAATTCACATTTCTGAAACAGGTGACAACATAAGCTGAAGAGAGCCGGATGGTTATGTCCTTCTGAGCTTGAAACCGACGGTACTAATGTTGTACTCATTTTTCTGTACCAGAAATATATATATATATATATATATATATATATATATATATATATATATATATAAAATAGACATTTCTTTCTGTTGCCTTTATTTTCAGTGTGCACTTATGCTCCATTCTCTGTAACCCACCTATCAGCTAAAAATATTAGAAACTATATGTATTAATCCGTGGAGACCTTCTCTTAGTAAACTGAGAGAAATTCTTCTTGTGCTTAATGTAATTTCTATTTAATAGATATAACAAATCACCCCCGGCCTAACTAATAAAGAAAAAAACGTTAAGGCAAAATTGGACATCATCCTTCATTATTCTTCTATAGTGAGAGACTAATTCGAATGTTTTTGTTTGTAGAATGATCTCTTTATTGGAGCCAGATTTCTTTGGCCTCAACATACGGCAGTTTCAAATATAATTTCTTTATTGGAGCCAGATCTCTTTCGCTTGAGAATTTTTTCGAGGCCTGCAAACAGCCAGCAGTCGTTGGGGGCCTAATCTCGAGAATAAGGTGGATGCGGAGGCCATTCGAAGTGAAATTCATGTAGATATGTCATCGTTGCGATCAATTTGTTACACGGTGCATTGTCTTGGTGAAAGAGCACTTTTTTCTTCTTCATTCGTTGTGGTTTTCTTGACAATTTCTGCCTTCCAACGCACCAATAATATTCGTTATTGATGGTTTTTCTTTTTCTCAAATTGATCGGTGAATAAAATACCTTGCTTATCCCAAAACCTGGCTTGCTAATGATCACATTGAACGTCTTTCGCTTGTTGTTGTTCATTCAGCTGTCTGCTGATTTGACACCGGAGTTAAGGGGTTCATCTATGGTTCATCTATTGTCACATATTGACGCGAAACACTTCTATTTATTGCATTGAAACAGTTGCAAACAACAGTTGGGTTTTGATTGACTGTCAGCAAACGCGGAACCCACGCGGCACCCACTTAAAACACGATTTTCTCATTGACAAATGTTCAAGTAAAATAATAAATACACTGCCTTCTGATATATTCAAACCCTCTGCTATCTAAGGAAACTTCAATCTACGATCTTACAAAACGCGTTTGTGGGCAGTTTTGATGTTTTTCAGGAAAACTGACGAATTTGGACGACCTAAGCGTACAACATTATTTGTATTTGTACGACTGTGCTTGAAGGTAGCATACCACTTTAACCATTATTTACGGCGGAGTAGCGTCTGTATATCACTTATAACGTATTTCCCCCATCATAAGCAATGCTTTATCAACACGCGAAATTCAAAATTTTCCATTGTTTTGAAAATTTGCAACCGTACCTTAATGTAAATTACTGTAATTTGTAAACGAATAATTTGACACGTGTCATTTGACGGCTAGTACTATGGATTTTTTTAATCAATGGCATCATCTATGTGTCAAGCCAGGGACTTATTGAGTCATATATATATATAATATATATATATATATATATTCCTTTTTTCCTTCTTAAGTGATTTCTTACTGTGGCAATCCCATGTGGAGTATTGTCAGTTGTTGAGGTCAATATATTATGTTTTGTATCTCCTCTGATGAACTGCCTAGGCAAATACCTTGCTTAGGTAGCGAAACACGAGTAGGGAACAATGATATTACAAAATAAATAAATAATAAAATAAAAGATTTTTTTCGTTGTGACGAATCCTCTCTTGAAAAAAAAAATCGGTGCACTCTCCAAATATACGTATATATATATATATATATATATATATATATATATATATATATATATATATATATAAGTATACACACACACACACACACACACACACACATATATATATATATATATATATATATATATATATATATATATGTATAGCTGTGGGGATAGAGTGATAGCTTGCGGAGTATAGGCTAAATCTGTGAAAGAAGTTCGCACCCTTCGACATTCTGTAATTATCACTTCCTACACTGATGAGCAATAAGCTAAAAACGCCGGCGTATGTAGGTAATAATAGTAATTTAATATTTATTTATAAATATTGTTATGAATCTCCTTTAAGAAATTAAAGTTGGGCACTGTTCGTGGATGTTAAATGTAGAATGTCACTTAGCTTTAAGAAAGGTTCCGAAAACGTTCGTTGAACCCTTTCGACTGTCTTCTATCTGCTGTCCGCTTCACCAAAGAACCAAACAGATAGAACTTAATTTCCTCTAAATCACGTGGGAGTTTTCGGTGGCCGTGGGAATAGAGCAATATCTAGCGGAGTCTAGGCTAACTCTGTGAACGACGTTTCGCATGCAAGTGACTCGAGTTTTGAATCCTGAGTTCGGATATGTTCTACTGATGAGCCGAAAGGAAGGGAGAAACTCGAGTCTAGGACTTCCGGTTTGTGGCTTTCATGGTTTGTGTGGGCTGCGGCGTTGTCTGATTGTGGAAATAATTGTATATATCATCTCACATTCATATATATATATATATATATATATATATATATATATATATATATATATATATATATATATATATATATATATATATTAGTACTTCATGTATCCACATAAAATATTATAGGGAGATATAATTTTTTATGTGTCAGTTCTCAGTATTTACTTCAACAGCGCTCGATACGTAAGTAGAGCTAGGTAGTAAAACGAATATGATATATATATATATATATATATATATATATATATATATATATATATATATATATATATATGTATAGTAAGCAATGAAAATATATATCGCAATCAAGCTACACAGAGGCTCCCGTGTTTCATCCCCATTTAGCTTGACGATTCCCCCCGGGAGCCTCTGTGTAGCTTGATTGCCATTAGATTCTTCAAGATTTCATTCTAAAAGAAATTATTGAAAATTTATTAAAGAATGCGCATGTAAAATCTACCTATCTATCTATATATGTGTCTTCCCCATAGAAAAAATGTTAGAGAATCTACATAAAATTTAAATGTGTATTCTTATGTAAAATTAACCGGGGAAGATAATGGAATTATTCCCGAATCGCTAAGTCGTCTATGGAGCATATTTCGAGGGGGCAGATTTTTCACTGTAATTTCACTGTATTTCTTTCCGATCGGCATTTTCTTTCAAAATGATATAACAGTTTTGAAGCTTCTCTTCGGACTAAGGAGGAGATGGCAAGAAACTCTGAAAGAGTGGTTTAAGTAGTGCTCTGGAGGCGTCCTTAATTTTGTTTGTGTGGTTTAAGTAGCGCTATAAATGGGAGCAATAAATGTAAGATTACAGTTTTACATTTGGTAAGTGGTATATAGTAATACAAATGTGCTCAACACCCTAGATAGAGCAGGTGGGTTTTATTGCAGCGTTGCCCGGAGAAAGAACCTCTCCGCCTTTTGTTGGTGTTTCCCGGGAGGTATACTAGTAATAATGCAGTATTATAATGGTAAGTAGGATAAGTTTATCTAAATTGCTTGATATCATATGTAGAGCAGGTGTTCTTATTTGGTGTTGTCCGGGAGTCATCAATATCCTAGATAGAGCAATCTTATATAACGCAGATGTTTTTAAACGCCGCGTTGCACTGGACAAAGATTTTCCATGTATTTTTTAATACTATTGTATACCAAAAAAGGCACTCTATTGTATACCAAAAAGGCACTCTATTGTATACCAGAAAGGCACTCTATTGTATACCAAAAAAGGCAATCAGTATCCTAGATAGAGCAGGTGTGTGCAATAATACATAATACATTTTCATTGTGGTATTTGCTTGATGGAGAAGGGGACGACAAAAATTCAGCGTTGCCCGGAAATATACCAAAATAAATATAGGTTTCATTATATTATTAAGGGGGAAGATTAGAAACTCGGCGTTGGTCAGGAATAAATTAAAACAAATATAGATTTCGTTATATTTTTGAGGAAGTAAGTGGGGTAGTAACTCGGTGGGCAACAACTTTAAAACTTAAAGCTCAGATGAATGGCTTACATTTTTATTATTTTCAATACATTAAAACAAGAAAAGGGATTGGGCTGGGCGGAGGTGGAAGTAGGAAGAGGGAGTGGGATATGGAAAAGCAGGGAAGGGGGTAAGTCAGAAAGATAGAGAGACGGATTGAGATAGGTAGAGAGATAGGAGTTTTAATATCAAGATGTTACACACACTTTTTAACATCTTCTATTTTTTATGGCTCCAGATCAACACCGGGTAGACCTGCTAGTATATATATAAAACTCAATGATGTTTGTGTGTTTACTATAGAAAGAAAGCTTAGAGAATCTACATAAGATCTAAAAGTTCATTCCTTTGTAAAATTTATAGGGGAAGACAATGAAAGTGTTCCCGAATTTCTAAGTGCACCTCAAACGGGGCTATTAGGATATAACCCCCTGTAAGACTTCAAAAATAGTCTTATTTTGTATGAAATAATTATCATATGTATGACATTTTCTGTGGAAGATAATGGAAGTGATCCCGAAGATATATGGATGACTCGTCCCACTACACCTAGCTACATTGTGTGCATCCCGGTCACGTTTTTTCTGCGTGATGTCTCGCCAGCCAAGAGACAGAAAATCTCCGCCTGGAAGTCACGTGGTCTTGGTAACTTGTGCTTTAGGGTCACCTCTGACCCTTAAGGTGTCACTTGAACTTTTCTATTCTAACAACATGTAACAAGTCTTTACGATGAATTCTAATATATTGGATGTCTATAAAATGCGTGTGGAATACAAACGATTTATTACTTTGTAAGTAGATGTATTCGACAAATATGTAGAGGTTTTAAAAAGAAGAAAATCTACATAGTTTTAGTCAAAATTTATAACATTTTTATATTACAGGGATTTATGAACAGCCACATTTATACACACAGATATAGGTAAATATCATTTAATATTTATTAAATACACACACACACACACACACACACACATATATATATATATATATATATATATATATATATATATATATATATATATGATAATTTTATTTACACAGACATGTACAAAATCTGCGACACTGGCATGTCGATGTTATCGATCAACAGTTACTATAAACTGAGATATCATCAGGCAGAGTTAGAATCCGATCTTAACCTCAGATCATATTTGGAGAGAATATGATCTGAGGTTAAGATCGGATTCTAACTCTGCCTGATGAGATCTCAGTTTATAGTAACTGTTGATCGATAACATCGACATGCCAGTGTCGCAGATTTTGTACATGTCTGTGTAAATAAAATTATCATATATAAAGCTCTATTTTGATATTGAGCACTTTTTATAAACCCGGTTAAAATTCTCTGGATTACCACCCTGTGGATATTTTTCACCTGGATTATTACCATTATATATATATATATATATATATATATATATATATATATATATATATATATATATATATATATATATATGACCGCTACGTGAGGAAACTTCCACTACTGCATCGCTATTTACATGTTTTCTCGATAACTCTCCTCGCCTACTCGTGCGCATTTTTTAAATCCTACCACTACTGCTCACTTTTGTATATATATACATACTTCATATCTCCGTTTATAATGTATCTGGCAAAAGCCTGGATGAAATATTTTAGGCGAAATATCGATCCATACATATGTTGACTTCATTGTGTTCCGTTTGGGTTGTTTTATCCTTTGTTTTCATTTTATTTCACATATATAGTCTGTCGGATTGTTCATCCACCATTACACACACACACACACACACACACATAAATTATCGCCTGATTAAAATTCGTTTTCTTTATAAACACTTAGCTATATGGACTGCCAGTTGAAACAGCTTAAAGTGTCGGCTCACATAATTAAGGGTCTAGAAAGAAAACGAATATTAATGAGGTAATAATTTATTGGATTACAAATCAAAGCCATAAATAATTATTATCATAACATACATGGAAAACACATGTTATATATATATATATATATATATATATATATATATATATATATATATATATATATATGTGTATATATATATATATATTAGTGTTTCATAATTTAATGAGAAATGAATTGCTTATTATTTTCTTATAGTAAAGAATGGAATTTCTTTTCGTTTTGTAAACGCATTAACAAACTAGATCGTATTTCAGCTGGTTAGAGTTAGGGTTAAGGTTAGTGTTAGGGTTAGAGTTAGAGTTAGAGTTAAAGTTAGGGTTTTAGTAGGGTTAGGGTTAGAGTTAGAGTTAGGGTTTTAGTTAGGGTTAGGGTTAGAGTTAGAGTTAGAGTTAAAGTTAAAGTTAGAGTTAGAGTTAGAGTTAGAGTTAAAGTTAAAGTTAAAGTTAGAGTTAGAGTTAAAGTTAAAGTTAAAGTTAGAGTTAGAGTTAGAGTTAAAGTTAGGGTTAGAGTTAGAGTTAGAATTAGAGTTAGAGTTAGAGTTAGAGTTAAAGTTAGAGTTAGAGTTAAAGTTAGAGTTAGAGTTAGAGTTAAAGTTAAAGTTAGAGTTAGAGTTAGAGTTAAAGTTAAAGTTAAAGTTAGAGTTAGAGTTAAAGTTAAAGTTAAAGTTAGAGTTAGAGTTAGAGTTAAAGTTAGGGTTAGAGTTAGAGTTAGAATTAGAGTTAGAGTTAGAGTTAGAGTTAGAGTTAGAGTTAGAGTTAAAGTTAGAGTTAGAGTTAAAGTTAGGATTAGAGTTAGAGTTAGAATTAGAGTTAAAGTTAGGGTTAGAGTTAGAGTTAGAGTTAGAGTTAAAGTTAGAGTTAGAGTTAAAGTTAGGATTAGAGTTAGAGTTAGAATTAGAGTTAAAGTTAGGGTTAGAGTTAGAGTTAGAGTTAGAGTTAGAGTTAAAGTTAGAGTTAGAGTTAAAGTAAGGATTAGAGTTAGAGTTAGAATTAGAGTTAAAGTTAGGATTAGAGTTAGAGTTAGAATTAGAGTTAAAGTTAGGATTAGAGTTAGAGTTAGAGTTAAAGTTAAAGTTAAAGTTAGAGTTAGAGTTAAAGTTAAAGTTAAAGTTAGAGTTAGAGTTAAAGTTAGGGTTAGAGTTAGAGTTAGAATTAGAGTTAGAGTTAGAGTTAGAGTTAGAGTTAGAGTTAGAGTTAAAGTTAGAGTTAGAGTTAAAGTTAGGATTAGAGTTAGAGTTAGAATTAGAGTTAAAGTTAGGGTTAGAGTTAAAGTTAGGATTAGAGTTAGAGTTAGAGTTAAAGTTAAAGTTAAAGTTAGAGTTAGAGTTAAAGTTAAAGTTAAAGTTAGAGTTAGAGTTAGAGTTAAAGTTAGGGTTAGAGTTAGAGTTAGAATTAGAGTTAGAGTTAGAGTTAGAGTTAGAGTTAGAGTTAGAGTTAGAGTTAAAGTTAGAGTTAGAGTTAAAGTTAGGATTAGAGTTAGAGTTAGAATTAGAGTTAAAGTTAGGGTTAGAGTTAGAGTTAGAGTTAGAGTTAAAGTTAGAGTTAGAGTTAAAGTTAGGATTAGAGTTAGAGTTAGAATTAGAGTTAAAGTTAGGGTTAGAGTTAGAGTTAGAGTTAGAGTTAAAGTTAGAGTTAGAGTTAAAGTAAGGATTAGAGTTAGAGTTAGAATTAGAGTTAAAGTTAGGATTAGAGTTAGAGTTAGAATTAGAGTTAAAGTTAGGGTTAGAGTTAGAGTTAGAGTTAAAGTTAGAGTTAGAGTTAAAGTTAGGATTAGAGTTAGAGTTAGAATTAGAGTTAAAGTTAGGATTAGAGTTAGGGTTAGAGTTAGAGTTAGGGTTAGGCTTAATGTTTACAATTAGGACATATTTAATAAACAACTTATTTATATAATCTGTTCGCGCGATCAAATTCAATAAGAAAATCATTTCGATTTTAAAACTTTTATCGAATGAGAAACAGCTAAAGCCGAATCGGTTGTTTCGCATTCAAACGTATTTTCAGAGATTCTAATATCCTTTTCAAAGTTTTTTTCTGACGGTTGCTATTTTGAATTACGGTAGACCATAATTGCTAGAAGAGAACAGATCTTTCTCGGTTTGTTTCAAAATAAACGAATTTCTCCTATTGCTTCCGCAAGCATTTTAACGATGAAAGCCTCACTCGCCTTTTAATTATTTTTCTAACAGTTAATATTTTAAAACTAGTGGGAGACTCGCAGGAAATTACACGGCGCTTTTTACACCATTTTGGATAATTTGCTGTTAATAATAATATTCGTTGCAAAATAGTAAATGTTGGCCAAGTTCAATGTTATTAAAAAGAAAAAAATGACTCTTTCTTCTTTTATAAAAATAATGGTTAGCATCAGTTAAATATTCGTTGTTTCTGTATTTTTTAGGACAGATGAAATATTCATTTTTATTTTAGAAGAGTCCGACTCACATAAACAACTTTAACGGGTAACAAGTAACAATGATAAATAATAAATATTAGTAATAAAAAACCATAACGATATAACAATAGCTAACTGAAACGTAACTTACAAAACTTTAACTTCTTCAAATGAATAAAACGAATGTCACTTTTTGAAATGCATCTATTTAAAAATGTGTACTTATGCAGTTTACGAACCGCGTTATCGTCGGCACATTCCGGCAGGTTACGTTAACCGTCGGAAGGTGCCGAACGAAAACTTCATGTTTTTGTGTTAAAAACGTTGGGTTAGGGTAAGGATTTGGGTTAGGGTTAAGGTTAGCTCATAGAAATCCCTTCTTTTCGCCTAGCAGCTTTACTTTTTTGACAAAGGCCAAGGAGATTAAAGCCTTCCCAACTCAATTAGAATCAAGCTGACTTTAACCAATTTTCAAAAAGTGTTTAATTTTCCACAATATTTTTATCACCTTTGTCAATTTTCGGCTGCTGCGATTTCATTGACTAAGCGTTTCGTAACATGCCGGAATATGCCGACGACTCGTTGGTTTTAAGGCGGTCCGTAAACAGCATAAGCACCTAAAATTGTACTGTTCCTGTCGACAGGATGATATAATTTTATCTAGGAACAATTCATTTTAAAATAGCAATCTCGAATTTTTTTACCGTAACAACATCAGAACTATCTTTGCTGATCGGGCGATCTTATTTTTAAATGTGTGAAAGGTGATAACGTAATATGAACAACACATGCTTTAGTATGTGGTCCAGAATTACTAGAAGTAAACACATTTTTATCTCAATTACTTAAGGATAAATAGTTTTGTGATACATTTCTACGTTAACATGAATTCTGAGTTTATGATGTTTAGGCTACTGTTTCGGTGGGACAATTAGGTTCGGATACAATGTACAGTGTTCAAACGCTAATATTTATGAATTGCACTGTTCTGGTCAGACTTTTGGACTTTAAGTATTTATTAATAACAACAGTGTTTGTTGTTTAACAAGATATAAAAACCAAATACAGAGATAATGTTATATATTAAGGTGGCGTTCAGGGACAAGGATACTAAGTGAGTCCTCAGGGGTCTCAGGAGTTCAGATTTGATATAAATGGGAAAACTTGAGCGGAAGAGAAAAACAGAAATCAGGGGTCATGCGGCCATGGAACGGAAGACAGAATTTGTTTGGCGGCAAGAAGGATAGATGTGTTGGCATGTAACTCTTATAAATAGCATTCACTTTTCTCTCTCTTTCTCTGCCTGAAGCATGCACCTAAGATAAAGTACTATCGGTTTGGGATATGAATGCTTCTATGTCAATTAATTATATTTGATGACGGATCATCCGCAGATAGGTCCCTTTGAAGAAGCAGAAATGAAGAGGGGATGTCTCGTAGCTCATCGCACAAGCTGGCCAGCGAAGTTACGAAGTGAAGGATGCTTTTGGCTGTTTTGAAGAAGTAATACCGAGACTTCTTTGGTTGGGTAACGCCTTGGATGGCGTTTAGTCTACACAGAACATTTATCTATATTGATTCCTTTGGAAGGGTACACGATGGGATTGAGGGACGCTGTTTAAGGGTGGAATAAAAAGGGGAAATCGTTTACATCTTGGCCTTTTGGCTAAGATGAAAGTGTAGTATCTGTTCCGATGGATATTGCACCCCATAGACTGGTATTGTCTTGTCCTTCGGGCATTGACTTACGCCGGCCAATGGGTCTGTCCTGCGCAGTTCTAGGAGGTCCACCCTCCCAGGCTTTGCCTTCCCTCTTTGGGGAGGAGTAAGTTTATTGCTTACTGTCTGAGGCGCCCCTACCGGGGAATGCCGACGGGGTTGCCCAGGCAATTTTTAAATGGCCACAGTGCTCACCTCTCGGGCGCTGGCTTTTCAAACCCCACTTTCCCGACCCGACCTTCGGTCACATCTTACTTGTGGGAGTAGGATAAAAACTGGCCTTGGGCCTAACTCCTGGACAGGAGTAAATCAATATTGTATAACTATTTTGGGGCATTGCAGATGTGGTTTTACTCTAAGATAGTATTAGCTTATGGAAGAATACGGGAATGGAGGTAGTAAAAATTGGGTTTCTGTTTCTGTTTCTCATCATGAAAGATAAACTAGGTAGAAATTAAGTTGTGAATATATTAAGGATGTATATTTAAATACAAATGAAATAAAGTAATGTTATATATTGAGGTAGCTTTAAGGAAATAGGATAAAAAAAACTGAGTCGTCAGGGTAATCAGATGCTAAGATGTTGACATACATAAGTAAACGTAGGTGGAAGATGAAAAGCCGAAGTTAGGATCGAGCTGACTGAAGTGTGGCAGACAGAATTCGTTGTGAGTCGAGACAAACAAGAATGTGGGCTTGTAGCTCCTAAATAGCACGAACTGTACCTCTTTTTATCTCTGCCCGAAACATGTATCTAAGATAAAGACTGTTAGATAAAACGGGTTTATATCTAGAAAACATATTAAAAGGGAAGTAACCCTTTGCTTTGGTGATCTCTTCTGCCTCAAAGCGATTTGGAGGGTAGAGTTATGCCCCTTGCACATTCTAGATAATCTTGGATTAACACGTGTTACAGAGTTCTCTTCAGATAAGACGTTTTGAACTAAAAAGTCATTTTTTTCTTATTTGTAAATGGAGAATAAATGTTAACTGTTAATTCATGCAGGCGTTTTATTCAATTCTTTTTTATATTCGTTTGTCAGTTAATTATAATTAATGCGAAATCGGCTACAAACATGCCCTTTATGAAGCAGTATCTACCAGAGATGTATCCAGCCTAAAAGAACAGATCAGCCATTCAGACTATTCTAGTTTTTACCCCTTATTCTATTTATCTCATAAATAACTCATCATCATACCGATATTGGAGTAACTAGACCACTCCGGTGATATACGGTTAAATAGTATAGTGGGTACGTTTGCTAGTATTCATCTGATGATTTGAATTCGCGAGCCAACGTTGACGCGTACGCAGGAAATTAGGTCAGTGAGCGCACTCAATATCATTGGACCTACCGTGTACTGAAAACGGACGTGACGTCACATGGATAAGAGAGAGAGAGAGAGAGAGAGAGAGAGAGAGAGAGAGAGAGAGAGTAAACGAGAGGAGAAAAGCAGTTCATAGGAAATCCTGGGGCAAACATCACGTGTAGAGAATGACTTCAGATCCACGCTAAACTAAAGGGTCAAAGGGGCCACAAATATCCGTGGCTTTAAACGTCCCCCAACACTAGCAGAAGAGCTGGCAATATATTAATAAATGGTCTTTTCTTCGAATTTAGAATATCCATCTTTTCTTTCGTGCTGTTGTGAAACTTTATTTCCAGTCACGGAAAGAAAAGAGGATCATGATGTACGATTGGACTGTACCGTTATTATTTGCAGTCTATAACAAGGTATGCTCACTATCACTGTATTTTATTCATTCGCTATCTATATATTTTATTTGATTGTTAACTACGACGCATTAGACATCCCCTAATAGGGGAGGTAGACTTAATATGAGAATAATAAAACCAACATATTAGAATAACATGAAGCCGTCTAGGTGTTACAATGTATTTCAATTTTCACCTCAGGTTCGATCAGCATCTCAAGTATTTTATACGAAGGTTGCATATATAAAAATGTATTAAACAAAAAGGAACAGTCGCATAGAAAACCCACACAAAGAAAGAAACATTTTAAAGTTACTGGTTACGTGTGTGGGCGTGGAGAGAGAGAGAGAGAGAGAGAGAGAGAGAGAGAGAGAGAGAGAGAGAGACAGACAGACAGACAGACAGACAGACAGATAGAGAGAGAGATTGTCTTGTTATACCTAGCTATATTGTGCGCAACCGCCACACCACCTATGGACCTCTTCGGAGGAACGAACATGTTTTCCCTCCGCCTGCTTAAGTTGTCAGCTGAAACTACACATACTCTGTCTCCACCGGACGTCACGTGATTCTGTCGACACCCGTGTCTGGAGGCCACCTCTAACCCATAGGTGTCACTTAAACTTTTATATTCAAACTTAAAGCCTTCGTTATGTAGTTTATGGGCGGATATCTTCCCAATTATTTAGAAGTGTTTTAATCGAAAAGTTTACATAATTAAAATAAATGAATCGACCGTAGTCAAGGGAGAATCAAAGGCTCACATTCTATTGGCTATTATACTTATATGTTAGGGGGGACGTTACTTCTTTCACCGGATTGCTCGACTTACTCTTGATTCTCACCCCAAACCGGCTCCTTTAGCATAATGGTAAAATTGTTCGCTAATGGGCCAGGAGACTAATGTTCAATCCTCGGCCGAGACATACAAAAAACTTTTTTTTAAAAATCGGACTTGATTCTATCCTTTCTAAACACTCAACCTTATAAGGGGGATATTAAGTGTAAGTGGAATTATCTAGGGGAAAGAGTGGCGCCCTCCCCTACATCTCGATGTAGTAGCTAATGAAAAGGTAACATTTGGGTTGCCTTCGACTACGGTCGACAACTTTACTTATTTTACACACCTAATAATGCGAGGAGGCATCAAGTACTATTTTTGAGTATTTTAATTGATCCGACCAAGATTGAAACCCGGTCACCCGATCCATTAGCGAACATTCGAACAATTATGCGAAAGTTCACTACAAAAAACTTAAAAACCGAGAAAATTTGACACCGAAGTGAAACTCTTGAAACATCCGACACCACCGCTAGATTTGACAGTTTGTTTTATACAATGAAAGTTTCAGATTCAATTCCAACCAATAACTATATGTCTAGAGGAAGTTGACATTAATGTGTTTCACAAGAGATTAGTTAAGACTTTTTTCTGAATAAATAAATTAATAATAAAAAACAAACAAACAAAGAAATCCGACCGCCAAAACATGGCTAATGAGAATTGTTCAATTTTCGTTCTTGCAATGCGAAAACAAATGGTGGTTATACAATGATATTAATCATGTTTATTTGCAAATATATATTTTATTTTATTTTTCTGCCTTCGTTTATCGTGAGTGTTTTCTTCTTTTTATCGCCCCGTTTCGCCATTGATGTATTTCCTTTCCTGTTTTCTATCGTCACATCTGTGTATTCCATTCGCTGTCAGTAGAGAAAAAAAAAACTTGTCGCAGCTGTTAACGAGCCAATAATATATGACTTTGTCACAATTTCGCCATAGACATAACAGCGTCGCGTTCGCCTTATTTTAGCGTCGTTAATAGTAGATATTGTTTGCACTTGAACTATTAAATGCTACTAAAACACTATCCGTAGAAATTCCACGGTGTTACTATAAAGTTTGTCGTTTGGTGTGTACTTAAAAAAATATATTTTAAAAAACTTTTAATTCATCCCAAACAACCAAGCTCCAGCCCCTGTCCCATCGCCGCAATGTAGCATCCTTGTGCTTGTTTTACAAATACTTCAATGGATTATGCTCCAATGAACTGGCTACTCTGGTGCCCCCTCGACGTAAATTCACTGGACCAACTCGACAATCAGCTAAATCCCATTCATTCATTGTGGAGGTCCTCAGATGCCGGAGAGCTTTCTACTCCAATATCTTCTTTCCTCGTGCTGCTGGCATCTGGAACTCCCTCCCTGCCCCCTGTTTTCCCTACGGGACTGACATGCAGACATTTAAAACTAATGTAAACAGACATCTCGCTGCGCAGCTCCCAATTCAGGTTGACCCCCCCAAACCTCCCTTTTTCTCAGTAGCCTCTTACGTCTACAGTGGCGTCCCGTCTTGTTTGGGGTGAGCTATGTTAAAACAAAAAGAAGAAAAAGGCATATTGTCACTGAGACGCAAGGGGTTACAGTGTCTAGGGGTCAGATTTATAGGGGGCATCTTAAGTAGGGAGTTGAGTAGAAAGACGTTTGTTCACATTACATTTAAATTTCTGCATGTCGGCAAACCGATGCGACGAAAGCATCTATTAGTGTAGAAAGTTTTCCGGCATCAATAGTACACCTACAGTGGAAGGGGTGGGATTTTGCTGCTAGTCAGGTTGGTCTGGGTATTTACATTCAGTTCAGTTTGTTTTGTTTCTGATATAATTCTGAAACTCATGATCGACTTTAATCGATTTATTGGTTATCTTCACTTGGCTGTTTTACGGCATATTTTGATTACTTAATATCAAAGTATAATAGAAATTATAGATGATTGGTTGGTTGATTTCTTTTCTATATTTTACGACATATACCTGCCAGTATCCTATATCTCAACAAAGCTGCTATTCGCCCGTGCATGGAGTATTGTTATCACACCTGGGCTGGTGCACCAACCACTAATTACCACCCTCTTGGACACGGCACAAAAAAAGAGTTTATAACCTAATATGTCCCGCACTGTCTACCAATTTTCATCCTCTGTCCCATCGCCGCAATGTTGCATCCCTTCACTGGCTTTACAAATATTTCCACGCAATGTGCCCCGACGAACTTACTACACTTGTCCCCTCTCAACGTAAATATCCCCTATCAACCAGACTAGCAGAAAAATCCCACCCCTTCACTGTGAAGGTACCCAGATACCAGAAAACCTTCTACTCTAATAGCTTCTTTCATCATTTGTAATTTCCTCTCTGCTCCCTTTTTTCTTCAACTGTACCAACTTGCAGAAATATAAATGTAATGTGAACAAACATCTTGCTAACCACTATGGATTTCCTCTATGAACCTGCCCCTTAATCACAGTAGTCCCTTACGTTTCAGTGGCAATATGATTTGTTTGGCGTGAATAAAAGTTAATAGAAATTTATTGCCATAAATATATTTTCATAACTTACTATATATATATATATATATGCGATCATTTTTATTTATACAGGCATGTACAAAATCTGCGACACTGGCATGTCGATGTTATCGATCAACAGCTGTTAGAAACTGAGATCTCATCAGGGATATATATATATATATATATATATATATATATATATATATATATATATATATATATATATATATAAATGATGACCATTTGGGAATACTAGGCGATGGTCACATAGCTATGGGCAAATAGCGTCGCCAATCCGCAGTGCCTAGCGTGGCGACTATGGCAACAAAAACAAGTGTATGACAGTCACCAACAAGGTGGACGGAAATCAGAGATCAAAACCATATATATATATATATATGTATATATATATATATATATATATATATATATATATATATATATATATATATATATAGAGAGAGAGAGAGAGAGAGAGAGAGAGAGAGAGAGAGAGAGAGAGAGAGAGAGAATGAAAGGTCCACACTTGGAAGCGTTGATGAAATGGCAATAATAAGGAGAATATTTTGAAATAAATATTTTTAAAAACCTGGATTACGAATTTCTTTATGTTTTTAAAATAAATTATTTATCTAAAAAACTTGAGCACTTTCGGTGTATACACCCTTGTCAAAAGTATAAGCATATTTTTTTTCTCTACTTTTTCGTTTAATCCTTTTTGATTGAGACATATTTATCGCAGTCAAGTTGAAATTCATCTTGATTTTATCGACGATTAATGTTGATATGCCGGTGTGTGTAACACGCGGTTACGTAAATAGAATTGAATAAAAAGTCCACACTTGGAAGCGTTGAGGAAATGGCAATAATAATAAGAATATTTTGAAAAATCTAGACAACGCATTTCTTTATGTTTTAAAAATAAATTATTTATTTATTTATCTTAAACACTTAAGCGTTTTCGGTGCCACACACACACACACACACACACACACACACACACACACACACACACAGACATATATATACATATTTACATATATATATATATATATATATGTATATATATATATATACATATATATATATTCATATATATATATATACATATATATATATTCATATATATATATATATATACATATATATACATATATATATGTATATATATATATATATATATATATATATATATATATATATATATATATATATATATATGAACCATTTTTCGGCGGCGGGTATTTAATATTTGTTTTCAAACAAACACACTATTGTCAACCATTAGTTGATTTGTTTGTTTTCCCGTTTTACGCAAGATAAACTATTCAACGTACACAATTATTTGAACACAAGTTAAGTAGATACACTTTCTACGTCTAGCCACATTGATGTGTTGTAGACAACGAAACAGCTGTCATTTACTATCTCCATTTCGATAAAGTTAAGCATGTTTAGACGTTCATATATTTCTATGTATAGTATTCACTTCCAAACCAATTAACCGATCATTATGAAGTTTTGGACACAGCTGTTAGGCATAAGGTGGCCAAATGTGAGCTATATTTAGTTTTATTTAGTTTCATGCAAAGGGTTGGCTCTTCTTGAAAATACTCTATTTTACATTAAATATAGCCCATATTTGGACCCCTATCTCCTAGCGTTCCAAAATTAATAACGATATATTAATTAGTTTAGGAGTGAATCATCTAATACAAATATATAAACATATAAACATACCTAACTTTATGAAAATACAGATAGTCAGTAATAGACAGCTGTTTCGTTGTGTACAACTTATCAATGTGGCTAGACGTAGCAAGTGTATCCACGCCGAGATTCGAAACCCAAGTGACCGGTCACATTGCAATGATGAACCAGCTAGATCCACTACTTAAGAGTATAAAAAATTCTAGCGTTGTATGTATTCAATGTTTACATATTTTTTATCACGTTATTAAGTAACCGAAAGAAATCTATTCTTTACAGAAGATTATGGTTTTACGCTAACATGGAACGATTATTTCCTTTACCAGAGAGCTCAAACTATTAATAAGGGACATGTGTATACATAAAATATAATGTTTGAATGTATATTTACGGAAATTTAGTTTACGGAATAGTGGATACGCAAGGACACAAACACATCATTAAATCTGGATCAAGATATTTCGGGTCGATCTGTTCAATAAAGCTCATTTGGTAAAATGAGCTTTATTGATCAGAACTCGACGTTTTATACACTGACGAGTGGAAGAGGGAGGACATAGATGATGCATGTAGTGGGTTGGGTAATTGAGGAGAAAAAGAATGTGGAGACGTGGAGAAGGGAAAGTGTGGGAAGCGAATAGTTTGGAAGGTTAGGGTTAGGGTTAGGGTTAATGAAAATATGTGTATTAAGTGAAATTAATTTGTATATGCATATATATATATATATATATCAACAAATATATTATATGTTTATACAGAAATCAATATCCTCAGCTTAACATTCACAGGTAACATGAATTGGAACAAATACATTGAAGACATTGCCAAGGTTGCTGCTCCTTCTATCATACTAGTAAACTTCTCACACCTGGCATTATCCTATATCTCTACGAAGCCACCATCCGCCCATGTATGAAGTATTGTTGCCACATCTGGGCTGGTGCATCATCCACTAGTCTCTCCCTCTTAGACAAGGTCCAAAAAAAGAGTCGCCAACTTGATAGGTCCTTCACTATCCACCAAGCTCCAGCCCCTGTCCCATCGTCGCAATGTTGCATCCTTGTGTTTGTTTTATAAGTTCTTCAATGGATTGTGCTCCGATGAACTTGCTGCTCTAGTGCCTCCTCGACCTAAATACACTAGACCAACCCGACAATCAGCTAAATCCCACCCATTCACCGTGGAGATCCTCAGATGCTAGAGAACCTTCTCCTCCAAAAGCTTCTTTTCTCGTGCTGCCGGACTCTGACACTCCTTCCCTGCTCCCTGTTTCCCCGACTCTACTGATATGCAGAAATTTAAAACTGATGTAAAAAGACATCTCGCGGCACAGCTCCCAACTTAGGATCACCCCCAAAACTTACACCCTAAATCTCAGTAGCCCCTTACGTTTACAGTGGCGTCCTGCCTTGTTTGGGGTGAACTATGTTAAAAATATATATATATATATATATATATATATATATATATATATATATATATAATATACGCGTTTACGCAACATGAAGAGGCGAGCGTTGATGATGTGTAATGTCATCAATGGCCGAAGAAAAATCCGTTTAAATAAGAAATTTAGAATCTGCAGAGATGAACAAACGCTGTTTTTTTTTTTTTAATAATCTGCCTGGTGGAAAAAACTGACGGTGTAGCCAGAGGTGGCTGTACGACCTTAACCATCGAACCTATTTATCACCCTTAGTTGACGGCTGATGAGGCCGGGGTATCGCACATGCTATCAAACGTTCTATGTTCAAAATATGTATGTATATATGTGTGTTAGTATGCGTATATGTGTATGCATTTTACGTGTGTATCGGGTGAAATTGATGTTTATAAAATTGTGAAAGTAATTACGTGCGTATATTTTCTCTATATGCATGTAGTTGTTTGTGTGTGTGTGTGTGTGTCTCTCTCTCTCTCTCTCTCTTTCTGTCCACCCTTTTCCTCTGTGTGTGTGTGTGACACGCGCGCATGCGTGTGTTTTAATATTCATGTGTTCGACTTATGAAATTTAGTCTCCAAATTCTGACACAATGATTGATCGAATTTTCACTCCAATTACTTCCACCCTTTCTCACAAAAGCTGAAAATGAAATGTCGCCATCCCACGGAATTACCCAACACCCCTACCGAATAAACCGCAAACCTCGTTCGACCGTAGCCCAATCTACTACGTTTATCAAACACCCACCATAATCTTTCAGATTTCAACCTTCATTTACCGACCCCTCACATACACATGAATATAAGAATGGTCACGCCTTCTATATATACACAAGTGTTACCGTGCCGTAAAAAATATGACGGTATGCTTTTCATTGCTCTACAACTTACATATAACTTTTACTAGCAGGATTAGCCGAGGTTGCCCGGGAACATGGATAAGAAAATAAGTTACTTTTTGAACGCACCTGTCCTCCAACTGCGCCCTCTATCTCACATTCATGCACAAACTTTGGCCGTTGATTAAACATAATAAAACATACAGAAAGCAAGATTGAAAACGATAACGTCATTAGCAGATTTTTATTTAACCTATTTACAGTGTTATTTTTCGAACATTTTTGCAAGAATGAAACACAGTTACTTCCTGTACCCTCTCTCTCTCTCTCTTTCTCTCTTTCTCTCTCCAACTGCCGT
>OY744525.1:10397552-10410052 GCA_963556195.1 Sepiola atlantica | reverse complement strand
GCTCAGAACAGTCTTTTCTGCCTTGACAGAGTACAAACCCAACTTCGAAATCTAGTGGGAGATGTCCGCTTTCCCCCCACTACAATCTTTTTTCACAGAAGAGAGGTTGCTAGTCTTTCTCTACTCTATCGTTATTTCTATGGTAGGTGCTCGATTAGGTACCAATCTATACCCCCCCCCCGTAAAACATTCACAACATAAAAACACGTCTACTTACCATCTCTGTAACTAATATTCCTTTCTCCCCCTGTGTACCTAAAACTAAACGGAACTTCCATGAGCAAAGTTTCTTTCCACGAACAACCTCTCTATTGAACACGATAGCAGGGGGCTGCTTCCCAGCTGACTACAACATGGTCGTTTTCAAGTCTAATGTTAAATTCTTGTTGAGCTGTCCTCTTAAAGAATCAAATTCTGTCCAGTCTCAACCATTGTTACCAATCCTCACGTTGTTGTCTCACTGTCCACCGGACGAATTCATTAACTCTTATCCTCGAGTGGCATTTGGGCCTTGATAATCGGTGACTCGTTAGCACATAAAATCAGATTACCAGTCGACAATGTACCAAGATTTTGATAAAATAGTTTTCTTATCTGAGGAGAGAACGAATCGCAGCCGATATATCGACCAGAAAAATCGTCTTTCTGTAGGATTTTTAGAAACAGCTACTTTCGTTAACCATTCTTGTTACTTTCGTTAACCATTCTTGTTACTTTCGTAAACCATTCTTGTTACTTTCGTTAACCATTCTTGTTACTTTCGTTAACCATTCTTGTTACTTTCGTAAACCATTCTTGTTACTTTCGTTAACCATTCTTGTTACTTTCGTTAACCATTCTTGTTACTTTCGTTAACCATTCTTGTTACTTTCGTAAACCATTCTTGTTACTTTCGTTAACCATTCTTGTTACTTTCGTTAACCATTCTTGTTACTTTCGTAAACCATTCTTGTTACTTTCGTTAACCATTCTTGTTACTTTCGCTTCTTTATAATCTCATAGTGATTCTGTCGAAAGTGGAATTATGTTGCGTCCAGTACCAAAGTTACTGAGATGTTTTATGTACTGCACAGAACACGGTGTAAACATCACCTGAAAATATAAGAAGCCATAGTTGTTAATATTGTTTGTTTAGGCAGAAAGAGTATTCCCACAGCTTGACTTGATGGGGGTATGCTAATAATGAGTTATAAGAGAAGCCGTCATATCTAAACTATAATGCAAGTTCTTTCCTGTTGAACACTGTTATGACAGCGGATCATAGCTGTCCGTCTTCTTGACACATAAAAGTAGTTTATTTCTTATCTCGGCCGTAACAATTCATGGAAGTCTTATTGATTAGCCCTCTTGGAATTGGAGTTAAATGTGACTTTTGTTTTGGGGGTTCGAAACGTGTGACTGGTTTGAATGTTTTTTCTACACTGATGATTCCACAAGAATGAAACGTATACGTATGTAGATAATATTTAAAAATATTTATTATTAGAAGAATTGCATATATATTTATATATATATGGAAAATTAAAAAGGAAAGCCAAAACCTATATTATTTATGTATTCATCAACGTTTCGTCTTTATTGAAAGACTTCCTCAGGATGAAGAAAACAATGTAGAAAAACAATAGAGAATATTAATTTTAATTTGTAAGAAAGTGTCCAGACTTAGGCATGGCTGTAGACGCGAAACAAGCAAAAAATGAAAATCATGATTTTGGTTATGGCGTTATCATCAGTTGTCTGTCTCATTCAAAGGACGTGAAGTGAATGGGATGATGGCTTCGATTTATTAGCTTCAACATGTTTATTTTAAGCAAGGAAGTTTGTCTGGGTCAAAATATGTCATAGCCAAGCTTGGCTGACAGTGGATGTGGGGGCGGGGGTTGAAAGTCTCAATCTTACAGTTATATTCTCACCTGGCAAGGGGAAAGAAGAAAGAAAAGAAAGAAGAAAGAAAAACAATTATAATTTCTATATAAATGTAAAAGCGTGGAGATTTTTTTTACTATTTTGAAACGCAAATTATGATTAACGCTGAAAAGGTTTGGCATAAGGATAGAGGGGCAACAGCATCATACTTATTATTATTATATATATATATATATATATATATATATATTTATATATGTGTGTGTGTATATATATACCTATTATATATATATATATATATATATATATATATATATATAGTTAGGTATGTTTATATGTTCATGCATTTTGTAACACAGCTACTCGGTGTAAGGGGCAACATATGATCTATATTTATGTTAATTTAGTTGTATACAAAGGAAGTTGAAATAGGGTAGAAGTCCTTCGTGAAAATTAAGATACTTCCTATTTTTGTGAAATTTTAATAATAAGTATTAGACATCAATTAATAAATATTCTCCAAATGACGGTTTATTCGGAGTAAAGGATTTTAGAAGGCATAATATGAGCCCTACTCCCCATTTGAAAATTCAAATATTTCAGATTTGCATTGAATGTTATCCATAAGCATTAGATACCAATTAAGCAAGATTCCTTTAATTTCAATAATTTCTTCAGAGTCCTTAAGCTTAACTCTCTCACTTAGACAAGGCCCCCAAAAAGAGTCGTTAATTTACTAGGTCCCTCACTATCCACCAAGCTCCATCTCCTCTCTCATTCGAGCAATGTTGCATCCTTGTGCTTGTTTTACAAATACTTCAATGGAATGTGCTTCGATGAACTTGCTGCTCTGGTGCCACTCGACCAACCCGACAATCAGCTAAATCCCACAAATTCACTGCGGAGGTCATCAGATGCAGGAGAACCTTATACTCCAATAGCTTATTTCCTCGTGCTGTCGGCCTCTGGAACTCCCCCTGCTCTCTGTTTCCCCGACTGTACCGACATGCGGAAATTGAAAACTAATGTGCACAAGCATCTCACTGCACAGCTCCGAATTTAGGATGCTCCACAAAACTTACACCCCAATTCCCAGTCACCCCAAATGTCTACAGTGGCAGCTAGCCTTGTTTGGGGTGAACTATGTTAAAACAAAAAAAAAAGTCTCAAATTTTGAACATTTATTAGAGACAAAATCATTTAATGTATTTTGATCAAAATTATAATAATGGTTTTAGACATATCTTTTTATATCAGTATATCTAGATTTTAATCTTCGAAATAGGACATTAAAAGTTGTGAAAAACTCGTCTGTTTGGTGAATTCATTTTATCCGTTTGGGGGCAGGTATTTTTCTAGAATATATATATATATATATATATATATATATATATATATATATATATTTATATGTATATACATATATAAATAAACATATATATACATATATATATACATGCATATATATATATATATATATATATATATATATATATATATATATATATATATAAGATTTTAATCTTTGAAAAACCTTGGCTTAAGGAAAGAATAATAAACATATTTGTATTTTTATCGAGTACACCTTGCATTGAACAATCGAAGTTGAAATAGATTTGTCATTCGCACATCTTTATCTCTCTTCTTTCATCTATCTTTTTAATTGCTCTATCTCGTATATTGAGCTTAAACCATTTCACTATAGGTTCTATCTACTAAAAGTTTACTTTTAGTTTCATATTTTATTTATATATATATATATATATATATATATATATATATATATATGTGTGTGTGTGTGTACATAATTTCTATACACACATACCCCCAACAAGCAAGCACAACTTATATCAACATACACACCTCTGCCAGCTATACTGGTTAGAACTCTAGCCCGCACACACACACACACACACACACACACACATATATATATATATATATATATATATATATATATATGTGTGTGTGTGTGTGTGTGTATATATATATATGTGTGTGTGTGTATATATATATATATATATGTATGCCAGTCGATGGACAATCATAAGAACAAAAGTGGGTGAAGAAATATATTAAAATAATAATGAATGCACAACTAAAAGTGTAACTTACTTTTTCGTGCTTAGTGTATTGGACGATTCTTTAAGCAACGTTAATCCCAATTCATTTATTCGTTTTTCTATTTTGTTACGCTCTTCTGTAGGAAATTTTCGGAAACCTTTCTCTTCTTCAAGCTTTTAATGAAGTGTGAACAGAGGTTTTGAAATTACCTGCATGTTAAATATCAATAATCGAATTATTTGCTGATGATGTAAAATTGTTTGTTTGAGCATTCTCACAGGATATAGTTGCGACAAATATCGATAGTCGATAAAAAAAATGCGAAGATATGTGGAAATTAGTATTTAATGAAGTATAGTATAAAGTATTACATATTGCAAGCGTATATTTATTTCGGAGTTCGTTAATTCTGGCACAGTGAATGTGGTCGGCCTGATGTTTTCTTTTAGTCGACTTTTCCGATTCCGTTTCAAAAAATTGGACTGTCACTTCGCACTCTCACATTTCACCAATCCTCGTTTTTTGTTTTGTTTTCTGAACGTGTTTCGTTTGTTTTCTTTTTCTTTTGTAGCGCGACCCGATGGTGGCACCGATGTTGTATTTAAAGCTACACATCGATCGCGTTGAAAGAAGGGGCAAGAACACAACATTTCACTTTAATCAGTTACGACAATGCAAACAAAAAAAGAAATAAGTTACCGTTTCCTTTCAAAGGGTTCTGCGAGATATAACGTAATGTGGGATGTTTTTCGATCCCCATTATCAACAACGTGGAGTTGTGTTGTGTTGCTGACACAAAACAGTTGTTCGGTCTTTCTGAAGTGTTTGGTAATGTTTCAGTCGCAGAAACGTCGATCTTTTCTACCATCTTCTCTTTGTGATTTCGAACACAACATTTATATCTATCTTTAAAAAGTTAAGTTATGTAGTTTTTTAATTGTTTTTACGCGCTGTTTTGAGAATTTTTTTTTACTTCCTAAGCGGTAAAGAACATTCAATTAGGTCACCCTTAATAGGACGTGTCATTCTTTTTATTATACATATGTATTTTACTAATTACATTTTACGTAATAAAATAATCCATTATATCAGCATCGCTAACAGGGACAACCCTCGTTATTATTGTCTGTAGTCTGATGTCTTACCACCAGACCATAACACCTTGCCGTAGTATGTACGGTGTTTTATCGCCATAAAGTTAGGTGTGTTTATATATTTGTACGTACACGATCCACCTATAAACTAAATAATCAATCATTATGAATGTTCGAACATAGCTACTAGGCGTAAGCAGTCTAAATGTGGACTATATTTAGTTTAATTTAGTTTTATGCAGAATGGGTAAAGGTGGTGGTAGTTCTTCGTGAAAATACAGTTACCTCCAATTTTTGGTAAATTTTAACTTTCAATTTCAGTTTCTTTGTATTATTTTCAAGGTCTTTTAGGATGCATACTATGGGCATAATTTGATGAGTATTTATTTCTTGGTAGATGCTTTTCTATTGAAGAGTGTTCATTTTTGCTGGATTTGTTTGAACAAGGAGAATTCATTTTTGCTGGATTTGTTTAAATTAGGAGTATTGATATTTAGTAGATTTTTTCAATTCATTTGTTAGTCGACGTGTTTCAATGACGAGTATGCATGTTATATTAGATTTGTTTCAATGAAGGGTATTTATTTTTTGGTGGATCTGTTTTTTGGTTAAATTGTGTATTCATTTATTTGTCAATTGTGTTTTAGTTGATTTATTTCAATGGGGAGTATTTATATTTTATGTGGATTTGTTTAAAATGAAGAGTATTAATATTTTTGTTGATTTCTTTACATTTATGAATTATTTGTTAGACTAATAAGGAGTATTAAGTTCTTTTTAACTTGTTTCAATCAGAAGTATTCATTTTTGGTGGATGGATTTCTATGAGGAGTACCCATTGGTTAGTGGGTTTGTTTCCATGAAGAATATTCATTTTTTGGTGAATTTGTTTCAATGAAGAATATTCATTTTTTGGTGAATTTGTTTAATGAGGAGTATTCATTTTTTAGTAGATTTGTGTCAATGAGGAGTATTTTTTTCGGTAGATTTGTTTTAATGTATGGTATTCATTTTTTAGTAGATCCATTTCAATACATTTTTATTGGATTTGTTTCTAATGAGGAGTATTCATTTTTGATGCATTTTTTTCAATGGAAAGTATTTATTTTTGGTGGATTTGTTTCAATGAGAAGCATTCATGTATTTGTTAAAAGCAACTGGCTTTCATTTTCATTGCCCGTCCTTAGTTTAAGTGGGCCGTTTTCATTTCGTAGTTCTTATCGGTAATCAACTAGCACTTCGTACACTAAAATCCCACGAATCTGAGATTTCTATTTTTTCGTTTGTTTGTTTTTGGATTTTATCTTTCTGATGGACAATTTCCCAAATCTTGTGTATTTAAAGTTGCGCGTAGTTCGCGTAGTTCACGTAGAAAGAAACGGCGAAAAAACTGAACTAAAATCAGTTACGTCAATGTAAAAAAAATAAAGAAGAGAAAAACAAGAAAGAGTAAAAAAAACAAAAAAAAACGATTGATTTATCTTTTTCTTCTAAATAAGAAACAAAAGATGAATACAGTTACATCCATTAAAAAAAAGAACCTATTGTCTTACTTTTAAAGCTCCCATCATGCACCGTTGCCCGTAAATCTTGCTTCCGGGATTACATGTCCGTCAAACTAGGAAACGCTAGCTCAGATTACATACCCTCGCCTTTTTTGTTGCTTCAACCACTAAATATAAAATGCATGCATTTATTTACTCATTTTTTGCTTTGCCTTTTTGTATAATATATTATGAACTTTGAATATATATATATATATATATATATATATATATATATATATATATATATATATATATATATATATATATATATATATATATATATATATATATATATATATATATATAAGCTGTATCTATCCGGTGTTACTCGGGATGCCTCAAAGTCATTTTATTTTTTTATTTTTATTTATTTTCACATTTTATTTACTTATAAAGTAAAAAACACTTGTTATATTGTTCAAATAAAATATGAGTTATTCCCTTTGCTGATTCTGATTTTCCGTCATAATTGAAAAAAAGATTCCATATTACCATTTGTCCAGGCGGGACAACATTTTTTTCTGATACACTGTAGCGAAGTACAGTGCCAAACACATGGTACAACAATAACGAAAATAAAATTGGCTAGTCAGAATCAAAGTTTAATATCTCAGCTTAAATGCTATTTAAGTCCAACTTTTAAAACCTTACAAGATACCTTTATATATATATATATATATATATATATATATATATATATATATATATATATATATATAGTGTTTGTAGGGTTGTTAGTTCATAGGTGTTAAATCCATGAAGAACATTAATTTAGTATAAGGTTTTATTTATAAAAACATTTTTGGCTACTTATGTGCACACATGTTTCAGCTACGACTATTTTTAAAGTCTTGCTTTTCACGACACCAACAGGGAAGATTCTGAAAGGTTCTTTCAGATTCTTCTCTGTCGGTTGTTTGAGGAAGCTATACTTTAAAAAGTCATAGCTGAAACATGTTTGCACATATGTAGCTAAAAGTGTTTGTATAAATAAAAAAGTTCACTTATATATATATATATATATATATATATATATATATATATATATATATATATATATTTATAGTAATTTATAAAGAGACTGTTCAGCTGTAGCACAGTTCGTCATCGTGGTTATACAGGCTAGTACTTCAAGTTGCGATCAAAACGCGACCGTTTTTTCAAAATTCACAGAATCAACCAGTAACCTATCAGCACAAGCGACGCGGAAGTCGAGTCTTAATGTTTATATACACAATATCACCTCTCGAGAGTGCTCTATACATTTTCGAAGAGCTGTTCATTATCGCTAATTGTATCTTTTTTTGCTCATATATCACATATATGTTGAATCTATTTTACTTCAGTTGAAATTCTCAGAAATCAAGAGGCACTTTCCTAGGGCTTACACTTGATCTCTATATGGGATACATAGATATTCGAATATTCTATTAAAATTCTCCTTTATTTATCAAGCGTTGAGTTAGTAAAGAAGTTAAGAACATTAATTTTCCTCTCACCGATTAACTAGTTAACTATGTTATAGTATATCTTTCTTGTGGTTTCTTGGTCTTATCAGATTCCACGACAAGAATTCATATAGTCTGGTGGAGTATCCAGCTTAGTGCTGTTACTTGAGGTAACATCACTAGGAGAATGTGCACCATTCCTCGTATGAGCAAGTATATAACGTGCTGAGTGGATCTCATTTGAATACTATGTTATTTTGAATATTTGGTCAGGGTTTACTTGTAGGGGCAAGTATCCTATAGTCAGGTTGTCCTGACAAACCCTTGTACAGAGAGACCGAAGAGACTCAAGGATGGTGTCCAGTAAGTAATTCAAACTCGCCAGAAGGTAATAAAACTCTCTTCATATATATGTTTTTCACTGTTTCATTTTACTTCAGTCGAAGGTCTCAGAAATCAAGGGACCTCTTCCTGGGGCTAACACTTGATCCATATATGAGATCCATAGATATTCGAATATTCTATTAAAACTCTCTTTTATTTCTCAAACTTTTGAGTTTGTAAAGAAGTTAAGAACATTAGATTTCCTCTCCTCAATTGACCAGTTGATTGTGTTATAGTATATCTTTCTTGTGGTCTCTTGGTCTTACCTAATTCCCTGAGACAGTAACGGAGAGACAATAATGGAGAAACAGTGCAAGAGAGATATAAAGAGAGAGACAGAGAGAGATAAAGAGAGATGGAGAGAGAGAGAGAGAGAGAGAGAGAGAGAGAGAAAGGAGGGAGCAGAGCAAAGGTAAGAGGAAACAAGAGAAACGAAGCCAGGGAAAGAGAGATCACCTATCGGGTGTTTTCGCCTGTCATGTTTCTAAATCATTCTTTGGTTGTTTCCTGAAGAAAGTACCAATGTCACTTTTTGCAACCTTTGGAGTAAAAAAAAAACAATATACACATGTGTGAGGAAACACACACGCACGCACACACACACGCACGCACACGCGAACACGCATGCGTATAAATGGCCAAGAAGAAAGGACCCTTATAAAGAATGTATGAAAAAAAAAGGAGAGGCCAAATTGGATATTGAAACGAGAGAAAAGTCGACAAGAAACGAACACCAAAACCCAAACCCGCAAAAACAAGCAAACGTTGTTTCTTTCTTTTTCTTTTAATATTCTTTTCAGAACACAAAAATGTCGTAATTTATAGCACGAAGACAAGCATATATATATATATATAGTGTGTCGGGTTATATTGAAAAGAAATCGATAAAGTGCTCGATCGCAGAGGAGTGAGAGCTAATATAAATTATTTTAAAACTATATGTTACATATTTCAGAAACGTATCGCGGTTTCATCCAGATGGACTGACATTTACATAAAAAAAATGTCTATACCCAGTGGAATCGTCGGCGTTCTGAATGAGGTGAAACCACGATGAGACGATTTCACTGGGTATAGAGATCTTTAAAAAAATGTAAAAAGTCAGCCCATCTGGATGAAACCGCGGTACGTTTCTGAAATATGTAACATATAGTTTTCAAATGAATTATATATATATATATATATATATATATATATATATATATATATATATATATATATATATAGAGAGAGAGAGAGAGAGATAGATAGATAGATAGATAGATAGAGAAAGAGAGAGGGGTTATAGATAGATAGATAGATAGATACATACATACATACATACATAGATAGATAAATAGATAGATTAATAGATAAAAAATAGATAGATAGATAGACAGACATATGATAGATAGATGATAGATAGATGATAGATAGATAAATAGATAGATAGATAGAGAGACAGACATATGATAGATAGATAGATGATAGATAGATGTTAGATAGATCGATCGATCGATAGATAGATAGATAAATAGATAGACAAACATATGATAGATATATGATAGATAGATCGATAGATAGATACATAGATAGATAGAGATAGATAGATAAATCGATAGATAGATAGATAGACATATGATAGATAGATGATATATATATATATATATATATATATATATTTATATTTATATATATATATAACTTAGGTACGTGTACATGTTTATAGTTTTGTATGTACAGAATTCCCTCCTAAACTAATAATTTAATCATGTGCGTTTAGGTAGTTAATGTGAGCTTTATTTAGTTTTATGCAAAAAGGATCAATATTCAGATACGTCCGATGTTAGTGAAATTTTAACAATAGATATTATACTTCAATTAATAAATATTCCCAATTTTCATTTTCTTTGGCGGATTTTAATAGCTTTTTAGGGGGCCTAATATGGGTGCATTTCATCAAATTTGATCCATAGTCATTAGACAGTAATTACAAAAAAGATTCCCTGAATTTTTATTTCTTATTAATACCCTTTAAGCTTAAGCCTTAAATTTTAGACATGTTTTATGAATAAAAATCAGGTAATGGATTTTTATCAAAATTAGAATAAGGATTCTAGATATAAGATTTAATAGCGTTAAATCTTGAATTAATCTTAGTAAATAGTCAAAAAAATTGATTAAAAACTGTTTTTTTGGGGAAATTAATTTTGCCTATCCTGGGACAAGTTTCTTGAAGTATACGCTTGAACTTGAGTTGAGCACGGTTTTGAAGAAGGGAAGAGTTCCCGAAATATTTAAAAAAATAATTATATCATGCGGAGTTTCCACCAGACCATCTTAATACAGGTATTACATAACATTGTAACATCGTGTAGATAAACAGATATATGTGTATTTGTGGAAAAAATAAAAATAAAAATGAATATATATATATATATATACATATATATATGAAATGTACAAATATATATATATATATATATATATATGAAATGTACAAATATATATATGTAAAAATAAAAATGGAATAAAGAATAAGCAATTCAACAACTAACAAAAATAAACTCAAAAACTCATCTTGTAAAGTTTCACCGAGATATTTCGGCCGTAGATACGACCATTTTCGATCAGTTAATAAACTTTATTTCAAAACGGAAAAGTTTTCAAATTTATACAGAGAATGCGATTGGAAGAAAATGTCACGTGCAGAGAACAACAAAACGAGGAGAAAAAGGAATGCGAGGAATGTTATGAAAAGAGAAAGAAAAAGAAGATGAAGAAGAGGAAGAAGAAGAAATAGATACCAATCAACCAGTATCTTTAGAACGTCAGTTGAAGAAGACGAAACGAAGAAGAAGAGAAAGCGAGAGCAAACGTGAGAAAGGGTAAATCGACATGTTGTTGTCGAAAAAAAAGAGAGAGAGAAAAAATCAGTGCTGAGATATCGCCTGCTGATTGAATTCGGGCTGAGAGCGTCAAAAGTCTACAGGATTAGTAGTAATTGGGGCAGTTAACGTCGAGGGACGAAACAAGGGAAGAGGAAGAGGCAGGGGAGGAGGGGACGGGGGAAGAAGAGAGACAAGGGTAAAAGTTAGCCAGAGTCGTATTCATTTAGATTCATCTCGTATAAAATCGATCTAGCCGAAGGAAAAAGCAATATTATAGAAACCTTGTCTTTGGGCAATGGTGTTCTTATGACAGGATCAGACAGGATTCTGTGAGACGTCGAAGTTTGGTGTCATGAATATGTTTGATAGGGATTGCCTCTTGGGTATTGAAGTGGTGGCCGGAAGAGATATATATATATAAAGTTAATCCAACAAAAGATATGAGGCAACTAATATCTTTAATTAGTGAACATCCGGATAAAAATGAAGCTCAATATACTGGATAGAGCATTAATAGCATTATATAAAGTGAAATAATAAAATAAGGTGCGAATCAAATTTTACTAGAATTCAATGTTCAGGCAAAGTACCTTAAAGTCCTTAACTCATGAGTTTTCAAAGAAGATTCTTCTCCTCAGAGGACCATTACCGCAATGACATTACTGCAGGTAATAAAATTAAACTTTGAAAATATATAAAAATATATATAAAAATACATAAAACTATATAAAACATCAAATATATAAGCCCAAAACATACTTTTTTGTTAAAGCTATACAGTTCATCCAAGTCATACAATTTAAAACATATTCAGGAAAGATATCCAAGAGGTTGATTGAAATGTGATCCAGGTGGTGAGTGGTAGTCCAAAAACGAAAAAGTTATCCAGGCAGGAAATCTGTTTGCAATCGATGCAGTAAATTTCACTTCATATAATGCTATATATATATATATATATATATATATATATATATATATATATATATATATATATATATATAGAGAGAGAGAGAGAGAGAGAGATAGAAGAAAAAAGAGTGATAAATATGCGACGACTGTCCAAATTTATTTCAAATTTCAATTGTTCAATGCAAGGTGTATTCAGTAATAAACTAGTGTTTATTATTATTTCCTTAAGCCAAGGCTTTTCAAAGATCGAAATCTTATCATCAGAGGAGAAATACAGATGGATAAGTTGGCTTTCGAAAAAAACAAAGTTCAAATATT
>OY744525.1:10375052-10395052 GCA_963556195.1 Sepiola atlantica | reverse complement strand
CACCAGCTGACACCAGCAAGGCTTCCTGGGTCAAGGTAAGATGGAAGGATCAGTGGAAGACAGTAGAACAATCCAGGCCTCACCATTATATCAAAGACCCCACAGATGTCCATGGCCAGCACTTGCCGCGAAAGCAGTGGACAGCGCGCAATCGTCTGAGTCGATGAAGAGGTGGGACCTCACGAATTGTGCCCAATGCGAATGTGGGGGCTTCCTGCAGACCGTGGAACACGTCATCACTAGCTGCCCCCAAAACCGGCCACAAAATGGCGATCTGGGCCTTATTAACCTGGACGATGAAACTGAGCTGAAGCTTTAAAAAGAAATACGCAAGAAGAAGTCTTTGTTCCGTTGGTTCACGTCCATGGAGGAGATGACTTTCTTTCGCAGATAGCATTTGTGAACTCTACTCGGTTGGCAACTTTCCATGGCGCCTGATGTTGTGCAACCCTTGCTTCACTACACACTATTCATTCCACACCTACCCTTTCAAAGTGTATCCAGTGTCTCGTCTCTCACGACAAAAAGAGGCCAATTAGATATTCTAAGCAGAAAATGTCATAGCTTTATTATAGTTGACATAAATTCTTACATTGTAGAACGGATTGGGCTGCTGGTACCTCAGTGAGCAGGGTGATCACAGGTCAGGCATTCAAAATTAAGCAGGACTTAAGTATTTTAGGGGAAGTCTTTAACGAGATGACGGAAGAAGGTAGAGTTTTATACCTATTGTTAATCATTAGACTAAGAATTTAAACGTAAACATTAAAGAATTAGAGAGAGAGAGAGGGAAGTTGGGAAGAGATTAAAAAATACAACGTGGCGGTCGAGTGAGTGACCGCAGACTACGCTGGACCATTCGCGGACCTCAACGCCGAGACGCTATCAGGACGAGGAGACCGCGACGAAGGGACACAACGTTATAAGACGATTGTTGCGACTTTTGTTTTTGTTAGTCATCCCCCTTTCTTTCAAGTTCATATATATTACTCCCTTACCTTACCCACGGACCCTACTACCTCAACTGTTGTACATCTACTAACCCAATATGACAATACCAACAATGAGTACTAAACAAAGAACACAGTCGTTTACACTGCAATAATAAAAAAGTTAGGGTAAGCCAAATGATATCTAACGCAAATGTGCGTTACCAGAAAAAAGAGAAAGTATTCTAATTTAAAAAGTGTATAGTGTATGTTTTCAGTAATTTTCTTTATCAGAAAGAAGATTTTTAATAAAGTGGAAGGCGTTAAAATATATATATAATTGTAAGAAAATTGTTTGAAGCCTAAGAATGCATTTTTTTTAAAAATAAATAGTAATTTATTTAAAAGTAGTCCCAAATTTTCGACGTAATACGTCCTCGTCAGGGGTACAAGACATTTTTTTTTTCATGGCGACATGTTTATCGCTAGTAGAAGGTAGAATCTGTAAGATGTTGATTCGGTAATAGTTCAAATGTCGAAGTCTTTTAGGGAAAGATGCGCGGACACGCATTAAAGATAAGAAGATATGTTGGTCTCCCATTAGAAAGCATTCAATATGTAAATGTAAGAAAATTGTTTGAAGCCTATAAAAGCAATTTTTTTTAAAATTTAATATATATATATTATATATATATAATTTTATGTATCCACATAAAATGTTATAAAGAGATATAATCTTTTACGTATCAATTTTCAGTATTTACTTCAACAGTGCTCAATACGTCAGTAGAGCTATGTAGTAAGCTATGAACATATATTTATGGCAATTAAGCTTAATAGCCATAAATATATTTTCATAACTTACTATATAAATATAATGTACTTTTTATGTAATTATTTTTTATTGGTGATTGCAGCGTTCGTTTTTTTTTTGTTGCTTACTATCATTTCGATTGTTTCACTTCCTAAGTGATTAAGATGCAGAAAATTGCATTATTAGTCGCCCTTAACTTTATAGGACGTATTTTTCGTTAATATATATATATATTTTTATTAATCTTATACGTACATAAAAGTAATCCATGGACACGTGTTTCTGGCTCACAGCCGTCGTCAGCATAGCTAACTTAGAGAAGGTAACATGAATTGGTACAAATACATTGAAGACATTGCCAAGGCTGAAGTATTTGTAAAACAAGCACAAGGATGCTACATTGCGGCGATGGGACAAGGCTGAAGCTTGGTTGACAGTGAGGGTCCTATTAGGTTGGCGATTCTTTTTTGGACCTTGTCAAAGAGGGAGAGACTAGTAGATGATGCACCAGCCCAGATGTGATAACAATACTCCATGCATAGGCGGATGGTGGCTTTGTAGAGATACAGGATAATGTCAGGTGTGAGGAGTTTACTAGCACGGTAGAGGGAGTCCACCTTCTTTGCCTTGGCAATGTCTTCAATGTATTTGTTCCAATTCATGTTACCTGTGAAGGTTAGGCCGAGGAGTTGGAATGATAAACTCTCAGATAGGGTGTTATTTGCCATGACAATCGGTGGTTGGAGAGGTTTCTTGTAGTTATTGAAGGAAAGGAGCTTTGTCTTAGCGGCATTAAAAGTTACCATCCATTTTTGACCCCAATCCACTACAGCCTGGAGGTCATTTTCTAAGGATTCAGCCATTGCCTCGGATATGATCGGCATTAAAAGTTACCAACTATTTCTGACCCAAATCTACTCGTTCTGGTCTTTTTTTAAAAAATTGTTTATTTCTTTTGCTTTCTGGTTAAAATTTGCGTTGGGTCAAGTTACCCTCCGCAGAAGCTTATTATCAGTAATAATATTTCTATATAATCTCCTTATTTTCCGTAAAAAAAGCGGCCATGTTCGTACCTTTAACTCCACAGGAAATAGTGTACTATATTCCTCAAGCGTCCCATGAAAAAAAAATATTTAAAAAAGGATAAGCAAACCCCCAACAGATAATTCTTAGGGGTCCAGGTGGTCAAAGTAGGTAAATATTTGCTTAGTCCTTTATTACTTTGCCACGCTTTTCCACTTGAAGAAGTTGAGAACGCTGGTTCGTCACTTGAAAAAGGGTCTGGGAATCTTCTCTCTTAAGTGGAGATAGAAAAATGCTTAATGCCGTTTTAGGTAAGCGAGGAAGATAAGTAGGAAGAAAAGGAAAGGGCGGAAGAGGAGGAGGAGGAGGAGGAGGAGGAGGAGGAGGAGGAGGAGGAGAAGGGGTATAAAATATCGGCCCCTAAAAACAAACTGTTTCTAAAAGATACAGTAAATTACGTTCTCAAAAATGGGACCCACGATTTTCTTCTGAGCTATAGCAAAATAATAGACGTACCCGTGACCCGTTGGGTCACAATTACTACCACCCCAAGAAAACGTTTATTCCCCAAAACTGCGACGTAAGTGGCTTCTATAAATAAGGGGCCACACCTACGAAGCCATTCTAGTTTAGGAGTTGTCAGGCGAGATGTTTGTTCACATTACATTTTAACTTCTGCATGTTGGTACAGTCAGAGAAACAGTAAGCAGCTAAAGAATTCCAAAGAACTAGCAGTTTGAAGAAAATAGCTATTGGAGTAAAAATCCTTTCAACATCTGGTGCGTCTCTACATTGAAGGGGTAGGATTTTGCTGGATTTTGGATCGAACGGAGATATTTACGTCGAGGGGGCACCAGTTCAACAAGTTTATCGGAGCACATTTCATTAAAGTACTTGTAAAACAAGTACAGGGATGCAACATTGCGGCGATGGAACCGGGACTGGGGATTGGTAGATAGGGTGGGGCCCTGTCGAAAACTGAGAGGCTAGTGGTTGGTGCACCAGCCTAAATGTGAAAACAATGCTACATACATGGGCGAATGGTAGCTTTGTAGATATATAAGGTATTAGCAGGCGTGATGAGTTTTCATAGCTCGGTAGAGGAAGATCACCTTTTTTGCAGCAGTCTTGGCAATGTTTTCTATGTATTTGTTCCAATTCATGTTATCTGTGAACGCTAGGCTGAGTAGTTTGAATGATTGACTCTCATGTAGGGTGCTATTAGCCACGGCAATTGGTGGTTGAAGTGGTTTCTTATAATTGTTAAAGAAAAGAAGCTTTGTCTTAGCAGCATTAAATGTTACCATCCATTTATGTCCCTATTCTACTACAGACTGGAGGTCAATTTCTAAGGATTACGACATTGCTTTGGATATGTGTGCGTTCGATTTACCCTCATAGAGAATAGATTGTGGTTCCATTAGCAAATATTCCCATCTCGAAGACAGTCGCATCAAAGTTGTCGTTTATAAAGATTAGGAATAATAAAGGTCTAATGATCGACCCATTTGGCACACCTTCATTAAGTTCATGTTGTTTAAATGTTCAACCATCGAGGACAACCTGAATCTTTATTTTGGCTAAGAAGGCTCTAATTATATTAAATATTTGTCCAGTAATACCGTTCGAATTAATTTTCATGAGAAGACTTTGTCAACAGCTTTAGATATATTAAGCGCTACTGCACGATCACCTACCGTGTCTAGTGCATGGTATATGAGTTCAGAGGTGACCGTTAGGATATCCGCAGTAGAACGACCTTGCCTAAATCTATACTGTTGATCAGCAAACAGTTTAGCATTAACGCTGGACTCTACTTTGATTTTATTCGAAAATTCATAATCTGTGACACATCTTTTAAGACATTCTTCATATCCAGATTCCTTAAAATTAGACACAAAAAAAGAATTACTCCAGTCGAGAATGATCTTTGACCTCTGACAATTGAACGAACAGATACTGCACTTTAATTTGGATCTGATCGTAGAAGTTCGTATTCCTTCTTTCAAGTGGGAAGTTGGGGGGCCTTTTTCCTATGTCAAGGTTGGTCCAATACAGTATAGTATACAACGAATCGCTTACAATAGGTTTGGTATTCAAACGTTACACTAAATAAAAAGGTTTGACGTGCCGTAAAAAGACAAACCAAATAAATGATTTATTTTATCACTCTAACGGAATACATCTTCTATCCACAGGTAGGGAGGTCTTTTTTGTTAAAAAAAAAAAAAATTTTCACCCCAAACAAGGCAGGTCGCCACTGTAGACGTAAGAGACAACTGAGAATTAGTGTGTAGGTTTTGGGTGCCATCCTAAGTTGGGAGCTGTGTAGCTATTTACATTAGTTTTAAACCTATGCATGTCGGTACAGTTGGTGAAACAGGGAACAGGGAGGGAGTTCCAGAGGACGGTAACACGAGGAAAGAAGCTGCTGAAGTAGAAGGCTCTCCGGCATCTGGGGACCTCCACGGGTTGTTCTAGTGTCTTTGCGTCGAAGGGGCACTAGAGCAGCTAGTTCATCGGAGCACAATCCATTGAAGAACAAGGATGCAACATTGCGGCGATAGGACAGTTGCTGTAACTTGGTGGATAGTGAGGGACCTATTAAGTTGGCAACTCTTTTTTTTGGACTTTGTCTAAGAGGGAGAGACTAGTGGATGATGCACAAAATTTTATCTTTACTCTGTCTGTCTCTCTCTTTATCTCTCTCTCTCTCTTTCTTTCTCTTGTGGGGATTTATCCGCGAAGAAAAGTCAAATTCTAGCACGTAAAGAATTATACTCGGCGTTGAAAGTTGAATAGGGAGCGACAGCTTTTGAAGAGAAGGAATAACAATAGTGTATAGTAATTTAACAATTTTACTTATACAAGTAATAAAGAATGATAGCCAACACAAAATAGTAAATATATACAAAATGAGGGATTTTGCGAATACGTGCTTTCGCGAAAATTTATCTTACAGAAAAGTGTTAGAGCAACAGCTCGCACACGTTTGGTTCCGTCGTGGAAGGAATGACTTTCGCCTGCGAATAGCTTCTGTGGGTTTTTTTGGGCCACAATGCAATCAACCGACGTAAAACATAGTAGCTGAACTGTAAAAATAGAAGTGGATTCCTGTGACAGCTTTCTGTAGGCTTTTGTCCACGATAGTAGAGTAACAAGGAAAAGAGATGCTGGAGTGGCGCACGTGACCCCTAAGGGAGTAGTGGTTGGGTTACCTGTTGGTAGATCTACGCGACCCTTAAAGGGGACAAGGGAAATAATCGCTGACCAATCTATGAGTGTCATATAAATTTGAAATAGTATTCTATCTCACACACACGCACGCGCTCTCGCAGAGAAATATCAGGAACGTACCCGAAAACCAGAACTCTATTTGGTTCACACGACGTTTGTGATTCTGTATTAGGAACTTTTAACACCATTCAGTCAATCAAAGTCTAAATGTTCTTTGAACCGACTGAGGTCAATGAGTGCGGTGCTTTATTCTGTAAATGATTTAGTCAGTTATAACAGAATCGTTAAGATTAAAGTCCTTTTGTTTGCTACAAAAAAAAGATGATCGATGAGTTCGCGACATGACAACTGCACTTTCTCACCTCTACGCGCGAGCAGATATAGCACAAAATATGATTCAATTCATAAATATAAAAACCGGCGTTGACACCCTTTTGAAAATAGCCCTTAATAATTTGGTCAACGACAGAAATATACGAATATTTCGCGATCGAAGCCAGCTAAAATGTCACGATTAAAATATTTTTTTATTTTTATCATTTTTTAAGTACGTGATTGGGCTTAATAAACACGAACAGTATGAAAGTGTAGAATCCGATGTTTTTTCAAGCATCAGCTGCAGGTGAATATTAGGTGTAATAGGAAACATTATATTCCACGAAATTCAACAAAAGATGGAAGTCAGGTATTAGTACGTGTTTCCTGCTTGAGCATGGGGCACACAACCATAGACCCTTTTGGAACCCATTCAGATTAAGGTAACCTCTATGCTAGTTGAGTGAGTGGGTCCTGTTCCCTTTTTTATTGTTGGTAAAAGAGATACCCCAAGATGCCCACTCTTTACTTCTATATTTGTCGTCGGCCTCCTCAAATTATTTTTTTATATCTCCGAAGGACACCACAAGCTCCATCCGTATTTCTTTTGCTTCCACTTAAGTATCACTTCCACTTAGAGATTGAAATGCTTGTTTTCAGTTCTAAACAAACCAGAAAACAGTGGACAGAAGAGTTGGGAAGATCTTACTAATCTGCATCTGATTGTATTTGGTTTCCTTCTGTTTCTTTTCTTTTTTAGATGTTTTTTGGATGTTTTGGGGTATGTTTTTGGGATGTTTTTGGGGATGTTCATGTTCCGTTTTTATTTTCATAAAATTGTAAATATCTTTTTTCAAATAAAATTTAATTTAACCCATTGGGAATATTTTAAGTAGGGGAGTGAATAGGGTAAATGTAGTATTATATTATGGTGATCGCTGAAATGGAAGTGATGGGCAAATGGTGAGAGAATGAAAGGAACAATGCTTGGACAAATGGGTCAAAATGTGTCTCGTTAAAAAGAGGATAGACAAAAAAAAAATGACCAAGGGCCCCAATACCCACATTTCGAGTGACCTTCTGCCTAATTTATAGAATTTGTTTACCTTTTTATTTGAAAAAAAAAACATCGGATTCTACACTTTCATACTGTTCGTGTCTATTAAGCCCAATCACGTACTTCAAAAATGATGAAAATGAAAACCTATTTTAATCAGTCGGTTAAAAGAACATGTAGACTTTGATTGACTGAATGGTGTTAAAAGTTCCTAATACAGAATCACAAACGTCGTGTGAACCAAACAGAGTTCTGGTTTTCAGATACGTTCCTGACATTTCTCTGCGAGAGCGCGTGCGTGTGTGTGAGATAGAATACTATTTAAAATTTATATGACACTCATAGATTGGTCAGTGATTATTTCCCTTGTCCCCTTTAAGGGTCGCGTAGATTTACCAACAGGTAACCCAACCACTGCTCCCTTAGGGGTCACGTGCGCCACTTCAGCATCTCTTTTCCTTGTTACTCTACCACAGTGGGCAAAAGCCTACAGAAAGCTGTCACAGGAATCCACTTCTATTTTTACAGTTCATCTACTATGTTTTACGTCGGTTGATTACATTGTGGCAACAAAAAAATCCACAGAAGCTATTCGCAGGCGAAAGTCATTCCTTCCACAACGGAACCAAACGTGTGCGAGCTGTTGCTCTAACACTTTTCTGTAAGATATTTGTCTCGGCACAGAGGGACTCTTTTTGGTAAGCTAACCTTCCAACATTAAAAGCGTTCTAGAGTCTAACCCTGTCTTTGTAGGGACGGACTAATAAATAGACACATCCAGTTCACATCTCGAATCATATTAAAAATCATATAAACCAATAATTGAAGAGAAAATTAAGCAAACAGGAAAAAGAATGATTAAATAAATTAACAAATAAAAGACATGTACTAAATATAAAAGAAAAAAACAACACTTTAAAATGTTTGTGATCTTTTGTTTACAGAGTTCAAAAAGAATTAAAAGCTTCAGATAAAAAAAGAAACATTCTACAAACACTGATAGCATGAGAACATCTGAATTCTTTCCGCAGATACAGCACACCGTTGTTGGTAATCTTAGAAAAATCCATGAGATTGATTGCAAGAGAACACCGTGTTCCAGAAGGAATAATCAGAAATGTTATCAAAAAAGACACCAAATACAATTCGTACGTGAAAAGTTAAAGTAAAATAGCTTCTTTTTTAATTTTTAACATAATTCACACCAAAAAAGGCAAGCCGCCAGTGTAGACGTAACGGGCTACTGAGAAAAAAGGGAGAAGGTTTTTTTTGGGGGGGGGGGGGAGATAAACGTAAAATGGGAGCTTTGCAGCGAGATATCTGTTTACATTAGTTTTAAATTTCTGCATGTCAGTACCGTCGCGGAAACAGGGAACAGGGAGGGAGCTCCAGAGGCAAACAGCACAAAGAAAGAAGGTATTTGAGTAGAAAACTCTCCGGCATCTGGAAACCTCCACAGGGAATGGATGGGAGTTAGCAGATTGTCGAGTTGGTCTAGTGAATTTACATCGAGGGGGCACCAGAGTAGCCAATTCATCGGAGCATAATCCATTGAAGTATTTGTAAAACAAGCACAAGGATGCTATATTGCGGCGATGGGACAGGGACTGGAGCTTGGTTGATAGTGAAGGACCTATTAGGTTGGCGACTCTTTTTTGGACCTTGTCAAGGAGTGACTAGTAGATGATACATCAGCCCTGATGTGGCAACAGTACACCATGCATGGGCAGATGGTGGCTTTGTAGAGATACAAGATACTGTCAGGTGTGAGGGGTTTACTAGCACGGTAGAGGGAGCCCACCTTCTTTGCGGCAGCCTTGCAATGTCTTCAATGTATTTGTTCCAATTCATGTTATTTGTGAAGGTTAGGCCGATGAATTTGAATGATGAACTCTCACGTAGGGTGTTATTTGCCATGACAATCAGTGGTTGGAGAGGCTCCTTGTAGTTATTGAAGGAAAGGAGCTTTGTCTTTGCGGCATTAAAAGTTACCAACCATTTATGACCCCAATCTACTACAGCCTGGAGGTCATTTTCTATAGATTCAGCCATTGCCTCGGACATGATTGCGTCGGTTTTTCCAACATGGCAAGAGTAAAGTGTGGTGTCGTCAGCAAATAAACCAATCTCAGACTCTATGTCATCAGGGAGATCGTTTATATAGATCAGGAATAATAAAGGCCCAAGGATAGATCCCTGGGGTACACCAGCATTTATGTCATGTTGCTTAGATTAACGGCCATCGAGGACAACCTGGATTTTTCTTTTGGTTAGGAAGGATCTAATTATATTAGTAATTGCCTAGTAATACCGTATGAGCGTATTTTCAGGAGAAGCCCTTTATGCCATACCTTGTCGAAGGCCTTGGATATGTCAAGCGCTACTGCCCTAGCTTCTCCTAGCTTGTCGAGTGTATGATACATGCGTTCAGAGATGACCGTTAGGATGTCTGCAGTAGATTGTGCTTGTTAAAATGCATACTGGCGGTCAGAAAGAAGTTTAGCATTAACTAAGTGCCGTACTATCGCTAAATTGATTAATGATTCAAAGATTTCCGTAAAGATCGACAGTAGACTGATTAGGCGGTAGTTCTGAGGATCGGTTCTATTTCCAGAATTCTTGTAGACTGGTACCACAGAGGCAATTTTTCAGCTACCGGGAAAGCAAGATTCAGTAAGGCATTTGTTGTAGAGTTTGGAGAGGACAGGGACCAGTTCAGCAGAGCATTTCTTTATTACTATTACAGGCCCACAAGCTTTGGAGGTGTCAAGGTTTTTTATGTCTTTGACCTGGGATGGAGTGATGACCAGGTTATCAAGTGTGGCTTCGGTCTGCAATGGGAATTTGGGGAGGGAGTGGTTATCTAAGTCCAAAGTGGAGTTAGAGGCGAAACGCTGGGTAAGTAGTTCAGCCTTATCAGTGTCCGTGCAAACGATATCATTGTGGTTTGATAGTGGGAGAATCGTTGATTGACCATTGTTCACTACACTATTGTAGATTTTCCAGAAATCACGAGTACCTAGTTTCTGTGATTGAATGCGTTTTTTTGTTAACTCAGTATACCTTCTCTTTGCTTCGCCTATCACGGCCTTGCAATTATTTATTGACTCTATAAATTTCTGTCTATTAGTAGCTGACTTATGGCGGCCGAATTTACGGAATGCTTGCTGCCTCTCAGCAATGGCAGCTGCACATTCTGAGGTGAACCATTGGGGAGAGTGGAGCTTGCTAAAGAATGTCGCATGGAGACATAGGCTTCAATGCCTGCTTTGACCCATTCAGTTAATTCATTTGCACACTGGTCGGCAGGGAGTGAGAAGGTTTCCCTCCATGGGGCGTCACTGATGTGATCTCTGATTGACTCAAAATCAGCCAGCTCGCAGTATCTCGTTGTTTTGAGCAACGGTTCATCAGCTTTTGGACGACTTTTTAGGGTGATATGTATCATTAGCACAATGTGATCAGCATTCCCGAGTGGGCTATGAGCTTTCGTAACACATGCCTCGGGCATTGAGGTCAAGAAAAGGTCTAGAAGTGAGGCTTGCTGGTCTACTCTATCGGGGATGCGGGTCGGAAAATCGACAGTCTGAGAGAGGGAGTGAGCTAAGGAGAAATTATACGTAGAGTTGCCGGCTGCGTCAGTAAGACTGAATACTCCCAACCAGTCACGGTGGTGTGCATTAAAATCCCCAAATACATATATCTGGGCATTCGAGTCAATTGAGAGTGCTCTATCTATGCTTTCAGAGACAGAGTTTAACAGAGTACAGTCCTGGGTCGAAGGGGTACAGTATAAGAAATATAAGTAACTGATGTATAGTCAATCTAAAGCACACGTGGTCTTGGTCATCTGATTCTAACTTATGTTCTCTAGTCATGGGGGATGGTGTTCCGAACATAAACACCTAGCCCGTGCATATGTTGTCAGACTCTTTACGGTAGAGTGGGAGGTAGTCAGTCATGTCAAAGTGGTGAGAGGAGATTGAGGATTGAAGGTTAGTTTTACTTAGAGCTAGGATATTTGGGGAGTTTGTCAGGAGAAAGGTTTCTACGTCGTTGATGTTGGTTCTAAGTCCCCGGATAATTGCGAATGCAAGCCTCAAGAGCGGAGACGAAAATGTTTGTTGTTGGGTGTCTGATTTAGGTTTGTTTTTATTTTTTTGTAATGACATGTTTGTTTTGATTATAGAGTGAGTTGGCCAAGGTGGGTACTTGTTTGGTTCCAATAAGCTCACACAACCAGTCCATTAGTCGCGACCTGGTCCATGGGGGTGGTGGCCTGTGGAAAGCTCACCGGAGATAATTGCAGGGTTCCTTTCCATGAGCGACATGGCACATACAACTCCCCACGATGATGGAGCAGCCGTTTTTAGCGCTACCCAAGATTTTGGGCTCCTGTCAGTCGGAAACAGCAGCCAGACAAGCTGTCTAACCTGTACCCCCAACCTGTCGGAACAAGTGAGACCCAGACTGGTCATGTAAGACTTAGTGACGAAAAGATTTTCCCCAAGTTGTCAAAATAGAGATAAAGAAAACGGCGTTCATTGTCCTAGTAAGAAAACAAGGCTAGGCACTGAATGTTTAGAGGCGTCCCAGCGCTGGTATCTCTGCGCCTGACTAATAAACAAAGAAGGAGTGCAAGGGCCGGCGATAGGCAGAACCTATCCACTCCTCAAGCAATTGTAGGTTTGAAAACCGGATATTTTGTTCGAGATTCCCACTCTAGGAAGGTTGTCGATCAGGATTATGGCAGTCTCCCTCCCCAACGGTTTACTGCCACGGCGTAAGTAGTTGGTAGCAAGGTTTTATTGACAGAGATGTCCTTCCCTTAGATGAATAGTCTGACAAGGTCTTACGGGTCCAACACACCGAGATGGGTAAAATAGCCCGCGCCCGTGTACTAGTCGGGTATTTCCTAGTTAAAAAAAGACTTCCATATATATATATATGTAGATAGAATAAGTTCATTGTATACTACAGAGGGAACAGAAAGTTGAAGATAGGTTTCCCTTTCGCAAGTAAGTACAAATAAGAGAAATAAGAAAGAGAGGCAAAACTTCAGGCCAGCGTGGGATTTCCTGAATTTCTTCAGTGGGAAATCAATAGACAGGCAATAAGACATTAAATATCAATAATTAAACACATTTAAGTCAAACACAGAATTAAGTACATTCATATAAGACACATTAGAATTTGGAGATAATATTATGTGAGTAGCCAAAGAGTATGTGAACAATAAAATAAAGAATACATTTTTAAAAAGTGCTCATATTTCCATCGGATTAACATTGGGAAGTATCGGGTCGGCCGCTTGGCCTCGAATGACTGCAGAAGGAGGAGAGTCACCTTTTTAGGAAAGGGATTTGACTGGAGGGGGTATCTTTTTTCAAGCAGTTCGAAGAGTTTTTTTTTCCATACCATAGTTAGGACGACTTTTTAAAAAAATTATTGTTCGCATATCGTTGACCGAGTACTTAGGGATTGTTTGGGATATATGTTATGAAATAGTGAAAGAAATAATTTGCCTGCCTTGTCTATTAGTATTGATACGTTAATCGATCGTAAACCAAATGTTAATATATATATATATATATATATATGTTATATAATGATGGACGTAACTTGTGAGATTATAAAAAACTTAACGCGAATGTTATATGATAATGGACGTATGTGGTGGAGAACGGGTGTGGGGTCGTTGGTTTGGCTTGTGCGATTAGTGCGTGCCGCCGAGTGCATAGAGTGCGATGCTGTTTCCGGGAATCGAAACGTGACAAGTGACGAGACAATGGATGACCCTGGTTCAAAAGGTCATCCTGCACCTGTGTGGTGGTTACGTGATATTACGTCACAGTTTTGATATGTGAGAAAATTGGAGTTTTTAAACGAGTTCGGACTTAGGAGGCGCAAAAGTCGGACGAAGGAATTAAGATGTAGTCAAGTCAGAACGGAAATGTTTTTCCTTAAGAAAGAATACTGGCGTACAAGATGTCCTTCTCCCCCTGTCTCCTCAAATAGCAAAGGACTGATTAGACAATAAGCTAGCTAAGAATTAACCACGATATTCGTAAATCTCTTTCTCTCTCTCTCTCTCTCAACGATAGCAAAACATCCCCACGGACAATAGAAACTGACGCCGAATAAAAAGTAATTGAAATGAAAAGATTGTTGTCTTATGAAGCGGGTGAGAAAGGTCTTTTGTTAAAGACAACTCACGGAGATGGCCACTACAGTGCAGAGGCGAAGAAAGTACTCAACCACTAGACGACAGAGCAAACCGGGAAGAAACGAAGGTATGAATTATTAAGGGAGTAAGCGACATATATATATATATATATATATATATATATATATATATATATATATATATATATATATATATATATATATATATATATATATATATATATATATATATATTAGATTTCTTGAATGTGAGATGATATATATAATTATTTCCACAATTAGACAACGCCGCAGACCACAACCTATGAAAAGAAACAGACCGGAAGTCCTAGACTCGAGTTTCGCCCTCCTTTGGGCTAGTCAGTAGAACACATCCGAACTCAGGATTCGAAACCCGAGTCACTTGCATGGTAAGCGAGTACTCTGCCACTGAGCTACCTCGCCACATACAAGAATGTCTATTAATTTACACAGATTAAGCGAACCGCGGCGATGACCGACTGTGGAATTTACCTACTCTTTTCAACAAGGGGTGTAGTCATCCAACTACTCAGAACCCAGGCCGATGTGTCGCAAGTAGGATTTTATACTCGCTAGGACGATGTCATCCAACAAGCTAACCAAGCGAGCAAATAAATATTAGATTTCTTGAATGTGAGATGATATATATAATTATTTCCACAATCAGACAACGCCGCAGACCACAACCTATGAAAAGAAACAGACCGGAAGTCCTAGACTCGAGTTTCGCCCTCCTTTGGGCTAGTCAGTAGAACACATCCGAACTCAGGATTCGAAACCCGAGTCACTTGCATGGTAAGCGAGTACTCTGCCACTGAGCTACCTCGCCCCATACAAGAATGTCTATTAATTTACACAGATTAAGCGAACCGCGGCGATGACCGACTGTGGAATATACCTACTCTTTTCAACATTGCCGCGGTTTGCTTAATCTGTGTAAATTAATAGACATTCTTGTATGTGGCGAGGTAGCTCAGTGGCAGAGTACTCGCTTACCAGGCAAGTGACTCGGGTTTCGAATCCTGAGTTCGGATGTGTTCTACTGATGAGCCCAAAGGAGGGCGAAACTCGAGTCTAGGACTTCCGGTCTGTTTCTTTTCATAGGTTGTGGTCTGCGGCGTTGTCTGATTGTGGAAATAATTATATATATATATATGTATATATATATATATATATATATATATATATATATATATATATATATATATATATAGTTTCCCTTGTCAATTGCAATTTCCTCAACAGCGCGTAGAGCGTTGGTAGGAATCTTAACAGATCTATGATGTTCGGATAAAAAAGAACAATCTAAAATGTCCTCAACAAAGACATCAAATACAATTCTTATGTAATGAGTAACGGCCATTTTACGTAAAAAAGGTAAAAAATCGTCTTATCAGAGTCATAGACACTTAAGCAAATATTAAAATCCAGCAAAGATAGATATAATTTAATTCTACTCAGACTTTACCTATAAGTCACCCAGATCTAAATCTTTTGGACTACTATGTTTTGAGCATAGTTCAGAAATATGTTAGTAAGCACCCGCAGAGCACCAACTAATACCTGAAAGTCTTCATATAAAAGTACCTCATATAAAAGTACGTCATATAAAGTACCTCATATATAGTACCTCATATAAAATTACCTCATATAAAAGTTATTCATATAGAAGTACCTCATATAAAAGTCGTTCGTATATAAGTACGTCATATAGAAGTACTTCATATAAAAGTACCTCATATAAAAGTACCTCATATAAAATTACCTCATGTAAAAGTTCTTCATATAGAAGTACCTCATATTAAAATACCTCATATTAAAGTACCTCATATTAAAGTACCTCATATATAAGTACGTCATATAGAAGTACCTCATATAAAATTACCTCATATAAAAGTTCTTTCATATAGAAGTACCTCATATTAAAGTACCTCATATATAAGTACGTCATATAGAAGTACTTCATATAAAATTACCTCATATAAAAGTACCTTATATAGAAGTACCTCATATAAAATTACCTCATATACAAGTACCTCATAAAAAACTTACCTCATAAAAAACTTACCTCATATAAAAGTACCTCATATAAAAGTACCTCATATAAAAGTACCTCATATAATAGTACCTTATATAGAAGTACCCCGCATAAAAGTACCTCATATAAAAGTATTTCATATAATAATACCTTATATAGAAGTACCTCATATAAAAGTACCTCATATAAAAGTATTTCATATAATAGTACCTTATATAAAAGTACCTCATATACAAGCTGTTCTCAAAGCTGGGGAGACTTTAATGAATTAAATTGTAAAACAATATATTTATTCTTATGTTTAAAAACGTACAGGGTGATTCATAAGTCACTTAGCTATTTATTTTTAGTAATTCTAAAGTTAAAAAATGCGGTAATACAAAACAGAAAGTTTATTCAACAAATTCATTTATGGGAGTTTACAATTACAGCAAATTTACAAAATTTTCACCTTCGTTCTGCATGCATAGCTCCATTCTTTTTTGCAAGGAATTTACGACTCTTTGTAGCATATTTGATTGATTAATTTTAACAAACTCGGCAGTGATTTTTGATTTGAGGTCGTCATTGCCTTTCAACAAGTGTGGGAGATTCATCAAATTTGGCCATATGAATAACAATAAAAATTCGCTCTTCAATTGTAAATGACATACTGCCTGAAAAAAAAGCACATATGATGATTTACACAACTTTAAATAAATAAAAATAAATATATATAAAAACAAATATATAAACGAACAAATTTAAAATAACAAATAGCAGTAATTAGAGAGTAAGATAACAATCATCAAAAGTTCATAGTATGTTTGTGCTTCATATGGTAATCATTTTAAATAGCTAAGTGACTTATGAATCACCCTGTATTTCAGGCCTTATTATCTTTGTTAAGAGTCATTTTTGTATGTTTGAATCTGTCTTTATATCCTCAAATATGTTACGTATATATATATATATATATATATATATATATATATATATATATATACAGATGTGTGTGTGAGAGTAAGAAAGGGAGAGAGAGCGTATAAATATTGAAATAAGTAAGTAATGAGAATATAAATTGTGTCGAATACAATATCTTATTAAATCATTAATTGTTACAAGAGTTGTAAATAAAAAGATTTTTATTTTCCTTCCTTAAACCGTGGCTTTTCAAAGATGTAACCGTAAGACCCAAACGTTTTCCCTGTGCCTGAATTGTTCGGATTTGTTCTTACAAACACTTTTCGCATCTTCAAAGATTCATTTTATAATGATTTCTTGATTACACCTCATGCATTCTTTTACATTTTTATATTTTTTCAAATGTTGATATTATGGTAAATGCCATTTTACTAACTTATTTGTCTAATCTCCTCTGGCGATAAGATTACATCTTTGAAAAACCATGGTTTAAGGAAGGAAAATAAAAATCTTTTATTTACAACCTTTTTTTAATAATTGATGTTTTAATTTTATTCTATCACAATTTTGATTATCATCATTTGCTTCTTTAGGTCATTGCTCCATCTCGTATATTGAGCACTGAATCTTTAAGATAGGATTTTTAAAAGATATTATTAATATCTTTATTCTCCCTTTTTACTATATATATATATATATATATATATATATATATATATATATATATATATATATATATATATTTCCCTCACATTTTTAACACTGCAGTCCAATTAAACTTAAATTTCGAATATTCCATACCCACCCGTTCAATTACCTCCCTCCTCCACCCCTCCACTCCCTCACTCATTGCTATCTTTTTCCAAATATTTCAAATATTTCATACCCTATTACAACAAATCCTCCCTCTCCCCCTCACCCATTCCCCCTCTCAACTATTTCTCTCATACCCTCACTCTTCTATACCCCCTTCTTAAATTCCCTCATTTTCTCAAAACGCTCTCTAAGACCATAACTTTCGCCCATCCACCAAAATCACAGCCCCCTCCTTCTCTACCCACCCTCCTTTTTTCTGCATACACCCCCACACACAAACATTCCAACTTACTTTTTCCCCTTCAATCTTGACCGCAGCCATCTGGTCAAACACCTCCTTTCTCCCTCTCCTCCACTCCCTCTCTGCCATCCACTTTATCCCTGCTCATCCCCCCACCTCTTTCTCTTACTACCAGCCACAGTAGTCCTTGCTTACCCCCATCTTTCCACTTCTTCCCTACTCATTTTCTTCAACATTCATTTTTATTCTCCACCAAGTACGGACGTCCACCCAGTAGTGGCCATTATTTTATTTTATTTTTTTTTTCCTCCCAATATGTCAACCCTACATGTATTTGTACTTGCATGACATTTTTCTCTATATTATCATCCTGATGAAGTCTTATAAATAAAGACGAAACGTTGATGTACACATAAAAAACATCCATTTTTTGGTTTTCCTTTTTTATTTTCCCATCACGTCGGATTACCTTCATCCTTCTCTTCCCATATATATATATATATATATATATATATATATATATATATATATATATATATATATATATATATATATATATATATATATATATAAGTCGGACCTGACTTGATGCTGCTCAGTATTCACCTCATAATACGAGTTAAATATAAAACGTAATCACTTTAAATATAAATGCCCTTTAAAGTACTTTTTAATCCTCATAATTCTTTATAATGAGGTAATTAAATATCATTTAATAATAATATTTAATATTTAATAGCTCCGTTCAGTATTTTGAATCATGTCTAGGTAAATATGAACTATTTTCGTTGTAAGGGACAAATCTCCCCCCCCCCCATAGTTTCACATTTCATAGAAACTTACTACTTAAGTGAAGAATTCTGAGTAATTAAGCTTATCTTAGTATTGAGTTAAACGATTTATAAATAAATACTAAATATCTTCCACAAAAACACGGAAGTATAATAATCTTAATAGTTGCTTGAATGGATGGCTGAGTCTATGTAACTAGCTCTAAACTGTTGAACTTAAAAGATACCAGCTCCGTTGTTAGCTTCGTATCCAAATGACCTAAATAGACATCTGAAGGTTAATTGATGTAACTTTGAAAAGTAAAAAAATTATCCTCAAGTGAATTAGAATTTTCATAAATAAATTATGCACATTATTAATTATTTTAAGAAAAATTACTGAATAAAATTTATAAATGTCCACACAACTTTTAGTCTGTACTAGCTCTGAACGAACAATTCAAAATGGCGTATTAATGGGTTCCCCACGTGTGAGTTTGCTCTTTTCTTTGTTTTTTTATTTGGTTTCACCCAAAAATGAACCACTGTATGTGTGTTTTCAAGACACTTTAATCCAAGAACGTTTTTACTCTTTGTGAATTTTTCTGATGATTTTGTAATGTTGCAGAGACGATATTGACATAAAAATGTTGTTTGGCACTAGGCAAATGAAACGGACCGTAAAAATATATATCACAGAAATGTTATGTTTTGTGGAAATGTGAAAAAATAAAAATAAAAATAATAAAATAAAAACATGGTTATTTGAATATAATATGAACCTGATCTCTCTCTCTATATATATAAAACATTTGTTATTGTTTATTATCTATGTACGTAAACGTTTCGCCCCTTTTCAATCAGGACTCATCAGCATAGAGATACGACTATTCACTACCGGTCGTACGATTCGAAACCCTGGATAACAAGTATTTTTCAACTTAAATCCAACGTCGTTAAACGCGCGACCAATATTTAAATAGCCGATAAACAATGATAATTTAACACATTTAAAAGCGGCACGATGTCCAGGCATTCAACTTCCATTAAAGAAGGAACGATGCATATAAAGCAAGTGACGTCATGTTGTGTTTGTACTACTATTTAGAGTGCTCTACTTATTTTACGAGGAGCGACAATATATATATATATATATATATATATATATATATATTTTTATTTTTAAATACAGATTTTAATCAGACATGGACCAGTGGTTTCTGACAAGAAACGGGTTGAATTCCCGATTCACGTCGTCTTCAGCATAGTCTGAAATAGTAAATGATGGAATTTCTTCATAAAACATCCAACTGTTATGAAACGCTGTGTACACCGAATTTTGAAATGGAGAGCCGACGAGAAACGCTTAGGACAGAAAAGCCGTTAAAAGATTCTATATTTAGAAGTAAAGCAAGAAAGAAAGAAAGAAAGAAAGAAAGGAGTGGAAAAGTAAAAAAAATTAAATTTATAATAATAAAATATTACTTTTATATTTATATATATTATTTTCATATATATATATGTAGAAAAATAATTAATTAAGGTACGCAACTCCAATTAATTAAATAAGTTGCGTACCTTAATTAATTATTTTTCTACATATATATATATGAAAATAATATATATAAATATAAAAGTAATATTTTATTA
>OY744525.1:10055052-10370052 GCA_963556195.1 Sepiola atlantica | reverse complement strand
TATTACCTTTCGTCAGCGAGCCTGTCATCTATTTTAACCAAATGCCCATCCCAACGAATTTGAGTACGAATTACGTGTAATTCTATGCCAGAAATGCCAGCTTGCTATAATCAGAAAAGTCTGGTGTGAGAAATTGCTGATTACTTGAAGAACAAACATCTGATTTTCCGATGAGTAACACACCAGAAAAACCATCACGTTAACACTAGGTGGGTCTGTTTCCTGCTAATAAGATTAAAACAAAAATGAAAACACTAGAAGATAGGTCTATGAGCACGATATCAGTGTGATTCACAAAGATCCCTATACCAGCCTGTGATAATAACTCTATCACGTTCATATTTACTTAACCATAATTTTATTCACAAAGAACACTATACCAACCTGTGATAATAACTCTATCACCGCCTGATTTACTAGACCTTAATTTCAAGACATCTGGTAAAAATATCATCAATGGTGTACGATTTTTTATTTCGTATGTGTGTTACCGAAAGCATAATCTAATTTAATTTTTTTATTGCTAGCGAATAATAATGTGATAAGCAGAAAAATGTGATAAATATAAAGGATCGTTCATATTATATATAGAATAAAGTGAGATCTACATACAAATTTCTGCTTGGTATACGTCCTAGTACTTGCTTCAAAAATTGGTTTCGTTTGAATTTACCGATTTTTGTATTTTATCCGTCTAGACGTTTTTTATTTGCTTAATCATTTCAGCGCGGGGGCAGCGGTGACTACCCCCACATGCACTTATAAGTCTCCATCCTTCGATCAAGGACACGGTAAAAAATACAGTAGTAATCTAATTTTGGTCCCTTTTTCGTATGAAACTGCGGGTCCGTTTCACTTCATAATAATCACTACACCAATTAGCAATTACGCGGCTAATAAAATACTTTTAAAATGGTCGTCTTCAGATTATGAATAATACACTAACATCCGTAATCTAATGACTTCTTAGAATACACATAACAAACCGTCCCCTACAATTCTTTGTTTTAAACTCATACTTAATGACCATTACGTACTATTGTTCACTTTTGGTTGTGACGCATGAGTGCTTCGGTTGTTAGTCTACTTATTATGATGCATATTCATAGTTTTAATTTTGTCCTGGGCACGAACTTTGATAGTTGTATATAATAAACAGTTCGACTCTATTTAATATTGTTTATTCTCTATAAGGGTTGCTGAATTATATATTAGTTATTAACCAAAATATATAACTAGAAGATATTTCTATCCATCTATTTATCTATCTATCAATGTGTGCATGACTATGTATATAATTCAGCCCGTGATGTAAGATAATGGAGAGTGGCAAAAATGAATCGTGGACGAATCCATTGTGGGTGGGACGTCAAGAAAGAAAGAAAAAAGGCGACTTGATAACTGTTAAAAAGGAGAAGGTTCCGCAGTGCAAGCGAGACTTGAAAGGTGGCGGTTTCAGAAACGCGAAGAGCCGGAGCGCTTGGTGATCGGAGTATCGAAGTACCAGAAGAATGGGAGTTTACCGATGTTTATGGCACTAATGAAGCTTTATTGGCTAAGGATACCCAAGGCCGTCTTGCGGTTAGGCTTTTGTGTCCGCTGACTAAATATGCGGCTGATAAGCAATTTGGTACTGTGAAGGAATCCTCTGACTTGTATTTCATCAAAAAGACACTTGGAAGTGTTTGTGGAACAATTGCTTCAGTTCACACTCGGATAGACAATGCAGAGCAAATTGCTTTCTAATCGGATGTATATATGAACGAGTTTCTAGCGGAAACCAAGTCTGTGACCTCAGCAAGAAAAACACTTTCATGAGATAAAAGTATGTCAAAAGATTTTTTTTTATATATGAGTGTGCGTAGCCGGTGTAAATCATCCGGTGATGGGAAATAAAGAAAATCAAAGTTTTTCCATATACGTTCCGTTCTTTGTCATTCTTGTTGGATCTTACCGGGTAGCCCGAAAGAACGGGTAATGCAACTCTTATTCTTCCGTGGTTAGTTAGCATGACAGTAACACCGCCACTACACAGACACTAAAGGGATGTAACTCTCCAAACTTTACGCAGTTTTAATACAGTTTTCTTGTATATATAAAAAACAAGGATACGACCACTGATTTTTCAGAGTTAATTTAATTAAAAAGATTTCAGCTCAGAAAGTTTGTAAGTAAAACTTACCGAAGAAAAACCTGTAAAAAGAAGAATAAAACTGAAGGTTTATCACAATTTATTTTCTATAAGAATTACGCTTACACATCTTTACAAATCTTTTCCATCGAGTGTTGCAGTGAATAGTGTAATTCAATAATGCCACACAAGAAAAAAACAAAAAACAAAAAACAAAAAGAAATACAATTAACTAGTAAAATAAACAATATTACCATTTTATATTTCGATAAATCTCTTCTTCGGAAGTGATTGATATGGCGTTGACGATCGTCTAGTAACTTCTTGATTGAGATAAAAGAATTAACTTTGTTATGAATCTGTTGTATGTTGAGTTATTGTAAATTACAATTCATTCAACAATTTGAAAACGATTTTAAACAATATATTTTCTTCTTTATTACATGTACTATATTGGAGTGTTCTTGAAAAGAGCGGAAGTAGGAAGTAAGTTGTCAAGAGTAATATAATTCAAAATTCACAAACATAGAAACAGAAAAGACAAAATAGAGGCACACATTAGCACGATGAGAAGACAAAATTCGTTTAGAAAAGAGATATGGATCGTACGTGTTAAAATACAAGCTGTTAATAACTATAGGTAGACTCTCTGCCCAAATAATGTACTTAAAACCATAAAATAAGCATTTTAGTTTTAAAAAATTAATACAACAGCCGGGAGACGATTTTAAACAATATATTTTCTTCTTTATTATATGTCTATCAGCGCATAGATAAATAAATATAAATATAAATAGTGTCTGACACTGGTATGATGAGAGGATACAATTCGTACGTGTTAAAATACAGGCTGTTAATAACTATAGGTAGACTGTTTCTCTGCCCAAATAATGTACTTGAAATAATAAAATAAGCATTTTAGTTAAAAACTACAATTAATTCAACAGCCGGGAGACGATTTTAAACAATATATTTTCTTCTTTATTATATGTCTATCAGCGCATAGATAAAGAAATAGCGTCGTACATTGGCTATTGTAGCAATATATGGTCGTAGATGTGTTAAAAACGGAATTTCCCATGAAAAATAACCAAGGAATATTTTAACACGGCTTCTTTGTGATTAAAATATACGAAGAAAAAAGCGGAAAATGGGGGAAAACGTTTATTAATTAAGCTTTTTGTTTTGTACTTTTGAGATGAGGATTGAAAATTTGTATTATTTGGATTATTCGAATTACTGTTCTCATCTTGAATGTTATTTTCACAACGTTTCGGTCGATGTAACCTCCGACATTCTTCAGGTGTATCTTGTCGAACTCGGGAATTTTTCTGTCGAACTCGGGAGAATCGGTACGGAATTTTTAAACAGAATCCTTTATTTAATCTACGTGTATAACTTGCTCTCGTTCCGTCAGCTATGGCCGAATAGAAGTCTTAAGTTATTCGTAATTGTATTCTTAGTATCGTCTGCACCGAAGATTGAACCTTTGAACCTCCAGAAAAAAGTAAGAATAAGTATAAAAAATAAGAAAACAAATTTCAATTGGAAGTTTAAGATTAGAATGATGGATTACGTTTCAGGATTGTACGTCGTAAACAAGAAAAACCGGGGTGACTTGAAGAAAATAAGATATAAAAACATCTCTTTGTCTAGAAGACTAATCGGATTCAGACGTCTTTTTACAGAGCTCTATCTCCGTGCCCGCCAGGAATTGGGTGAGAAAGAAGCTTATGTAATACGTATGTAACTTTACAGCATGTTGTATAAATGAAAAACACAAAATAATTTGATGCCATAGAACAATAATTTTGTTTATGTTTTTAATTGTTATATTCTTCCAGCAACCGAATAGAAATAGAAAGACAGAGAAACAGAACGAAAGACTCTGTACTTAATGCTATATCGCCACTACGACGACTCGTATAACTAAACGTAACTACTCATTAAGCTGACTCTTTTGGCCTTTTGGCTAAGATCAAAGTGTAGTATCTGTTCCGATGGATACTGCACCCCATAGACTGGTATTGTCTTGGCCTTCGGGGCTTGATTTACGCCGGTCTATGGGTCTGTCGTGTGCAGTTTTAGGAGGTCCATCTTCCCAGGCTTCGCCCCTACTCTTTGGGGAGGAGTAAGTCAACAAGCCGTAAAGATAATATGTTGAAGACAGAGAATTGGTCCACCTTAGTGCTATAAAGTGATTCTTCAGAGTTACATGCCGACACGTGTGTTTCTTCAACCCTTAAACAAATTATAAGCGGCTTTGATTTCGCCACGTAGTCAGTTAAATAGTCCGAAGTTGTATCCTTTAGTCCAATAACGCACACAGAATAAGTACGCATTTCTTCTTAAGTTTGTTGTTTTAATTTTACCGTACAAGAAAGTACAATTGTCGCATGTGAGAATGTATTGAGATTCCTGCAGAAACAGAAATATGCCAACAGCTTTTGTGAGAAGGAACACAAGAATTGTATGTATATTCTAGAGCAATTTTGTATGGCAAGCAATAAAGCTATATACACGACAGAAAATGATGATTGCAAAAAAATAGGTTATCTCATGTCTGCGAATACATGTCTCGTTAGAACTTATCTATATAGCAATAAAGCTATATACACGACAGAAAATGATGATTGCAAAAAAATAGGTTATCTCATGTCTGCGAATACATGTCTCGTTAGAACTTATCTATATAGCAATAAAGCTATATACACGACAGAAAATGATGATTGCAAAAAAATAGGTTATCTCATGTCTGCGAATACATGTCTCGTTAGAACTTATCTATATAGCAATAAAGCTATATACACGACAGAAAATGATGATTGCAAAAAAGGAGGTTATCTCATGTCTGCGAATACATGTCTCGTTAGAACTTATCTATATAGCAATAAAGCTATATACACGACAGAAAATGATGATTGCAAAAAAGGAGGTTATCTCATGTCTGCGAATACATGTCTCGTTAGAACTTATCTATATAGCAATAAAGCTATATACACGACAGAAAATGATGATTGCAAAAAAGGAGGTTATCTTATGTCTGCGAATACATGTCTCGTTAGAACTTATCTATATAGCAATAAAGCTATAAACACGACAGAAAATGATGATTGCAAAAAAATAGGTTATCTCATGTCTGCGAATACATGTCTCGTTAGAACTTATCTATATAGCAATAAAGCTATATACACGACAGAAAATGATGATTGCAAAAAAGGAGGTTATCTCATGTCTGCGAATACATGTCTCGTTAGAACTTATCTATATAGCAATAAAGCTATATACACGACAGAAAATGATGATTGCAAAAAAATAGGTTATCTCATGTCTGCGAATACATGTCTCGTTAGAACTTATCTATATAGCAATAAAGCTATAAACACGACAGAAAATGATGATTGCAAAAAAATAGGTTATCTCATGTCTGCGAATACATGTCTCGTTAGAACTTATCTATATAGCAATAAAGCTATAAACACGACAGAAAATGATGATTGCAAAAAAATAGGTTATCTCATGTCTGCGAATACATGTCTCGTTAGAACTTATCTATATAGCAATAAAGCTATATACACGACACAAAATGATGATTGCAAAAAAGGAGGTTATCTCATGTCTGCGAATACATGTCTCGTTAGAACTTATCTATATAGCAATAAAGCTATATACACGACAGAAAATGATGATTGCAAAAAAGGAGGTTATCTCATGTCTGCGAATACATGTCTCGTTAGAACTTATCTATATAGCAATAAAGCTATAAACACGACAGAAAATGATGATTGCAAAAAAATAGGTTATCTCATGTCTGCGAATACATGTCTCGTTAGAACTTATCTATATAGCAATAAAGCTATATACACGACAGAAAATGATGATTGCAAAAAAGGAGGTTATCTTATGTCTGCGAATACATGTCTCGTTAGAACTTATCAATATAGCAATAAAGCTATAAACACGACAGAAAATGATGATTGCAAAAAAATAGGTTATCTCATGTCTGCGAATACATGTCTCGTTAGAACTTATCTATATAGCAATAAAGCTATATACACGACAGAAAATGATGATTGCAAAAAAGGAGGTTATCTTATGTCTGCGAATACATGTCTCGTTAGAACTTATCAATATAGCAATAAAGCTATAAACACGACAGAAAATGATGATTGCAAAAAAATAGGTTATCTCATGTCTGCGAATACATGTCTCGTTAGAACTTATCTATATAGCAATAAAGCTATAAACACGACAGAAAATGATGATTGCAAAAAAGGAGGTTATCTCATGTCTGCGAATACATGTCTCGTTAGAACTTATCAATATAGCAATAAAGCTATAAACACGACAGAAAATGATGATTGCAAAAAAATAGGTTATCTCATGTCTGCGAATACATGTCTCGTTAGAACTTATCTATATAGCAATAAAGCTATAAACACGACAGAAAATGATGATTGCAAAAAAATAGGTTATCTCATGTCTGCGAATACATGTCTCGTTAGAACTTATCAATATAGCAATAAAGCTATAAACACGACAGAAAATGATGATTGCAAAAAAATAGGTTATCTCATGTCTGCGAATACATGTCTCGTTAGAACTTATCTATATAGCAATAAAGCTATATACACGACAGAAAATGATGATTGCAAAAAAGGAGGTTATCTTATGTCTGCGAATACATGTCTCGTTAGAACTTATCTATATAGCAATAAAGCTATATACACGACAGAAAATGATGATTGCAAAAAAGGAGGTTATCTTATGTCTGCGAATACATGTCTCGTTAGAACTTATCTATATAGCAATAAAGCTATATACACGACAGAAAATGATGATTGCAAAAAAGGAGGTTATCTTATGTCTGCGAATACATGTCTCGTTAGAACTTATCTATATAGCAATAAAGCTATATACACGACAGAAAATGATGATTGCAAAAAAGGAGGTTATCTCATGTCTGCGAATACATGTCTCGTTAGAACTTATCTATATAGCAATAAAGCTATATACACGACAGAAAATGATGATTGCAAAAAAGGAGGTTATCTCATGTCTGCGAATACATGTCTCGTTAGAACTTATCTATATAGCAATAAAGCTATAAACACGACAGAAAATGATGATTGCAAAAAAATAGGTTATCTCATGTCTGCGAATACATGTCTCGTTAGAACTTATCTATATAGCAATAAAGCTATATACACGACAGAAAATGATGATTGCAAAAAAGGAGGTTATCTTATGTCTGCGAATACATGTCTCGTTAGAACTTATCTATATAGCAATAAAGCTATATACACGACAGAAAATGATGATTGCAAAAAAGGAGGTTATCTTATGTCTGCGAATACATGTCTCGTTAGAACTTATCTATATAGCAATAAAGCTATATACACGACAGAAAATGATGATTGCAAAAAAATAGGTTATCTCATGTCTGCGAATACATGTCTCGTTAGAACTTATCTATATAGCAATAAAGCTATATACACGACAGAAAATGATGATTGCAAAAAAGGAGGTTATCTTATGTCTGCGAATACATGTCTCGTTAGAACTTATCTATATAGCAATAAAGCTATATACACGGCAGAAAATGATGATTGCAAAAAAGGAGGTTATCTCATGTCTGCGAATACATGTCTCGTTAGAACTTATCTATATAGCAATAAAGCTATATACACGACAGAAAATGATGATTGCAAAAACGGAGGTTATCTTATGTCTGCGAATACATGTTTCGTTAGAACTTATCTATATAGCAATAAAGCTATATCCACAACAGAAGATGATGATTGCAGAAAATAAAACATGGTTATGTTATGTTTACGAATATATGCCTCGTGACAACTTAAGTATGGTGTCCCTCGGTTCTGGCTCTTTTCCTGTGGAAGTAAAGACTTTTCTGCGCGAACCATCTTCGTTGGCTTCTGTCGTAATGAAGTCAGGCCGATAATAACCAATCCTAACCCTAACCCCAACACTAACCCTAACCCTAACCTTGGTTAGGAATGAGTATTATATAAATCCGAACTGTCGTCGAGACATTTGTCGAGATGTAGTCGACCATGGTCCAAGATGGTGAGTAACATGAAAAGTGAACAAAGAGTGGGTTTGCTCTCAGCGATTACCGTCGATGCTTTTTGTCACTAAGTGGTCAGCCGTTGCCCTGCTGGTTAACTGGAAAAGGGAAAAATAGGAAAAGAGGCTGGAACTGTGTGTGCAAGGGTTTTTACAAGCTGACTCACATAACTCATAAACAGGTATTAGGTTACTTAATTGTCTGTATTTCTGAGATGAGGCGTATTCATTATGGATTTCCGTGTTCGGACAGACATCCTCATCTTGGCTGCCATGCCCACAACGTTTCGGCCGTTCTGCCCTCTGGCCTTCATCAGGTGTCCCGTATCGAACTCGGGAACCGTCTGTCTGGACTCTGGAACCCAATCCCTTTATTGTCACGGGGGTACTACGCTCGGATTCAACTTTTTAGCTCTGGTACACACTCGTTAATAAACAGTGAGTCTCACTAGAAAGTGAGGAAGCTTAAGGAAACAACTCACATGCTCGGACATGACAACCTACTGAGCAAACCAAGCATAGAGCTGAATACGATTTGGAGACCTCTAATAGACAAAGAAAACCTTGAAGAACAAACATAGGATAAGAATGCTATATCACCACTATGACTTGATTCCTAATGGTCCTAGTGATACATGGCTAAGCCGTAGGTTCGAAAGTTGCAAATTATCTGGAGGTACTAAGTTCAATCCTGGGCGAAGGCAGTGAAAGTAACAATCAACGACAGCAACAATATGGCGATAAGCAGCAGCAGCAGCAGCAGCAGAACTGACAGCAACGGAGAATTATCGAGTGTGTCCAAGAGCCAAAAAAAGGGAATCCGAGCGTGGTACCCTCGTGACAATAAAGGGATTGGGTTCGAGAGTCGATACAGGATACCTGATGAAAGCCGGAGGGCAGAACGGCTGAAACGTTGTGAGCATGGCAGCCAAGATGAGGAAGTCAGTCCGAAAATTGAAATTCATAATTAGGTTACCTGTTAGCCAATCTATGGAGTCTTAAAGGAACAAGGCAGACAGCCAATCAGTGAGGCTGTGTATAAATAAATTGAAATAAGTTTTTAATTAAGGTAATGTTTAATAGTATTTAACGCATAAAGATAGAAGAATCGTTATTTACTTCAGTGTATTTGGAAGACGTTTTTTTTTTATGTACGTGACCACACATCTTTGCATTCTTCTTCGCTTATCATCAACCGACTGTTTTAAAACCACGGCCTGCAAACAATCTTTTGTTATTCGTTCTGTTCTTTTCTTCGAATTTCATAGATTAAAAAAAAAGTCTTTCATTATTTTTGTCGAATCAATTTGTTCTATTTTCTTATTCTTGAAATTCTTAGTTTCTCCAGCGCGTGCCTCCATCGGCATAAATGCCAACTCGAACTTCTGTTTTTCGGGTCGACCCTTTGAAAGTGGACGTGCTCTTAAAATATAAAAAAATAAGACAAGAAAGGTAAAACAAATATAAAAGGAAGAAAAGGGTATGAAAATGAAAGCAAACATAAAAGAAGGAAGAAAGAAAGATAAAAAAAACATGGAGAACGGTCGGTAGGTAACGAACGATTGGCGCTCTTAGGCAATACGATGGCTGGAATCATTTTTTCTAGCAATATCACGTCTGCCTGCTAGAGTGAAAACAAGACCCGATAACAGCAAGAAGAAAAAACACATAAAAATAAATATAAAACCTTTTTTTTAACGAAAAGAAATGTATAATTGATTGTTTGTTTGTTTTGTTCCTCTCTCGCTCAATTCTCGCAAGTTCACGTTCCTACGTGAAGACGAGATTTGGGAAGAGCTTATGTAAATATCAAATGCAAAAAAAAAAAGAAGAAACAAAATGAGGCTGGAAAAACATGGAGACACTAAGCCTATCCAATTCTATTCTTTCTCAAATTTCTACTCAATTTAGTGGCTTGAAAATAAATTCAAATTAAATCTGTATAAAAAGAAAAGCAAAAAGAAACATCAACTATTATACATGGCCACCGCCTCTCGTTTTCGGTAAACATGAAAGACTTAAATTGAAGATTTTACACGAGTTGTTATCAAATTCCAGGACTAAAAAAATAAAACAAATAAAAAACAAAAAAACAAAAAAAAAAAAAAAAAAACAGCAATAAAAAAAAAACAGCAATAAAAAAAAACAGTGGTTGGTTTTTGTTTGTTTCTCCGTAAAATTTATTAAAATTAATTAACTTTCCGGCGAGTTATTTTTATCATTAAACAGCTTAGTAATTGTCTGTATTTATTTTAAAATAAATGTAATTAAAACTAATTAAAATAAATGTAATTGTATTTCGGAGATGAGGCGTTTTCATTATGGATTTCAGCGTTCGGACTGACTTCCTCATCTTGGCTCACAACGTCTCGGCCGTTGTGCCCTCCGACCTTCATCAGGTGCCCTGTATCGAACTCGTGAACTGTTGGTTTGAACTCTCGAACCCACTCCCTTTATTGTCACGCTCGGATCCCATTTTGTTGGCCCTGAGACACACTCGTTAATTCACCGTTGCTTTCAAGTTCAATCTTTTTATTATAGGGAATAATTTCTGTTTACATTCATTTCAGGCGGCGGGGTCATTCTGAGGTGGTTGTCTGACTGACTATTTGCTTTCTCGATCCCGCTTACCGGTTTTGAGTGGGGACTAGAGAAAGGCATTATATATATATATATATATATATATATATATATATATATATATATATATATATATATATATATATATATATAAAAGATAGAATTACACCCTTCGTATTGAATCAATTCGTATTGCAAAATCGTTGAATCGGAATCCGTTTGACTCACCCCGAAAAAAAAGGTTGAAGTAATGGACTGAAGATTTCGGTCAACTGTATTTTACGAAGATGAGAAATAAATAAATAAAGAAAACAAGGGAGAGGAAATAAATGAAGAACGAAGACAAGGGAGAGGAAACGTATTAAAGAAACGAGGAGAATTAAGTGAAGAGAAAGAAGAGAAAAGAAACGAGAAAGAAATGTGTAAAATTCTTTGTTCGTAACTGGAGATGAAACACTCGTCATAAGAGATTGACAACTTCCGGCAATCATACCTCACGCACTGCGAAATTCACGATGTCGGTCGGCCACTTCCGGGTATATGCATACTCATCCTTCTTCAAATTGTTCCCATCCCTCTCTCTCTCTCTCTCTCTCTCTCATATATATATATATATATATATATATATATATATATATATATATATATATTTATTTATTTATTTTGGTACAGAAAAATTAGTACAACATTCGTACCGTCGGTTTCAAGCACAGAAGAACTTAGCCATCCGGCTCTCTTCAGCTTCTGTTGTCATCTGTTTCGGAAATGTGAAGTCACGTGTCACTTTCATTTGGACGCGTTATTTGCTTAGAGTGTTATGTATGTTTGTTAAAATTTAGGGTAAGGAAGATTTAATTAGGTTACGCTTCTAATTTTTAATTTTTAATTTTAATTCTCAATTAATCCGGCACTCTGCTGGGATTTTTCCTGCTATATTACAAAGAAGTTATATATATATATATATATATATATATATATATATATATATATATATATATATATATATATATGTGTATCGAGGCAGCATTTTTTCTTTAAGACACGTATTATTAAAAATAACCGACAATTAAGATTTTAATCCGGAAAATTGAAGGGATCAACACTAAAATAACCAGACAAAAATTGTCGGTTATTTTTAATAATATATATATATATATATATATATATATATATATATGAAGATAGATATTTTATATGTTTGTATTTTTGTATGTACTGAATTCACAACACCAATTAATACGTAAGGAGTCAAAATGTGGGCTATATTTAGTTTGATTTAGTTTTATGCAAAGGGGATAAAATGGGAGTGAAAGCCTTTCGTGGAAATTTAAATACCCCCCTATTTTGTCAAAGTTTTACAATAGGTATTAGACATTAATTAATAAATATTTCTTTAAATTTCAGTTTATTTTGTGTATTTAAAGGGGTTTTAGGATGGTATAATATGGGTACAACCATTCTGTTTGAAACTAACAATATCTCAGAATTTGATCTGTATTCATTTGACCGCAATTAAGCAAGATTCCCTGAATTTGACTTTCTTCTTATGACCCTTAAGCTTAACCCTCTAATTTGAGACATTAAATTTTACTTATTGATATAGCAGTCTTTCATGTCAAAAAAGATTTTTTAAATCATAGTTCACCCCAAACAAGGCAGGTTGCCACTGTAGGCGTAAGGGGCTACTGTAAATTAGGGGTGTAAGTTTTGGGGGTCATCTTAAGTTGTGGACTGTGAAGCGAGATGTTTGGTTATATCAGTTTTTAATTTCTGCATGCCAGTATAGTCGGGGAAACAGGGAGAAGGGAGGGAGTTCCAGAGGCCGTCAGTACAAGGAAAGAAGCTATTGGAGTAGAAGGCTCTCCGGTATCTGAGGACCTGTACAGTTGATGGATTAGACTTAACTGATTGTCGGGTTGGTCTAGTTTATAAATAAATCTGTTATTCATTGACTTTGATAATTTTCTAATTTCCTAAGGTGAAAATGTTGCTATCGCCCGTCTCTCGAATTCGGATTTCTTGTGATTTTATTTTCGCCCTTTATATAAAATTGTCTTTACATTTATAACCCAACTTAATGGTGGCCATACAGATCGTTCGCGTTCAAGAAACTCGCGACTAACACAGTAAATACGACATAGGACCTTAAACTGCAGAAACAGACATATTCTCTTGAAATTATGGCGCTGGCATTTGCACCATTAAAAGATTAGTTGACCTATTCTAACTAAATTAAATATACAGGCGGTACCCATCACTTGATGGAGGCTCTCATAGGGATGATGTGTTTTTTATCATAAGGATTAATGTTATTATATTATTATAGATTATACGAAAAACAAACAAACAAGGACTGCATAAACTATTCAAGCTATTTGAACTTAAACCTTTTTATGGAGATTACTCCAGACAAGACATGAAGCCACTTGATGTAAGGAGCTTCAAAAAAATGTTACTTACGGTCAAAAACTAGCCAACTATAAGTGTTAGATTGATAGATTCTGACCCAGAAAACAGCAATTCGTCCCTCTTTGTCAGAAACATCGCTAATTGAATGTGAGGACTAAAGGACAAAATAAGGGAAGGGAGAGTTATGAAGATGGTGAACGTAAACCCAAGTTAGTCACTTTCTACTCTCCTTACGATAGACACGAACATACTTACCTGCAGACCTTAAAATCAACAAAAGCAACATATTTGCCCTTTTCCATAACCCTAACCCTAACCTAACATTGTATATGTGCATAAAACTCAAATCATCCAAAATCCATAATTAACTCTATCATCTCAAATAATTCAAATAGAATTTTAGAAAAATAGCTAACAAGCAAATATTCAATGAAAATGCGGACTTCTACAAAAATGCAATGAGAAATTCGGGATCTACTAAAATTCAAAAATAACACAAAATATGATAATAATAATAATAATAATAATAATAATAATAATAATAATAATAATAATAATAATAATAATAATAATAATAATAATAATAATGGTGGTGGTGATGCTGCTGCTGCTGATGATGATATCAGTGAGCAATCACTAACGATGATGTGTGTGAGAACTCCTAGCGAGAACAAATAATAATAATAATAATAATAATAATAATAATAATAATAATAATAATAATAATAATAATAATAATAATAATAACTGTTTTCAAAAAACAAAACAGAACTGGAAAAGCTGATAAACACAACCAGGATATTCAGCCAGGATATCCAAATGGAGTTTGGAATAGAAAAATGTGCACTGCTAGAGATCAAAAGAGGAAAACTGGAAAAGACAGAAGGTATAGAACTCCCCAACCAAGAGGAGATGAGGGCGCTAGGAGAACAAGATAGTTACAAATACCTGGGAGTTCTGGAAGCAGACACAATCAAATATACAGAAATGAAAGAGAAGATTGGAAAAGAATATCTACGAAGAACAAGGAAACTCTTAGAAACTAAACTATATTGCAGAAACCTAGTAAAAGGGATAAACACATGGGCTGTATCACTAATAAGATACTCTGGACCATTCATAGGCTGGACCAAAGAAGAACTCAGGCACCTTGACCAAAGAACTAGAAAACTAATGACTATGCACAATGCACTGCACCCAAAAGACGACACGGACAGACTCTACGTGAAAAGAAATGAAGGAGGTAGAGGACTGGTAAGTATAGAAGACTGTGTGGAAGACACCAAAAAAGAGCTGGAGAAATATGTAACCCAGAACACGGAAAGACTGATCACCACAGCAAGAGACACCAGCCCAACAAACAACCCCGGAAGCACTGAACCCAGAAACAAAAAGACAAGAAAGGAAAAGTGGGAAGAAAAACAACTACATGGACGCTTTATAAGACACACAAGCGATGAAGCCAATGAAAACAGCTGGGCATGGCTAAGAAAAGGAAACCTGAACAGAGAAACGGAATCTCTGCTGACGGCCGCACAGAACAATGCGATTAGGACAAACTTTATTAAAGCAAAGATAGATAAAACCCAGGAAAACAGCAAATGCAGATTGTGTGGACAAAGAGACGAAACGATAAATCATATAATAAGTGAATGCAGCAAGCTAGCACAAAGGGAATACAAGAACAGACATGACAGCATGGGGAAAGAAGTACACCGGGAAATGGGCAAACAACTGAATTTCGAATATGCAAGAAAACGGTACAAACACAAACCAGAAACTGTACTAGAAAACGAAAAACACAAAATCATATGGGATATGAATGTACAAACAGACAAACCCATAACAGCAAGGAGACCGGATATGATAATAATCAACAAGAAAGAAAAATCCTGCAAAATCGTGGACTTTGCCGTTCCAGCAGACCACAGAGTGAAGATCAAAGAGACGGAAAAGAGAAGCAAATATACTGAACTTGCCAGAGAATTGAAAGGAATATGGAACATGAAGAAAGTCAGTATAACACCAATAATCATAGGAGCACTAGGAACAGTCCCCAAAAACATGGAGAAAAGACTAGGAGAAATAGGAATCAAAGGGATAACTGAGACCATACAAAGGACAGTAATGATCAAAACAGCTACAATCCTGAGAAATGTCCTCGAATGCGGAAGCCAACCCACATAAGCAACGAATGGAGAACAAACACATGGAAGCACAAAACAACAGAACCGGGGAAAATACAACCGCACGAGAGAGGCGCAAGCATAGGCTGACGCCACGAAAATTATGGACAGAGGGTCGAGGAGGGAAAGCGCAAAACCAGACCTCCACTGGAAGAGCGCGGACAGCTCTGGGACCTTGGGAAGGCTTGTTGCCACTCGGGCCCCAGAGGGGACCAATGGCCCTTATCAGCGGGAAATCGTTGGTAGGTGGCTGTTGCGATTACCGCAAGGTCATCAGCGGTGATGAACGAAAAGAGGTGGAGCATACTGGAGGCCTGAGGAGACTTGTTGTCACTCAGACTCCAGGGAATACCACAGGTTGTCGGCAGTGGGTGACCACTGACGATGACCAGTGTGATAACTCCTAGTGAGTAAATAATAATAATAATAATAATAATAAGGAAGGACAACGCTCATACAAAAATGCGCCAAGAAGGGAACGACCCCAAGCAATTACAGACCAATAACCTATTTACCGACAATGTGGAAAATCCTAATGGCACAACTTAGAGAGCAAATTGACCATTCCCTGAACAATCGTGGACTACTTCCCGACGAACAGAAAGGATGCCAGAAAGGGAAAAGAGTGACGCATGATCTGTTATACATAGATCAAAAGATCCCGAAAGAAGTTTTAAAAAAAGAAAAAGAACATATCTATGGCATGGATTGACTACAAGAAAGCGTACGACAGAATCCCTCAAGCATGGATAATTGAATGTTTAAAAATGTACAAGATACCCAACAGGATTATTAATTTCATCAAGAAAGCAATGGAAACATGGAGATTAGAACTGACAGCTGGAGGACAATACTTGACGGAGATAAAAATAAAGAGAGGCATTTTCCAAGGAGACTCCCTATCACCACTACTGTTTATCATAGCCATGATGCCACTCAACTACATACTCAGGAAATGTGATGCCGGATACAAGTTTACAGGCTGAGAACAACGAATACACCATCTCATGTACATGAACGACCTGAAGCTATTTGCAAAAAGAAAAAAGGAACCGGAAAAGCTGTTAAATACGACCAGAATCTTCAGTTAGGACATTCAAATGGACTTCGGAATGGAAAAGTGTGCATTGCTAGAGATTAAAAAGGGAAAGTTAGAGACGACTGGGGGCATGGAACTACCCAACCAAGAGCAGATGAGGGTGCTAGATGAACAAGAGAGCTATAAATATTTGGGAGTTTTGGAAGCAGACACAATCAAATCAACAGAAATGAAAGAGAAAATTGGAAAAGAATACATGAGAAGAACAAGAAAGCTCTTAGAAACAAAATTATATACAGAAACCTAATCAAAGAGATAAATACCTGGACAGTATCACTAATAAGATATTCTGGACCATTCATAAACTGGACTAAAGAAGAACACAGGCACCTTGATCAGAGGACTAGAAAATTAATGACTATGCACAATGCACTACATCCAAAAGACGATACAGACATATCTTACGTGAAGAGAAGCGAAGGGGGAAGAGGACTGGTAAGTATGGAAGACTGTGTGGACGAAACTAAAAAAAAGAGCTGGAGAAATACATAAACAAGAACACAGAAAAGCTGATCACCGCAGCAAGAGATACCGTCCCAACAAACAACGCAGGAAGCATCGAAACTGGACACAAACAGACAAGAAAAGAAAAATGGGAAGAAAAACAACTACATGGACGCTTCATAAGACTCACAAGAGAAGAAACCAACGCAAATAGCTGGACATGGCTAAGAAAAGGAAACTTGAACAGAGAAACGGAATCTTTACTGATGGCTGCACAGAACAATGCGATTAGGACAAACTACATTAAAGCTAAAATAGATAAAACCCAAGAAAACAATAAATGCAGACTGTGTGGACAAAGAGACGAAACAGTAAATCATATAATAAGTGAATGTAGCAAACTAGCCCCAAAAGAATACAAGAACAGACATGATTGTGTTGGGAAAGTAATACACATGGAACTGTGCAAACAATTGAATTTCGAATATGCAGACAAATGGTACAAACATAAACCAGAAACAGTACTGGAAAACGAAAAACACAAAATCCTCTGGGATATGGATATACAAACAGACAAACTCATACAAGCAAGGAAACCGAATGTTATTATAATAGACAAGAAGGAGAAATCTTGTAAAGTCGTAGACTTCGCCGTTCCAGCAAACCACAGAGTAAAGAACAAAGAAACGGAAAAACGAAGCAAATACACGGAACTAGCCAGAGAACTGAAAGAAATATGGAGCATGAAAAAAGTCAGTATAATACCAATAATCGTAGGAGCACTAGGAACAATCTCCAGAACATGGAAAAAGATTGGGAGAAATTGGAATCATAGGGATCATTGAAACTACACAAAGGACGACAATCGTAAAACAGCTGCAATCTTAAGAAAAATCCTCGAATGCGGAAACCAACCCGCATAAGCTACGAAGGGTGACAACAGGACGAAAACAAAACCACCAAAAAAACACAATGCAAGAAACATGACTTTATGAGCCCACCCCAATAAATAACACCGACATCAGCTGACACGACACAAAAATTAACCAATGAACAGAAATAGCAAGAAACACCATAAGCTCCCCCCAAAAAAACTAAAAAAAAAATTTTAAAGAAAAAAAAAGAAAATATTCAAAAAATGATACCAGCCTAGGCTGACACTACACAAAATATTTGCATAGGGTCAGGAGGATGAGAAGACCGATTAGGGACAGCACAAACCAGACATCCACTGGAAGTGCAGAGAGTGCTTATTGCAACCCAAATCACAGAGAAGACCAATGGTCCTTACCATCGAGAAATCAATGGTAAACGGTTGTTGCGATACTGAAAGGTTATAAGGGGTGGAGAATACTGGAAATCTGAGGAGGCTTGTTGTCACTCAGACTCCAGGGAATACCACCGGTGGTTGTCGGTGAGCAATGACTGTCGATGACCTGTGTGAGAACTCCTAGTGAGTACAAATAATAATAGGAAAGTGAAGTAGGGATGAATTAATGATATGACTGATTTTACGGATGTTTACTTAATTGAAGGAATTGTGCAAAATTTTGTAACTGCATTAAAAAAATATTCAAAACAATAATTGAAAAGAAAAATAAGCTAGCTGGCTTGTGTGGCATAGGGTTGCCGGTGATCGGAGGAAGGGTCGGGTGCTTTTGGCTTGCTCAAGTCGGAAACCATGGTTAATACTTTCTACCGGAAGTGAGAAATGTTGCGTATCTGTCGATTAAAGATTATTGAAGAGCATTTTCTTTCTCATGGACGGCGTCTGTTTTTGAAAGTTCTGGCGACAGTTACATTTCGTGAGAGTTCCTTTGTTCACATTTGAAGAGTTCTTGCGAACAAAGTCAGAACCGTATCTTTTTTTTTTGGTACTTGACTTCTGACAGAGTTTGGGGTCACGATTTAGCAATATTTCGCAACGTTCCACACCCGACCCTACTCTGATCTTGAAACTACCCACCTGTGTCGAAGAATTATTTTTCGACAGTATGATGAATAAAAAAAATAGGGTCAGCTAATTGAACCGGGAATGAATAAAGAGATATTTTTAGATTACGTAGGTTTGTTAGTATTTTTTAGATTATAATAATTATTGATTACTTGATCAGTAAAAGGAATAGTTAAAATAAAAATCAATAAAAAAACTAATTAATTAATAAATTTGATGCATAGATTATTTATACCATGACCGGAAGTGGTTTATACGGGATTAATAGACACCGATATGGTGAGGTGTACCCTATAAAGAATAACAAGAAAGAAAAGAGAAGAATGGAGTAAAAGAAAAATGGTAAAAATCCAAATATTCACCGTTGTGGTGGGTGTTAATTGATTATTCATTCATGTGTGAATTTAATACGCATTGTTTTTATTGATTGAGTAATTTTGAAAGGAAAAGGTGAAAAAGATTGGCTTGGATAGGGTTAAAGTAAGAATTTCCCTTTAGTCAGAGTGAAAAAAGAAACAGAAAAGGGATGTATAAATAAAATAAATATGGTTGGCATTTTGATTTTTTTCTTTATAATGATTGTGGCGAATGTACACTGATGAAACCTTTGTGTGTAAATTTTATTTTGTATATCATGACAAAGAAATATTTTCGGTATAAGCAGAAACAGTTGTCTGAAAATAAAGTGTTTTGTATTAATTCTGGAATATTTTCTGAATAAGTATATATATATATATATATATATATATATATATATATATATATATATATATATATATATATATATATATCCAGACACAGTAAGAACTTCTACGATCCTTCCTGTTAGCCACAAATCCCATTGTCCATCACAATTCTTCAGTTCAAATCTTACGCCATTCATTTTATTCAAGAAGCTAAGCTTTCTGAATGTTTGATTCCGGCGCGAATTATCATGAAACACGTCAGTCTCTTCAAATATTCCAGTGCTTTTCGATTTCCGGACACGTGTTTCTGGCTCACAACCGTCATCAGCATGGCTAATTTAGGAAGTGAGACAATCGAAATAATAGTAAGCATAAAAAACAAAATACAACGAACACTGCAATCACCAATAAAAATAATTACATAAAAATACATTAGATGTATATATATATATATATATATATATATATATATATATATATATATATATATATATATATATATATATATATAATTATTAATGACAATATATGTATTAGCATATACTATCAGTGCCCTTTTTACTTTACGGTCTTCTTAAAAGATTCAACTCGATGATTGTCAATTAGTAACAACAGAGCATATATAATTCAAGTTTATTTTAGATTCCAATAACCATGTTTTTATTTTATAATAAAAACTAAAATAAAAACATGGTTATTGGAATATAAAATGAACTTGACTTTATATATATATATATATATAAATATACCAACATTTTAAATAAATATTAATTATTATTACCTACATACATCGATGGTCCATGCTTACGCAATCTTCAGTATACTGAATGTTAGCTGTTACTGGTCGGAGGGCACGAACCCGGTTTCAAAGTCATCACTGACTGGTAGTCCGGTATTCTACCCCTCGGCCGTCACTAATTAGCAGTGAAATGAAGAGAAATTAAACTCTCTTTACGCTAAATCAGCGAACGCACATGGTAAAGGGTTGAACAATATTCAACAACAACAAATGGTCTGAATATCGCATTTAAGCCATAGTGTGACGCTTATTATTAAATTCTCTATGAGGCACCAGTCCTTGTAAAAAGGGGCTATAACAGCATTTTAAATAAATATTTATTATTATTATTACCTACTGACATCGATGTTTCATGTTAATTCTTGCCAGTCAGAGGGCACAAACACCGATGTTTCATGCTTATGCAATCCTCAGTGTAAGGAATGTTAATTCATGTCGGTATAGTTGGGGAAACAGGGAGCAGGAACGGAGTTCCAAGGGCTGGCAGCACGAGGAAAGAAAGCTATTGGAGTAGAAGGCTCTCCGGCATCTGGGGACTTCAACAATACTCCATGCATGGGTGGATGGTGACTTTGTAGAGATATAGGATACTGTCAGGTGAGAGAAGTTTTGTAGCTCGGTAGAGGGAGCCCACCTTCTTTGCAGCAGCCTTGGCAATGTCTTCTATGTATTTGTTCCAATTCATGTTATCTGTGAAAGTTAGGCCAAGAAGTTTGAATGTTGGACTCTGAGGTAGGGTGTTATTTGCCATAGCAATCAGTGGTTGAAGAGGTTTCTTGTAGTTGGTGAAGCAAATGAGCTTTGTCTTAGCAGCATTAAATGTTACCATCCATTAATGTGTAGGTCTATATGTGTGTAGGTCTCTGTGTGCGTGTGCCGATATAATTTTATATATATGTATGCATTTCTAACATATGTATAGCTATACTCAGTTTACATGGTACATTGATATATATGTATGTATCTATGTGTGTATATATATGCATATATATATATATATATATATATATATATATATATATATATATATATATATATTTTGGTGCAGAAAAATTAGTACAACATTCGTACCGTCGGTTTGAAGCACGGAAGGTCTTACCCATCCGGCTCTCTTCAGCTTCTGTTGTCATCTGTTTTGGAAATGTGAAGTCATATGACACTCGTTGGGACGCGTTATTTGCTCAGTGTGTTGTGTGTGTTTGTTTACATTTAAATTTAGTGTAATGAGACCGTTGAGATTTAAAACCAGAGGAAATTCAAGATTAAAGGAAATAAAAAAATAAAAAAAATAATAAAAAAATAATAAAAAAATAAAAAAAATAATACAAAAATAATACAAAAATTTAAAAAATTAAAAAATAAAAGCAAAAATAAAAATAAAATAAAATTAAAATTAAAAAGAATAAAAAAGAGAGAATAAAAAAAAGAGAAAACATAATAAATAAAAATAAAGATTAAATAATAACAAATTATATGAAAATGTTTCTCTGTAATTCCCGTGAGTCAAATTATGAATTTGTATCATTAGCCGTTATGTTTTTGAAGGTATGCGTTCTAAAAGAAAGAACCGTTAGTTGATATCGTGTTAAAATTCTTTTAGACAGCTTGGAGTGATTTTAATGAAGAAATTTCTGGATATAAGGGAGATAACTGTTACCACGAAATTGCTTCCCCGATAACTACCATATGGTCATCTCACAATCCAATGTCAATAAATTCTTGTTATAAACCGTCCTCGTAAGTCACCAAACATTATTCATTAAATTCATCATTTTCAATCCTCTCATAATATTCATCATCATTCAACTGTCAATCCATCTCATTAACCTTTTTACACGAGTGACTTAGTAAAAAAAAATCGGTAGAATACTGGCGTAAAAAATCGGTTGAATACTGGCGTAAAAAAGCAAAAATGTTTAACTGACCACCATTTACAAAAATGGTAATTAAGATTTTTTAAATGTTGTATATAATATACTATTTCATGGAAAATTACTTTATCTAATTGTAGATAAGCAAAGCAACAGACTAGTAGAAATAAACACACAAACACACCAGTTAAAACTGAACCAGTTGATTAATAAATTTGGTGAAAATAAGCTTTATTAAATAGAACTCAACATTTTGTACGGTGAAGGGTGGAAGATAATTCAAGGAGGGGAGCGGATTTAAAGAGGGGGAAGCCGAAGTTTTATGTAGTGGGTTGACATTTGAGGAGAGAAAAAAGTGGTGATATAAGACCGAGGAATAGTGGGAGGCGACTAATAGGGATGAGCCAGGTGCATGAAGGAGAAGTAAGTTGAGGGTTAAGCAAAAGAGGGGGAGGTCATTAGAAGTGTAGAAAATATCACAATTCGTCGTGGAAAGAAAAAAGTAGATAAAGTTCGAAATAATAATCGCTGAGATTTATCCATTATTGTATTTAAAAAATTATTTTCAAAAATATATATTTGTTTAGCTATAGTATCAGAGATGTTGAAAAATCCTTGCCGTTGTTGAATATTGTTCGTCGATCGTGAAATCAGACGAGATTCGATCAGTCGTCATGTAAGTTTCTGTTGAGTATTTATTTTATGTTTTTTTTTGTATATAAAAATTATTGAAAATCATTTGTGTAATCAGAGTAATTTAGAGTCCTTCAACTTTGTGCCCTAACTTTTTAAATTATTATTCTGACATTTTCATTGCATAATTACTCCCTCATACGATTTTATAAAAAAAGAAAATTCATAAATATTCGCCTATTTAAAACAAAATAAATATTGGTACTTTTCTATCTGGGGATCTATATGGGCACAAATGTTTCCGATTGTGATTTACGGAAAAACAGGAAATTGTCGAACCGTTGCCGAACAGTCAATTGGTACAGATGTTAAATGAAACACCGTATTCATTTTTTTCTTGACTCAAAGTTAAGGTGAATTACCGCAACCTACGTGGGGTTAATAATTTTCTTCAAATCAGTCAGTCAATTAACTCACGTTCTTTTGTTTTCTTTAAATAAGCTTTTTCAACTTTATTTACTTTTCTGAGGAGCTAAAAAAATTCTTAACCCTAACCTGTAACCCTACCATTACCCCTAAACCCTAACCCTTAACCCTAAACCCTAAACCTAAACTTAACCCTAACCATGACCCAAACCCTAAGTCTAAACCCTAACCCTAACCTTTACCCTAACCCCTATACCTTAACCCTAAACCCTAAACCCTACACCTAAACCTAAACCTAAACCTAACCCTGACCCTAACCCTAACCCTAAGCCCTAGACCCAAACCCTACCCCGTAACACTACCCCTACCCCTAAACCCTAGACATAACCCTAACACTATTACCTAACCCTAACCCTAACCCTAACCCCTAAACCTTAAACCTAACACTAAACCCTAAACCTAAACCTAACCCTGACCCAAACCCTAACCTTAAACCCTAACCCTAGACCCTAAACCCTAATCTTAACCCTAACCCGTAACTTTACACTTACTCCTAAACACTAAACATAACCCTAACCCCTAAACCCTAACCCCTGACCCAAACCCTAACCCTAAACTTCTTTACTCGTACTAGCTTCTCTCGGTCATGATTATTTATTGACAAAATACGACGAGTTGAAAAATATAGTTTTATGAGAAAGGGGGCATTTATGTTTGCGTTTATGTTTGCATTTATGTTTGCATTTGCTTCTATTTTGGGTGATGACACGTGGCTGTTTTCTTTTTTCTTTGACAGAATGCGATTAGTTCTTCGGGAGACTAAACAGCTGCTACCATCGCTGTTAAATTAATTCTGATTTTACAGTCGTATACTTTAACGTCGTGCTATTTTTCTACATTGTTTTCGCGCTTTTAAAATCGTAAACTACTTCGACCATTTCCGATTTGTCGCGTAAATTGCATTTGGAAACATTCATGCCGATATGGATCCCCAACGCGAAGTACCCACATATCTAATAGAGTAAAACGTAAACGTTGGTTGTTAAATGCCAATTTTTATATGTTACGGTGTCAAAAACAACGTCTGATATGATCGACAAATGGAATTTAGTATTAAAATAGGCTACGCCCTTTTTGTACCAGTATAAATGGTCGCTGAATTACAACGATAGATCAATTAATGGAATAAATATTCCATTGCGAGATTTCACCGTTTATTATGGGAGGTGGTAGTTGTGAAGTGCCTACCGAAGCGGACTGACAACCTGGGTGTGCCAAGTTTGAATTCTTTCGGTTCCATAAATCCACTTTCATTATAGATGTTCACAACATTCACATGATCCCTTCTCTACGGATCTGATTCATTGAAATAACTGCTGAAACCTGTACCAACAACATAAACATTTATTTTTTTGTATATAGAGGAGTATAAGAAGGCAAGAAATAAAAATATGTCGGCTTTGAGAAGTATGATAAAAACAAGTGTGTTTTCTTCTTTTAAATTTTTAAGATTAAAACTTACTTTATTAGTTACGACTTCTACACACTGATCTAATGTGTGTGACTGTTCTATAAAATATTTCGAGGAAAGACCTCTTTATCAAATTGTCGGTGTTTCAAATCTCGTGAAATCCGTGCGGAACGGAAAAATTGTTATGTGGTTATACCGCAGTAAATATCAATGTCGCTCGCAGCGAATTGAATAAAATAAAAAAAATATTAAAAATTTTTTTTTTTAATTTCCTTTATTTGATGGATTTGTGATTTGTGAATCGTATAGTATTATTATTATTTTGTTTTATGTTACCTATATTTATTTAATGATTGTTATCCTAATTAACGTCTTGTTATGTTTTGATTTCTAACCACGGCGAGAGTGTACTTAGCCGATGGCAAACGTGACAAACCAAATCATATTCTTTAAATGCAGAAAATGTGGTTATCGCATTTATTTGTAACTGTTATTTTAATCTACTTACTTTAGATTATTTGATGTGTTAATGAGATTTTACTAAATTGTTATTAAATTCAAAATTCAGTTTGCTAGCTACTTATTTTTTAGTTTTAACAAGGGAAATAACTATCGTAAAATTGTTGTGAGTTATCCCTCTTATAAAGTATTAAACTGTATTAATACGTATATATATATATATAATCCAGGTAAAACATCCACAGGGTAGTACTCCAAAGAATTTAAACCGGGTTTATAAAAAGTGCTCAATATCAAATAGAGCTTTTATATATGATTATGTTTATTTACACAGACATGTACAAAATCTGCGACACTGGCATGTCGATGTTATCGATCAACAGTTATTATAAACTGAGATCTCATCAGGCAGAGTTAGAATCCGATCTTAACCTTAGATCATATTTGGAAAGAATGAAATGGGGAAAAAGAAGAAGAAGAAAAGAAATTTAAAATTTCAAAGTTTGGGAAGTCACGTGGTTGGGACCGTTAAGAACAAAATCCAAAAATAAAATAAAATAAAATAAAATATAATAAAATAAAGTGAAAAGAGAAGTATATAATAAAAGGGTAGAATAAAAAGATAGATAGATAGATAAATAGAAACATAGATAGGTATATGGATAGAAAAAATGAAATCGTCTGTTGATTCAGACAGAAGTAGTGGAAAGGGGAAAGGGGATGTACATGCAACAGAATGTGTCAAAAAAACGTCGCAAGTTTTTTTCAACTCAGGGTAAATCGCATATTCTCAAATCAGTTGTAACTGGTGGTAACATATATATATGTTGGATTTTGTTCTTAACGGTCCCAACCACTATATATATATATATATATATATATATATATATATATATATATATATATATATATATATATGATATTTAATCATGTGTGGGGGTTAATGTTATTTTATTTTATTATTATTTGTATTCACTAAGAGTTCTTACACAGGTCATCGTCAGTGATTGCTCACCGACAGCAACGAGTGGTATTTCCTGGAGTCTGAGAGACAACAAACCTCCCCAGATGTCCAGTATTCTTCACCTAATTTCGATAACCACCGCAAATAACCTTGCGGTATTGCAACAACCACTTACCATTGATTTCTAGCTGGTAACGACCAATGGTCTTCTTTGGAATTTGGGTGGCAATAAGCCTCCCCAAGTTACCAGCACTCCCCGCACTCCCCGCACTCTTCCAGTGGAGGTCTGGTTTGTGCATTCCCTCCTCGGCCTTTTCATTCTCATCGACCGTATTATTATTATTATTATTAATTATTATTATTATTATTATTATTATTATTATTATTATTATTATTATTATTATTATTATTATTATTATTATTATTTGTACTCACTAGGAGTTCTCACACAGATCATCGTCAGTGATTGCTCACCGACAACAACCAGTGGTATTTCCTGGAGTCTGAGTGACAACAAGCCTCCCAAGATTTCCAGTATTCTTCACCTCTTTTCGATAACGATACGGATCGCAACAGCCTCTTACCATTGATTTCTCGCTGGTAAGGACAATTGGTCTTCTCTAGTATTTGGGGTGCAATACGCCTCCCCAAGGTCCATGAAGCATGAAGAAAATTAGTATAATACCAATAATCGTAGGAACACTAGGAACAATCCCCAAAAACCTGGAGAAAAGACTGGGAGAAATTGGAATCAAAGGGACCATCGAAACCATACAAAGGACAGCAATAATCAAAACAGTTGCAATCTTAAGGAAAATCCTCGAATGCGGAAACCAACACGCATAAGTTACAAAGGGTAATCAATCACAAGGAATTTACAACAGGGAGAAAACAAAACCACGCGAAGAACACCATTACACGAACCAAGGAACAGAAACTGCAAGAAACATCACTTCATATTCTCCCCCCCCCAATAAATTACACCGGCCTCAGCTATCACTACACAAAAATGAACCAAGGAACAGAAATTACAACACTATAAGCCCCCTCTCTCTCCCACGAAATCATTTTAAATGTAAAAATTTAAAAAAGAAATTTAAAAATTATAAAAAATCAAAAATTAAAAAAAATTTATTTATTTATTTATTAATTTTTTGCATTATTTAAAAAAAAAAAATTTTTTTAAAGGTGCCGGCCTAGGCTGACACCAGAAAAAATATTTGTCGAGGGTCGAGGAGGATGAGAACACCGAGGAGGGACAGCACAAACCAGACCTCCACTGGAAAAGGGCAGAGAATTTATTATTATTATTATTATTATTATTATTATTATTATTATTATTATTATTATTATTATTATTATTATAACAACCTATTTTTTATAGGATGGGAAGAGGTTTTGATTTAATATGATGTTATTTGGGGTAAGGCTATGATGGATTAGCGATAATAAGAGATTCCAACAAAGTCAAGGAAGAAAACTTCAAGAAAATGATACATATGGAAATGAAAAAACTAGGCCTAAAAGTAGAAGTACTGGCTAACATCAAAACAACTGACTTTCTAGATTTCACGTTAAACCTAAATAAAAAATACTTACGAACCATACCTAAAAGATAACGCCAATCCAATATATGTAAACCCAAAGTCTAATCACCCCCATCAATCATAAAACATATTCCTAACCCTATCGAACGTAGGCTTATCAATAATTCTAGCGACGAAAGTGTTTTTTAAAAAATCAAGCAACATTTACAATACAGCTCTAAAAAATAGTGGTTACCATAATATCGAAATTAAATATAAAAAACAGGACACCAATAATTACAACAAAATTAAAAATAAAAGAAAAAGAAATATAATCTACTATACACCGCCCTATAACCAGATGCTAAAAACTAAACTGGGCAAACAATTGCTAAATCTGATTGAAAAACACTTCCCCGTAACCAATCCCCTACATAAAATATTCAATAAAAATAACCTAAAACAATCCTACAACTGCTGCGAAAACCTAGAAATGATAATTAAGGCACACAATAACAACATACTGAAAGAGAACAGCAGAGAGGAAGAAAAAATAACAAATTACATAAAAAAGTGGAAAATATAGCAAAAATAACACTAAGAAGAACAAAAATATAAACAATACAAATGGAGATAAACAGAACACTAATAGTAACCACCCAAATAGAAATGAAAAAGTCAGCAATGAAGAGAAAAGATGTAACTGCATAAATCGTACACTTTGTCCACTACAAAATAAATGCGACAATATTTGCCAAGGAAACACCGAATAACAAGAAGTACTACGTGGGTATGATTTTAAAACCAGATATTATGACCACAAAAGCACATTTAAAAACAGAGAACGTCGAATTAAAACAGCACTAGAAAACCACTATTGGGAGCTCAAAGAAAATGGATGCTCACCAATAATTGAATGGAAAATAATACGGCAGGCCAGTACATGTAGAAATTTAGATCACCCGTGTAGATTATGTCTGAATGAGAAATTTGAAATCCTAAACTTTAAAAACCCTCGAAATCTATTAAACTGTAGAAGTGAGATAGCAAACAGCTGCCTACACAGAAATAAATTTACCTTAGGCTAACGATACATAAATAAATAAATAAACAAACAAATAAGTAAAAAAACTAAACTAAACAAAAGCCTTATAATCTAAAAACTAAAACCTAAAATAGAAATACAAGGAACCACGTGTTAAAATAAATGCACCCATTATATTGATATCACAAAGGAAACATGATATAGGCCGATCTATAGAAAACAGAACAATAGAACAGGATATAGGAAGTCACACTAACCACACCTTTATTCGTGGGAAGCCCAACGATTTGCTAGGAGAACAACAAAGAATCTTATTGGTTAACTAGCTAGCCGTGTATATAAAAACACCCGGCAAAAATAACTCCATGCATTTTAGCTTGAAGATTCCCCCGGGGATGAAACGCGGGAGCTTCTGTGTAGCTTAATTACCATAAATATATAGCTTACTACCTAGCTCTACTTACGTATCGAGCACTGTTGAAGTAAATACTGAAACTTGATACATAAAAATTATATCTCCTGATGAAATTTTATGTGGATACAGGAAATAGTAATATATATATATATACAGGGTGTTTCAAAAGTCTTGGGAACATTACAAATGCGTATATCTCATGAACTATTCCAGGTAGAGAAATTAAACTGGTGCCATTTTAAAGCTTGCTTAATCAAGTTTTTGGTCATACTAATGATTTTCGTGTTATCTTTCCAGGTGCAGTAATGGCGTTCTCTAAACAAGACAAGGCATTTTGCGTCCTCCAATTTGCAAAGACTGAATCGTGGACATGTGTTCAGCGTGCATTTCGCAGGAAATTTAAAAAAGAAGCCCCTGAAAGGAAATCCATTGTCAGATGGCATGCTAAATTTGTGAAAGATGGGTGTTTGTGCCCAAGTAAGCGAACAGGTCGCCCTTCAACTTCAGAAGATGCAGTTGAGCAAGTTCGGACAGCCTTTCAGCGGAGCCCCCGGAAATCAGTGAGAAGAGCCAGCAGGGAACTTCAGCTTGCTCCAGCAACTGTCTGGCGTGTCTTAAGGAAACGACTGCAAATGGTACCTTACAAGCTCAAGTTGGTCCAAAAGTTGAAGGACACTGATAAGCCACTTCGCCATGACTTTTGCATTGCAATGCAAGAGAAGTTGGAAGATAACGGCTTTGATGACCGGCTTGTTTTTAGCGATGAGGCGACCTTCCATCTGAATGGCAAAGTTAACAAGCATAACACTCGCATATGGGGTACTGAGAATCCTCATGAACTTCTTGAGCACGAGCGAGATTCACCAAAAGTGAACGTGTTTTGTGCAATTTCCAAGAAAGGTGTCTATGGACCGTTCTTCTTTGAAGAGGCAACTATCACTGGTGAATCCTATCTCAACATGCTGGAAGACTGGTTAATGGCTCAGTTGGAACAAGCAGAATCTGATGACTTCATTTTTCAACAAGATGGTGCACCACCACACTGGAGTCTTAGAGTAAGGCAGTTTCTTAACACAAGGCTGCCTGGTAGATGGATTAGGAGATCTGGGCGAGGTGATGACGTTCTCATGCCCTGGCCTCCTAGGTCTCCAGATCTTACCCCGTGTGACTTTTTCCTTTGAGGCTTTGTCAAGCAACAAGTCTATGTGCCGCCCCTTCCAAGAGATATTGACGAACTAAAGGCTCGAGTAACGGCAGTTGTGGGAACCATTGACGTCAAGATGCTGGAACGCGTTTGGCAGGAAATGGACTATCGACTAGATGTCTGCCGTGTGACGAATGGTGCTCATATTGAGCAACTTTGAAGATTCCCCACAAAACTTGAAACTTTAACCTTTCCAACGGTACCAATTTCATTTTTCAACTCCTAATAGTTTTTGAGTTATTAAAAATCGTTATGTTCCCAAGACTTTTGAAACACCCTGTATATATATATATGTATATATATATATGTATATATATATATGTATATATATATATGTATATATATGTATATATATATGTATATATATGTATATATATATATATATATATATATATATATATATATATATATATATATATATATATATATATATATATACATAAATATACATACACATATATATGTGCGTACATATATCTATATAATTATTGGAAAGTGATTGTGAATCAATATATTCTGAGAATGTAGCTGGGAATAGCACGGCGGCCAATTGGTTACGGACGCAAACCGAAGAGCTTGGTGTGCCGGTTTCGAATCCAGCTTGTTCTACAGAAACGCTTACATCTAACCCCACACTTGCTCTTATGTCCAAATTGGGTAGTATTATATTCTTTTATATATGATTGTTTTTTTATTTTGTTTATTTTAATATAACGTTTCGTTATATGTAACGTTTTACGTGACGTTACCCCATATCGTTACGTGTCATGTCACTATTATCTTTTCTAAAATTACCTGAGATGAATTTTTAGTCTTGTAAACATCTTTGACATCAACTTTTAACTTTATCGGATACTGGTCATTGTGGCAGTTCAGAACAGCATCATCAGAGAAAACTTTCATAGTCGAGTTTTAAGTACTTTAATGCATTCATCTGTAATGCGGTGACCCCTATCTTCTGTAGGGGTCACCACCTATGAAAGTCTGTAATGTTCTTCAAATGGTTATGCGTGACCTTGCCTTTTATTGTTATGTGTCACATAGCCATTGTTTTGCTATTAGGCGATTCACCTGTAACTCGTCAAGATGCTACGTTAAATAAAACTGAAAATCGATACTTACAGTCGCAGTTGATCGTTTAGTTATTTCGGTCCGGATTTCTCACCAGTATTTTTGAAATATTCGCCCCAAATAAGTCACATTGCTACTGAGACGTAAGGGCTACTGTGAATTAGAGGCCATATTTTATTTTAAGTGAGGAGTTTTACAGCGAGATGTTTGTTCACATTACATTTAAATTTCTGCATAGTGGTACAATCGGGGAAACAGAGAAAAGAGAGGGAATTCCAAAGTTAAGCATTTCGAGGAAAAAAACTATTAGAGTAGAAAGCTTTCCGCCATCTGGGGACCTCTACAGTGAAGGGGTTGGATTTTGCTGATTGTCGGGTTAGGGTTAAATATTCGTCAAGTACGAATTAATTTTCAAGAGAAGACCTTCATGCCAGACTTTGCCAAAGGCTTTGAGTACCAAAAAGGATTTCATGTTGTTTAATTTTATTGGCGTCTCTCACACCCATTTCTTTATGGACAAAAAAAAGCAAAGCACAGGACGCCCTCGCTTCTCACGTTTTACTTTACGCCGTATTTATCAAAATATGTTTTCGTTTACCTATTCTTTTCTAAGCAACAATTACAAATGTTTATTTTACAAATTTCATAAATCACAAACCTATAGTATTATTTATTAAAAATTAACTTTCAAAAAAGTTATTTTTATTTTGTTTTATGTTGCAATTGCTAATCGTTATTTTACTAAAATAATTATTGTATTTTCAGTTTTTTAAAATTTTATTTAAATGTTTTGGTTTGGTTTGGTAGTTTTGTTTTACGGCATATCAACCCTTTTTGGGTTATTTAATGTCTTGTTTTCTTCTCTTTTTTGTTTCTTTCCCCTTTTAATATCTGTTTCTATTTAACCCATAGTTGGGACCCTAACAGGTACTACCACTCCGGGTCAGGGTGGACCTGGGAGCAATGGTAATTAAGAGGAGGCTCCACATTCCCCAAAGTCCGTAAGCCGGATCTCACCATCGGATGTAGTTTAAGGTCATATCCAGGACCGGGAGTAGGGTAGGAAAAATAAAAATAAAAAAGGAGAGGGAGAAAGGGAGAAGGGCTGTTGTTTTTGTTTTTGGTTTTGTAGAACATAATTAAGTTTTACAAAAAAAAAAAAAAAAAAAAAAAACGTCAATGTAGGTGAATTTCGTCTCAGGGAGCCACAGGGCAGCCTGATCTGGTATCACCAGTAAATGTTTTGGAATAATTTTATAATTTATACTTTTATAATTTAATACTTTTATACTTTTATGATTTAATAATTTTTAGTCGTGGAATTTCCGAATAATAGCGCCTTCCGCTTTACAAAAAATTAAACCATTTTTAAAATTTATTTTGTAATTTTTATTTTTTATCTTATTTTTTATTTTTCATTTTTAAAATTATTTTTTTTATTAATATTTTTTTATATATATTTGTTTAACCTATATCTTGCGTAACCTTTATAATTTCCAATTACTTCTTAAACTCTCTTTTCAACGCGAAGTGTAAATTTTAATTTATGGATTATTTATGTGCAACCTGCTTATCTCCCGTTCAGACTTGTTACGCAGTGCACCCCGAAACATGTACACAATATATTTAAAAACACGCTACGGCAATTTCATGTTCGTACGTACGGTATCATACTTCAACCGCTTTTTATAAGATGGCATCGTCGAAGACGTAATCCAGATAAAGTCATTCTTAAATTTTCATCTGATGACGCTATTATGTCGAACGTGAAACTAAAACTAAAATATTTTTAAAAAACCGTTTACTATCGATCTCATTGACGGGAAGAAATAAACCAGTTTCTGCGCGATACACTGTGAAGATACGACGCTAAAAACATGTTCTCGTTTTTTGCCAGAAAACGGCATGACGAGATGGAAGTCCAGAACTCAATATTCTGCATTCAGCCTAAGCCTGCCTGCCGAACAAACTTGCCTTATATTCCTCTGTTCTTGTTAAATGAAGTTGATTTTATTGTAGAAAAGCTGCGTGGTATATTTCTTATGAAAGTCACAACCCTGTCTTTTATAGGAACAGGATTTCTCTCACATAAATTAACAAAATAAGACTTACATTATGGAACCGTAAGTCTGTTTTTTTATTATTATTTTTGTAAACTAGAGGCTGTTATAGTGTGCTTTATCAGCAAGAACTACTTGGAGATCTCAATTTATAACCTACACAACGGTTTCAGTATCGTGACGAAACTTTTGATCCCGTCGCCATGACGGTTACAATTGGTTTTCATTCATCTCTTCGTTCCTTATCGACCGCATCTCTGGCGTATTAATAACAGATCTGACGTGGACTATTTTGCGAGTTTGAAACAAACTTATTCTTCCGCCACTCTCTTTTATCTCCCCCTCTATCCCCCTCTATCCCCCTCTCTCGCACTCTTTTTCTTTGTACCCCCCCCCCCCCGGCAAGCAGCGACTCTGGTACATTTCTTGTCTGGAGTCTTAAAATAAAAGGAGACGTCATTCATTGTATTTAATTTAATTTTAAGATCTCGTCTAGTGATGGCAGATCTCGTCTGCCGATCGCTGATCTCGTCTCGGTGTCTCGTTATTTCCCAGAGGAGGAAATGTAAGAATATTCTTTCGTTTTATTTCGTTTTTTTTTTGTTGTTGTTTTGTTTTTGTGTGTGTCTAAAACATTCCTGTTTTCACAAACAAAAACACCGCACACAAAAAGATAAAAGACTAAAGTCAAAGGAAAGAAAAGAACAAAAATGCTTCAAATTGTTTAGACTTTCTTCAAACAGATATTTGTCAGAATGTGTCGAATGAGGACGATGAAAAGGAAACAGTTATTGAAAGTTTAAAACAAAACAATAGAAAAAATAAAGATACAAAAAATAACAGAAAAAAATAAATCACTTCTATATTTCTATATTATATATATAAATCGAACCTTAGCTTTTGCCCAATAAATTCTTTACCCTTACCTTAACCCTAACCATAACTCTTACCCTAACCTTAACTTTTGCTCAATAATTTTTTAACCCTTACCCTAACCCTAACCTTAGCTTTTGCCCAATAAATTCTTAACCCTTACCCTAACCCTAACCTTAGCTTTTGCTCAATAAATTTTGAACTCTTACCATAACCCTAACCGTAACCATAGCTTTTGCCCAATACATTCTTAACCCTAACCTTAAACCTAACCCTAACCCTAACCTTAGCTTTTGCTAAATACATTTTTAACCCTTACCCTAACCCTAACCCAAATCCTGGCCTAACCTTAGCTTTTGCTCAATAAATTCTTAATTTTATTTTACTGCCCAAATAAATACCTGTCCTCTTAACGGATAAAGAAAGATAAACCTATCTTAAAATGCTGATGATCGGTCTGACCCAACTAAGTATCGTTTCGTTAGTCTCCTCTGTTATTAGCAATGTTTTTGAAAGGTCCGTCAACAGCAGGCTTGTTTATTTTCTGGAAAGTTTGGGCCTCTTTAGTGGTGTCCAGTTTGGCTTCCGTGGTTTTCGTTAACCTGCTGATCTTTTGACTGTTGTAACTGAGCGGATCCGTGATTATACCACTCTTTATTGTAGTGTTTCGTCACGCCCATCTCCTTATTATCAGATATGCAGCTGATCTAGAAGTTGACTTTGTTTTGGTTGCGGATTGGGGTACGAAATGGCTTGTTTCGTTTAATCCTGTTAAGACCCAACTCGTGCCTTTCAATCGTAGGTGTGTCCCTTTTCTTTTTAAGATTTTCATAGATGGCTTTTTTCTTGAGGGAAAATCGACTCTGAAACTTCTTGGTCTCTTTTTCTCACCAAATCTTTCTTGGAGTTCACACATTAGATCCATTGCCCTTTCTGCTTCTTGTAAAGTCGGTTCTCTCTATCGCTGCAAACACTTTCTCCTACACCAGAGGCTATTCCTTATCTTTACAAATCTACTATCAGATCTTGTCATATTTCGGATGGTGAATCTTTGTCCTATTTTAGGATTCTTGATAAAGTTCAGAAGCGTATCTGTAATTTGATTCGCTTAACCCTTTTTTATCTTCTCTGCACCCTCTCTCTCGCAGACGTGATGCTGCTAGTCTTAATCTTTTCTATTGATACTATTATGGCATGAGTTCTTCAGAAATAGTTGATCTATTCCCTGCTTCCTTTCTTCCAGCTCGTTTTACCTGTTGGTCTAGTGGTCTTCAAAAATTCGCTGTTTTTATATCTCGATATAATACAAAAAAATCCTGTAACTGCTTCCTTAGAACTGTAGGCTTGTGGAACTCTCTTCTTGCTGACTGTTTTCCTCCTACCTATAGTTTAGGTCTTTTCAAGACTAAGGTCAATAAGCATATCATGTCTTTGTGATAGTCATCTTTCAATCTTTTTAGATCCTTACACGAAATGGCTTCATGCCTTGTTTGGATCGATTTCCATAAAAAATAAAGCAAACACATTTCCAACGAACAAAATAAAATGTTTCTTTTTGAAATCAAAGTTATACTTTTTAATCACTTTTCATATCTGTATTTAACATTTTTTTTTAAATTGGAATATTTCTGAAAATACTGAATACAAAATACGATTTCTTGTTTTAATATGCGAATCAATTGACTTTCTCATTTAAAAAAAAAATCCAACCGTTCTATATTAGAATTTACTCGAGTAAATGGTTCAGAATAATCATCAACCTGAATATTAAATGGTTTTAAAACACTTACGAAAACTCGATGTTTGAGAGGCAAAATAGAACTTCCATGGAACAGTCGGATATCTATAAAGAGATCAAGTGTTAGCCCCAGGAATGAGCCCCTTGGTAACTGAGAAATTATACTAAAGTAAAATGATGAAAAAGAATGATAGAAGTACCTCCAGACAAGGCATGAAGTCACTAAAAACATACTACAAGGTAAAAAAAACTAACCAACGATATGTAGTTGCATATATTTGTATTTAGTTGTAGTTTTTCGTAATGTTTTCTGTGATTAATTTGTTATACACTTGTTAATTTATTTTATCTGCTTTTACAATGATTTTGTATAATTGAGTTTTTTCTCTAGACCTGAAATGGAAGACTTATATAAAACCCATTGCATAGGTTGTTGCCAAAAATGATTGGATCGTTCTACCGCCGCCGGAAGTATCTCACTCCTGACACAATCATCCATCTTTCTAAGAGTTAGATACTTCATAAGATGGGGAGGTACTGTTGCCAAATGATGGGGAGGTACTGTTGCCAAATGATGGGGAGGTGCCGCTCAGAGTACAAAATCGACTTCGAAATCTAGTGGGGAATGATCTCTTCTCTTCCCTACATCACGGTTCTCATAGACGAAACATTGCTAGTCTTTCTCTGCTCTATCGCTATTGTCATCGTAGGTACTCAACTAAGCTCCAATCTCTGTTTTCCCGTGTAAAATATTCACAGCAAGAACTCGTCTAGCTACACAGATTCTAAATAATTTATCTTTCTTCTTCTGCTAAAAACGGTACTTCCATGAACAAAGTTTCTTTCTAAGATCTTCTCGCCGTTGGAATAATATACAACGGGACTGCTTCTAAACTAACTATAACAAACTACAAGTCTAATGTTAACAAATTCTTGTCGAGCTGTCCACTTAAATAATACAAAACCTGGCCATTTGACACATCGTTTCCAATCCTCTCACAGTATTCTTCGTCGACATCTCATTCACCTTCATTAGCAAGTGATCAAGTGGTCTTTGGGCCTTGATAAGCGACGACACACACACACACACACACACACATATATATATATACATTTATACATAAATATTAAATTGTTAATACATACAGACACTAGCGTTTCAAGCTTATTGCTCTCATCAGTGCAGGAAAATAACAATTTCAGACGGTCGGATGTTCACAGAGTCAGCCCAGAATCTGCAAGCAGTCACCATATCCATTCGGCCACCAGAAACTGTCACGTAATTAAAGGACATTAATATCTATATGTAAATAGAAGCGGGTAGAGATAGAAGACTAGTCGAGAGTGTTCTACGAACGTATTCGGAACTTTGCATTAGAGCTTTGTGACAGTCTATTTTTAAGACGTACGAGCGGGCGGTTTTCAGATCTCATTATAAAACATGTACCATGTTTACTCGCACTGATACGGCGGGGCACATGTTTGTGCATATCTATTTATAATGGAACTTAAGTATTTGTCCGTCTATCTGTCTGTTTGTCTGAAGCCGAAACTATATTATTAGTTTTCATCGCTCTCTTTTTATATCTACTATTCAGCTCCTATATATACCCATTCCAAAGCTTACCCAAACATCACGCGTCTTTCAAATTTACATTCTTAATTTGTTTTAAAGATTTTAATAAATTAATATTCACAAATATACACTCATGATTGTTCTTTTCAGATTTCCAGATGTATTAAAAATATTTTCCTCGATAATAATAATCTAAGTAAAAATTAAAAATAGAATTAATTAAAGACATTGTTTTGTTTTAATCTGTATAATTGAGTTACGTAATTAAATTAGATAGCAATTAGATATGATGGAACAGACGGCGGCGATTCTAACATTTGGTTACCCGCCCTCTGATTATTCAAACGCACAGAAAGTTCTATTTCAAGAAAGAGAGAGAGAAATAAGGAGAGATAGAAAGAGAGAGAGAGAAAAAGAGAGATGGACACATGTTATTTGATTAATAACATGTAAACAACACATTCTCTGAGATTTATGGTACGAATCGCTCAAAAAGGTTATATTTACTTTGATTATTTAATCAACTACTACTACTACTACTACTACTACTACTACTACTACTACTACTACTACTAGTAGTAGTAGTAGTAGTAGTCGTAGTAGTCGTGGCGATGGTGGTAGTAGTAATATCAGTACGAGTAGTCAACACGTTGCTGGATGATGTTATTATAGCAGTACGAATAGTTGATTAACGTGGTAGTAGTTTTTTTTTAACATAGTTCACCCCAAACAAGGCAGGCTGCCACTGTAGACGTAAGGGTTCTACTGAGAAAAAAGAAAATGGGAGAAGGTAGGGGGCGGTCAACCTAGATTGGGATCTGCACAGCGAGATGTCTGTCTACATTAGTTTCAAATTTCTGCATGTCTGTACTGTTGGGGAAACAGGGGACAGGGAGGGAGTTCCAGAGGCCAGCAGCACGAGGAAAGAAGCTATTTGAGTAGAAGGCTCTCCGACATCTGAGGAACCCCACAGTGAATGAATGAAGTTTAGTTGATTGTCGAGTTAGTCTAGTGAATTTTCGTCGAGGGGGCACCAGAGTAGCCAATTCATCGGAGCATAATCCATTGAAGTATTTGTAAAACAAGCACAAGGATGCTACATTGCGGCGATGGGACAGAAGCTGGATCTTGGTTGACAGTGAGGGACCTATTAGGTTGGCGACTCTTTTTTGGACCTTGTCAAGGAGGGAGAGTGTTGATGTAGTAATAATAGTACGAATAGTTGTATTATTGATAGTTGGTGTAAATGTTACATTATTAGCACGAACATGTGTGTTACGTGGTCGTAGTGATTGAAAATTGTTTAATTAAGAAAATAATTGATTTAAAAATTATGTAAAAACTATGTTTTTACTATTCCGTGTTTTATTTATAAAAAAAACGATGGGATGATTTTTTCTTTTTTTTTTTGTAAAAAGAAAACAAACCCATTTTACTCAGCAATTAAATAACTGATTTTAGAATCGCGTTCACTGTATTTTATTTTTTGATTGTTGATTTGACTTTAGGTACACCTTTTTCTTTAGACTGGAGGGTGGGCCATCTATAGGTCCGACAAATATAAACATTTTTTACGCTGTCTTCTGAAACAATAAAATAACTTCCAGTAAACAAATTTCTTTTATTTATCGAAAATAATTTAAACATTTTGTTTTCTAAACACTTTCTCTGCGGTTACCTTTTACATAGTTTAAAATGTAATGTATGCAATATGTAACTTAAAATGTAATGTATGTAATATGTAACTTAAAATGTAATGTATGCAATATGTAACTTAAAATGTAATGTATGTAATATGTAACTTAAAATGTAATGTATGTAATATGTAACTTAAAATGTAATGTATGTAATATGTAACTTAAAATGTAATGTATGTAATATGTAACTTAAAATGTAATGTATGCAATATGTAACTTAAAATGTAATGTATGTAATATGTAACTTAAAATGTAATGTATGTAATATGTAACTTAAAATGTAATGTATGTAATATGTAACTTAAAATGTAATGTATGTAATATGTAACTTAAAATGTAATGTATCTAATATGTAACTTAAAATGTAATGTATCTAATATGTAACTTAAAACAACTAGCAAAAATATGCGACCAGAGGGGGCATATATTTGCTAGTATATATAATATACTTTTGAACATGTTCCGAATTTGTTTTAAATTCAGACAACTGTTTCTGACAATTTCAAAGCGTATATTATCTTGATAATAACATTGAAGGCATTTTCAAAAAGGCTTCATCAGTGAATATTCCTTACCACCACAATCCAACCACGAAATTAAAATAAAACTTTATGTGAATTTAAAGAATATATATATATATATATATATATATATACGTTATAAATATTTATTTTTATCTACATACGTATAGGTTTCATCCTTTCGGGAATTGACAGTGTAGAGATGAATTATTCATACCAGTCGCCGGACTCGAACCCCAGAACCCGAGTTATGTTTCAAACTCAAATTCCGACGTCTTAGCCCACACGGCCGCTATGAAGCACCTGCGAAAAATTAAACCTATTTAAAGGCAGCCGACGTCAAAGTGTTCGATTACTTGAAGGAACATGCATTGAAGCCACTATGACAGCTGACTAAAAAGCCCAACTTAAGGTTGGGGACGACAAATTATATATATATATGTGATTTCATGAAGGCTTACCAAAGCATTCCTTTCAGGACACCAATGATCACCATTAAAGATATTTTTTCTTACAAATACTATTTATTCAAATTAAATGTTTTTTCCTACACGTGTTTCACTACCAAGCAGTTACTTGCTTGGCAGATCATCAGGGAAATTAAATGTCTGGAATACTGGTATCAACCGCCGACAATACACAATGTGGCGTTGCAATAGTTGAGGTCACTTAAGAAGAGAAGCGGAAAAAAAAAAGTCAAAATTAAAAAGCAAGGAAGAACAACGATAAAAAAAGAAAGTCCTAGAAAAGTCTTAGAAAAGTAGCTCGTACATTATTTCTTCCACCAAGCCAACAAGCAAATAATCGGTCCCAAATACATTCAATAAAACCATAAAACCGGAACAATGTGCGATAATACACTTTCACGTCGGCCAGCACAATGATGAATAAATCCCCCCCCCCCACAAAAAAACAAAAGAACTAAATCATTCAAGTTACCGCTCACAAGTTACCATTCCAATCCAATGATAGTATGGGAATTCTAAATCCAACTTCTCACAAAGAAAAGTCAACACAAATGTTCGTCCGAGTTCAAAGAGTCTTATTTCAATGGTTGATTTATTACCCTTCGAAACAAACACACGACGAGTTGAATGTCAATCCCGCAGAAAACTCCCTTACATTAAGAAAAAATCTTAATTAGTAGATAGAAACTATTTATTCAAAATACTGTTTCTAAAAATATTTATTATTAAACCTATTCCTTATAGAAATTAATTATCTAGTGTCTGGGACGTCATTTTACATTTTGGGAAAATATCCTTTATTTAATTAACTGCCGAATTATTATCGTTTTGTTGTTTAACGAAGCGAAAAAAGCCTATCCCGCAGAATTTGTTTTTAAAAGATTATTCATATATCAAAAATAAAATGTTATTATAAAAAAGTTTTCTACAAAAATCTAGTTATTATTTTAAATCATTTAAAATATTTCCTTAACGGCTGTGTCTGTTTGCAACTCTCTGTGGAGAATATTATTCTATATTCCATAAATAAATGTTACTACGGAATATATCGTTATCAGAAATCTATTTTCTATTTTGAAAAAACCTTTTTTTTTAATGGACCGGTTTATTCTTTGTCAACTTTACGGGAAAATATCACTCTAACTCGTTAAATGACAGGAGACTTTATTATTACTAATTTAAAATCCCGTACAAAATACTTTTTATAAAAATCCAATTGTTTCTATTTTTAGAAATTAAGTCCGTGTCGACATGCATGTTTTTAAAATTATTTTTTCCTTAATTATTTTTCCCCATTTCTGCCACCCAATTGTTTTATTTATTTTAATCTAATTAAAAACTAATTTAATTTAACCTAATTTGATTAAATAGTGATAGCATCCAGGTTGCTATTTCTTATTTTTCACTTAAAATTACTTGAAATTCCCAATGCATTTTGTATAATATATCTATTTCTGAGAATAAATTGTGATTTATTATTTATTATTCCACTATCTTTTTATATGTAACAAAATTCCCCCCCCCCCTCTATTCCGCTGAATAAGTATTTACTATAGTTGACTATCACTGGGCCTTATTCCGATAGAATATTCCTACCTTATCACCCCCAACCTAAGTCTCGAGTATCCGCTAATAATTGAATCAAGACATATCTTAGCATAAGTACGTGTTACTAATTCTCATCCTCCATATTATACACTAATTATTGCCCCAGATTGCCTCAGGAAGTGTCCATCCTGCCTATCTCTGCTGTAAGTTTATACTTCCCCCAATTCCCCTCCTATCCAGGTTTTAGGCTTGATAACAGGTAACGGTTTCTATGCAGACAGCATTGTAGTATTTCCTGCCTAGCGTTCAGTAAATTATCTCTAGATGTCATGATGTGGTACGACTCCAATGCACATAGGTTGCATCTCTTCTTTTTGTTCGGTTTATATTTGTTAGCCCTCCCTAAAATTGACCATTTCAGTTCGAAAGGGTCTTGCCTAGCAATGAGGTTTCTCACAAAACGGCCAACAGAAGTGTTATGCCTATCTATGTTTTCCCTTTGGCCCCTGAAGGAACTCATGTGGTTTCTGAATCTATCTTTGAACTCACCCCTGGTTGAACCGATATATGATTTCCTACTACTCTCTGTTATCACATCGCATTTGTAGACAATGCTTGAAACTCTACAGTTCCCCCCCCAGTGGACAGATGTTAGAAGCTCTGCAGTTACAGTTGTGTGCTGGGCCGTTGCTGGATGTTCTACTACTATGGATATTTATAATGGAGGTTCTCACTGAACTGGTGTTACTGGGATCAACACCAGAAGAGAACATGGCTTCCCTTTGGGATATTAGTCTTAATATGCTGGCTATAGGGGGGGTTGAACCATGTAGTGGTCCTTCTCCTATTTTTCTTCCTACCTTCCCTCCCGGTTTGGGTAGCATGTGAGTTCAATTCGTTACTTCCAACTTCACGAATATTATCATCAATCGGTTCCCTCCCTACCTGGTTTACATTACCGTGGGATACACCACGTCTCCTATATCTAGCCTTGCCCATTGCCCTATTATATGAAACCATTGCTTTGGTAAGCCTTCATGAAATCACATATAAATGCTCTGTACTCTGTAATCGATTATCATCGAGCTTGTTTTTTATTGGAACAACCCCGGTCTTCACTGAATGATCTATTTTATAAGTGAAAAATCTAAATATATATATATATATATATATATATATATATATATATATATATATATATATATATATATATATATATATATATATACTTATCTACTTGCCTATCTGGTACCAAATGCAGAATGGTTTGGATATTATTATTATTATTATTATTATTACTATTATTATTATTATTATTATTATTATTATTATTATTATTATTATTATTATTATTATTATTATTATTTGTACTCACTAGGAGTTCTCACACAGATCATCGTCAGTGATTGCTCTCCGACAACAACCAGTGGTATTTCCTGGAGTCTGAGTGACAACACGCCTTCCCAGATTTCCAGTATTCTTCATCTCTTTTCAATAACGGTACGGTATCGCAACAGCCGCTTACCATTAGTTTCTCGCTGGTAAGGACAATTGGTCTTCTCTGGGAGAGAGGGAGGAGTTTATAGTGTTTCTTGTAATTTCTGTTTCTTTGGTTCATTTTAGTGTACTGATAGCTGAGGCCGGTGTAATTTATAGGAGGAGGGGGGGGGGTGAATTATGAAGTGATGTTTCTTGCAATGTCTGTTCCTTGCTTCATGTTGTAGTGTTCTTTGTGTGGTTTTGTTTTCTCCCTGTTGTAAATTCCTTGTAACTGGTTACTCTTTGAAGCTAATGCTTGTTGGTTTCAGCAGTCGAGGATTTTCCTTCCTTAAGATTGCAGCTGTTTTGATTATTGCCGTCCTTTGTATGGTTTCGATGGTCCCTTTGATTCCAATTTCTCCCAGTCTTTAGGATTGTTCCTAGTGCTCCTATTATTATTATTATTATTATTATTATTATTATTATTATTATTATTATTATTATTATTATTATTATTATTATTATTATTATTATGTATATATTAGTGAAATTTAAGCTGAATTATTTCTACACTTGACTATTGGTGAAATGGTCGTTTGATCAGTACCATTGGAGACCCATGAATATTATAATTGCCCTGTTTTTAAATCTCTGAAACAGTTACATAGTAAACAGCTGATGATCCCCGTTTTAATATTTCACGCTTAAGTTAAGGTCCCTGTTTTTGTTTCACTCTTAGAAACTTGAGTCCCAATTTTTATTTATGAATTTTCCAACGGTGGGTCGGCTTATGCAAGTGCTAAGTCTGCGATATTTTAGATTTAGTTAGTTTCCCTGTGAATTTAAACTGCATTTTCTTATTTTTGGTTTAAAATGACTCAACGCTTCTTTAGACTATATATATATATATATATATATATATATATATATATATATATATATATATATATATATATATATATATTATTCTTTAAATTCACACAAAGTGACCGGTATGAATAATTGTCTCTACACTGACGATTCCCGAAAGGATGGAACGTATAGTATGTAGATAAAAGCACATATTTATAATTATTTGTGGCCCCCAATCTAGGCTGGGCACTGTAGTGAGTAGTATTAACACAACTATCATCGTACCTTTAATGCATGTTCCTTCAGCAGTTGCACATTCTTGACGACAGTTGCCTGTAACAGGTTTAATCTCCGCTGATTCATCAGATTGTTTATAGTGGCCGAGTGGGTTAAGGCGTCTGAATTTGGGCTATAACATGATTCGTGTTTCCGGGCTTTCGAATTCTGCGACCGGTATGAATAATTATCTCTACACTAACGATTTCAGAAAAGATGAAACATATAGGTATGTAGATAAAAACAAATATTTACACACACACACACATATGTATATATATATATATATATATATATATATATATATATTAAAATAAACATAGTTTGAGTATCCGACAATTGTTTCAGAACCTTCTCGGCTCCTCCTCAGGTATATACTCTGAGGAGGAACCGAGAAGGTTCTGAAACAATTGTCGGATACTCAAACTACGTTTATTTTAATATAAAAAGCTCTAATGTATATTGAGCACTTTTGAAAAGTAATGGTTTTGTTCATTTAGTTAATATTTGAACTTAATTAATTAATAAATTTATATATATATATATATATATATATATATAAATTTATATATATATATATATATATATATATATATATATATATATATATATATAAGTAAAGTTACATATTCCCTTGTACCATTGACCAAAATCTACTTCTAAAAATGTGCTTCGTTCGTGACATAGACCAATTATTGGTACGCGTTTTCAAAACGAAATATATTTACTGAAATTCATTGATTTTTATATTTAATTCGATCACGTGTTTTTCTTTCGTAACTCATTTCAGTGCGGGAGTAAGAGTAACTATTCTCATAGTGCTAAGTCATTATCCTTCAATCCATAAAACTTTAAACAAATACGGAATAAATCTAATTAGAGTAAATTTTTCGTATTACACCACGCGTTAACTAATCTCATATTAATTGCTACACATATCAGCGATTACAAACGATACGAATACACTCATAATCTTCTTCCCCGTGACATTCTTACAATATATATATATAACAAAACGGCGACTTCATATATTTTTTGAAACTCAAAATTAAACATTGTCGACTTTTTTTTTTTTTTTTTTTTTACTTTTGTGTGTTTCAGTTTTTAAATATAATTAATTTGCAACTTTTAAATAATCCCCCCAAAAGTCTATTGGTAGAGAAAACGAGAAAATGTGTTGGACGCTGAAACAAATTAATTGCAGTAACAGTAATTTGTGTTGCGTGCGTGCAATCGTCGAGAGTGTAATAATTCAAACATAGTTAGTTTTATTATCTTTGATTGTAAGAAATAGATAGATAAATAGATAGATAATAGATAGATACATAGATAGATATATAGAGAGACTAAGATAGATAGATAGATAGATAGACAGATAGATAATGAATGGGATAGATAGATAGATAGATAAATAGTTAATGAATGGGATAGATGGATAGATAGATAGATAGATAGATAGATAATGAATGGGATAGATAGATAGATAGATAGATAGATAGATAATGAATGGGATAGATAGATAGATAGATAGATAGATAGATAATGAATGGGATAGATAGATAGATAAATAGTTAATGAATGGGATAGATGGATAGATAGATAGATAGATAAATAGTTAATGAATGGGATAGATGGATAGATAGATAGATAGATAGATAGATAGATAATGAATGGGATAGATAGATAGAGAGAGAGAGAGAGAGAGAGAGAGAGAGAGAGAGAGAGGAAGATAAATAGAGAGAGGGAAATAAAGCGTGATGTGAGAGAGAGAGAGAGAGAGAGTGTGACTAATAGTAAGAAATAGGTGACATGGTGAATAAATTAAAAATAATAATAATTAAAATGCATCTTTCTCAAACATTACTCACTCCCAAAATTGAGGAATATTTTAACATGTATTTCCTGTGATTAGAATATATAGGAATAAACCTTAAGGGGAAAAAACATTAATAAACTCGGCTTTATCATAGTAATAATAGATATATATATATATATAGTAATCCACATGCAGACTGTTTCGTTGTGTCACAGCTCTTCAGTGTGGCTAGGGTGCGTCAGGTTGAGATCGGAAACGGGTCGTTATCTCGACAAACGCAGCTTTTATCCACTCCGCCATCAACACAAGCTAGGAAAGGTGATCTAAGTTTATATGAATATTAACAGTTAACCATCGCTCTATTCGTTTCTTTACAAAAAGTCTTGCATTATCGCTAATGAAAGCTGTCGATTTTCCTATCCACAGTGCACACGTCACGAATGTTGTGTCACTATGTGGACTCTGTTTGACACTATGAATAGGGTTAGGGTTGTGGTAACAGATTAAATGGCTATGACCTATCCAGAAGCAACACATTTTCTGTAAGTACATTTTCTTGTGAACTTGTTGGCTTATGTCCTTTCGGCCCTTTAAGGCCACCCCCCCACATATATATATATATATATATATATATATATATATATATATATATATATATATATATATATATATATAAAATGAAGTAATGCTCTATCCAGTATATTGAGCTTCAGTGTTTATCCGGATGTTTCACTAATTATAAGATATTAGTTGACGCTTATATCTTTTGTTGGATTGCTTCATATATATATATATATATATATATATATATATATATATATATATATATATATATATATATATATATATATATATACTTTTTAATGGTATTGGGAATGGTTCCCAGCAGAGTGCTCAATTATGTAAACAAAGGTAAAATTAACTAGAAAATCCGAGAAATTCAGCCTTTCGCCAGCGGATGTTTCATTCATTACGACGGTCTGAATTTCTCGGATTTGAAACCGATGGTACGGATGTTGTTCTAACTTACTGTATTACATAGAAATAAATATTATGCTCTTATTAATTTTCTAGCGGCCCCAATTTTAATCCCAAACATTTAGGTAATTGTATTTGTTTTTTCTTCAGATAATCATCCTGAGGAAGTCTTATATGAAAGAAAAAACGTTGATGGATATATAAATAATATTTTTGTTGTTTTCTTTTTTCAATATCTCTATATATATGCATATATAATTAGCCACATATGTCTCGAAAAACCCTATATATATATATAAATAAATATATATATATATATATATAAATAAATATATATATATATATATATAAATAAATATATATATATATATATATATATATATATATATATATATATATATATATATATATATGTGTGTATAAAGTTAAATGAAGGAAGAGAGATAAAGATGTACGAATGACAAATCTATTTCAAATTCGATTGTTCAATGCAAGGTGTACTCGATAAAAACATGTTTATTATTCTTTCCTTAAGCCAATGAGCAGTAATCAAACGAACCCTTCCCCTTCACTTCTCCCAGCATCAGTCATAGTTCATTTAACTAACCCTATCGCCCACCTATTTATCTCTACCCCTTCCCCACTTCTTTACTTGGCCTCCTCTCCGACCAGAGCTCTCTCGCTTTTCTCAGACTCGATCGAAATCACTACTTAAATTCCCGACTGACTGCGTTTAATATAAACACATTTCAAACTCAACTTTTGAAAAACTACTTTCCTTCTCGGTCCACGGAAGTATTTTAAAATGACCCTTATTCTCAAAATTACATTCGAATAAGTGCGTTCAATCTATGATTGAACTGAACATCTTTCTATTGGATTTACTTCATTTTGAACATTTTCAACGCTGCCTTCACGAAACCCTTTTTTTCCATCCTTAAAGCTCCATTCACCGGACACCTTATCAACGGACATTAACAAACTGGACAGACTCCATATTCTTTTACACGCACACTCTTACTCTCCATTACTTTATATTTTTTTCAAATTTTGAATTTTGGCTTCTCCACTGCCAACTTATCCATCTATGTAACTCCTCTGATGATAAGATTTTAATCTTTGAAAAGCCCTGGCCTAAGGAAAGAAAAATAAACATGTTTTTATCGAGTACACCTTGCATTGAACAATCGAAGTTGAAATAGATTTGTCATTCGTACATCTTTATCTCTCTTCTTTCATTTATCTTTATAATTGCTCTATCTCGTATATTGAGCTTAAACCATTTCACTATAGGTTCTATCCTCTAAAAGTATACTTTTAGTTTTATATTTTATTACTATATATATATATATATATATATATATATATATATATATATATATATAAAATATAATTAGCCACATATAGTAGAGACACTAATGATTCATGTGTTTTCTAATGATTAAGCGAATAAAATCTGCCATAGCCGTAATTCAAACTTGATACGTTCGAGGAAAGCCTTTTCTCTAATGCCAATACCATTTTTCACCACCGAAGATGTCAATATGGGAATAACCCGTTAGTCTCACCAAGCGAACACCTATATCCGGCTTCTTTCCCTTTTCAACAAAATGGCTTCTATTACCTTCACCCCCTAAAAAAACGATGGTAAATATCACATAAAAAAGGGGTAGCGTAAAGTGAACTCCCTATCTCACCCCTCCACAAACTTGATGTAAAACAGATGAAAAAAAAAAGAGGGATCAGTTTTGTTTTTATTGATGGCGTTGCAAAGGCTTGTTAATGAAGAAATCTTTTAGCACTTTGTCGACAGGCGGCGCTGCTGGTTAAGCGGGCTTCCGACTGAGCGTGTAAATGGCTGCCTAACAATTCCATAAAAAAAAACTCCGTGTTTTTTGTTTGTTCGTTTGAGACGAGCCGACCATATCCCAGCAAGGTTTAACGTTTTAATACTGATAGCCATTACATATTGCAGAGCTTGAATCGCTTTTGTTCGTATAAGTCGTGGATACATATTTGACAATCAGTCCGATAGTAGCTTTGTTGCTGTCGGGCTGAGGTCCCGTTTAGTCTTAGGAGAGCCACCCTCCCAGGCCTTACCTTCTCTCTTTGAGAAAGGGGTTAAGCTATTGCTAATCGTATGAGGCGCACTTAACAAGGAATTCCGACGGCAATGCTCAGGCATTTTTCGTTAGCCACAGTGCACTTAACTTTATGCATTAGCTTTTCAAAATATCACCTGACTTTGTGTCCAACCTCCTGTCAACGGGGTAAATAAATATACATATTACAGAACTCATTACTTACATCGTATTTCTTTAGATACCCGCCATCGCTAACGTTGATATCTCTATTTCTTATACTATGTTTCGGCCGATGTGTCCTCCGGACTTCTTCGGATAAATCGTTCATTTATATACGGTAATGGGGTTTGCCTTATTTAAAAAGGATTGATTTGGATTATTTGATTACGTTAATGTTTTCTTCCTTACGTAAATCGAAATGTAAGCATCATGCCAACCAATTCTTTGATCCCAGAAGATTATCTGGACGGCGGTTCATTACGTAGATACCCCCCCCCTGTTTTTAAAAATTGAGTTCACCCCAAACAAGGCAAGTTAACACTGTAGACGTAAGGGGCTACTGAGAATTAGGGTGAAAGTAAAGTGGATCGTCCCAAATTGCAGCTAGATATTTGTTCACATTCGTTTGAAATTTCTGCATGTCGGTACAATTGGGGAAACAGGGAGCAGGGAGGAAGTTTCAAAGGTTTGCAGCTGGAAGAAAGAAGCTATTGGAGGAGAAGGCTCTCCGGCATCTGGGGACCTCCACAATGAATGGGTGGGATTTAGCTGATTCTCGGGCTGGTCGAGTGTACGAGTGTATTTACGTCGAGGGGGCACTAAAGCAGCAAGTTCATCGGAGCACAATCGATTGAAGTACTTGTAAAACAAGCACAAGGATGCTACATTGCGACGATGAGACAGGGGCTGGAGCTTGGTGGAGAGTGAGGGATCTATCAGACTAGAGATTTTGTTTGGCCTTGTTTAAGAGAGAGAGAGAGAGAGAGAGACTAGTGGATGATGCACTAGCCCAGATGTGGCAACAATACGGCATGCATAGGTGTATGGTGGCTTTGTAGAGACACAGGATAATGTCAGGTGTGAGACGTTTTCTAGTACGGTAGAGGGAGCCCACCTTCTTTGCAGCAGCCTTGGCAATGTCTTCTATGTATTTGTTCCAATTCATGTTACATGTGAACGTTAGGTCAAGGAGTTTGAACGTTGGATTCTCAGGTAGGGTGTTATTTACCATGGCAATCGGTGGTTGAAGAGGTTTCTTGTAGTTGTTGAAGGAAATGAGCTTTGTCTAAGCAGCATTAAATGTTACCATCCATTTATGACCCCATTTCAATACAGAGTGGAGGTCACTTTCTAAGAATTCAGCCATTGCCTCGGGTATGTGCGCGTGAATTTAAAGAAAATTTGGGAATGCCAGGCGTTGTATGTGGACACCTAGCTATGGGCAGATAGTGTCGCATACCCGCAGTGCCTAGCGTGACGACTATGGCAAAAAACCCTGAATGACAGTCATAAATAAGGTGTCGAAACCAGGAAGGAGTGATCAAAACCCCGGATTGTGATGGTGATAATTCGTCTACTATAGAAGATAAAACTGTAGAAATTAAAAATGCTTTATAAGATGAGGGATTTATTTTATTTTAGTATTATATATTATAGTTTTGTTTTTGTAGTTTGATTAAACTTGAAAATGTGGTTGAAATCTAACATGTGGGATAAGAGGAAGTTTCCTGATCGCTTGTTTTAATTGTTCTTTTGTGCCCGTACATTATCCGATCTTCGTTCTGTTTAACCAATATAATATTTTTCAATATACTTTACATAGAATTGAATAACTGCTGGTGTTTATGCCTTCGGAGTTTTCAAGTTTTTTAATGTTTTTATGTATAGTTGGTATGTTTGGTATTCCTAGTATAGTTAATTATTGTGAAATCATTTTAGCCGTGCTTCCAAAAATCGGATTTCTCAACAATTGTAGCTCTCTAAAATGATTTCATACACGGGACTGGATTTTACTGTACACCGAATTCTTCGAATCAAACCTTGCATTTTCAACGGTGATTTTTGTTGCATACATCCTCTGCTTTCTCTTATAGTTTCATTATTTTTCATTTTCTATATTTTCTAATAAATTTATACCTTTTCAAATGTTGACATGATAAATTTTATTTTACTAATTTATTTGTCGAATCTCCTCTGACGATAAGATTACATTTTTGAAAAGCCATGGTTTAAAGAAAGGATTAATGAGATAATTTTCTCGTTTAAATCCCTTGTTTTTAACAATTGATGATTTAATAGATATTGTATTTTGTCACAATTCTTATTCGTAGAACTTACATATATTATGACACTTCCCCCTTGCCCCTGGATAAGTGTATCTTAATTTCAATTACTGTCTGTGTCGATTTATTGCGACCGCGTTCTCCTGAGCGTTTGTCTCGTGATTCTAGTTTAAATCTACGAACTGCGTTCGAGACAATGCGACCGCCTGCAACTGCCATTCCTACACTGATGAAAGTAAAAGAGCCCGAAACGACGTCGTCTGTAGGTGAAAAAAACTTTGATATTTTAAAAATACTTATAGTATATATATATATATATATATATATATATATATATATATATATATATATATATATATATATATATATATATATATATATATATATCCTTCTCTTCCCATATATATATATTTATTTATTTATTTTTAAAATTTATTTTTTGGTACAGAAAAATTAGTACAACAATATTACCGTCGGTTTCAAGCACAGAAGGACTTCGCCATCCGACTCTCTTCAGTTTATGTTGTCATCTGTTTCGGATGGCTAAGTCATTCTGTGCTTGAAACCGACTGTACTAATGTTGTACTAATTTTATGTACCCCAAAAAAATAAATATTACGCTCTTAGTTATAATTTTAATTTTCAATTAATCGAGCACTCTGCTGGGATTTCTCCTGCTATATTACAAAAGAAGTTATATATATATATATTCCATGAAAAATGCCAGTATACTGAAATCGTATGCCTTAATAGGGTTAAGATGAAAATTCATATACACTAAATGTACAAAAGCAAAGAAATTCCCAAATTTTTACACTTTTATTGTCATTAAGGGCATGCCTACATATCAACCAAGCCATTTCATTATCACATCACTACAGTATAAATCTCTATGCATAAGTGGATGAAGTGTGTGGGGTGCGCTGAAGAAAGATTCCTAACAGTAAAATACATAGCCCTGTTGTGCTCGCATACCCTTAATGACAATAAAAGTGTAAAAATTTGTGAATTTCCTTGCTTTTGTACATTTAGTGTATATGAATTTTCATCTTAACTCTATTAAGGGCATATGATTTCAGTAAACTGGCATTTATCATAGAATGTCACTACCTTTGTAAAGGCTATGCCTCAATACAATGCCTTCTCATAACTGATATAGTTGGTAGTTTGACTAATTAAGGTATATGGTAAACTGAAATTAAAATGCCATCAACTAGATACGAAAACCTCTATTTTTGCCAAAAATCAGCTGAATCCATCAAATGGTCGGTAAGATATAGAATAAAGTGTATGAATACTGGTCATTTTTAAGTTTTTTGAAATTTCCTGGAAAACTAAGGTATATGGTAAACTGAAATTAAAATGCCATCAACTAGACGCTAGAACCTCTATTTCTGCCAAAAATCAGCTGAATCCATCAAATAGTTGATGAGATACAGGGGGGGGGGGCACGTACGTACACACAGATAACATGATTTCATAATTGAACTTTCTGGATCTCTGGGTTGCCTTGACTAATGATGCTGAAATTCTACACACTTATAGAACCTATCAAATAAAAAATTTGTGCAAAGTTTTAACTAATTTAGTTTATTGGTTTTTGAGTTATGATTGATCAAAGAAATGAGATTTCTAGCATAGGCTATTCGTGGGTCTATTAAGGGATAGAGCGCTCTCGCGCCTCCCATGATATACATATGTATATATATATATATATATATATATATATATATATATATATATATATATATATATAGTCATCAAAAAATAGGCAGCTGGTTCTCCGTATCATGACTCTTCGATGTGGTTAGATTTGTGTGTATGTGTATCATGCGAAAGACCTGCATGCCTGCACACGTACGAAGTCGGTTTGTTGTCCAACTGGTATGACCGGCGATCGAAGCACAAGAGTCTTTCATATTTACCAACCGTTCCTCGATTGAAACGGTTTCTCCATCAATTTCTTTGGTATTTTCTTACGCCTGTTTTTTGACACGTTTTAATGTGAACTCAGCAAATATCGTTTTAAACCTGACTCGACATCTGCTAACTATCGAACTCAAATAACGCTTACATTTTGAGGCGTATATGTCAGTGACAGGCGAGCCAAGTAAGGCCACCTATCTACGTCACACTGTAAATTGCTGCTAAATTATATTAATGTTGGTTTTGTTACTTCGAACGTCAAATGCTTATAACTCAGCCTAAACTGTATCAAGAAAAAACATTACAATGAACACATTTTTACCACACAGAAAGACATTTTGGCACCATATCCAATTGCATCACATTCCGACGCTCGGAGCTCGATTAATTATGGAAAAGTGTTTCTAACGAGATCTTTGTGAAATTTCTTTTCCGCAGAACTGATCAACATTTTTCAAGAAGTTGTATTTAATATTATGCATAGGTGCGTATAGAAATCTATCACGTAAAGAATGATGTAGGGTCAGCAGGGTTCAGGCAGTTAACTCTTTTGGGACAATCGCCTGGCATGGGAACGATAAGATAACGCAGGGCAACGGATGCCAGAGCGAAAAAGCAGGAGTCTATATGGGTAAGCACTGCGAACAGACACGGCTGAGACGTCTTAAAATCAGTTCGAACGAAGCTCTGCGTTTCTCACAAGACCCTTCTTGCGTATACCCTCTGCCTTGAGGTTATACGGCAAACAGAGAAATTATAGTGTTTGAATTAAGCATACTACTCTTCTCATCTTGGGCGTTAACGTTTCGACCGATATAACCTCTGACCTTTGTTAAACTCGGGAATCTCTATGGAATTTCGAGCTGAACTCTTGATTTAATCTACGGGGGTAGCTTGCCCTTTCCGGCAGCTATGATGACCGGGTAGAAGGCTTAAGTAATCCATAAGGATTGAACCTTCAACACCCAGACGACTGTCACTTAGAAGTTATATCCGTTACGCCACAGGTTTTTGTGTCCACAAGGACCTGTGGATTAACGAATTGAAGTGCTAAGTAATAATCAGTTCTTATGTGACAGTCTTCTGAGGTTGAAGATTCAATCCTCGATGCGGGCAATGCTAAGAATACAATTACAAATTACTTAACACTTCTACCCAATCATGGCTGAACTGGATTAAATAAAGACTTTATTTCCAGGCCTTTTCGCCGGTCTGTGGGTCTGTCCTATGCAGTTCTCGGAGGTCCACCCTCCCAGGCGTTGCCTTCTCACCCTTTGAGAAGGGGTCAGTTTATTGCTAATCGCCTAAAGCCCTTCTACCGAGGAATGTCGACGGGGTTAACCAGGCATTTTATTGACGGCCAGAGTGCTCTTCTTCCTCTAGGGCGCTGACTTATAAAATCCCACTTTCTCGACCTTGTATCACATCTTACCGCTGTAGGAGGTAGATAATACCAAAGTGTAGTATCTGTTCCGATGGATGCTACACCATATAGACCGATACCGTCTTGGCCTTCCGGCCTTGATTCCGCCGATCTTAGAGTTTGTTCTGTGCAGTTCTAGGGGATCCACTCTCCAAGGCTTTACCATCTCACCCTTTGAGTAGGGGGTAGTTTATTGCTAATCGCCTGAGACTCCCCTACCGTGGGAATGCCAACGGGGCTGCCCAGGCATTTTTTGTAGGCCAGAGTTCTCTTCCTCTAGAGTGCTGACTTAACAATCCCACTTTCCGACCTTATGTCACATCTTACCCCAGTGGGATGGAATATAAAATAAATAATAATAATAAAAAATAAAATAAAGAGTTCCGTTTGATATTCCGTACAGATTGCCGTTTTCGATATTGAGATTCCCTAGTTCGGCAACGCTCAAAGTTAAGATCGTAAATATTTATTTATTATTTAGTACAGAAAATAAGTACAGCATGACAACAAGATCAGAAAAGTAGTCCGAATAATCCAAATAATACAAATTATAAATCCTCATCTAAAAAATTCCGAAACAGAAAGCAGGTATAATTTGAAATTCTAATCATTTACCCGATGGTATGATTTGAAATTCTTATTATTTACCTGATGGTATGATTTAAAATTCTAATCATTTACTTGATGGTATGATTTGAAATTCTAATCATTTACTTGATGGTATGATTTGAAATTCTAATCTTTTACTTGATGGTATGATTTGAGATTCTAATCATTTACCTGATGGTATGATTTGAAATTCTAATCATTTACCCAATGGTATGATTTGAAATTCTAATCATTTACCGGATGGTATGATTTGAAATTCTAATCTTTTACTTGATGGTATTATTTGAAATTCTAATCTTTTACTTGATGGTATGATTTGAAATTCTAATCTTTTACTTGATTGTATGATTTGAAATTCTAATCTTTTACTTGATGGTATGATTTGAAATTCTAATTATTTACCTGATGGTATGATTTGAAATTCTAATCATTTACTTGATCGTATGATTTGAAATTCTTATCTTTTACTTGATGTTATGATTTGAGATTCTAATCATTAACGTGATGGTATGATTTGAAATTCTAATCATTTACCTGATGGTATGATTTGAAATTCTAATCATTTACCCAATGGTATGATTTGAAATTCTAATCATTTACCGGATGGTATGATTTGAAATTCTAATCATTTACCCAATGGTATGATTTGAAATTCTAATCATTTACCGGATGGTATGATTTGAAATTCTAATCTTTTACTTGATTGTATGATTTGAAATTCTAATCTTTTACTTGATGGTATGATTTGAAATTCTAATTATTTACCTGATGGTATGATTTGAAATTCTAATTATTTACCTGATGGTATGATTTGAAATTCTAATCATTTACTTGATCGTATGATTTGAAATTCTTATCTTTTACTTGATGTTATGATTTGAGATTCTAATCATTAACGTGATGGTATGATTTGAAATTCTAATCATTTACCTGATGGTATGATTTGAAATTCTAATCATTTAACCGATGGTATGATTTGAAATTCTAATCATTTAACCGATGGTATGATTTGAAATTCTAATCATTTACCGGATGGTATAATTTGAAATTCTAATCTTTTACTTGATTGTATAATTTGAAATTCTAATCTTTTACTTGATGGTATGATTTGAAATTCTTCTTAACATATTTACTACAATTCTCAGCAATGTTTACACCAACCTACCATTTCAAATTCTCAATGCTTCTAATAACAAGACATTCATAATATATATATATATATATATATATATATATATATATATATATATATATATATATATATATATATAATAAAAATAAAATAACACAGAGTCACGTAATCACCGGTGCATTAATTTATTTCGACCCTATGGTCTTATCAATCATTCAAGCTAAAATGAAAAAAGAGAAATTCACACTCACCATTTCAATATACATATTGACAAAACCACAAGGTTGAAATAAATTATTGCACCGGTGCTTATATGATTCCGTGTTGTTTCATTTGTATTATATTCTTGCTTTGTTTATTACATTCAGCTCTCATATCCGGATTTCCTTCTGGAATTAATTTCACTCTAACACACACACACACTATATATATATATATATATATATATATATATATATATATATATATACATATATATATAGATACATATACATATACATATATATATATATATATACATATATATATATAGTCTTTAATGTTTTTTAACCATTAATATTATAAAAAACAAACAAACAAACAACAAAAACACTTTTAGTCCCAAGTCCTTCGTTGGAAAACAACTTTGCTTGTAAGTCAATAAACACGTGGCTGAGGATAATTATATTTCATAGATATAGACGCTCTCCATATAAGGAGGCCACACTGCGTAAGGGAAATAGCTCCCTCATAGCATTTAAGAAATGCTTCACCGTAGATATCTTCAATCGTTTTTTGTCATTATCGCCAAAAACAATAATAACCAAAAAACAAAAAAATGTATATATATATATATATAAGTAAACAAGCTTTAGTTAGATTCCAAAGGTAAAGACACATACCAATAACAAACAATAAACAAAAAATGTGTACGTATATATATATATATATATATATATATATATATATATATATATATAATTACATCAACAATAGTATAGCCTTACGTCAACCAACCAACGTTTCAATGCGTATTTCCGCATCTTGTCGAAAGCAGAGTTAAATATATATATATATATATATATATATATATATATATATATATATATATATATATATAATATTGATTATTTCAATGACCATGTAAAAATCAATCTAAAATCATAATTTTCATTAGTTTTTTATTTCCATATTCCGGTGATTATTTATCAATTAAATTTCAATTCATCATTTTAATTTTCATCTTACATCGAAAAATATGTTTTCTATATTTAATCCTTGACATATTAGAATACACACACACACACACACACACACACACACACACACACACACACACACACACACACACACACACACACACACACACACACACACGCACCCCCCCCCCACACACACACACACAGACACAGACACACACACACACACACACACACACCCAGACGTGTGTGTGTACGTTTGCGTGATCCACAAACATGTTTCACCGTATCACAACTCATCAGGATGGCGCGGCATGACGAGTGTTTCAATCTCTGATTCGAAACCCGACTGCTTGTACCGTATTCGACCATCTTACCAAACGTCACCAGCGCTATGCTAAGAGAGATCGGCTTGTATTGTGTGTTTAAACGCACCTACGAATGGCTGTATAACCAGAATGGACGATATTATTAGCTTTTCATTTTCGTTTTATGAAGAAACAATCGTTCATTTCTGTCAATTAAGCCTCCTTATCGCCGGCGGCAGACATCGCGGACATGTTCCAACTCCATTTTTCAATTTGCACCGAGACACCCGGACCCAGCCTACCCATAACCTCAGTCTTCTTAATCTGATCTCTCAGCCGTTGTCCGACCCCCATCACTTCCACAACCGCCAACACTGCATCTTGTGGCAACAACATAATAAAAAAACGAAACCTTAATAAGAAACGTCTTTTATTTGCTTTTTAATCATGCTTCGTTGTAAAGGGCTTTTTTTTCTCTCGCGCACGCGCAAAGGATTCTGGAAGATTTTACCCCATAAAAGACGAATAAAAGAATGACTAAAAAAAACCTAAACAAAAACAAAGTCTAAGTTTTACACGTTTTTCCCGGTACTTGCTGTCTTGCGCATTCAATTGTGTATGAGTCAATTCTTTTCTCATTATTTTTGCCGGGGACGGGGCATCCTAACGGATGCGAGACGACATTCATCCGCTATTTTAGACACTCCAATCGAGAGATCTTATTAGGATGCTAACCAGCCCTTTAAGTCTAATTGTTTGGATCTCTCTAGCACTTGGTTCACCGGGTATATTTTCCAGGTATTTTTTTTAAACGTTCTATGATTACTGGAATGATTAGAATATGCCTAAGATGTCGTATCTAAGCCCTTGGTATTTAGTTCTCTTCTCCCTTTCAGTCCTGTTAAGACCAGCATTATTAGGCACACTGATTTCAACCAGGGTTACTTCTCTCTCTCTCTCTCTCTCTCTCTCTCTCTCACTCTCTCTCTCTCTCTCCCTCTTGTCCCATATCACTATGTCAGGTTTAACAGCTCCAGTTTCTAGGTATATAACGGTAACAATTACATAATTACAGTGGACGGTGTATGAATTATTTCCAACAGTTTTTTTGTGAATGTTCTAGGACTTGGTGCAATTTATGTATGTGAGAGCATGTATTAATCCATGCGTGCTACATAACGTTAACACACAAGTTCTCATCAGATAAGTGAAGTTAAGCAAAGTTGGGTCTGGTCAGTACTGAGATGGGTGACCGTTTGTGAATACAACGTGTCATTAGTCTGATAGTGAAAATGGTTGTAAAGTCATTTATTCTAATATCATTCGGTGATACCTAGGTATGAGTGAAATAGTAGGGTAAACTTTTTTTAACATAGTTCACATCAAACAAGGCAGGCTGCCACTGTAGACATAAGGGGCTACTGAGAAAAAAAGGGTGATGGTTTTGAAGGGTCAACCTAATTTAGGAGCTGCAGCGAGATGTCTGTTTACATCAGCACGAGGGAAGAAGATTTTGGAGTAGAAAGCTCTTCGGCATCTGGGGACCTCCACAGTGTATGGATGGGATTTGGCAGATTGTCGGGTTGGTCTAGTGAATTTACGTCGTGGGGGCACCAGAGCAGCAACCTCATCAGAGCACAATCCATTGAAGTACAGGCACAAGGAAGCAACATTGCGGCGATGGGACAGGGGCTGGAGCTTGGTGGATAGTGAAGGACCTATCAAGTTGGCGACTCTTTTTTCAAAGACTTGACTTTATAACCTTGGTAGGTCAATTAGTCTAGGAGATGGAGAACTCTGAAATAACACCAGTACTTCTCCGCTTATTCCAGCATTTCTGCAGGTCGTTTTATAACTCTCTTCGCACTTGACTTAAGCAGAAATATATTTCGTGATTGCGCAACCCTTGCACCAAGTGCGCTTTCACAGGGTATCCATTGCATTTCAGTCGGTATAAGTGCGAATGCTTGCATACTCCAATATATTCATATATGTGCAAGTATTACATGGCTCCAGTCAGGGAGTGCAGGCTGAGTCTAGTATCCGTTCTATCCTCGGTCCATTGATATTTTCTAGAGGCAATTTTTAGTTTTGTTCCTATCCAGAGTGCCCATTTAGAGGAAGGGCTAGATTTTCCCAACATTAAAAACCGACTATATGTCTAATTCGCCCTCGTGGGGAGAGGCAGATAAATAGGGAGCACAGTAAGGAATGATTGTTTTACCTTATTTAATGTCTCATATAAAAAGTAAAAAGAATTCCCCCTACTTTTGTGACACATTGCTTTTTTTACTAAAAGCTACAGAAAAATCTGTTTCGTCAGTGATTTACGGCAAGTATTGGTCCGTGTTGTTAAAAACAAAATCTTCATTTAAAATCAATTTCATTTATACAAATACACCGAATAAAGAAATACTGTGGATTCTACAAAGCTGGCTTGTGTTCGTTTCTTCGCAAACAACACAGATGGTAGTCAACGTGTGTATATTATGTGCCGTTTCGTGCGCTGTTTCGTTGTTCATAAAACGTAAGCGGTTTACTGATTGACCAATTGGGAACAAAAATTAAGTTAAAAGAAAAAAAATTAGTTAATTGCTAATTTGTTATCATTTCGAGATTTGAAGAAATCGTCACCAACGGAATCTAAAAAGATGTTCATGCTTAATAGGTTATTTTCAACACTCACAAAACTGTTAACATCCAAAATTTAACATCGTTAAATACGTAGATGCAATTTAGCAGTATTTTTGCATTTCTTCTTTCTTTTAAGTAACATTTTTTAATTAAAATAAAATAGTATTTTTGCATTTCTTCTTTCTTTCAAGTAACATTTTTTAATAAAATAAAATAGTCATTTTTGCATTTCTTCTTTCTTTAAAGTAACATTTTTTAATTAAATAAAATAGTCATTTTTGCATTTCTTTTTTCTTTCAAGTAACATTTTTTAATAAAATAAAATAGTCATTTTTGCATTTCTTCTTTCTTTCAAGAAACAATTTTAATGAAATAAAATAGTCATTTTTGCATTTCTTCTTTCTTTCAAGTAACATTTTTAAATAAAAATGAAATAGTAGTTTTTACATTTCTTCTTTCTTTCAAGTAACATTTTTTAATAAAATAAAATAGTAATTTTTGCATTTCTTCTTTCTTTTAAGTAACATTTTTTAATAAAATGAAATAGTAATTTTTGCATTTCTCTTTTCTTTAAAGTAACATTTTTTAATAAAATAAAATAGTCATTTTTGCATTTCTTCTTTCTTTCAAGTAACATTTTTTAATAAAAATAAAATAGTAATTTTTGCATTTCTTTTTTCTTTCAAGTAACATTTTTTAATAAAATAAAATAGTCATTTTTGCATTTCTTCTTTCTTTTAAGTAACATTTTTTAATAAAATAAAATAGTCATTTTTGCATTTCTTCTTTCTTTCAAGTAACATTTATTAATTAAAAAAATAGTCATTTTTTCATTTCTTCTTTCTTTCAAGTAACATTTTTTAATTAAAAAAATAGTCATTTTTGCATTTCTTCTTTTTTTCAAGTAACATTTTTTAATAAAAATAAAATAGTAATTTTTGCATTTCTTCTTTCTTTCAAATAACATTTTTTAATTAAATAAAATAGTCATTTTTGCATTTCTTCTTTCTTTTAAGTAACATTTTTTAATAAAATAAAATAGTCATTTTTGCATTTCTTCTTTCTTTCAAGAAACATTTTTTAATGAAATAAAATAGTCATTTTTGCATTTCTTCTTTCTTTCAAGTAACATTTTTTAATAAAAATAAAATAGTAGTTTTTGCATTTCTTCTTTCTTTCAAGTAACATTTTTTAATAAAATAAAATAGTAATTTTTGCATTTCTTCTTTCTTTTAAGTAACATTTTTTAATAGAATAAAATAGTCATTTTTGCATTTCTTCTTTCTTTTAAGTAAAATTTTTTAATAAAAATAAAATAGTAGTTTTTACATTTCTTCTTTCTTTCAAGTAACATTTTTTAATAAAATAAAATAGTAATTTTTGCATTTCTTCTTTCTTTTAAGTAACATTTTTTAATAAAATCAAATAGTAATTTTTGCATTTCTTCTTTCTTTCAAGTAATATTTTTTAATAAAATAAAATAGTCATTTTTTCATTTCTTCTTTCTTTCAAGTAACATTTTTTAATAAAAATAAAATAGTAATTATTGCATTTCTTTTTTCTTTCAAGTAACATTTTTTAATAAAATAAAATAGTCATTTTTGCATTTCTTCTTTCTTTTAAGTAACATTTTTTAATAAAATAAAATAGTCATTTTGGCATTTCTTCTTTCTTTCAAGTAACATTTTTTAATAAAATAAAATAGTCATTATTGCATTTCTTCTTTCTTTCAAGTAACATTTTTTAATAAAATAAAATAGTCATTTTTGCATTTCTTCTTTTTTTTAAGTAACATTTTTTAATAAAATAAAATAGTCATTTTTGCATTTCTTCTTTCTTTTAAGTAATATGTTTTAATAAAATAAAATAGTCATTTTTGCATTTCTTCTTTCTTTTAAGTAACATTTTTTAATAAAATAAAATAGTCATTTTGGCATTTCTTCTTTCTTTTAAGTAACATGTTTTAATAAAATAAAATAGTCATTTTTGCATTTCTTCTTTCTTTCAAGTAACATTTTTTAATAAAATAAAATAGTCATTTTTGCATTTCTTCTTTCTTTTAAGTAACATTTTTTAATAAAATAAAATAGTCATTTTTGCATTTCTTCTTTTTTTTAGTTAACATATTTCAATAAAATAAAATAGTCATTTTTGCATTTCTTCTTTCTTTCAAGTAACATTTTTTAATAAAATAAAATAGTCATTTTTGCATTTCTTCTTTCTTTTAAGTAACATTTTTTAATAAAATAAAATAGTCATTTTTGCTAAAAGTTGAAAAAACATCCATGTTGTTGATACGGCATCAATGTAATGTCTGGTCCCAGGGAGTATAACGTTACGGTTTCAAAACTAGACACATCTCCTCTTCGCGCCGGTTGTAAAAACATATTTGAAGACATTCAATAGGGTCCAATCTGTTTGTAAAAATTCCAGGGCTGAAAGGGATGAAGGCCAAAGAAATCCGTTTTGAATCGCTAGCAAGCTGCATCGACTGAGGCAGCCTTGGAGCAAATCAAAATAGAACTGATTACAATAAAAGTAAATTTCTTACACTATCAAATATTGTAATTATGTAAAAACTAGCTGGCTTCGCCCGCTAGCTCTCGCTTCACATTTATTTATATATATATATATATATATATATATATATATATATATATATATATATATATATATATATAGATATATATGTGATAATTTTATTTACACAGACATGTACAAAATCTGCGACACTGCCATGTCGATGTTATCGATCAACAGTTACTATAAACTGAGATCTCATCAGGCAGAGTTCTCTCCAAATATGATCTGGGGTTAAGATCGGATTCTAACTCTGCCTGATGAGATCTCAGTTTATAGTAACTGTTGATCGATAACATCGACATGCCAGTGTCGCAGATTTTGTACATGTCTGTGTAAATAAAATTATCATATATAAAGCTCCATTTTGATATTGAGCACTTTTTATAAACCCGGTTAAAATTCTCTGGATTACCACCCTGTGGATATTTTTCACCTGGATTATTACCATTATTATATATATATATATATATATATATATATATATATATATATATATATATATATATATATATATATATATATATATATGAATAAATATTAATTATTTATTACCTACAGACATCGATGTTTCATGCTAACGCAATCTTCAGTGCAGGAAGTTAATTCTCTACGGTCAGCGGGCTCGATCTCTGATCACAAATCGCCACTGATTTGCAGTCAAGCGTGTTCCCCGGTCGGTCACAACGAATTAGCTAATAATTAAAGAGGAATTTAACTTTGTAAATAGCGAGTCGGCGGCTAATTTACACGAGCAGTTTAAGTGATCAACAAACTGTGTTTGGATCTTGCATATACACACACACACACACACACACACATATATATATATATATATATATATATATATATATATATTATGTAAATCATCCTTATATAATATGTATTAAATAAAGTATACATTTCATTGAAATTGGACCTATTTCAATTTTCGGTGGACCTATGGTTTAAATTTCAGTGTGTGTGTTTGGGGGGGGGAGGCTTGTGTCCCCGGAGACCCTTTTATTATCAAAATTTGCTGAAATTTTAGTAATAGACATAAGTTTTGGTCATTTACCTATGGTTTGAATTTCATTTGAGTCTAAGGGAAAACACTTTTCAGGGGGGGGGGCGGATTAGCCCCAGCGTGGAAGTGATATATTTCTAATATAGCCTATGACCTTCACTGAGAGGTCAGTAGTCCACATGCTAATTTTCAAGCAATTTTGTCCAGCGGTTTGGGTGAACATAAGACACAAAGATCAGGCGGACACATACACACATAGTTACTATTTTATATATATAGAAAATAACTATTTAATTAATACGATAGCGTGTGTGTTCGTGTGTCACGCTTGCATCAAAAGCTCTGCGTATGCATATCGCACCTAGATTTGGAAAAACATTCAAGTCACCTAATGTTCGTAATGTTTAAAGTATTTCCCTTTGGCCCAACGGTTAGCGACGTAGGATTTTGACGTCGGCCCAACTGGTTTATAGTTTGATCCCAACCAACCTCTAAGATTTTTTTTCTACATCGAAGGGGAGGGGAGGGAGGTACAGAGGGGACGACCGGGAAGACACATATTAATACGATAGCGTGTCTGTAATTTTGTATGTCACGCTTACATCAAAAGCAACGACCTTCTAAATCTTTGTATGCTACTCATGAATTGGAGCCAAATTGAATTTAATCTAAAGCATTTACAAAGTAATGTATAGGTTAGCAACAAGATAATTAATATTGAAAACATCATTTCGTGTAATTTACACGGGTCCCGCTAGTTTAAAATTATTTCAACTTTTTTTCTCCATTTCATTCTTTCCAAATAGGATCTAAGATTAAGATCTAATTTTAACTCTGCCTGATGTGATCTCAGTTTATAATAGCTGTTGATCGATAACATCGACATGCTTGAAAAGTTGGCGCTCTTTGTGGGCGCTAATGAAACAGGATATATTTTGTCGACATTAATGGAATAATAAAATCACCAACAAAAAATATATTTTGCTCTGAATTTTCATTGAACACTCTCATAAACCCGGTTTCAACTTCCTTCGGATTTATACCACCTGGATATTTGTAATAAGTTAATTATATATATATATATATATATATATATATATATATATATATATATATCAGCATTAGGGTATTTGATCACTCCTGAAGGAGGAACCCCTCCTTAGTTTCCGACATCTTATTGGTGACTCAGATGTGATCTCAGTTTATAATAGCTGTTGATCGATAACATCGACATGCCAGTGTCGCAGATTTTGTACATGTCCGTGGAAATAAAATAATCATATATATATATATATATATATACATATATATATACATATATATATATACATATATATATATATATACATATATATATATATACATATATATATATATATATATATATATATATATATATATATATATATATATATATATATATATATATATATATATCAGCATTAGGGTATTTGATCATTCCTGAAGGAGGAACCCCTGTTTAGTTTCCGACACCTTATTGGTGACTCACATTCAGGTTTTTTGTTGCGATAGTCGCCAAAATTGTGAATATCATCAACTAAACTATGATGTAATCTAGCAAATTGATATGAGAATATTCTTGGTTCTGATTCTTTCGTTTTTGTTGCAGCTGTTTTACGGCACATCGACAATTTTAGATTATGCCGAAACACAATCATTATAAACGGTTTCATACATTTCCCAGGAGTATTTTTTTTTTTACTAAAGAATCACCACTTTTCAAGGTCCAAAGGCCACTCGAGGATAAGAGTTAATGAGTTTGGCAGGTGGGCGGTGAGACAAACACCGAGATGATTGGTAATGATGGTTGAAATTGGGAAGAATTTGATTAGTTAAGAGGACGGCTTAACAAGAATTTTTTTTTTACACTGAACTTGAAGACGACTATGTTGTAGTCAGATGGGAAGCAGCCCCGCGATATTGTGTTTTCTACAGACAAGTAGTTATAGGAAAGAAACTCTGCTCATGGAAGATTTGCTTAGTCTTAGATACCCAGAGGGAGAAATGGAAATTATTAACAGTGGTTGTAGATAGACGAGTTTTGTTGTAGTTATTGTACACGGGTGAATCATAGGTTGGAGCTCAGTCGAGTACCTACCATGAAAATAACGATAGAGCAGAGAAAGACTAGCAAATCTCTTCTGTGACAAAGCGGCTGTAGGGAAGAGAAGAGGACATCCCCAGCTATATTTCGAGGTTGGTTTTGTACTCTGTTAAAGGAGGTTCATATTTTAATCGCAATAGAATCCGATAGGATTTTAACTCGACTTTCCGATTTCATAGTCCACAACGATATCCCTCACGTGTCCCCCGACAATATGACCCACTTTTTTTTTTATATGAAACCGACTAAATCCGAATTTGGAACATCCAGATCGTCAGACGACGCCATTATCCACTTCACCACAGCTCACTACATGCTCACTTTTTATATGGGGTTCTGAAGTGATTGAGTGCATGCTATTTGGTTGGAGCCATTTCCTTTCCCAGTAACATACAACAGCGATGGAATTTTTGTTTTACGGCATATCAACCAATGTTGGTTTAGTTGGTTTGGTTGTTTTTTTTTTACGGCATATTAACCCTTTTCGGGTTATTTAATGCCGAATCCAGTCATTTTGGTAAAAGTTTTCATGCTTCAAGTTCTTTATATGTTCAGATATTTATTCATGGTGTTTGGTTGAGTGACAGGGGGAAGGGAGAGAGGGTAGGAGAGGGGCGGGAAAGGGAGAGGAAGGGAAATTGTTGTTGTTTTTTGTTTTGGATTTTGCAAAACATGATTGAGTTTTGCAAAGGAAAAAAACCAATAAAACATCAATGTTTGGTGCATTTTGAGTCAGGAAGTCAATAACTTCAGACAGCTTGATCTGGTAGCGCCAATAGCTTCTATTTGAGCCATAGATGGGGCCCTTACAGGTACTACCACTCCGAGCAGAGTGGACCTGGGAGCAATGGTAACTAAGGGGCAACTCCACATTCCCAACAGCTCTCAAATAGGGGGCCTCACCACTGGATGCCTTTTAAGGTCATACTCAGGACCACCTATGTTGGTAATTTAATGTCGAAACACAATATATATGGTAATAGGTTTATTTTTATACGCTTAATTGAATAAAAGTTGTTATTTTATCTATAGTTGGAGGAAATGATGGGTCTATGCCTTTCCTGGCAGTATTACTGAATGAATGTGTCAACGTTGACTTACCAATTCTTTGTAGATCACTGAAGTTAAGCGACATTGAGCCTGGTCGGTACCAGATGGGTGACTATTTTAGAATACCAGGAGCTGTATCTCGGAGGAGGAAGTCACCTCTCCGCAAAGCTGCCACATTTGGGGAGGTGCGCTCAGAGAAATTTTTCATTTTCGAAATCGATGTTGTACTCTGTCAAAGAGTACATCGATTTTTAAATCTAGTAAGGGATGGTCTCTTCTCTTCCCTACAACCCCCTTTTCACAGGAGAGAGGTTGCTAGTCTTTCTCTACTCTATCGTTATTTTCATGGACGGTGATCGACTGACCTTCAATCTCTGACTCCCCCCCCCCTGCAAGACATTCATAGCAAGAACTCGCCTACCTATCACTACTTCAAATAACTGTCTCGTCTTCCTCTGTGTACCTAAAACCAAACGAAACTTCCATGAGCAGAGTTCCTTTCCAAGTTTTGTTGACTACAACATAGTCATCACTTTCAAGGCCAATGTCACAAAATACTAGTCGGGCCGTTCTCTTAAATGATCAAATTCTGCGCATTTCACCCGTCGTTTCCAATCCTCTCATAATATTGTTCATCAATCTAACCGATAATACAATTAACTCTTATCCTCGAGTGGCTTTTGGCCTTGATAAATGGTAATTTATTAGTAATATATATATATATATATATATATATATATATATATATATATATATATATATATATATATATATTACTAATAGATTACAATTTATCAAGGCCAAAAGCCACTCGAGGATAAGAGTTAATTGTATATATATATATATATATATATATATATATATATATATGATAATTTTATTTACACAGACATGTACAAAATCTGCGACACTGGCATGTCGATGTTATCGATCAACAGTTACTATAAACTGAGATCTCATCAGGCAGAGTAAGAATCCGATCTTAACCTCAGATCATATTTGGAGTCTCTCCAAATATGATCTGAGGTTAAGATCGGATTCTAACTCTGCCTGATGAGATCTCAGTTTATAGTAACTGTTGATCGATAACATCGACATGCCAGTGTCGCAGATTTTGTACATGTCTGTGTAAATAAAATTATCATATATAAAGCTCTATTTTGATATTGAGCACTTTTTATAAACCCGGTTAAAATTCTCTGGATTACCACCCTGTGGATATTTTTCACCTGGATTATTACCATTATTATATATATATATATATATATATATATATATATATATATATATATATATATATATATATATATATATATTAATTTTAATAATAATGGCGAGGTAGCCATACTTACCAAGGACGGAGAGGCCTACAATACTAAAGCGAGAAAGAAAAAAGAATAAATTATTCATTCCTTACTCTAGTAAAACGGTTAAGATTTTAAAAAATGTGAATGGAGGAGAAAAAAAAAGATGGTGGTGAAATCGAGACGTCTTTCGAGTCGACTCATTTTCAAGATATTACGTCGACTAAAATAGGGTGTTTGAATAGCGAATTAAAATCGTGGTGAATACATGGATTATCGACTGAGTAGAAAACAAAATTTATGTACCCATCAGTTCCAAACTGTGGGTGTACTCCTTCTGCTTGCACAGAGACGGTTTTCGCAAATTGATGGTGACCGCTTCGAGAATCTTAAGGTGATTCTTCGAGCGAGCCCTGTGCAAGACAGTAAAGGCCTCATCCGAATATCCCTCAGTGCATAATTGGCTCCCCAATAAATGGTCGCCGATGGCTGACTCATGAGCTTGTAAACTCCCGGATATGGGGATGTATATATATATATATATATATATATATATATATATATATAAGGAAAACTAACGTTGTCAGAATAATCCCCCCTGAGCAAGATAGACATGCAGCTTTGGTGGCCGCTTGTGAATTCACCATCCTTGAGAAACATATTCCTTAACATGCGAGCGAGGGATGAAGCCAATTCAACCAACACAAATACTGAATAAATGGCTACTGTAGATCCGATAGTCTGCGACGGTATCTATTAGACCAATCACGCACCTCTTGATTCTAATTCTCATGAGATCATATTAATTAATCTATCAATTAACTGCAATCAAATTACTTTTGTTTCATTAATGTTTGAATCTTTCTTAAAAATGACTCAGGTGGATGGAGAACTTAAACCGAATTTCCATGGACAGAGGTTTTTTTTCAAGTGTAAAACACATCAAAACAGGACTGGTTCCCTACAGGCTACAACATAATAGTCTATAAATCCAATGTAAACAAGTAATCAGATTTTCAATCCTCTCATAATATTTTTATCTGACAATTTGTCCATCTCATTAACCCTCGAGTGGCTTTTAGTCTTGATAAATGATGATTGATTAGTAACGAAAAAAAAAAACTATCAGGATGCATGTCGAATAATCTTTTTACAAATCTTTAATATAGAAACAAAAATCACAATTTTTTTCATCTTGAAAAATATATGAAAAAAAGAGAATCGAAAAGAGGCGTTTGTTGATTTTCATAAAAAATATTGAATGAAAATTCAGGCTTTATTTCAGCCTCATAAGCAATATTCTTAATTGTTTTACATTCGGCATCCCAAGGACTCTTTATGCCAAATTTGGTAGAACAGCCCATAAACGTTTATAATAATAATACTAGATGATAATGATGATGATGATGATGATGATGACTCTTTATGCCAAATTTGTCATCGTCATCGTCGTCGTCATTATTATTATTATTATTATAATTATTATTATTATTATTATTATTATTATTATTATTATTATTATTATTATTATTATTATTATTATTATTATTATTATTATTATTATTTTATAGTGGTCTCAAATTTAGGATGTTTTTAGTTGGATTTTCTTTTTGAACAACATGTCAATTCCCTTGACTTTAGACATTCAAGCTGTACCTTAACACTTTCGACGTTCCTAACAGGCAAACATCATTATTATTATTATTATTATTATTATTATTATTATTATTATTATTATTATTATTATTATTGCTCACTAGGAGTTATCACACAAGTCATCGTCAGTGATTTCTCACCAACAACAACTAGTGGTGTTCCCTGGAGTCTGAATGACAACAAGCTTCCACAGATTTATAGTCCTCCCGCCCTCTTTCGAGCACCACCGCAAATTACCCTGTTGTATCGTAACAGTCGCCTATCATTGATTTCTCGCTGGCAACGATCATTGGTTTCCCCTGGAATTTGGGTGGCAATAAGCCTCCCCAACGTCCAAGCATTCTCCGCACTCTTTAAGTAGAGGTCTGGGTAGTGCTGTCCCTCCTCGATCTTCCGATCCTTCTTGACTCTCTACGAGCATTTGTTGTGGTGTCAGCCGAGGTCGGCGCCATCATCCTTATATTTTCTTTTTTATTCAGGGGGAAACTTATGATATTTCTTGCAGTTTATGTTCCTTGGTTCGTGTGGTGGTGTTCTTCCTGTGGTTTTGTTTTCTTCCTATTGTAACTTCCATGTGACTGGTTACTATATTCCATTTTCCGTCTCCTTGATTTTCACTGTGGTCTGCTGGAACGACGAAGTCTACGATTTGGCAGAATTTTTCCTTCTTGTCGATTATTATGACATCTGGTCATCTTGCTTGTATGAGCTTATCTGTTTGTACCTCCATATTCCAGAGGATTTTGTGTTTTTCGTTTTCCAGTACTGTCTGGTACAAGTTTGTACTATTTGTCTGCGTATTCGAAATTGTTTGCACAGTTCTAAGTATACTGCTTTCATCACCCAGTCATATCTGTTCTTGTATTCTTTTTGGAGTAGTTTGCTACATTCACTTATTATATGATTTACTCTTTCGTCTCTTTGTCCACACAGTCTGCATTTACTGTTTTCCTGGGTTTTATCTATTTTAGCTTTAATGTAGTTTGTCCTAATCGCATTGTTCTGTACAGGCGTCAGTAAAGAGTCCGTTTCCATGTTCAAATGTCATTTTCTTAGCCGTGCCCAGCTATTTTCGTTGGATTCTTGTCTTGTCAGTCTTATGAATCGTCCATGTAGTTGTTTTTCTCCCCGCTTTTCTTATCTTGTCGTTTTGTTTCTGCTTTCGGTGCTTCCCGAGTTTTTCGTTGGGATGGTGTCTCTTGCTGCGGTGATTAGACTTTCTGTGTTCTGGGTTATATATTTCTCCAGCTCTTTTTTTGTGTCTTCCACATGGTCTTCTAGACTATCCAGTCCTTTTGTCCCTTCGTTTCTTTTCATGTACTATCTTTTCGTATCGTCTTTTGGGTGCAGTGCGTTATGCATAGTCATTAATTTTCTAGTCCTCTGGTAAAGGTGCCTGAGTTCTTCTTTAGTCCAGCTTATGAATGGTCCAGAGTATCTTATTAGTGATACTGCCCTTACTAATATTTACTCACTAGGAGTTATCACACTGGTCATCGTCAGTGATCACCCACTGCCAACAACCTGTGGTATTCCCTGGGGTCTGAGTGACAACAAGTCTCCTCAGACTTCCAGTATGCTCCGCCTCTTTTCGTTCGTCACCGCTGATGACCTTACGGTATCGCAACAGCCACCTACCACCGATTTCACGGTGATAAGGGCCATTGGTCTCCTCTGGGGCCCGGGTGGAAACAAGCCTCCCCACGGTCCCAGAGCTGTCCGCGCTCTTCCAGTGGAGGTCTGGTTTGCGCTTTCCCTCCTCGACCCTCTGTCCATAATTTTCGTGGTGTCAGCCTATGCTTGCGCCTCTCTCTCGCGGTTGTATTTTCCCCGGTTCTGTTGTGTTGTGCTTCCATGTGTTTGTTCTCCATTCGTTGCTTATGTGGGTTGGTTTCCGCATTCGAGGACATTTCTGAAGATTGTAGCTGTTTTGATCATTACTGTCCTTTGTATGGTCTCAGTTATCCCTTTGATTCCTATTTCTCCTAGTCTTTTCTCCATGTTTTTGGGGACTGTTCCTAGTGCTCCTATGATTATTGGTGTTATACTGACTTTCTTCATGTTCCATATTCCTTTCGATTCTCTGGCTAGTTCAGTATATTTGCTTCTTTTTTTTTTTTTTTTTTTTTACTATTTAAATTTTTACCACGCAACTTTGACACACCAGGTATCTCAAGTGCATATTCCTATGCCGCATTATTAATAGTAGTATTAGTAGTAATAGTAATAGTAGTAGTAGTAGTAGTAGTAGTAGTAGTAGTAATAGTAGTAATAGTAGTAGTAGTAGTAGTAATAATAGTAAGAGTAGTAATAGCATTTGTACTCACCGATGAAACATCCGACATGTTAATGGTGCTTCTTGTCAAATTTGATGTAATTGTATCGAGTACCTTCAGAGCCTACAAATGTTTATTTTTTAATCGTCATCATCAGCAGTAGCAGTAGCAGCCCATAAAATATAACCCGTTCCTACTAACTTAGTAGGGTCGATGGCAACGTGGTTGTGTCAGAGGCATTTCGGTTAAGTGTGCTCCAGGAGGATTCCACATCAGGATCCATCGCCCTCCAGTCGTCTCTGTCTCTGCGTGTGACAAGAATGGAAATGCAAATCTATGAAGTGATAATAACAACGTTGCTTCCGCGCCTGTGCAACCCCTTATCCCTTTGTGTTGTTTTGATAAAACCTTCCTCGAGTTCGTATGTAACTGCTGAGCATTTCTGTCCTGGGTGCCGGGGAAAATCCTGAAATTCTGCTGGTAAATTCAGCAGATACTCCTAAGGCAGCAGACAGCAGAATGCAAATAATGACATGTGTACACTGCAGTTTTTACGAAATACACATTTTTCTCCGCAAAAATGTTAATAACACCCATTTTCCATACGCATTTAAAAACAATTATTTATTCATCATTGTCTTTGGGCAACCTATTAATACATAGTCCACTATTGGTTCTACGCCGTCTCTCTATCCCATAAAATATTGATGGCTGTGTTTCGGCTTGATGATTTTAAATGTTTCCTTAAATAATATTTTACTTTGGTGCACATAATTCAATTAAAGACAAACAATGAAATAAAAGTTAGGCTGAGGTGTGAAGTTAAAAATCGACGAACATTTACCGAAATGAATAATAAAAAACACCTGTCAGAACGTAGTGAATGTGTCATTATTGTTTTATTACATGAAGTTGAATCCCCCCCATTCTCTTCAACCATCGCCATCCTTCTAGTTGAAGCGGCTGACACAACATATTTAAATGACCTTTGACTTTTTCAGTGTGAGCCAAAAAATATTAATATAAATATATAAGAGGTTGATGTAGTTTGCTTGAAGCATTGTTTAGTGTGTACATATAAATATATATTCGTGTATATATATATATATATATATATATATATATATATATATATATATATATATATATATATATATATATCGTACATGTATTGTATTAGTTTCTGTAAATGTAAATCCGTAGAAACTCAAGTGTTTATAAAAAGTGCTCAATAACAAGTAGAGCTGTTTATAAGTATAAAGTTTTATTTATACAAACATTATTGGTTACATATGTGCATACATGTTTCGATTGTACTTTTCCCAGAAAGTCAACCTAATCAGACCAAGAATTTTCTTTATCATATATATATATATATATATATATATATATATATATATATATATATATATATATATATTGATAAAGAAAAGAAGTGTTCCGACGTAATAGAAATTGAAAAAGGTAAACCAAAAACTATTATTTATGTATTCATCAACGTTTCGTCTTTATTATAAGACTTCCTCATAATGATTGTCTGAAGAAAACATCACACAAGTACAAAATGTTTGGAATGGATAAGTGGCGGCGGCTGCGGCCGCTTAAGCACGCCTGACCGTGTTTCTCCCCCCTTTCGCCCTCGCTCCCATCACCTCCTACACCGTCCTATTACACGAAAAGCCCAACCAGGGAACTTATGTAAGAGATTTTAGAAGTCGCCCCAAAAGTACCGCCTTAACCACTAAGTGCTGTTATTTATTGCAATGCGAACAAATCTGTTGTATTTGCCATCTTTCAAAAACACTCATAAATTTCCGCACGACCCAGTCTGAAATAATTAGCACAAGATCTCAGTGGTTCAATGTAGTGAGAGGGTGACATGCAATCATAAGTACATTTATATAAGGCAATTCTTTCATGGCGCGTTATTATGAAACATTAATGTGATTATTGTGACAAATATGACATTAATTATTTCATAATTATCCAATATGATTAATGAGTGTCGAAATCTCATTGATAAAATCCCATATGGAAATATAGGTAGTGCAATTGCCCCCAGGAGACGCTTATTATAAAATGTTATATATATATATAGTAAGCAATGAAAATATGGCAATCAAGCTACACAGAGGCTCCCGTGTTTCATCCCCGGGGGGAATCGTCTGTGTAGCTTGATTGCCATATTTTCATTGCTTACTACCTAGCTCTACTTACGTATCGAGCACTGTTGAAGTAAATACTGAAAACTGATACATAAAAAATTATATCTCCTTATAATATTTTATGTGGATACATGAAGTACTAATATATATATATATATATATATATATATATATATATATATATATATATATATATATATATATATATATATATATATATAAGATGAAAGATGAGAATAAAAAATTGTATAGATACAATATTTATTAAACGATCAGAAGTTCAAAGCAAGGAGTTTCATATCCTTAATCCATGGATTTCCAAAGACAAACTCTTTTCATCAGAGGATAAAAACCGGTAATGAAACTGTAAATATTGTCGACAACATTTAACTTTGAAAACAAAAGATAAAAAACCTTTGCTTGATAAGAAACGTAAAATTAGGGTAGTACCCGTCAAAAACTAAACAGCTGTTATAGTGGAAATAAATGTTTGAAAAACAATACTGAAAGTATTTAGGAGTCCAAATGTTGTTGTTAAGAAGCTGATTATTCGACGGTGGGCAGTTGAGTATGCGTATCGTGTGCGCGTAGAAGTGTAGGGTAGAAGTATCTAATTCAAAGGATCCAGGATGAAGTTTATCAGTCAGAGTTTGATGTATAGCAAAGTGGGCATTGGCAACACTTTTCGGCTCCCTGGCACATCAGTGTTTCGATGGGTTACAAATATGGATTTAAAAACCGGTATTTTTCAGGTCGGTGCCGAGTGAGTGTATTGCTCGTAAGCGATGGTGAAATAGCTTGTCTTTGAAAATCCATGGATTAAGGATATGAATATCCTTGCTTTGAACTTCCGATGTTTAAATTGATATTGTATCTATACACTTTTTTATTCTCATCTTTCATCTCTTGAATTGATTGCTCTATTCTATATATTGAGCTTTATATTATCACGATATATTATTATTATTATTAAACGATACTTTGCTTATCTTTTATCTCATATTAATATATATATATATGTTTGTATATATATATATGTGTATATATACATACATATACACACATGTATATGTGTATATATATATATATATATATATATATATATACACGCATATATATGTGTATACATACATACATATATATATACACACAAATATATATATATACATATATATATATACACAAATATATATATATATACATATATATATATATATATATATATATATATATATATATATATATAGAGAGAGAGAGAGAGAGAGAGAGAGAGAGAGAGCGAGAGAGAGAGAGAGAAAGAGAGAGGGTGATTGGAATATAACTCCCTATTACCAAGTGTTCGTAATTTATTACTGAAATATCGTTTTTACAATAAATGTATATGATAAGAAAGTTTATAGAATGGGGTTTTATTCCAAATTCGATATGGGTGCCAGCAATATCCACCAGCTTCTAAAGCTACCTGGAAACCGTATGAACTGATTTCAAAAGGTACTTTTTACTTTTTCTTTTTCTTTTTTTTTTTACTAAGGAGTCAACTCTTATCAAGGCTAAAAACCCACTCGAAGATTAGGGTCAACAAGATGGATAGATTGACATATGAATCATGCTCAGGTGTCAAAAGCAAATGAACAAAAAAAGCTGGAAGAAGGAGGAGAAGTTTAAAAAGACGGTGGGGAAACGCGCATAGAACGTTTTTCACATTGTTCCAGGAAGTCGTTGGCGATTTTAAATTCAGCAACGTTGAATGGCATCACAGAACAAAATCGCATTACGTCAAGCATTATATATATATACATATATAGCGTTTCATATATATATATATATATATATATATATATATATATATATATATATATATATATATATATGAAACGCTTTATGTATATATATATATATATATATATATATATATATATATAGCGTTTCATATATATATATATATATATATATATATATATATATATATATATATATATATAGAACGCTAGCGTCTGTAGGTATTAATAATTTAATATTTATTTATAAATATTATACTAAACCCCTTTAATAAATTAAAATTGAGCATTCTTGGGGATGTTTCTATCTGTACCCGCTTCTAGGTACGTATAGGTTTTAATTTACCTAGATGCGGGTACAGATAGAAGACTAGTCGAGAGTGTTCGACGAACGTATTCGGAACTTTGCATTAGAGCTTTTCCCATAATTACGTGACAGGTTTCGTTGGCCAAGTGGATATGGCGACTGTTTGCAGATTCTAGGCTGACTCTGTAAACTGGGTTCGCGCCTCCCGACCGTTACTTTCCTGCACTGATGAGAGCAATAGGCTTGAAACGCTAGCGTCTGTAGGTATTAATAATTTAATTTTTATTTATAAATATTATATACATTATATAGATTTCTGAAGATTCCCCTCGGGGATTAAACGCGGGGGCCTCTGTGTAGCTTAATTGCCATAAATATATTTTCATAACTTACTATATATATATATATATATATATATATATATATATATATATATACCTGTGTGTGTAAAATAAGACTGTTCATTATTCATTCAATATTCTCCTCCCTCGTGTACTTATTAATCAAGTCAGTGTCTGTTTTCTTTTTTGTTTTTCTCTCTCTCCTATTCTGATCATTTTTCAAAACTCCGGTGATTACCTCCCCTGTTCTCATTCGTCTTTCATTCGTCCAGCCATTAACGACACGTCAACCTCCAAAATACATTTACGTTTTACTTTCTCATTATTTTTTGTTCTTTTATTTTCTCCCCCCCCCCCTAGACTCTTCATTTATTTTCATTTCTAGACTGTTTTGCTTAATTACTTTTTAGTGGGTTTTGGTTGACTTCGCACAATTCGTTCCGTTCCATCTCCCTTTCTTGCTGGTGTCCACACATTCACAGGCCGGCGGGAAAATGAACAACAACAACAACAACAACAACAACAACAACAAATGTACAAAACCGAAAGCAACGCTCAGCAGATCACGTGATTTAATGTTGACAAGACTCGTGCTAATATACAAAGTATCAAATTTGACGTCTCCTAAACACGCACACGTTTAGTGTATACATATTGTATTTCGTTACGATTATATGTCGAGTATAACCTAGCTAGTGGGCAGTATATGCAATATATAGTTATCTGCAGGCACGTGTTTAGGCAATACTGCGATTCGTCAGTCTTGCTAGATGTAGCGAAATTCGAAACCTGGACACCGGTGGTTTACGTCCGGTTCTCTATCGACCGAACAAACGAAACTGATCGTGGCAGTGGAAGAAATTGCATAGCATATAAATGAAGCCATTCAATTTATTTATATTTTTACGATGCTGATAACCGAAAGTACTCAATTATTTTAGGGAAGAATATTGCTTTAACGCTAAGTAGAAACCAACATTTCCTCTAAAAGAGTGCTCCAGCCATAGAGAGCATATATATATATATATATATATATATATATATATATATATATATATATATATATATATATATATATATATATATATATATATTTATATACATCCGAATAACTGCGTTCCACCTACGATTGAACTAAACATCTCTCTATTGGATTTACTTAATTCTTGAACTTTTTCTACGCTGCCTTCACGAAACCCCTTGTTTTCCATCTGTGAACCTCCTGTCACTGGACACCTCATCAACGGACATTTACCATCTGGACATACCCCATATCCTTTTACACGCACTTTCTCACTCTCCATTACTTTATATTATTTTCAAATTTTGAATTTTGGCTTCTCCACTGCCAACTTATCTATCTATGTTAATTCTTCTGATGATCAGATTTTAATCTTTGAAAAGCCTTGGCTTAAGGAAAGAATAATAAAAATATTTTAATTTTTACCAAGTACACCTTGCATTGAACAATCGAAGTCGAAATATATTTGTCATTCGTACATGTTTATCCCTCTTCTTTCATCTATCTTTATATATATATATATATATATATATATATATATATATATATATATATATATATATATATATACTCGTGCTGGTCAAAAAAATAGAACATATGTATAAAACTGTAAAAAATCATTCCGTTTGAGATAATTCTCGGCTTTTAAATTGTGTAGGCGAAATATTCTATATGTAAATAACAATTACAAGTATTTTTAATCATTTGTCATATTGGCATATGTCAGACTTTATTGTCACAGAGTAGTTTATTGTCACATTGGGAAATTCAACGTTTCAATTTAATAGAACATTATTCGTTGAGTAATCTTACACTCAAAATGTTTCTGTGTTTATTTAATCATAATCTCTCATTATGGGTCGCTCTAAAGACATATCTTTGCCTGAGAAGCAGCGAATCTTCGATTTCCGGGAAGTAGGAAAGACGCACATAGAAATCGCAACCAAGGTCGGATGTTCAAGATCGGTAGTGACCAAAGTGCTCCAGAAAAGTTGTAAAGGGTGTTTCCAACAGCAATCGCAAGAAATGCAGACGAAAGAAAAGCACCACTGAAAGACAAGACCGGGCACTGGACAAGATGGCAAAGAAAAGTCGATTCCAGTCAACATGCCACATTACTATAGAGTGGAAACAGGCTTCTGGTGCCGACGTTTCAAGAAGCACTTCCTACCAAAGGCTCTGGCAACTGGGATTACAACATCGTATAGCTGCCACTAAACCGCTCCTTAACAAAACACAGATGTTGAAGAGGCTACGATGGGCAACCGCTCATCAAACCTGGACTACAGACGAATGGCGGAGTGTGATCTTTTCAGATAAGTCTCGATGGTGTATCTCCTACGGCGACCAAGGGCCACGTGTTTGGTGAAGATCCACGGAACGGTATAACCAAGAATGTGTCACGAAGTCTGTGAAGTTCCCGCAGTCTTGCATGGTTTGGGGCTGTATGAGTGCTAAGGGTGTTGGTAATGTTTGCTTCATCAAAGGAAATGTAAACGCAACATTGTACCAAGATATCCTGGAAGCTAATTTACTGCAAGTGCAACATGACTTGGCACCGGCACACTCTGCCAAGTCCACAACTTCCTGGCTCCGAGAACGATCGATCCCTGTTCTTGAATGGCCGGCGAACTCGCCAGATTTGAACGTTATTGAAGCCTTATGGGATCAGATGAAGAGGAAGCTTCGCAAAGAAAAACCTACTACCCTTGCAGCTATGAAGATTGCAATACAGAACACAGGGATTCGGTGTCTACCCATGATTGCGAGAAGCTTGTTGATTCCATGCCCCGGCGAATTGATGCTGTTATCAAGGCAAAAGGGGCTGCTACTAAATATTGATTAATTTTTATTTGTATTTAAGTTAATAAAAAACTATTTTGTTTTCTTAGCTGTCTTGTTCTATTTTGAAACGCGAAATATTGAAAAACTGACATTGCAATTGATATGAAAAAAAAGTTTCTATCGTAAAGCAACTATTTCAGTTAGTTTAGCGTGATAGGAATATTTTAGCACCAATTACATCTCACAGATTGTCCACAATAAGAATGAGAGATTGTGATTAAATTACTTGCAAAATCTTTTTGAACACAGACTTTTTTTGAGTTTAAGATTACTCAACGAATAATGTTCTATTAAATTGACACGTTGAATTTCCCAATGTGACAATAAACTACTCTGTGACAATAAAGTCTGACATATGCAAATATGACAAATGATTAAAAATAGTTGTAATTGTTATTTACATATAGAATATTTCGCCTACACAATTTAAAAGCCGAAATTTATCTCAAACGGAATGATTTTTACAGTTTTATACATATGTTCTATTTTTTTGACCAGCACGTGTATATATATATATATATATATATATATATATATATATATATATATATTAATTAGTACAATATAAGCATTAGCATATACTATCGGTGCCTTTTAATTAGCAGTCTTTTTGAAAGATTGAGCTCGATGATTGCCAATTAGTAACAACAGAGCAAATATAAGTCAGGTTCATTTTATATTCCAGAAACCATGTTTTCAATTTTTAATTTATTTTTATTTTTATTGTCATTTTTTCACATTTCCAAAACACATAACATTTCTGTGAGTTTCTCCAACTTTTAGGATGTTCTAGCTGTGAACTGAAAAATTCAAAATGGCGTACTAGTGAGTTTCCCCTCGTGTGAGTTTACTCTTTTCTTTGTTTTTTAAAAATTTGTTTTCGCAAAAATTGACCCACTCTATAGTGTAAGTTTTTTTCAAGACATTTCACTCCAATAACTTTTTATTCTTTGTGTATTTTCTGATGATTTTCTAGTGTTGCAGAGACGATTTTGCCATAAAAAAAGTTGTTTGGCTCACGGCAAATGAAACGGACCGTAAAAATACATCTCACAAAAATGTTATGTTTTTTGGAAATGTGAAAAAAAATATAAATAAAAAAATAAAGTAAAAACATGTTTATTGGAATATAAAATGAACTTTGCTTGTATATATATATATATATATATATATATATATATATATATATATATATATATATATATATATATATATATGTATTGTTGAATATAAGAGACAATTCATGTCTAGATATCCTTTGGTAGAGCCTTTCAATAGTCCGAATCAGGATTTAGTTTCGGAGAGGAATTGGCTGATGAATTTGCCATAGTTTGGATTTGTTTCCCAAGTACTTTCAGACCCATCCAGATCCATCTTCATATCATGTGTTAGTATTATAGAAGGTGTTGGCGGGAATTATGTAATTGAAAGGATCTACTAAAGGATATCTAGGCATGAGTTGTCTCTTATATGCAACATTACTTGCCTGCAAGAGAAGATGCTGCCTAGATACACACACACACACATGTATATATATATATATATATATATATATATATATATATATATATATATATATATATATATATAATTACTATTTCATGTATCAACATAACATTTTTGATGCATCATTTTCAGTATTTACTTCAACAGTTCTCGATACGTAAGTAGAGCTAGGTAGTAAGCTATGAAAATATATTTATGGCAATTAAGCTACACATATCCTGTTCTATTGTTCTGTTTTCTATACAATGGTCTATATCCTGTTTCCTTTGTTGTATCAATATAATGGGTGAATTTATTTTAACACGTGGTTCCTTGTATTTCTATTTTAGGTTTTAATTTTTAAATTGTTAGGTTTTTGTTTAGTTTAGTTTTTTTTACTTATTTGATTGTTTATTTATTTATTTATGTATCGTTAGTTTAAGGTAAATTTATTTATGTGCAGGCAGCTGTTAGCTATCTCACTTCTACAGTTTAATAGATGTCGGGGTTCTTTAAAATTTAGAATTTCAAATTTTTCATTCAGACATAATCTTCACGGGTCGTCTAAATTTCTACATGTACTGGCCTGTCGTATTATTTTCTATTCAGTTATTGGTGAGCGTCCATTGTCTTTGATATCCCAATAGTGGTTTGCTAGTGCTGTTTTAATTCGACGTTCTCTGTTTTTAAATGTGCTATTGTGGTCATAATATCTTGTTTTAAAATCTAGAGAGGTCATACCGACGCAGTACTTCTTGTTATTCGGTCTTTCCTTGACAAATATTTTGGCTTGGTAAACAATACTTTTGTTAGGCATTTATTTTTAGTGAACAAAGTGTACGATTTATGCAGTTACATCTTTTCTCTTCATTGCTAACTTTTTCATTTCTGTTTGGGTGATTACTATTAGGGTTTTGTTTATTTCTATTAGTATTGTTTATATTTTTGTTCTTCTTAGTGTTAATTTTGCTATATTTTTCACTTTTTTTATGTAATTTGTTATTTTTTCTTCCTCTCTGCTGTTCTCTTTCAGTATTTTGTTATTGTGTGCCTTAATTATCATTTCTAGGTTTTCGCAGCAGCTGTAGGATAGTTTTAGGTTATTTTTTATTGAATATTTTATGCAGGGAATTGGTTATGGGGAAGTGTTTTTCAATCAGATTTAGGAATTGTTTGCATAAAATATTCATATATATATATATATATATATATATATATATATATATATATATATATATATATATATATATATATATGTGTGTGTGTGTGTGTGTGTGTGTGTATCTAGGCAGCACTTTCTCTTGCAGACAAGTATTGTTGAATATATGGGGCACTTTGAATTGGGACAAAAATAAACATTTTACATTTAAACCTACTTACTGAAATATTTCTATTTCACTGATAGATGACAGAAAAGATAATGTGTAATATCGGAACAGATACTACACTTTGTACTATTTATTGGCTAGAATGTAACATTCTTTTTTAAGTAATTAGGCAGAAGGCCATCAAATTGGGGGCAATGGTCATTGTAGGTCACCATTTGTCTCAACTGTTTAACTTGGTTAAAATCATTTTCATCTGAAAGGATATCCTATTTAAAAATATCCTCAAAGTGTTTGAAATTTAGAATTTTATTTTTTATAAATATATGTTTACTGCAGATTCTACACATTGCTCCTTGCCTTTTGTTTCATTTTACTTCAGTCAAAGTTCTCAGAAATCAAGGGATCCCTTCCTGAGGCTAACACTTGATCTCTATATGAGATACATAGATATTCGAATATTGTATTAAAATTCTCTTTAACCTCTCAAGCGTTGAGTTTGTAAAGAAGTTAAGAACATGTAATTTTCCTCTCCCCAATTGACCAGTTGATTGTGTTAGAGTATATATTTCTTATGGTTTCTTGGTCTTACCGGATTCCAGGACAACAATTCACCTGGTCTGGTGGAGAATCCAGCTAAGTGCTGTTACTTGATGTACAAGAACGTGTACAATTCCTCGTATAGCTGTGTAGCTTAACCGAGATCTTATTTGGGCTTCGAATACTATGTTATTTTGAATATTTGGTCAGGGTTTACTTGTAGGGTGAAGTATCCTCATGTCAGGATTTGCTGGCAGACCCCTTTTACAGAGACACCGACTATACTCGAGGATGTGACCAGTAGGTAATTCAAACTCCCCAGTAGGTAATTCAAACTCCCCTCAGTATGCATAGTCGATGCACCAACATGCTTGTTTCATTATTGAAGATGATCCAATTACAAACGTCTGAATCCCATAATTCATAGTGTTTTTTTTTTCATACAACTTGATCTTACTTTCAAATGCTTTTGATTGCTGCTAATTTCTTAAGCTAAACCGAAACATTTCCCGCCCCTTTTTTCATAGAAACATTCGATGTGTGGCATTACGAAGCATCACACTTGATAATTCGCCGCCATCCATCACGTTTCCCTTTCACATTTCGCCCCTTCCTTACGTTTCTGTTGCAATTTCTAATGTTGCGTTGCCAGGTTTCAAAATCATTTACGTTTATATTAGGTAACTTTGAAATAAATTACGTGAGGAGAGCAGGGTTCTGGTGTCTAGACGTTCTCTTCTTTCAACGGCGTGGGGGTTCAAAGGGAAGACACGTTTTGCACGTCCCTTTAAAAAATACGTTTATTTTTTTAAGGTCGAGACCAGCGTGGGTAAAAGTAATTTTCATGTTTCAGAATTTTTTTTTTTAGATGAGGATTGATAATTCGCATTACTTTGATTGTTTGGACTACTGTTCTCATCTTAGATTTCGGCCGATGCAACCCCGGCCTTCTTCAGGTGCATCTTGTCGAACTTAGAAATATTTATGTCAAACTCGGGAATCTATTTAATCTTCTTTTTTTTAATAAACGGGAGTGGCTTGTTCTCGTGTCGTCGGCCATAGCTGAGTAGAAGTATTTTTTATTTTTGAAATGTTATTCTTGTCCATGAACACGTAGCACAACGGATAAAGTTGTTAAGTTATAATCAGTTCTAAGTGACAGTCTTATGTGGGCTAAAAGCCCAATCCTTACACAGGCGATACTGGCTGACAAAATGTAGACAGTCTACCCCCAGTTCGAAATTCCATATAAATTCCTGAGTTCGACATAAAAGATTCCCGAGTTCAAAAAGACGCGCCTGAAAAAGGTCGGAGGTTATATCGCCTGAAACATTGACAGAATAACGCCCAGGGTGTATTTTTATCGTCTCTCTCTATAAAACAAAACAGTTGGTTGCCTGTCAGTAATAGAAAATCTTCGAGGGACCTCGACATTAAAGGAGTGAGATGTGTGCATAACAGGAGACTCTGATGGTATGGTCACGTTGAAATAATGAATGAGAGTTCTCGGTTTAGTAGATGTAGAACAGTTGAAGTAGCAGGTCAGTTCACAAAGGAATGCCAAAGAAAAGATACGGGCAAGTGGTAAGAATGGACTGGAGAGAAAGTGGGGTAAATAAAAAGCTGGCCAGAGAAAGGTTAGTTTTGAAGTCAATTTTTAAGAGCCGTCCAACACATGCCAGCATAGAAAACAAACTGAAAACTTAATATGATCATGATGATAATGATCTTCTTGGTTTTATTCTTTTTTTTTCAATTTCGTCAGCAGATTACACATTAATATCACGCCACCCATGGGGGGGGGGGGTCAAAGTGCTCATAAAACACGCCTGTTTGTGTAAAAAAAGTCCAAAAAGAATCATTTCATGATCCTTTTAACTACGTCTCCGCGAGACTTCCTGTCTGTGTTGTCATTTCCCGAACACGTTAGCTCTACTTCTAATCTTAACTTTACTTAATCTAGTTACAAAATGGAGTTTTCCTTTCCTAAGCATTTTGGAATCTGATCTCTTGTACTAAGTAAACGTTCAAAAGTTTGTCTCCTTAGTACGAACCCGTCGTGGGACAAGTATTTCAGCTAGTCGAAAACAAAATTTAAAACATATTTTTATTTAGCTATCGCAAGTGAAACACAGACGGAGAGGTTTGATTTACCATGTCTGTGTTTACGGCATATCAACCCATTTGGCTAATTTAACGCCGAAATATAGTATCTACTTAAAAAGCCACTACCACTATTTGTTCAACTTCGATTTCATTCGAAAATTAATGAACTGTGACATATTTACCAATAAATTCCCATTGCATAACTAAAAATAATATGTCTATTCAATTCTATGTACCCTAAGTGGCCTATCATCTTTCTATCTAATTGAAACATATTTAAATTAGCTGAAAAGAGAGTATCACTCTTTCTTTAAATATTCACACAGGCATTACACATTATTAGAGAGTGGTTGAATCAACATACGATGAGTGAGGGGGAAAAAGATAGCTAAGTGAGTCATGAGTGACTTATTCAGTTAATTACAAATTGCGGTTAATTAGAATAATTAAAATGGAATATTTATAATACATAATACAATCCCAGAACTAAATAATATTTTGTTATACTAAAATATGTAGAAAAAAGATCTAGAGAAACACATGTTGACTAATTCAGATTTAATATTATGATAATATGATACGATGTCGACAAGTCATTGTATACGATGAGTTGAACACATGTCACTCTTTTACTCAGAGCTGGTAATTCGTGTGTCATTGATTGCAATAGAGCTGATAGGATTTGAAATCGATAACAGTATCCGTTAGACCAATTCTGAACCGGAGAGAGAGAGAGAAAGGGAGAGAGAGAGAGAGGGAGAGAGAGAGAGAGGGTAAGGGAGAGAAAAAGAGATAAAGAGAGAGAGATAAAGAGAGAGAGAGAAAGAGAGAGAGAAAGAGAGAGAGAGAAAGAGAAAGAGAAAAAGAGAGAAAGAAGGAGAGAGAAAGAGAGAGAGATAAAGAGGGAAAGAGAGAAAGAGGGGAAAGAGAGAAAGAGAGAGAGATAAAGACGGAGAGAGAGAGAAAGAGGGGGAGAGAGAAAGAGAGCGAGAGAGAAAAAGGGGGAGAGAGATAAAGAGGGATAGAGAGAAAGAGAGAGAAAGAGAGAGAGAGAAATAGAAAGAGAAAGAAAGAGAGAGAGAAAGAGAGAGAGAGAGAAAGAAAGAGAAGGAGCAAGAGAGAGAGAGAGAGAGAGAGAGTGAAGGGTGAGAGAGAGAAAGAGAGAGAGAAAGAGAGAGAGAGAGAGAGTGTGTGTGTGTGTGTGTGTGTGTGTGTGTGTGTATCTATGGACGGGATAGAGGGAGAAAAAGAAAGCGTGAAGCGGGCAGGCAAAGAAATCGAAAGAATAGAGTTCGTCATCTCCGAAAAATTCCCCTGCTCGCCCATCCATCACACCGAGTTTCCCTTTAGAATCGGTCTATCGAATCGCTTCTCTTAACAACTGATAATTTTCCTGTGTTTATTTACCCGTGCTGTCATCCTCAAAATTATATCTTCTATATATTACTTAACCTATGTCCTGACGTCACCAATAATGTCCTATTTACATGGCTCACTTAGTTTCTAAAGTTAATCCACATTATCATGGTTGTTGGTTAAGAAACTTAAGTATTTCTCTCTTTCTAAATCTGTCATAAAATATAACTAAAGTCACATTTCTCTTTGATTACAACAGATTTAAACTCGACTAAAATTGACTGGAATTCATTTATTTCACATAGAATTTCTACAATCTAAATATATATTCTCGGTTGATAACATATCCGAAAATAGAGAGCGACCCAGAAGCCACGAAGCTATATCCGTAACGTGTCATGTAAGTGCAATTTATTTAAACTTTCAATTGAGTGGAACCCTTCATAAAATGGGGCATGTTAAGATCAGGAAATCGCCTAAAAAAACATGGCACCCAAAGGCCAGGGCTTCCTATCTTTAAACGAATTAACATGATCTTTCTTGCTGAGCTAAACGACTCATTCAGAAGACTCTCAACACTCACAGAGAAAATCCTCTACTCTATAATAAAGAACAATGTGTATTTATTTGTGCATTTTAATAGTATATATATATATATATATATATATATATATATATATATATATATATATATATATATATATATATATATATATATAAAGATAGATGAAAGAAGAGGGATTAACATGTACAGAATGACAAATTTATTTCAAATTCGATTGTTCAATGCAAGGTGTACTCAGTAAAAAACATGTTTATTATTCTTTCCTTAAGCCGAGGTTTTTCAAAGATCAAAATCTTATCATTAGAGGAATTACATAGATAGATAAGTTGTCAGTGGAAAAGCCAAAATTCAAAATTTGAAAAATATTAAGTAATGGAGAGTAAGAGTGTGCGTGTAAAAAAATATGGAATCTGTCCAGTTGGTGAATGTCCGTAGATAAGGTGTCCGGTGAAAGGAGATTTAAAGATAGAAAAGAAGGGGTTTCGTGAAGGCAGCATAGAAAAAGTTCAAGAATGAAGTAAATCTAATTTGGCTTAAGGAAAGAAAAATAAACATGTTTTTACCAAGTAAAGAAATCAAAATATAAATGGAAATAAGAAGTTTGCTTGATTCTCTAATATTTATTTTTTAAAAGTTAAATCATTATTTTCTCTTTTCCTTGGGCAACGCCGGAACACGAGTCCTGCTAGTTTAGTATGTTTTATAATTATAAAATCAAAAAATGAATTATAAGTAATAGATGCATGAATCTTTTACTGCATATTCACGGTAATTTACTGATAATCAGGATTCTATGAAATTACAGTCTTTATACATTACAAAATACTGAACATAATGAATTTTGAAACACAGCTACTCGGCGTAACGAGTCACAATATGGGCTATATTTAGTTAAATTTAGTTTTATGCAAAGGGTTTTAAAAGAGTTGGAAGCCTTCGTGAAAATTCAGATACTTCCGATCTTTGTGAAATTTTAACAATAGGTGCTAGACAAAAGTTCGAGTCGGCTAGACCAGCTAGTGCCTCAAGCCAAGATCGAAACTGAACGTCGAGCTTCTACAACTGCGCTATCACGCGACACTGGCTGAATGTATGTGAAATCTCAATGTAAACATTGTCAAATGCCAGGAGCTTGAATTAGTTTTACCCAATGAGATATGCATTTAAGTTAGTGGCAGTAGGCGATTTCCTTACGAAAAGCTCTACCCAAGAAAGGGAGCTTATATAGTCATCCAAATAACAGCTCTTCGGTGCGTCTAGACCAGCTTGTGCCTCAGGCCGAGATCGAAACTCAACCGTCGAGCTGACGAAGTGTTAACGTCACTTCAATTGCTTTTTTGTATACCTATCATATGTGGCAGCAAGTTCATAAATATGAGACAAACGGAGAAACAAAACAAGAATGAATAAAGGAAAGAAAATTAGAAAGAAAAACAAGAAAAAAAGAAAGAAATGAAGAATTATATAAAAATGGTTATAAAGTTTGGAAAGAATAGTTTTTTTTAGGGGGTTGGTATGTTTGAATGCAATGACAGAACAAGGATGACATTTGACCGTGCAAGTAACCTAAATGAAGAAGAAAGGGAGAAAGAGGAGATGAAGAAGAGGGAGATGATACCAAGAAAGATTAAAAAGAGATGTACAGAGGAAATGAAAAGAATAAGAAGGGGGAATGGAAAAAAGAGGTTTGCTTTTTATACTCTGTTATACGGCATATCGACCACATTATAATTTATAAGTCCTCTACTTCGGAACTTGAAGCATCTTGCGAGAAATGAGGCATGAAAGTGAACCCAGGCAAGTGTAAAATCATTTCCTCTTCTGCAGATAATATCTTAATAGAAAAAAAAAACGTTAAAAAAACCGAACATTTGTGATTCAGGATACTCATATGGCATTGTCAGAAGAATGGGAATAGCAACTTCTGCTTTTGGACGTTTAAATGAAAATATATAGAATAAACAAGGACATGTACACTCCCTTGAAGTTAAAGCATTGATAGTTCATCTTTCTGTTTGAGCGAGTGAAATATTGAATTTATTGGGAGATTTGTCAAGTCTGTGATCATCTCAAAGCACGTTTCACCAGCAGCCTTCAACATTTCGTCAACAATGAAGAATTAATTTACATCAGTTGAAAACAGTTTGTTCAAATTGTAGCCTTACAATCTACGCCACCTCCAACCAACCCCCCAAAAAACAATGAAATTTTACTCTTTTTTTAGCCGATTACATGTAAACAGCCTGAAAAATTAGCGTGAAAAAGTTTTTAAAATTTTAGAATTTGAAGTGGTGGATCAGTTTCACATATCAATTTAATGTAAAATGATAACCCATTTATGTGTCATCAGGTGGTAATGATCACCCACTTCCGAACCAGATAAGATTTTTAAGGACATAACAAAATATATTTTTAAGGGAGATTACTTATGTGTAGGGTAAAAAATTATGGGAATTTTTTTTTTGGGGGGTGGGGGCTGAAATGGGCTGTTTAAGAACTATCCTTTGTGAAAGAGACGAAGAAATGCGGATATCAGAAAAAAAGCTTAATATTAACAGATCCATCAACGACATTATTCGATAAAAGTAATTAACGGGTGTTCGATATGTTTCCCGGCTACCAGACTCCAGCTATGTAATATAATCATATCAAGAAGATTTAATTGAAGAAAGATCGAGGGTGATCACCCCAAAAATGGGCCGACCAGATAAGGGTTGACAACTGAAATACTCGTCTAGAACAATGATAAATGGCAGAACAGTGTTATCAAGCATGTCGCGAAGCTTTCCATAGCATGAACATGAGTTACGTTAGTCAATTAAATCACATCGATCATTTTAAGCATATCTAATGGCAAAGCACATTATCTATTGTAAACAATCCAATGTATATAAGTAATTGAACACAAGTTGCTTCTTTGCTTATAGCTAAAGAATTTATGGGTTCATACCTTCCCCAAATCATAATTTTGTTCTTTTTTTTTACTTGTTCCCAGCCGACGTTGGATATCTAACGTATGAAGTTATTTTGTAAGATTTTAGGTGCTGTTTATAGATGACGCGTCTGATTTCCGTGACTTAGCGTCGGCAACAATCAGGCAGGTCGCGGAAGCGCCCGAGTGCTGACAGAATAATACCATTTTTTCTTTTTTTTTTATAAAAACATTGACAAAAACCCATTATTTTCACACAAAAAATGATTTTAATTTATGTATTTCTTTGAATTGATTCGTCTTATATTATCGTCTGCCAGCCGTCCAGTTAGAGTTTGGCAGTTTGAATGCAGGGCTAAAGACGTGAGCCCTAACCCTAACGAAAACCCTAACCCTAAACCCTAACCCTAAACCTAACCCATTTTCTTTGTTTGTTTGTTTTGTGTTAGCAAGAAAGAAAAAAAAAAGAAAAACAGCGAAACAAAAGTAAAAAGAAAACATTGACCCCCTCCCTCCAAAAAAATCTTTTTACACATTTGATTGAAAATGGTTCGTTTGACCCCCCCCCCCACCCTACAGTTTGTTCGGTTTTTATCTTTTTATCTATGTATTTTTCAAAAAAAAAAATTATTCGTCTTATATTATTGGCGTCAAGTCTTCTATTAACGCTTGGCGTTTTCGTCTCGGCAACTCTCGGGTGTTTCGGCGATCTGCCCGATCATTGCCGACGTGAAGTCACGGAAATCAGGTGCGTCATCTATAACAGCACCAGATTTTACAAGTTGGCTGGAAATAATGTTTAAGGGTTTGAGCCTACTAAATCTGGACGTTTTTTTTTCGAAAAAAAACAAACAAAAAAAAACGTCCAGATTCAGTAGGCTCAAAATGTCTTCCATATTTCCTGTAATCCTGGTAGAAATACATAATTTAAAAAAATAAACTCTAGCGAAAAGCATTTTTATAATGCCAATGACATGGTACAAGAAGAACAATTTCAAATTGACTAGTAGGAAACAAAGTTTGATGTGTAACCTTAAACACTATTTCCAGCCAACGTGTCAAAGGTAAACAAACTATGCAACTTCTTCGAGAGTATAAAAACTTAAAATAGCAACGATTAACCAATCGGATATATCGAAGGTGGCACAAGACACGTTCTTTCTGAAAATGGAATGCAGAGGAATTCTAGAGATGAAATATCACAACGCTTGTTTTGTCATGTTAAACGTTAAGCGGTCCGGTTCTTTACTGGCCCCCAAATGCGAAAGTGGTAAGCAAAATTGAATAAATCTAAAAAAAAATACAGATTTTTTGTAGCTTACAATTTATTTATAGTAGAATAGAGAGATTTTCTTTGACACCTGCTCTACAGATGAAGTCAACTTCCTAGTTTTTCAGCAGGAAGAAGCAACATGTCTTCCGTCTGATCACTCCGACTGCAAGTTTCGCTCTCTCGTTCTCTCAGATTTCCTCTCGATCGGTGACGAAATTCTGACAATTGTTTTAAACATATTCGTCAGCATGACTCCAAATAAAACCAACAATGTAATCTTTAGATTTTCAATTTTCGTCTCGACCTTGAAATTATCAAAACAGTTAGTCGCACTTAAAACGCGACGTCTACCCATCTCGTTACCATCTATATGATAATAGAATAATGCATTTCGTTTTCGCACGTACGTTATCACCTTCCACACTTAAATATTTTAATGCGATCGTCCGATTACCAAAAGAAGAAATGCAATGCAAAAAGTAATTGAAAATGTACTCGTGTTCTGATTTTACCCATTTTAAAATGAATTGTTCCAAAATCCAATTCTCTCGCTGCGCTTTAACTTTAAAACTTTACTATTTGCATTCTTTTGACTTTAATACAATTTTAATACACATCTAAGTGTTACGATTTCAAATAAACAAAAAATAAAAAATAAAAAAATAAAGAAAGAAAGGATATTCGTTTTATTTATTTAAATTTTAGCTGACAATGACAATTGGTTTTACGGAAGAAGAAAAAGACGATATTTTATTTATGTATTATTTAAAATGTAACCAATAAATGGGAGGTGGCAGTGGTAAAATGATGCGGATTAACAACCTGGGTGTATCAAGTTCGAATCCAGTTCGTTCCACAGCACCATTTTCATTTAAGGATGTTGGCAACCTTCACGAGGCTTCATTCTGTAAGTACCCCATTCTAAAATAGAGCTGCAAAAGAAATGCCAAAACAAAAGCAAGCCGGTATAAAAGTCGCAAAATGCTGCTCTTGACAGATTAGAGAAACAATGAAATTTTCACGGCGTTTTCTTACTAGTCTAGATTATAATTCTTATTCACTCTTCTACATTTTTCGATCACCCTAGGGTAGTCTCGTTACACATGAAAGGAAAATATCGACAATGAGTTTCTCTTTCAGCCTTTTGCCCTCGTCCAGACATCGATTTTCGTCAATAATGGGTTCAATCTCCGTTGCGAACGCACACGATCATACAAAAAAGTACATATTGAAATATGTACTTTTTTGGCTGATTTAGTAAGTGTTTTATGGGTTTCCAATGGATAGACGTGTCACACGATTTATGTCTGCGATTAATTAAAGTGAACAGATGAATGTTAATTACGGGTGAAATATGAACGGGTTTGCATGCATTCTAAACACATGATTGACAGCTAAAAAATACCCCCAAAAAATACTGCAGTAATGAAAATACGCGCACACACACTATATATATAGAGAGAGTAATATTAAAGATAAACAATGTATCTTTTAATAATAATCTATCGCGAACTCGGGAATCTGAACGGAATTTCGAACGGAACCCTTTATTCAATCTACGAGAGTAGCATGCTCTCGTTCCATCAGCCATGACTGGGAGAAGTCTTCATAACGCCCGAACTGAGGATTGAACCTTCAAATGCCTATCACTTAGAACTGGATATAACTTAGTACTATGTCCACTGCACCACGGGTCCTTGTGGATAGTTTTAGCATTAATTTGGGGAGCCTTAAACTTATTCTTGTTTTTTCTATATGTAGCCTTACTACTTATCACTATATATCAGTACTTTTATTACATAATATCATTATATATATATATATATATATATATATATATATATATATATATATATATATATATATATATATATATATATATATATAATGAAGAAGAATGGAAAGGAATTAGAGAAGCAAAAGCCAAATCATAATTCAATTCAATTGCTCAGAGCAAGGTATATTCCGCAAAAAAGGCAATTTATTCAAGTTAAATTTTCCTTAAGCCAGGCTTTTCAAAGAATAAGGTAAAAAGGTATTTATTTTTACCTAATTCAAATAGATGCTTAAAAAAAATATGAACTTTAAATGTTATATCTGTCTCGCGAGCATACGCGCCTTCATATTTGAAAACGGATAACAACAACAACAACTTCCGCTAAGCCCGTTCACCACAACAGTAGTCGGGAAACATCCAAATCCATTAACGTCGGGATATAGACACACTGATGAGGCCAGGTTTTCAACTGGCGAAATTATTTGTATCACTATTAACCAAAAAAAAGAATGAAGGTTTATATAAAGAAGAAAAAAAAAATCGGTTTCGATTTATTTTCTGTAAAAATGATATCGCATCTTTATATGCTTTAAAAGGTATTTCTTTTTACCTTATTCTTTAATATATATATATATATATATATATATATATATATATAGTCATCCACATACAGACTGTTTCGCTGGATCACAGCTTTTCTAGTGCCTCACGCCGGGATTGAAACTCAACCGTCATATCTAAATGTCAGGATTGTCAAGTGCCGGAAGCTCGAATTAGTTTTACCCAATGAGCTATGCCTTAAAGCTAGTGACAGTTGGCGGTATCATTGCAAATAAGTTTTACCAAGAAAGGGACATTTATATAGTCATCCACATTCAGTGCGGCTAGACCAGCTAGTGCCTCAAGCCGGGATTGAAATCCAACCGTCGACGACTCTACCCCTGCGCTATCATACGACACTGGCTGAATATATAGTCGTAGTAATAATAATTATGACCATAATTAGAAAAAAATATAGTCCATCATTTAGACAATTTAAGTTTAAACGTATATGAGGGCACCGCTTGCATCGTGACGTAAACAGGACTGCAAATAGACCCCGCAAAACATAAAGAGTACCTAAAACTTTAAATAAAGGTTGAGGTTTTGTCGAAATATTGAGAGGAAAAAATCCCGACTTAAAACGAGCAATCTGGCAGTAGACACGAATCACAGAAACAACGTTTTAACCTAACATTAAACACACATCAAGTATGAAAACAGTTTCGCTCTAACTTCTCTTGTAAGTGCAGCAAAACAATGATGCCAAATGGTAAATTTCCACTTGTTATATTTCTTCTTCAGGTATCGTCAATGTTTATCTGGATTATCTACGAGTTTGGCCGACCACCTTTCTCCTTCATCGTCCACTGGCGATAAATAGATGAATACGAATAATTTTTTCTTTACGAATGAATCACAATTCATCAAGAATAAAACACTTGATGATGGGGGTTAATGGGATTGGGAGCTGAAATATGATTGATAATCGCTACATAGAACATTCTACACAGAAACAGCAATTCTTCCCCCTTTGTGAGAAACCTCGCTCATAGTATGTGACGACAAAAGGACTAAACGATCTCCCTGATAGCATAAAGTCTGAGATTGGTTTATTTCCTGACGACACCACGCTTTACTCTCGCCATACTGGCAAAACGGACGCGATCATATCCGAGCCAATGGCTGAATCCTTAGAAAATGACCTCCAGTCTGTAGTGGATTGGGATCATAAATGGTTGGTAACTTTTAATGCCGCAAAGACAAAGCTCCTTTCCTTCAATAACTACAAGAAACCTCTCCAACCACCGATTGTCATGGCAAATAACACCCTACCTGAGAGTTCAACATTCAAACTCATCGGCTTAACATTCACAGGTAACATGAATTGGAACAGATATATTGAAGACATTGCCAAGGCTGCTGCAAAGAAGGTTGGCTCTCTCTACCGTGCTAGTAAACTTCTCACACCTGACATTATCCTATATCTCTACAAAGCCACCATCCGCCCATGCATGGAGTATTGTTGTCACATCTGGGCTGATGCATCATCTGCTAGTCTCTCCCTCTTAGACAAGGTCCCAAAACGTTAATAGTTCCACCAAGCTCCAGCCCCTGTCCCATCACCGCAATGGTGCTTCCTTGTGCCTGTTTTACAAGTACTTCAATGGAGTGTGCTGTGATGAACTTGCTGCTCACACACAACGTAAATTCACTAGACCAACCGAATAATCTGCCAAATCCTATCCATTCACTGTAAGGGTTCCCAGATGCCGAAAAGCTTTCTACTCCAAAAGCTTATTTCCTCGTGCTGCTTGACTCTGGAACTCCTTCCCTGCTCCCTGTTTTCCTGACGGGACTGACATGCAGAAATTTAAAACTAATGTAAACATCACGCTGCACAGCTCCCAATTTAGGTTGACCCCTCCCCCATCTTTCACCCTAATTGTCAGTAGCCCCTTTACATCTACAGTGGCGGCCTATGAACTATGTTAAAAAAATAAATGAATGTTAACATAAATTATCTATTTACTAATAACTTGATGTTGTTAATAAAGTATTTATTAATTAATAACTGAATGTTATTATTAAATTAATTATTAATTAATATATGAATGCTAATATGAAATATTTATTAATTAATAAATAAATGTTAATATAAAATACTTTATTTATTAATAAATGAATGTTAATGTAAATTATTTATTAATTAATGAATAATTGTTAATATTAAATATTTATTAAGAAATAAATGAATGTTAATATTAAATATTTGTTAATTAATAACTGAATGTTAATATTAAATATTTATTAAGAAATAAATGAATGTTAATATTAAATATTTATTAATTAATAATAGAATGTTAATATTAAATATTTATTAATTAATAAATAAATGTTAATATTAAATATTTATTAATTAATAAATTAATGTAAATATTAAATATTTATTAAGAAATAAATGAATGTCAATATTAAATATTTATTAAGTAATAATATAATGTAAATATTAAATATTTATTAAGTAATAAATGAATGTTAACATTCAATATTTATTAAGAAATAAATTAATGTTAATATTAAATATTTATTAAGTAATAAATGAATGTTAACATTAACTATTTATTAAGTAATAAATGAATGTTAATATTAAATATTTATTAGGAAATAAATTAATGTTAATATTAAATATTTATTAATTAATAAATGAATGTTAATATAAAATATTTATTAAAAAATAAATGAATGTTAATATTAAATATTCATTAAGAAATAAATGAATGTTAATATTAAATATTTATTAATTAATAAATGAATGTTAATATTAAATATTTATTAAGAAATAAATGAATGTTAATACTAAATATTTATTAAGTAATAAATGAATGTTATTATTAAATATTTATTAGGAAATAAATGAATGTTAATATTAAATATTTATTAATTAATAAATGAATGTTAATATTAAATATTTATTAATTAATAAATGAATGTTAATATTAAATATTTATTAATTAATAAATGAATGTTAATATTAAATATTTATTAAGAAATAAATGAATGTTGATATTAAATATTTATTAAGTAATAAATGAATGTTAATATTAAATATTTATTAATTAATAAATGAATATTAATATTAAATATTTATTAAGTAATAAATGAATGTTAACATTAAATATTTATTAAGAAATAAATGAATGTTAATATTAAATATTTATTAAGTAATAAATGAATGTTAATATTAAATATTTATTAATTAATAAATTAATGTTAATATTAAATATTTATTAAGTAATAATATAATGTTAACATTAAATATTTATTAAGTAATAAATCAATGTTAACATTAAATATTTATTAACTGATAAATGAATGTTAATATTAAATATTTATTAAGTAATAAATGAATGTTAATATTAAATATTAATTAATTAATAAATGAATGTTAATATTAAATATTTATTAATTTATAAATGAATGTTAATATTAAATATTTATTAATTAACAAATGAATGTTAATATTAAATATTTATAAATTAATAAATGAATGTTAACATTAAATATTTATTAAGAAATAAATGAATGTTAATATTAAATATTTATTAAGTTATAAATGAATGTTAATATTAAATATTTATTAAGAAATAAATGAATGTTAATATTAAATATTTATTAAGAAATAAATTAATGTTAATATCAAATATTTTTTAATTAATAAATGAATGTTAATATTAAATATTTATTAATTAATAAATGAATGTTAACATTAAATATTTATTAATTAATCAATGAATGTTAATATTAAATATATATTAAGAAATAAATGAATGTTAATATTAAATATTTATTCAGTAATAAATGAATGTTAATATTAAATATTTATTAAATAATAAATGAATGTAAATATTAAATATTAATTAATTAATAAATGAATGTTAATATTAAATATTTATTAAGTAATAAATGAATGTTAATATTAAATATTTATTAATTAACAAATGAATGTTAATGTAAATATTTATTAATTAATAAATGAATGTTAATATTAAATATTTATTAAGTAATAAATGAATGTTAATGTTAAATATTTATTAAGTAATAAATGAATGTTAACATTAAATATTTATTAAGAAATAAATGAATGTTAATATTAAATATTTATTAAGTTATAAATGAATGTTAATATTTAATATTTATTAAGAAATAAATGAATGTTAGTATTAAATATTTATTAAGAAATAAATGAATGTTAATATTAAATATTTATTAATTAATGAATTAATGTTAATATTTAATATTTATTAATTAATAAATGAATGTTAACATTAAATATTTATTATGAAATAAATGAATGTTAATATTAAATATATATTAATAAATAAATGAATGTTAATATTAAATATTTATTAAGTAATAAATGAATGTTAATATTAAATATTTATTAAGAAATTAATGAATGTTAATATTCAATATTAATTAATTAATAAATAAATGTTAATATTAAATATTTATTAAGAAATAAATGAATATTAATATTAAATATTTATTCAGTAATAAATGAATGTTAACATTAAATATTTATTAAGAAATAAATGAATGTTAATATTAAATATTTATTAAGTAATAAATGAATGTTAATATTAAGTATTTATTAATTAATAAATGAATATTAATATTAAATATTTATTAAGTAATAAATGAATGTTAACATTAAATATTTATTAAGAAATAAATGAATGTTAATATTAAATATTTATTAATTAATAAATGAATGTTAATATTAAATATTTATAAATTAATAAATTAATGTTAATATTAAATATTTATTAAGTAATAGTATAATGTAAACATTAAATATTTATTAAGTAATAAATCAATGTTAACATTAAATATTTATTAAGTAATAAATGAATGTTAATATTTAATATTTATTAAGTAATAAATGAATGTTAATATAAAATATTAATTAATTAATAAATGAATGTTAATATTAAATATTTATTAATTTATAAATGAATGTTAATATTAAATATTTATTAATTAACAAATGAATGTTAATATTAAATATTTATAAATTAATAAATGAATGTTAATATTAAATATTTATTAAGTAATAAATGTATGTTAACATTAAATATTTATTAAGAAATTAAGGAATGTCAATATTAAATATTTATTAAGTTATGAATGAATGTTAATATTAAATATTTATTCAGAAATAAATGAATGTTAATATTAAATATTTATTAAGAAATAAATGAATGTTAATATTAAATATTTTTTAATTAATAAATGAATATTAATATTTAATATTTTTTAATTAATAAATGAATGTTAACATTAAATATTTATTAAGAAATAAATGAATGTTAATATTAAATATATATTAAGAAATAACTGAATGTTAATATTACATATTTATTAAGTAATAAATGAATGTTAATATTAAATATTTATTAAATAATAAATGAATATAAATATTAAATATTAATTAATTAATAAATGAATGTTAATATTAAATATTTATTAAGAAATAAATGAATGTTAATATTAAATATTTATTAAGAAATAAATGAATGTTTATATTAAATATTTATTAAGTAATACATGAATGTTAATATTAAATATTTATTAATTAATAAATGAATGTTAATATTAAATATTTATCAAGTAATAAATGGATGTTAATATTAAATATTTATTAAGAAATACATGAATGTTAATATTAAATATTTATTAATTAATAAATTAATGTTAATATTAAATATTTATTAAGTAATAAATAAATGTTTATATTAAATATTTATTAAGAAATAAATGAATGTTAATATTTAATATTTATTAATTAATAAATGAATGTTAATATTAAATATTTATTAATTAATAAATGAACGTTAATATTAAATATTAATTAAGTAATAAATAAATGTTTATATTAAATATTTATTAAGAAATAAATGAATGTTAATATTAAATATTTATTAAGTAATAAATGAATGTTAATATAAAGTATTTAATTTATTAAACAAACTTATATATTTGTTAGAGTTTACTTAAATTACTTTACTCGTCATTTTAAGGAATAAGTGCATTTTATTATACCCATAGTCGAAATAGAATGAAGAGTTTTTTTAAACAGAATAATGATTTTGTATTTAAAGATGATCATTGGTTTTACATTGAGATACTTTTTTTGAGTATCATTTTCGACTGAGAGTTATCGTAAATCTTTTTTTGCATTCATATCTCGTTGTACAGATGGTAACTTTTTTTTATATAGAAATAATTCCAGACTAGGTATGAAGCCACTTGATGTAAGGAGGTTAAGAATAATCTTTCAAGGTCAAAAACTATCTAACTATAAGTGTTAGATGGATAGATTCCAACCTAGAAAACTGCAATTATTTCCCCCCTTTGTGAGAAACATCGCTCATGGAATGTAAGGACTAAAGGATAACATAAGGGAAGCGAGAGTTACGAGGCTGCCGAAAGTAAACCCAAGTTAGTCACTTTCTACTCTCTTTAGTTTCGACTATGGGTATAATAGGACTCATTTCGTTCTTGAAGTGAAGTAGTAGTGGTAACCTAATTTTACTAATTTAACTAATTTTACTAATTTTACTAATTTAACTAATTTTACTAATTTTACTAATTTTACTAATTTAACTAATTTTACTAATTTAACTAATTTTACTAATTTAACTAATTTTACTAATTTTACTAATTTAACTAATTTAACTAATTTAAGCGACTTACATTTACCTTAATTTACCTAATTTAAGCGACCTATAAAAATCTATTAATTTTGTGTTCGTTCCTCAATTTCTTCTTGCATAACGCAAAATAAACGAAGACTCTATTTGTTTCTATTTTCTTCTCATAGATAAAATATCAGTAAATTAAAAAAAAATTTGTTTTTGCTTCACTTCACCCCCCCCCCCCAAAAAAAAGGAATATTGCGACTGAGACGCAAGGGGCTACTGTGATTAAAAGGAATCTTAAGTTAGGAGTTGTGCAGCGAGATGTCTGTTCACATTGCATTTAAATTACTGCATGTTTGTACAGTCGGGGAAACAGGGAGCAGAGAGAGAATTCCGAAGGCAAGCGGTTCCGGGAAAGAAGCTATTAGAGTAAAAAGCTATCCGGCATCTGGGACTTCTCGAGTGAAGGGGTGGACTTTTGCTAATATTCAGGTTGCTCGGGGTTATTTACATTGAGGGGCACACGTGCAGCAAGTTCGTCGGAATCTCTGCATAGATAAATCTAGGAACGCACCCAAAAATCATCGGAGCACATTCCATTGAAGTACTTATAGAACTAGCACAGGAATGTAACATTCTGGCGATGGGACAGGGGCTGGACTTTGGTAGACAGTGTGTGACCTATTAGATTAGTAGCTTTTTTGGGTCCTGTCTAAGAGGGAGAGACAAGTGGTTGGTGCACCAGCCTAGATGTGGAAACAATACTCAATGCATGGGAGAATGGTGGCTTTATAGAAATATAGGATAGTGTCAGGTGTGACAATTTTTCTGGGAAGATAAAGGAAGGTCATTTGATTTGCAGCAGACTTGGCAGTCTCTTCTTCTGTGTATTTATTACAAATGATGTTGCCTGTGAATGTTAGACTAAGGAGTTTTATTTTGCTATCTAACTTATATACGTGTTTACGGTGTGTAAAACACACACTATATAAATTAACTGTAAATAATTGAGTCATTCTTTCTCCAAATGTTCACAGAAATATAAATAAATATTAGAGAGTGGTTGAATCAACATAGAGTGAGAGAGGGTGAGCTTAGAGAGAGACAAGTGATTTGTTCTGTCAATTACTATTTCCAGCAAATTAGAAGAATGAAAATAGAATAGATTTAAAACATAACTCAATCCCAGAAGTAAATAATATTTTAGTATGCATTTTATCTGATTAAAATATATAGGGAAACGCCGAAGGGAAACACATGTTTATTAACTCAACTTTGATATACTTCAATGTTTAAAATATGATTTATTGAATCCCACAACGTCAACAATAGCCGATTGAGTTGTGCGTGGATTGCAGCATACATTCATAGGGATGTTCACTCCTCTTGCCCTAGGTTGCCAGAGAGTTCACACATATAAACCTGTCCGCTTCGTTCTCTCGCTGACCGCCTAACCTAATTGTAAAATATTTGCCCCTCTTTCCTAAGACTTTATTTCGTTTGACCAATCATAGCGATTGCTATAACTGTGCACCTTTACTGTCTAACAATATTGACGTTGCAAGTCTTTCTCTACTCCATCATTATTACCACGGTAAGTGCTCGGCTGAGCTCCAATCATTGCTTCCTTCGGTAAAACTTTTACACGAATAACTCGTCTTCCTATAAATTGTGTAAATAGCATTCATTTCTTCCTCAGGTACTTGAAGCCAAACGGGATTTTCATGGACTGAGTGTCTTTCCTATCACTTCTCATCTATGGGACACATTACAACGGAACTGCTTTCCTGCGGATTACAACATGGTCATCTTCAAGTCAAATATTACCAAATACTGGTAAAGCCGTTTTCTTAAATAGTCAATGTTTTCCATTCTGTTATTCAGGCAGAAAGTGTAGTATCTGTTCCGATGGATACTGCACCCCATAGTCTGGCATTGTCTTGGCCTTCGGGGCTTGATTTACGCCGGTCTGGGTGTTTGTCCTGCGCAGTTGTAGGATGTCCACCCTCCCAGGCTTTGCCTCCCCTCTTTGGGGAGGAGTAAGTTTATTGCTTACTACCTGAGGCGCCTCTACCGGGGAATGCCGACGGGGCTGCCCAGGCAATTGTTAATGGCCAGAGTGCTCACCTTCTCGGGTGCTGGCTTTTCAAGCCCCACTTTCCCGACCCGACCTTGGGTCACATCTTACCTCTTGGGAGTAAGATAAAACTGGCCTTGTGCCTAACCTCCTGGAGAGGAGGTAAATAAATCATCGTCCAGTTGACAATCCAATTAACCTTTATACTCGAGTGGCTTCCGGCCTTGACCATTAGTATATAATAAAATTATCCCAGTGGGTTTAGATTTATTCCTGCCTCTATAAGAAGTGATGTCCGCGATTGTGTGACCATTATTTCGCTATAAACTTTTAGACGTGCAAGAGCAGAGTGTAGTGTCTGTACTAATGCGGCCTCGGTCAGTCAAGTTGAGGTCCTTTTTAGACTGAGGCAGTTTTTATTTTTGTTCCAATACATAGTGCCCCTTATCGGGGAGCTGGATTTCCCCCACATTCAAAATCGACATTCTATCTAACTCTGCCCTCGTGGGGAGGCAAGTAAATACGAACTCCTAGACGTGCAAAAGTTTGTTCAATGTTTCTTGAACCATAAACAAACCAGTCAGTCATTGTATGTGAACATGAAAGTGCTTACGCGTTCCAATATATGTAGAAATAGGATGTGTCCTATACAAACAAACAGAATCCTATTCGTCTCGCTGTGGTGGTGGGTTGGCCTGAGGTCAGTAATGATGTGCCATGCGCCCATTAGTCGGTAGTTACACGTATTCCCGCGCTTGTTTATGTATGTGCGAGTAAATATTATAAAACTTCTAAACTGATATGGCAGTCCCGTCTCTATTGACATTGATAAATCCTTTCCGGGTTTGTTGTGGTTCTGTTTTCCGTTAAATACTTTCAGATTCGACATCCGTTGGACTTACAACCGTCCCTTGTCACCGGGATAGTCACACATTAATACGAAGTTGCTTCAAGTTACAGCGACTTGCTCTCAACCCATAAACGAACCTTTTAGTGCACGAACTGAGAATGAGGTACTCTCTAAGCACGGTTTACTTTTTTGCTTTGCTACATGACAGACAAACGAGGACAGAATTAGGGACATAGCATGTGTTTTCTTGCATAATACTACTGAAAGGTTTATGTTAGTGTTATTTCGATATTCTACGTTCATATAAACACATAACCAAATAAGTCCCACCATATAGATGGCGCAACTAAAACAAATCCATGTGACTTTTTATAAAGTACTCCCCTTCAAATAACACGTATCAAAGTTTACGCCTAATCGGATTATTAGTTTACAAATTACAGTTATTTATGTTCAGCTACTGTAGCAACATTTTCAAAACAATGGAGAAATGTTTATAAAGCATTGTTTTCAGATGAGAACAAAAAGTTTTAGATATGCTATGCAGGTTTTAAACGTAATCCTTCAGACATAAATGATGCTGAACGCTCAATTTGACCAAATTAGGTAATTGCCCTGGAAAACATTAAAAAAAAGTTCACAAACTAGTTTTAACCGATCGTAAAATTAAGTTCTGTGAGATAGTAGAGGAGTCAAACACATTACTTTCACTATTTTGCATGAAAATTTGTTAATAATAAAGCTGTGTTCAAAGTGGGTGCCGCTTTTGTTCACAGTCGATGAAAAATGACAACACGTCGACGATTCAGAGCGTTGTTTGCAACTGTTGGAATGCAGCTAAAAAGAAAGTTATAAATATATGACAGTGGACAAATCATGGATGCACTATTGGATTCCGGAGTCAAATCAGTAGTCAGCTGAGTGGACAGGATCAGGTGAAAGCAGTCCAAAGCGACTCAAGACACAAACATCAGCAGACAAGGGTTTGGCTTCCATATTACGTGATGCGCAACACATTTTGCACATCGCTTACGATAAAAAAGGAAGGATGATCAATAACGAATATTATATAGAATTATTGGTTCGTTTGAAGGAATAAATAATCTGATAATTGCCAGAAATGAAGAAGATGATGATGCATGGTGTCAGAAGTCGATCGCAACGATGGAAAGGTTACATAAATTGCACTTCGGATTGCTTCCACACCCACATTATTCTCAAGTACTTGCACTCAACAAAACTGTTTACAAACTTCAAAAGAAAGCCCCAGAAAAATAAGTTTTTGCTTCAATTGAGGAGTGATACCGGAAACTGAGACAGAAAAACAAATAACCAGACATCGAACTGTTAGAGAAGGGTAGACATCGATGTACCACCTAAAAAAGAGACTATGTTGATGAATAAAGTTTATATTTGCCTGAATATTGTTGTGTTATTAGTTAGACCCACGCCTTCAGTGATGTGTTACAAATCTATAAACACACACACACATAACATTACTTTCTTGAACAGAACAGTTTTGCACCACTTTTATGTCCCCTTTATGAAAATAATTATAAAAGTTTTCCCTCAAACTTTATGTGTGGTATCCTTATTCCAATTTCATATCCGTTTTAATTTAAAGAAAATGTAGAAAATTTAAGGGGTAAGCTTAAAGGGGGTTAAGAAGAAATTAAAATTCAGGAAATTTTGCTCAATTCGTGCTTATTGACTATTGATGAAATTCAGTGTAAATCTGATATATTATTTTAGAAAACCATAACAATGTGTTTTTTTAAATAAAATTTATTTCAATCTGAGCTTTCTAAAATTAAAATTTTCCTTGTCAAAGCAAATGTTTTTGCGTTTTCCTTTTTATATTATGGACTTTGGGTGTAAAAAAATCCAGTAAGCGTAGATTGTTCTTTCTTACACCATAAAGTCCACATACCATCGGACAATATGAAATAGGAAAAATAAAAATAACATTGGCTTTGACAGGGAAAATTTCAACTTTCGAAAGCTTAAATACAAATTAATTTTATTTATTAAAAATAACAAAAACATTGTATGGTTTTCTTTAAAAAAAAAAACCTTTACGAAAACAATGTTTTGAAAAATATGTCTACACTTCTACTGATTTAAATCTAATATATTCAAAATTTCACAGATACAGTATTGCCCATATTATACCCCCTAACACCCCTTTAAAATACACCAAATAACACGAAAGTTGAGAAATGTTCATTAATTATGTCTAATAACAATAGTTACAAAAAATCGCTGGTATCTGAATTTCACTAAGGGCTTCAATCTCCTTTGCAAAACTAAATTAAACGAAATAGTACATACTCTTTGTCTATTAGGCTGGCACAGGGACACTTCAAAGTCACCCAGTGCTTGGCCTTGTTTCCTGACTAGGACAATAAAAGCCATGTGACCATCCCTCTTCCTTTTTATTTAGTCAACTTGGGGACGCTTGCTTGTCACTTAGTTCACATGTCTGGGCTGCTCTTATTCTGACAGGTCGAGGATACAAGTTTAACAGCTTGTCTGGCGATTGTTGTTTCCGACTGGTAGTACAGGATCCCTAACTCTTAGGTAGAGCTAAGAGCGGCTGCTCTGTCAACAGTTGTATAATAGTTGTATGATATCGAGATACGTTTATTGCCATGTCGAACATGGAAAGGGATCTTGCATTTATCTCTGTTGGCCTTTCCCGGTACAACAACTCCATGGATAAAGACTACTTGTGAAATTTGGTTTCTGACATTCAACAAACACCCATTTTGTCCAACAAACTCTATCTAAAAACTCTATAAATGATAATGACAAGAAACAGAAAAACGATCAAATCAGACGCCCACCCCCTAAAACAACCAAATCACCCTTTTCCTTGAGGCTCTGCTTGAAGTAATTAGAACTGACCTCGATTATGAAGAATTCCTCCTCCTTGTAAACTCTCCAGATATCTTAGCACGAAGCGAAACTAATCTAAACTCCTCAATCTCCTCTAATCGTTTTTATATCGCAGGTCACCTCCCACTCTGCCGTAAAGACTCCGACAAACATATGCACGGGCTCAGAGATTATATCCGTAACACCCAACTCTTGGCTAAAGAACTTGGTCTTAAATCGAGTCTACATGTGATTCAGATTACCGTTACAACATTATCTATATGTCGTGTACCGTTGTTCCCTGACCCGAAACTGTATCCTACGCAACTACTTATCCAATAATATGGATGAAGCACTTTTCTTTAGATCACAACCCTTAAATACATGTATTTGGAGATTTTATTGCCCACTACAGAGATTGGCTTGACTTCTCGATCTACACAGACCCAGCTAGTAACAGCACGCATACTTTTCTAATTGCACAGTCACTTTCCTGACCCGCCTTCAAGATTGTGAGGACCAGCAAGTTTAACTTGTCGACCTGTCCATGACAACACTGCCCGAGATTTTTGTCACAGATTTCCACAGCCCACTCAGGAATACTGATCACCTAGTAATCATGGTTGATATCACCATAAATCTCCGACCCGAAACCGAAGCGTCGTTATTCAAAACAACGTGCTGATTTGATATCCCTCAGACCTCTAATCAAAGATGCATCTTGGAGTAAAACCTTTTCTCTCCAAAAACACTTAATAAGTGTAATAGCTGCAGTTAAGAGTAAGTATATCAGAAAACGCATCAAGTCGCAGAAATTAGGAAATCGTGATTTCTGTACAATTTATGATATCCAACCACCATTATGTCGCTTACACGGCAACATATGAAACTGAACTACTTGCCTGGACGTTCCCCTTAAATCTACCTTGGACTTCACAAACCGTTCTTCTCTAATTTCCCACCAAGGACGGAAACCACACTAAAATATCTGATCAACACTTCTTCCCATGTCCAGGATAAAAAAACATGTGGGCTAGATTTTATCTCTTCTATAGCAATAAAGAAATGCTCTGCTGAGCTAGTCCCTTTTCTTTTCCAAACTTTATGACAAATTCTTTATCGGATCTGTCTTCTCTGATAGTTGGCAAATTTCCTTTGTGGTACCAGTTTTTACGAACTCTCCTAGAAAGAACTGACGTAAAAAAAATATCGCCCCATAAGTCTACCCCCCCCCTCTTCGCTAAAATATTTGAATCATTACTCAAGCTAGCGATAGTTTATCATCTCTAAAATTCTAAACTTCTTTCTAACCATCAGTATGGATTCAGACAATCTCGGTCAACCGTGTCTATCCTGACTAGTGAACGCATATACCGCACACTGAATAAGGCGGGTGGGGCTAAGGCAGTAGCGCTTGATATATCCGAAGCCTTTGATAAAGTTCTTGTCAGGAAAATTAATTCGTAAGGCATTACTGGACGAATAATTTATATAATCTGATATTTTTTTACCGAAAAGAAAACTCCAGGTTGTTTTTGATTGCCAGGTTTGGGTTTACTTTCGGCAGCCTCGTAACTCTCGCTTCCCTTATTTTGTCTTTTAGTCCTTACATTCGATGAGCGATGTTTCTGGTAAAGGGGGAAGAATTGATGTTTTCTGGGTCAGAATCTACCAATCTAACACTTAGTTTTGGATAGTTTTTGATCATGAAGTAGTATTGAATTTTGTTTTTAGCTCCTATCATCAAGTGCCTTGTCTGGAGCGATTTCCATAAAAAATATATATATACCCAGACATGGCATTAATGCGAGTGTTACACAGAAGTAGATACTTACACCCTTATTATTCCTGATATTAATAGACGACATCCTAATTCAATCAATTGCTGATGAAATCATACTCTATTAGCAGTATGTTGGCAAATTGAACGCACACGGTGATAGAAGTCTACAGTAGAACAAAGTGAAATACAATGGATGACCACATACAATGCTACCAAGACACAGCTCATTTTCTTTAACAATCACAAGGAACTTTTCAAAATACCGATTGCCATAGCAAAGGCCGTGGTGTTAATACTAATATTAATAGCATTAATAATAATAATATCTGATTCCCCTGAAGATGGACCCGGATGAGTCTGAAAGTACTTGGGATACCTACAGTTATGGCAGATTCATCAGCCAATTCTCCACTGAAACAAAGACCCTGATTCAACAAATAGAAAGGATCGACAAAAGAATATCCAGATATTTCTGTCATATTAAACAACATTTATATTCCAGAGAAAATTCTGCCTAAATATATATATTTTTCATATTTATATCCATGTACATAAGTTGTCTGTCATATTCAACAACATTTGAATTGCACAGAAAATGCTGCTTAAATAAACATACATATATATATATATATATATATATATATATATATATATATATATATATATATGTACATATACAAAAATGTATATATCAATAATAAATGGTTACCAAACGTGCTTAGCTTAAGACTTCATTGCAGTTTCACGCCATCATCGATTATGAAAAGTGTAATCGATTGGCATCAATTGGTGACAGTCGAGTAGACTTCTGATAATCGATGATGGCGTGAAACTGCTTTGAGATAATAAGCTAAGTGCATTTTGCTATCATTTATTATTTCAAATAACTCTATCCGATACTGCGTACCTACTTATTTCCGTTTTGAGAGAATGTGTCTTCTCCAATAATAATATGGAAACTAATTGTTACATTGGTCACACAACTATTACTCTTTCCCGAAGGCCAAACTTACATCTTTCCGACTAAAGGCCAATCTGCCAGCATTTGAAGCAACACAACTCCGCATTCGTAATTCAGACACATTTCAGTTGATAACCCGAACATTCTACATCACGACTCAAACGTAAAAAGACTAAAAACCCTAAAGGGCCTTGTAGATAAAGACCAGACCCGCCACAATAAACAAAATTAATTACGAATCGAGTCAAGATATTTTAAAGTTTCTTTGGTTAGAAATTCACTATAATAAAAAAATATTTCAACCTTTTTAAATATTGTAAATTAAAAATTTTAAATATTGTAAATTTTAGTTAGCCATGCGCTTAACACGTGATCACGTTCCAAATACGGAATCTCATCACCCGTTACTACTTTTTATTAAAACGTTATAAATCATCGCACAGCTCGAACTCAGCAATCATGAATATGCATATCCAACCCTCCGCCTGAAGACAATTGAGAGTGTAAGTCGAAAGTACTCGCGAGAATAATGGAACAAAACACATACGGAGCCTACATCTAAATTAGACAGATTGAGAATATATATATATATATATATATATATATATATATATATATATATAAGAGTATGAAATTAAAAGTAGAATGTATACTTTTAGAAGTTTGAACCTATCGTGAAATTTTTAAAGCTCAATATACGTGATAGAGCAATTATATAGAGAAATGAAAAAAGATAGATAAAAAATGTAAAAATGACAAATTTATTTCATCTTCGGTTGTTCAATGCAAGGTGTATTTAATAAAAGCATGTTTATTTTTTCTTTCCTCAAGCCTGGCTTTTCAAAAATTGGAATCTTATCATCAGATGAATTACATGGATAGATAAGTGTGTAGGGAAACAGCCTGAATTCAAAATGTGAAAAATTTGAGGAGATAATAGAAAATGTGTATGTGAGAAAATTGTCAAAATGCAGAATATGTCCAGTAAAAAAAAGATAAAATAGATTTGTTATTCTTACATTTTTACTTCTCTTCTTGTATCTATCTATCTATCTATCTATCTATCTATCTATCTATCTATCTATATTAATATATATATATATATATATATATATATATATATATATATATATATATACTATAAATATTTTTTATTAATATTAAAGTGCTTATTACCTACAGAATATATATATATATATATATATATATGTGTGTGTGTGTGTGTATATATTTAAGTATTACTACTGGTAGCAGTATTAGTAGTATAGAAATATGTCTATGGCAACACAGAGACGCCCATGTTTAATCTCCCACAATGAATCTTTAGACTATGTGCACACGTTATATATATATATATATATATATATATATATATATATAATTTTATTTATACAGACATGTACAAAATTGGCGACACTGGCATGTCGATGTTATCGATCAACAGCTGTTAGAAACTCAGATCTCATCAGGAAGAGTTAAAATCCAATCTTAACATTGGTTTTTGAATCCAAGGTTAAGATCGGATTTTAACCAAAATAAAGATCGGATTTTAACTGTGCCTGATGAGATCTCAGTTTATCACAGCTGTTGATCCATAACATCGACATGCCAGTGTCGCAGATTTTGTACATGTCTGTGTAAATAAAAGTAATCATAATATAAAAGCTCTATTTGATATTAAGCACTTTTTATACGCCCGGTTGAAATTCTTTGGATTAGTATCCTTTGTATGTTTTACCTGGATTATATATATATATATATATATATATATATATATATATATATATATATATATAAAGGGTAGTGCAGTATTAGTGCAGTTCCAACGAAGGAAAAATATATATGTAAAGGAGTAAGGCTACCAAAATTTGTAAAATGTTTTTTCAACATTTATTTATGATTTTGTTATTTCATCATTTTATAATTTTATATAACGCGTTTCAAGCGGTGGTCTGCTTTCATCAGATATGTAAATCCATTTGAAGAAATGTCTTTCGATTTGAAAGAGTGTTGTTTCATTTTCGGAAATGTGTTATTGTTTGGTCAACGTTGGTACATTGTGCATTAATGCATGCTTTTAGTACCATTAGCCGATTGTGACGGTCAATAGATATTTTCAAAGTAAACACAGACATTTTAGAGAATAACTTTTGCTTTCTGCTTTCAAGTTTACGGTAATTAGCAAGATTTTACGAATAAAAGGTCAACGTTTGTACATTGTACATTAGGGTACACATTAATACTTTTATTTGCTTCTTTGTTCACGTCATTTATTTATTTACGTTGAACCCTTCCCCAACGTGGTAAGGGCTGTGGCAATGTGGTAGTGTAAGTATCCGGTTTAATGGCAGAACACCCCATGGCGGACAGATTTAGCACCCAGCACTATTAACGCCGAAACCTGGCTAACAGGGCTCTCGAGAAAATACAGGGGGGGGGTCGGCATTACGTCAGTTGTTTATTTACATATTCCTCTTACTCTCCATCTCTTAGGTTGTTGCTACTACTACTCACCTTGTTTCCACAATTCTACCACTGTCCTTTTCCATTATTAGCTTCATTTCAGCAGTTAGCCCCACCCCTTGTTTAACTTCCTTTCCTAATATCATCTAAAACATTAAATATGCAAACAAGCAAGCAAGCAAACATACAAGATTATTAGAGTTTTAGTATTAGCTAGAATATTGTCATAAATGTATTACATACGTAATTTATTCCATAAGATTCAATAAAACGGTTTAGTATGGGATTTGATGAAGCTCTTCTATACGTGTTTAATATACGCCTACTAAATGTTCGTTCTCTTTTATGTTGTTCAGCGTTCCTTTGTTTGGCACGTATACTAATTGTCCGATTGTGTTTAATGTTCAAGCATACTTATTATTGTTTACTGTAAAGTTATGATGTCTGACGATAGCCGCTGGAGATGGCTATCACAATGCGTCATAGTATCAAGATGATAAACAAAGCTAGACGGGTTCTCTACTTGATCCGAATACCCTTTCGACTTAACGACAGACGCTTTCCATACCTTATACATCAGAGGTCTTCAAAGTGGGGGTCGCGACCCCCAGGGGAGTCGCGTAACCATAGAAAGGGGGTCGCCAAAATTATAACTATGGAATTTTTAAAATAATATTCAAACTTATTTTTTATTTATAAAAAATTTTGGTGGGTCACGAAAAAATTTTTTTTTTCCAAATAGGGGTCGCGACAAAAAAAGTTTGAAGAGCACTGTTATACATAACTATGATACGGCCAGTTCTTGACTATGCTGTCCAAGCAACACTTCCTTATCTTCACAAAGATATCCTATACCTAGATCGTGTTTTACGGTTGGTAACTAGACTCATCACACCTACCTACAAAGAACTGACTTAAAGACTAAATCTGTTCTCACTTTAGCAACAGAGGATAGACGGAGACCTGACTCTGGGAAAAAGCATCATCAACGGGAATTTAAGCCTTTGAGGAGTTTTTCACCCCAGAAGATGTACCATCTTTGCTTTCGTCTCAGTAGAAGAAAGGCAGCATTTTATGTCCAGGTTTCTGCAACGTGAAAAAGCCTGCACAAAGAGGCTGTGATGATGCTTATTATATTCCGGTCAAAAGTGGCCTTAGACACAAACTCAGACTGCATATAGTCTTTGTATATGGCTTGTTGCACTTTGCTATTTTTGTCTATATATTTTATTTTATTTAATGACCTAACCTCTCATGACACCGTAACATAATCAATTCATCAAAATTGGTCTTATACATTTTGTAACAATATTTACCATGAAATAAATAGATTATGCAAAATATACGTTAACGAATGAAATGTGTGGAGTGAGATTTGGTTGCATCTGTAATTCAATGTTGACGTGTTTTGACAAGTTGTGATTTTTGAAATTCGGTAGAAAAATGATTAAAATAAAAATGTGCTTTTGTTGTTTGAGAAAGAATGTGTAGAAATAAAAACAGCTTTCAGAAATTTACGGTCAGCTGATCGGAATATGAGAGAGACTTACGTGATTTAGATAAGCGATGGCGTCCTGTGCTTTGCTTCAACAACAGATTCACTAATGTAAGGGATCTCGCTGAGTGTGACAGTAAGTAATAAAAGTAGTTATAAACCTTTATGTTTTCCGTATTTCTAGTGTTCTAACCTGCTAACTCTAACCCTAACTCTAACCCTAACCCTAACCCTAACTCTAACCCTACCCTGCTAGAAAAATGCTGTCCGAAATGACTAGACGATTGACTGAAGATAAATACCAATTAAGTGGACATCTCCAGTTTTTTTTTATACGTAGAATCTTGATGTGTCAAAAGCGAATTCGATCAACGAAGATTATTGCTACGTTACACATAACAATAAGAAGCAACGTCACCCATAAAGATTTGACTCGACATTACACTACGAAGAGTTCAAGACACGTTACATTACAAACTTTGGGAAAAAGGATCACCATTATATTTGGCATGATGGCCATTTTGTGCCTTTAAGGGATTCATAAGATTACATTTTTTCATCTGTTACAACTCTCTTAAACTCTTTCAGAAGATCAAAACAATAAAAACTAAAACTAAAACTAAAAACAAAATACAAATAAATAAAAAAAACTTTTAACAATGATAATCTTGTATATGCGTTTGCTTCTACGAATTGAAAACCTTTTAAAACCCATAACTTTAGTTGTGTGATCTCTATTTTTACACAGCTTTATTACCAAATCTAATTAAATCAGGTCAACAAAAGTAATGTTATTATATAAGTTTAGATTTATTGTAAGTATTAATAACTAAATTATATATTTTAAAAATGAGATTTAGTTCTCGACAGATTTGTATTTGAACCGATTGCTGTGGTCGACAGATTTGTATTTGAACCGATTGCTGTGGAGACGAGTGGAGTGATTGGCTCTGCCACACGCGACTTCCTCGGCAGCCTTGGTCTATTAATGACGCGCAACACCGGAGACAATCGCGAATTGTCTTGGCTTTACGAGCGCCTCTCTATCGCCATTATTCGTGGAAACACCTTGAGTCTGCTCTCGGTCTGCCAAGCCAGCCGGACATTCGAAGAAAACTATGGACTGTGATACGATTATATATAAGGAATCAGGATTTCTTCATATTGAACTAAACAATATCCAAGTGAGGAATAAAAGATTTATTAATTATTTATTGAAGTATTAATCTTATAGTTTACTTTTTTACTGAATGGATCAGTGTAATATATTTGTTTCTTATATTTTATTTGTGATTGAATAAAAGATAATATAATACACACACACATATGCTTTAAAAAAAAATCTGTAAAAGTCCATCATTTTAAAACGACGTCTCCAGAAATGCCATCACCAGCAAGCCACAGAAGAGTATTAGTTTTCCGAACACCTCATCAATTTTACACTTGATTATAATTGGAAATTGAGTTAGAATTAAAATTAAGAAAACAAACCCGTTCTTCACAAAGACAAGAACTCTTCCTTTTTAACAATGGTGAACATTTGTTTTCCTCAATGATTTTCCTAGCAAAATCTCGGTCTCATGTAGTTAAAATTTAGATAATTAATCATTCAATTAATTTGTTAATAACTTTTGTCTGAATTGACTATTAATATTGATGAGGACACCAGCGGAGACGCCGTTTGCAAATAATTGCGATGAAATAAATTGTACCCAGAATTACATTTGAAACGGAGTTGAAACACGTGTGGCTGATTATGTATGAAACACTAGTCTGTTTTTTTTTTTAACACGTATGTAAAATTATTTTTCTTTTAATAGGAAAATATATTGTATTTCGTATGTCATAAGCTTTACATGATAAATGAATACATTAAATAAGTAATTTCTTTTGTCTTTCTAGAGAAACGGCGGCAATGATGTCACATTGCTGTGAGTAATTATAAGAGAACGACTGGCTCGTTCGGGTTCGGGTTAGGGTTCGGGTTAGGGTTAGGGTTAGGTTATAAGAGAATAACTAGCTCGTTAAGGTTAGGGTTAAGGTTAGGGTTAAGGTTAGGGTTAGGTTATAAGAGAACGGCTGGCTCGTTCGGGTTAACTACGTCGTATCCAAGAACAGGATTTATGTTGTTGGCATTTGTTCGACAATGAAGTGAAATATCTGGAACGTTATATACCTTGATGTCAGAGGTGGTGTTATATTCTAGCTTACCCATGACTATATAACACCTGTATACACTCGTGCCGTGGTCGAATCCAGGTTGTTTATAGTCATGGACATAAAACTACTGTTCAATTTTTAAAAAGTTTTATTTAAAACAGAGAGCAACAGTCACAGAGACAAGTTATTTTCGTATGTGTGAGAGAAAGACAGACATATAGATAGACGGATATCTACGCCGTGCGCGCAGGTTTCCTATTGGGTGAAAGCAGTCAAAAGTGCGCGGTTCTGTCCTCCTTGAAATACCGCCAGCTGTGGGTGGGAAAAGCTTTACCGAGAAATCACGCAGTTTCGCGACTTCCGCTTTGAGCATCCTTGACTTTTAAACAGTTGAACCTTTGGTGTCACTCGGTGACCTTTAAACTTTTCCACTCAAACATGTCCCACATTATGTGACATTGGATGTCTGAGAATGAAATGACTGATTTAAAATATAAATTGGATGAAAATGAATGTCCGCCTTATTGTTATTGGAACGTTTAAGAAACAGTTCATTCTTATGTAGAACTTAGAAGAAAGAGGATGCCAGTGATGGATTTCAAATGAAAAAAGTTCTTTGAAAGAATATAAATTTGAAAATAGGCAAAAAGCCTTAAGAACCACGAAAAAGTCTCTGAGGAAGAATATATTATCCGATAAATGTAAGACAAAGGTAAAGAAAAATAAATGATTTTTAACAGAAAAAAATGTTTACATCTTATTCGTTGTTCATAAGACTTTTTTTCATATTTCGATATTTAAATTCTTAAAAGATGCATTCAAAGATATATATATATATTATCCACGGACATTTTTGTGAGGAAAGAAAAAAGTAAAAAGAAAAAGGTAAAAAGTGTATGCCTGGTGACGTCTACTGAAAGACACAAATATAATTAACGAGCCCTACAGAGCACTAATCAACCATGTTTGTTCTAAGAGAAATGATGATGCATATATATATATATATATATATATATATCCACGGACACATGTTTCATCGTCTCATCGATTTAGTTCAAGCGAGATTCGAAACCAGGACCCCAGTGACTGTGTTCGGCGCTCTACCAACTGAGTCAAGAGTTTAGTGGGATAAGTTGTATCACCTTATAAATGATGTTATTCATTTTTTTTTTCACTTATTTTTATGGGAGAGAATTGCCTCAGTAAAATTAATTATTACTTTTACCAGAGTGCCCCTCTCATAAAGAAGCTTATACATATATAACGTATAGTTATCCAGAGACATGTGTTTCGTCATCTCTAAGACGCATCAGTACGGCTAGACCTAGCGAAGGAGCCGGACATCAATCGCTGCGGTTCCGGTTTCGGATCTCGCTTGGTCTAACTGCACCGATAAGTCGCAGAGATGACGAATTGCTCTATATCAAAATGTTTATAACTGAATGCGAAGATGACAAAGACTTAAACACTGTAATAATTAATGCCAAGTTGGATCCGGACTAAACATTAAAAAGATATGACATGCGAGGATTATATTCATTCAAATAAATAGCCGGACAATTTGATGGGTAGCATTCGATGTTAATAATTAATTCATACAGGTGTTATTGTTTTTTCATATAGTACCGGGCAACACCTGGTAACCTTGCGAGTATAACACCTATTTTCCGCGCCTCTATTTCCTACTTGATATACGTATGTTCATTCGTGAAAACCACTTGTTCTTGACAACATGGCTACTAATTTTAAGCAACCGATTTCGATTTGTCATCTAGTTTCCTGTCTGCATTCTTACCATAAATTTGGAAATATTTCACAGTCCGTGGGGAAGGGTCTGAAATTCAATTGAAATATTGATCCCCGTGGGCCTATTAAAAAGGTATTTTGCATAATTCTTCCCGCCCTTTCTTGTCAAAGCATCGACTGAACGAAGATGAAAACATTTGTTTGTGTGCGTCTTCGCTTCCTTGTGCGAGGCTTCGTCCGTCGGTAGACAGGATGGTCGGTCGGTTGGTCTGTCAGGCTTTTGTTAATCGGTTGCGCTTAGTATTTAAATATCCTAAGATGGAGTACGACTGCCACATCTGGGGAGGAGGTGCCGCCCAGATCCCTCTTTTCGGCATTGACAGAGTAGAAAATGAACTTCGAAATCAAGTGGGGAATGTTTACAGCCTTTTTCTTACACGAGAGACGGTGCTAGTCTTTCTCTACTCTATCGTTATTTTCATGATACTTGCTCGATTTAGTCCAATTTATGGTTCCCACCTGTTAAAAATATCCAACAAACTCGTCTCGCTACAACCACTGTAAATAATTTTCCTTTCTTCATCTGTGTACCGAAAACCAAGCGGAACTTCAATGAGAAATTTTTATTTCCAAAACCAATCAGTCTGTGGAACACAGTACCACAGGGGGTCTTCCCAGCAGGCTACAACATGTTTGTTTCAAGTCCAATGTAAACAAATTCTTGTCGAGCTGTCTTCTTTAATAATCAAAGTATGCCTAGATTCTACCATCGTTTCACATCCTTAAGGTGTTAGTCTCACCGTCCAGCTGGCCAACTAATTAACCTTTATCCTCGAATGGCTTGTTGGCCTTGATTAACAGCGACTCACTAGTAAAAAAAATTATTCAGACGGTGCATATTATTTTAATATTTTATAAGAGGATGTGTGCCTCTGTAACGCTTACATTTGAAATAGTGTCGACGTATCTTTAAATTTAAACTTCAGCGTGACAGACGGAATGAGTGACAGGTCCGCACTATAAGATGACCTGTCACACATTCGGTCACGTTTAAACTATAAGATGACCTGTCACACATTCAGCCACGTTTAAACTATAAGATGACCTGTCACACATTCGGTCACGTTTAAACTATAAGATGACCTGTCACACATTCGGTCACGTTTAAACTATAAGATGACCTGTCACACATTCAGCCACGTTTAAACTATAAGATGACCTGTCACACATCGGCCACGTTTAAACTATAAGATGACCTGTCACACATTCGGTCACGTTTAAACTATAAGATGACCTGTCACACATTCGGTCACGTTTAAACTATAAGATGACCTGTCACACATTCGGTCACGTTTAAACTATAAGATGACCTGTCACACATCGGCCACGTTTAAACTATAAGATGACCTGTCACACATCGGCCACGTTTAAACTATAAGATGACCTGTCATACATCGGCCACGTTTAAACTTGAAATAGCATTTGCATTGTCTTACGTATACATCAAACGAACTTTATAAATGCATGGAGTATTGTTGTCGCATCTTAGCTGGTGTGCCAAACGCTAACCCTTCCCTCTTGCACATAGTCTAAAAACAGTCTCTAATCTAATATGCCTCTCACTATCAAGCATGCTCCAGCTTCTGTCCAGTTGCCGCAATGTTGCATCCATATACTTGTTTTACAAGTACTTTAATGGCATGTGCTCCAACGAATGTGCTGCACTGGTGCTGCCTTTACGTAAATACCCCGATCAACCCGTCAGTCAGCAAGATCCCATCCGTTCACTGTTGAGGTCCCCAAATGCGAAAGAGCTTTCTACTTGAATAGCTTGTTTCCTCGTACTGCTAGTCTTTGGAATTCACTTTCTTCTACTCTTTCCCTTACATACAAACATTTAAATATGATGTGAACAAGTATTTCGCTGCAAAACACCCCATATAGGATCCCCTAATTCACAGTACCTCCCTACGTCTCAGTGACATTGTGCCTTGTTTCGGGTTAACTTAAGTATTACAAAAAGTCTGTATAAATTATATATGAATATATTTTGTTTCATTTTTTAAACTTTTATTCACTCCAAACAAGGCAGATTTTACTGTAATACGAGTTAGAGCGGTTGAAGGCAGCCTTGTTGAAAAGTTGGGAAGCAAGATGTTTTTTTACATTACATTTAATTTTTGCATGTTTGTACGGTTTGGGGGAACAGGGAGCAGCGAAGTAATCCTAAGGTAAGCGCTTCGGAGAGATAACATCTTCCAGCATTTAGGGACTTCTACAGTGAAGGTGGGGGAGGGACTTTTACTGCTAGTTGGTTAGGGTCGGAAGTACTAACGTTGGGAGGAGGGCTACAAGTGCAGTGGGTCAATCGGGGCACATTTCATCTGATCATCAGTATCTCTGGCACACCTAAGTTTGAAATAGCATTTAAAGATGCCTCCAATCAGACCGCCATTATATATATACACACACACACACACATATATATATATATATATATATATATATATATATATATATATATATGTGTGTGTGTGTGTAAAATTAGATTATGGAAATATGGATAAGCAAGCTAACATGCCAGTAGAAATAGTAGAAAATCACCAAATGATTAAACTTACTGATGTGTTTGTATTCTTATTTCAACTAGCATGTTATTTAGTTATCTAGTATTCAATGATCTAATTTTACATCTGATCTTTAATTTTCTATGCATAGTTACTCTCTCATATATATATATATATATATATATATATATATATATATATATACATATATATATATACATATATATACATATATATACATACATATATATATACATATATATAACATATATATATACATATATATATGATATATATATAATATATATATATATATATATATATATATATATATATATATACACATATGAATATAAAACTAAAAAGTATACTTTTAGATAATAGAACCTATAGTTAAATGGTTTAAGCTCAATATATAATTTAATCTTTGAAAAGCATTGACTTAAGGAAAGAATAATAAACATGTTTTTTTTTACCGAGTACACCTTTCATGTAACAATCGAAGTTGAAATAGATTTGTCATTCGTACATATTTATCTCTCTTCTTTCACTTATATATATATATATATATATATATATATATATATATATATATATATAACAGGTAATTTACATACGTCTGTCACGCCACTGTTTAAAATAGCATCCTCATCACTAAACACGTAGACTGAATGGTCTCATTTTAAGAATGGACCTATTTTTGCTTTTTTCAAAGCAAACAATTCTTGAGTGATTATGCCTTCGATTTAATCAAACAATCATTTGTCTTCAACGACGTTTCACCAGCCGTCATGACGCGTCCCCGGAGACCTCCATCGAATATTTTGCACAATTATATTAATAGCGAATGAATGGTGGAATATGACATTCATGTGAAAACAAATGGTTTCAAGTCAAAAGGTTTCTTTTCTTTTATCAACCTTTTTTTTTATTTCTACCTTTAATTAATGTCCGTCTTTATTGAGATGGAGTAGGAACTATTTGTCGGGGCGGACGGATACTTTAGAAATGTCTTTTGTTTTTTTAGTTATGCAAGTATAAAGACGTTAAACTGCGTTTTAGGTGTTACGGCGCCATGTTAATTAACTTTCAAAAGATGGAGACCGAATATTACCAACTTAATATTCGAGTCAGGTTTTTGCATCGAATAATTTCAAATAAGATGTCGATATTTTAACCATTCTGTAGACGTAACCTGTATGAGGCAATTGTTAGGATCAGCAAAAATTCATAAGAGTTGAAATTTCTGTAAATATGTCACTCGAGTTGTGCATTGTACACAAAGGTAGTTATGGTAATTAAACACAGAACACATATCGACTTTAACGGAAGCAAATATATGCATACACAGGTACATACAACTCACGTATTGAGCACTGTTCAAGTAAATACGGTTGAGTTTCAATTCCGGCTTGAGGCACTATCTGATCTAGCCGTACTGAAGAGCTGTGATACAGCGAACAGTCTGTATGTGGATGACTATATATCTTCTTATGTAATATCGTAGGAAAATCTCAGCAGAGTGCTCGATTAATAGAAGTCAAAATTAAGAGCGTTATATGTTTTTTTTTTAGGGGGGGGGCAGTACAGAAAAATGAGTACAACATTAGTACCGTCGGTTTCAAGCTCAGACGGCTTAACCCTCCGGCTCTCTTCAGGTAAAAACATAAGCTGAAGAGAGCCGGAGGGTTAAGCCCTTCTGAGCTTGAAACCGACGGTACTAATGTTGTACTCATTTTTCTGTACCAAATTAATATATATATATATATATATATATATATATATATATATATATATATATATATATAAAGAGAGAGAGAGAAAAATATGCATCTACACATTATAAGCACGTGCAACACACACACGTGTATGAATAACTTCCGGTCAAATCATGTAATTTTTCTTTAATAATTAAGAACTGTGTGGGTCCTTTCCCACTAATATTATATATATATATATAGAGAGAGAGAGATAGAAGAAAAAAGAGTGATAAATATGCGACGATTGTCCAAATTTATTTCAAATTTCAATTGTTCAATGCAAGGTTGTCAGTAATAAACTAGTGTTTATTTTTCTTTCCTTAAGCCAAGGCTTTTCAAAGATCGAAATCTTATCATCAGAGGAGAAATACAGATGGATAAGTTGGCTTTCGAAAAAACCAAAGTTCAAATATTTGAAAAATATGAGAATTATTATTAAAAATTATTAAAATAATTTTTGTCAAAAAACGTATTGAATGAAAAGAAAATTTCGTGAAAAAGATATGCAAATTGTCCGAGTGGTAAGTTTCCGTTGAAAAAGTTCGGTGAAATTGTAGAAAGTGAAGAAAAACTCTTTGCATGAGAGCAGGTTGGAGAGGTGCTCAAAAGTAGATAAGTCCAGATGCACTTAAAAGAGGCCGAGAAGAGGAAAACATGCCATTTTTTTTTGATTTACTTCCGGGCCTAGTAAAACGGTAGGATCTCATACAAGGGTAAGGTACATGATAATTCATGAAAATGAAATGCCGTGGTAGACAAAATGTGTGAAAAATGACAAACGGAAAACAGGTTAAAAATGCAGGAGAAAAACAAAACGAGACATTTGACCGGTTTCGTTCGTGTTGGCGAACGTTTTCTTAAGACGTTCGTTAATACGAACGAAACCGGTCAAATCTCTTGTTTTTGTTTTTCTCCTGCACTTTAACCTGTTTTCCGTTTGCCATTTTTCACACACACACACACTAACACACACACATATATATATATATATATATATATATATATATATATACAGTCAAACCTCTACATACGAATTTAATTCGTCCCGAGGCCGAAGCGAAACTGTGAATTGAACTCTCCATCTTGTACTGAGTGCTGCCGCATAGCGGGCTTACCACGAAACTTCGACGTCGTACGTTGGATTTTCCATCGGGTATAGATTCGATAATTTGATCGAATTTTACGTCATAGGTTGGAAAAATTCGTATGTAGAGACAATCGTATGTAGAGGTTAGACTGTATATATATATATATATATATATATATATATATATATATATATATATATATATATATATAGTAATATGATTTTTACTTATTTATCCCGATGATCATCTATGATGATAAAAGCATGCATTTTTGAAAATCCATGGGTTAAGGAAAGGAAAAAAAACTTTATTAATATATTCCTTGTTTAAACTACTTGATGATTCAATAAATATTGTTCAGATGAGTGAGAGAGAACCAATGCATAGTGCCGGGTTATTAGGCAAAATTCAAAAGTAAGGGCGTAATATTTATTTATATATGTATTGCCAACGATCAGAACAATATCGGAGAACAGCACGTAACTCCGTTCTTTACAGACCGCACTACTGGATTCGAACTTGGTTCACCCAGGTCGCCAGTCCGCGTCGTTATCCACTTGACAATTGTCACTTACCTTTAATCTTCGGTAATATATATATATATATATATATATATATATATATATATATATATATATATATATATATATATATATATATATATATATATATATATATATATATATATATATATATATATATATATATATATATATATATATATATATACATATATATATATATATATATATACATATATATATATATATATATATATATACATATATATATATATATATATATACATATATATATATATATATATATATACATATACATATATATATATACATATATATATATACATATATATATATATATATATATACATATATATATACATATATATATATATATATTGCGTGTGTATTTAGGCAGCATTTTCTCATTTGTGCTAACATTGTTAAAAATAACAGAATAGGTCTGTTTAATTATACTATTTTTACTTTTTCAATTTTTCTGATGGTCATTTTGTATTAAAATTAAAAAAAAATAATAAATGTTCCATAGGTTTCACGAACGTTTTCGATTCTTCGTCGAATCATCCCCAGGTGTCGAAAGCAAATGAACAAAAAGCAGGAGACAGAATATCATTTTTTAAAAGACGGCGGAGAAACGCGCAGAGAACGTTTTTCGCATTGTTCCAGGAAAGTCGTTGACAATATAAATTCAGCAACGCTGGATGGCATCACAGAACAAAATCGCATTACGTTAAGCATTTCAAAATGTTAACGCAACAACCTAAAATAAACAACATCACATATGAAACCAGTTGTAACATTTTAATATGCTAAACGTCATACGATTTTGTTCTGTGATGCCATCTAGACATTTGTGTAAGCCATTTATGGTGGCTTTTCGTTATGGTTCCAAGAGTTCCAATTACAACGGGAATCACCTTTACTTCTTTACATTTCCATAGTCTAACTAATTCCCATTTTAGATCTTGTTATTATTATTATTATTATTATTATTATTATTATTATTATTATTATTATTATTAATTTTTAATTATGTTTAATATTGAATGTGTTTATTTAAGTGTGATATATATATATGTATATACATATATTTAAATTTAAATATTACAAGTGTAATAACAATGAATAATAGTAATTTCATTTATTTTTAAAATTTTACAAAAAAGTTCGCAGTATAGTTAATTTTCTTGATATAATAAGATGTGGTACAATGGCAAATTTGGGTGGGGTGAGATGGGATCGATTGTCGTCCTCTTGGTCGATTCTTTTTTTTTTTACGTAGTTCACCCCAAACAAGGCAGGCCGCCACTGTAGACGTAAGGGGTTACTGAAAAGAAAGAAAGGGGAGAAAATTGGGGGGTAGGGGGGTCAACCTAAATTGGGATCTGCGCAGAGAGATGTCTGTTTACATTAATTTTAAATTTCTGCATGTCAGTACTGTCGAGGAAACAGAGGGCAGGGAGAGAATTCCAGAGGCCAGCAGCACGACGGAAGAAGCTATTTGAGTAGAAAGCTCTTCGGCATCTGGGGACCGCCACAGTGAATGGATGGGATTTAGTTGATTGTCGAGTTGGTCTAGTGAATTTACGTCGAGGTGGCACCAGCGCAGCCAATTCATCGGAGCATAATCCATTGAAGTATTTGTAAAACGAGCACAAGGATGCTACATTGCGGCGATGGGACAGGGACTGGAGCTTGGTTGACAGTGAGGGACCTATTAGGTTGGCGACTTTTTTTTGGACCTTGTCAAGGAGGGAGAGAGTAGTAGATGATGAACCAGCCCAGAGGTGGCAACAATACTCCATGCATGGGCGGATGGTGGCTTTGTAGAGATACAGGATAATATCAGGTGTGAGGTGTTTACTAGCACGGTAGAGGGAGCCAACCTTATTTGCGGCAGCCTTGGCAATGTCCTTAATGTATTTGTTCCAATTCATGTTACCTGTGAAGGTTAGGCCGAGGAGTTTGAAAGATGAACTCTCAGGCAGGGTGTTATTTGCCATGACAATCAGTGGTTGGAGAGGTTTCTTGTAGTTATTGAAGGAAAGGAGCTTTGTCTTTGCGGCATTAAAAGTTACCAACCATTTATGACCCCAATCCACTACAGCCTGGAGGTCATTTTCTAAGGATTCAGCCATTGCCTCGGATATGATCGGGTCTTTTGCCAACATGGTGAGAGTAAAGTGTGGTGTCGTCAGCAAATAAACCAATCTCAGACTCTATGTCATCAGGGAGATCGTTTATATAGATCAGGAACAACAAAGGTCCAAGGATATATCCCTGGGGCACACCAGCATTTATGTCATGTTGTTTAGATGAACGGCCATCGAGGACAACCTGGATTTTTCTTTTGGTTAGGACAATCACCAAAATACCACATTCACTCTATTCATCTATTCTACTTCACATTATCCCCAATGGTTTGGCATTTTTTATTTACAAAATAATATATGTGCAAGTTCACCGGTTGGTGGGTGGGGTTGCTAAAAACAAACTGCTAAGTGTGGTGGTTAGTAGGATCCGGCCAAATCTATCTAGATATGGGATGCTCACTATTTTCCGGGTTGTTTCAAGAGCCGAATACTATCAAGACATTTTTTGAGTAAGGAGAAAAAAAGGGTGACCTATTCGAGGATAAAAAGAGAAGAGCTAGATAGGATGAATTGTGTGGTGTCCTCCAAGATAGGTACTATTTTTTTTGGGGGGGGGAGCGGCAAAATATAAATGGGGAATAGGGATCTCGAAGGATCTCTAATACCGAACAAAATAATAGTGATTATAATAATAATAATAATAATAATAATAATAATAATAATAATAATAATAATAATAATAAATAAACAAGTCCAAACTAAACGGATATAAAAACTTTTGTAATAAGCAGAGAAAGACTGCTGTTATTTCAAGGTTTAGGTTAGGGTTTAAGTTAGGGTTTAGATTAGGGTAAGGGTTAGGGTTTAGGTTAGGGTTAGGATTTAGGTTAGGGTTAGGCTTTAGGTTAGGGTTTAAGTTAGGGTTAGAGTTTAGGTTAGGGTTTAGGTTAGGGTTAGGATTTAGGTTAAAGTTAGGGTTTAGGTTAGGGTTTAGGTTAGGGTTAGGGTTAGGGTTTAGGTTAGGGTTAGAGTTTAGGTTAGGGGTTAGGTTAGGGTTAGGATTTAGGTTAGGGTTAGGGTTTAGGTTAGGGTTTAGGTTAGGGTTAGGGTTAGGGTTTAGGTTAGGGTTTAGGTTAGGGTTAGGGTTTAGGTTAGGGTTTAGGTTAGGGTTTAGGTTAGGGATAGGGTTATGGTATTGGTTAGGGTTTTAGGTATGAGTTTAGGGTTAGAGTTAGAATAGTTGGACATCCAAAACTTAAGTACTCTACTATTTAATTCATATTTCGAAGGAGGTTATATGAATTGATACCTTTACCCAGGGTATTAGTCGCTCCGCCACACCACATTCCTCAGTTACGGAGCATTGGTTACCTGGCCATAAACACGCAAAAATAAAACAATGTTCTTCTACAATAATGGCTTTCGGCGATATACAAAATTTGGACAGATGTATTGACTAAAATGGTAAAAAGTTATATTTTCTAATAATTCAATTCGTATGAATCAGATGATTCTATTATTGGCATTGTTTCCCCGATATTTTTCGAGTTAGAATTTTTTCTAGAAAAATATCAAGTATCTACAGAAGGAACCACGTGAAGGTTGCCAACATCCTAAGTGAATTTTTTTCTGTGGAACTAACTGGATTGGAACTTGGCACACTCAGGTCGCCAGTCAGTGTCGTTAACAACTTAGCCAAAGTCACCTTCTATATTTCGTATGAATAAAGCCAAAACCTACTGTTCAATGTGACAGTTTGAGCCACAAGCCGCACACAAACTCCAGAAAGCGAACAAAGTCCTACAGAAAGATTAACTAGACTTTAAAACTAGGTTTTAAGAACCAACACAAAATACACACATGCTATCAGACTATGTTGATACAAACGAAACGGAACCTAACCGTTATGTCAGATTAACAAACCTAACCGTTAAGCTACATTGCAACGACCGAAGGGTAAAAATACAACAACGTTTTGATTTGTGAAACTTCAAATGGCTTGATCGAATGGATGTCGAATAGTGGTCTTCGGCGATATATGTAAATTAGGCCGGATATGTTGGGCAAGGCGAAATGTTGATTCCAACTAAACTCGGAAATGGCGATAGATAAATTGGTAAATCCAGTAAACCCAGACGAATTAGAGACAACCGAAAACGCACCACAAAAAAGATTTACTCGACAAATGCAACTCTTTAAATACAAACAAATTAGAGTTGATGTCAGAATTGGGATGTTGACGTCGAGAAATGCGAAAGCAATGGCGGTAGGTCAATCTCCACAAACATCGCCAACAAATAGTAGGTGATATACGCTAGAAATCGAATGAGAAATGCAGAGAAGAAATCTGTGTAATATTTGACGCGGAAAAAGCGGATCATTTTTAGAAAAAAAAACGTTAAAAAGTATACCAAAAATTTAAAAAAAAATGAGGAAAGTAGTAAAATAAAGTGTTATTGCATTCTCAACAGGATGGAATCTATTCATATCGTTCACCTAATATTGATGCCTCCACGATGCGTTCCACAGTGTCGTTTATTATGCATATTGTACAGCATGACTATCACCATAAGACAAAAGTGTCTAGAGATAACTGCTAAAATTATTTCATGGACGTGTGCGCACACTGCGCACATATGACGAGTTAATGTTTTGTAAAACTAATTTTACTATTAGTGATGGGGATATTCCACAGAAGACTAAAAAAAAGTTGGGTCCAATTGTAAATATAAATAGGACAAAACGCAATTCGTATCAATCAACAAGTCACGATGTTTTTATTTGATTGATTCTGTTAGCAATATCTTTTTAATATTCAAATCATATTCGAAATAAATAGTATACATTAATGAATTAATGTATACTTACAGCTGTTTCAATGTGTTGTTTATTTTAAGTTATATCATGAAACAAAACTTCTTATCACCACATCGAATCTCTTCAGAAAAGAAAAGCCCCGGGCTACGGGTATTTTACAACTCAAATCAAAACACATACAGCCATATATATATATATATATATATATAACCATATATATATATATAACCATATATATATATATATATATATATATATATATATATATATATATATATATATATATAACCATATATATATATATATATATATATAACCATATATATATAAATATATATATATATATATATATATATATACATATATATATATATATATATATCCACGTGCTTCACCGTTACTGCTGCTTATCAGAGTATTTGACTATGACTATATATATATATATATATATATGGTACGTCAATGAAAATTAGTAAGACCTGCAAATGGAAGCAAATCGGTATTTTCAGTTGTTCAAAACAAGGAGTAGTTTAGTTAATAAAAACATTTATTTTTCATCTCTTTCTTTCCTTAAACCAGGCTTTTCAAAGATTAAAATCTTATCATCAGAGGAAAAATTATGATTGATAAGTTGACAGGGTGGGACTGTCAAAGTTCCAAATTTGAAAAAGTTTTCTTTTAAAATTAAAAATGAGTACGACAATTCGTCTTTGAACCAGTTAGAGCTTTTTGCCTTGGAACACGCTTAATTGAAAACAGGAAGAATATTGTTTTCCTTGAAATGGCCGTTTTTATTTGATTCCTCTCCGTGGACAACAGACCTGAGTGAAATCGCCGTCGTTGGATTTTTATGCAGATTCCCCCGGATTTACCAACATTTCTGAGCCCTACGTTTTTTGGATTTCGTTATTGGTGATTCCCATGCCCGTCTGAACCTTTTGGAAACATTTTTTAAAGAAGTTTTTTGAATTTCTTTAATTTTTAATTTTAAAAGAAAACTTTTTCAAATTTGGAACTTTGACAGTCCCACCCTGTCAACTTATCAATCATAATTTTTCCTCTGATGATAAGATTTTAATCTTTGAAAAGCCTGGTTTAAGGAAAGAAAGAGATGAAAAATAAATGTTTTTATTAACTAAACTACTCCTTGTTTTGAACAACTGAAAATACCGATTTGCTTCCATTTGCAGGTCTTACTAATTTTCATTGACGTACCATATTTTCTGCTCTATCCAGTATATTGAGCTTTCCTTATTTCACAATAGGTCCAACTCTCTAAAAGTTTACCTTTTAGTTATAATCTACATATATATATATATATATATATATATATATATATATATATGAAAATTATAACTAAAAGGTAAACTTTTAGGGAATTGGACCTATTGTGAAATAAGGAAAGCTCAATATACTGGATAGAGCAAAACTATGGTAAGTCAATGAAAATTGATTAGACCTGCAAATGGAAGCAAATCAACTTCTGAACCCCACGCTGTTTTGGATTTCGTTATTGGTGACTTTCATACCCGTTTGAACTTTAAAATTTTTTTAAAAACTCTTTCAAATTTAGAACTTTGACAGTCCTCTTCTGTCAACTTATCAATAATAATTTTCCTCTGATGATAAGATTTTAATCTTTGAAAATCCTGGTTTAAGGAATGAAAGAGAAGAAAAATAAATGTTTTTTATTAACTAAACTGCTCCTTGTTTTGAACAACTGAAGATTTTGATTTGCTTCCATTTGCAGGTTTAATCAATTTTCATTGACTTACCGTATATATATATACACACATATATATATATATATATATATATATATATATATATATATATATATATATATATATATATATATATATATATATATATAGCATCAGGCATTCAGTATTCTTCATGTAACCGCAAACTCTCGTTAACTCTTACGTTCCGAAAACACAACCAAAATTTACGGCGACACATCAACCACCACAAGAAGTTTTACCCCCCCCCCCGGGTGGGCAAGGTGTACGTTCGGGTCAGATGTGATCACGTTTTAACGCTTTACACAAGTGGTGGCGACAGGGGAACCGCGCGCAACATTATCCACTGTATACTTACGTTTCTATTTGGTGCTTTGACCAAGGATCATTTTGGCTAACATCAGAGTGAAGTATCTGTTCCAAATGATGCTGCACGATGTAGATCTGTACCATCTTCGCTTTTGGACCTTGATTCCGCCGGTCGGAGTTATTGTCCTATGTAATTCTAGGAGGCTTTACTTTCAAACACTTTTCAGAAGGGTTAAGGTTATTGCTAATCGCTTGAGGCGCCCCTACCAGGGAATACCGACGGAGTTCCTCGGGCATTTTTGGAAATCAAAGGGCGCTAATCCTAGTGCGCTGGCTAACCACACTTGACCTTGTGTCTAACCTCGTGAAGAGGAGGTAAATAACAATACTTTGATCTTGTGTCTAACCTCCCGGAAGTAAATAATTTGACCAAAGATTGAGTTCTACGTTTATACGCACGAGCGGATGTTTGACCTAAATGTACATTTCTTAATAATTTTGTTGGACATCGTATATATTTACACATTCGCTATTGTTCTTTCCTAGGGATACAATTGAATACAAACCCCTATAACAAGATTAAACACGACTTTCCTCAAGTAAAATTTGACTAGAAAGCCAATAGTATTATAAAAATGTATTTATTTTATTATAAAAACACTATCGTGTGGTCTGTGTTCGTTCTGAACATCCGTAAACAACAAAGGTGATCTGATGCCACCTCGACGTAAATACACCCGCAAAACCTGACAATCAGTTATATCCCACTAATTCACCCTGGAAGACCCCAGTTGCCATAGGGCTTTCTACTCTAATAGTTTTCTTTCCTCAAACTGCTAGCCTTTGGCATTCCCTCCCTGCTCCCTGTTACCATGACTGTACAGACATGCAGAAATTTAAATGTAATGTAAACAAACATCTCGTTACTCAACCCTCACTAAGGATGCCCCCTATAAATCTGACCCCTTATCTACAGTAGCCGCTTACGTCTCAGTGGCAATATGCCCCCTTGTTTGGGGTGAATAAAAGTTTTTAAAAAAATAACCCTTTTACTTTATTTAAATTATTTATGAATTGAAAATTATAGAAATTGAAAAATTAGAACAGCAATGCTAATATAGGTTTCAGCTCTGGTAGCAGGAGTATTAAGTCCTCTCCGTTCATTTACGCCGGGGTGTAAAAATATTTAGTTTTACTTAAAGATGTAAATAGTTTGGTAAAAAAATTAGAACAGCAATGCTAATATAGGTTTCAGCTCTGGTAGCAGGAGTATTAAGTCCTCTCCGTTCATTTACGCCGGGGTGTAAAAATATTTAGTTTTACTTAAAGATGTAAATAGTTTGGTAAAAAAATTAGAACAGCAATGCTAATATAGGTTTCAGCTCTGGTAGCAGGAGTATTAAGTCCTCTCCGTTCATTTACGCCGGGGTGTAAAAATATTTAGTTTTACTTAAAGATGTAAATAGTTTGGTAAAAAAAATTAGAACAGCAATGCTAATATAGGTTTCAGCTCTGGTAGCAGGAGTATTAAGTCCTCTCCGTTCATTTACGCCGGGGTGTAAAAATATTTAGTTTTACTTAAAGATGTAAATAGTTTGGTAAAAAAATTAGAACAGCAATGCTAATATAGGTTTCAGCTCTGGTAGCAGGAGTATTAAGTCCTCTCCGTTCATTTACGCCGGGGTGTAAAAATATTTAGTTTTACTTAAAGATGTAAATAGTTTGGTAAAAAAATTAGAACAGCAATGCTAATATAGGTTTCAGCTCTGGTAGCAGGAGTATTAAGTCCTCTCCGTTCATTTACGCCGGGGTGTAAAAATATTTAGTTTTACTTAAAGATGTAAATAGTTTGGTAAAAAAATTAGAACAGCAATGCTAATATAGGTTTCAGCTCTGGTAGCAGGAGTATTAAGTCCTCTCCGTTCATTTACGCCGGGGTGTAAAAATATTTAGTTTTACTTAAAGATGTAAATAGTTTGGTAAAAAAATTAGAACAGCAATGCTAATATAGGTTTCAGCTCTGGTAGCAGGAGTATTAAGTCCTCTCCGTTCATTTACGCCGGGGTGTAAAAATATTTAGTTTTACTTAAAGATGTAAATAGTTTGGTAAAAAAATTAGAACAGCAATGCTAATATAGGTTTCAGCTCTGGTAGCAGGAGTATTAAGTCCTCTCCGTTCATTTACGCCGGGGTGTAAAAATATTTAGTTTTACTTAAAGATGTAAATAGTTTGGTAAAAAAATTAGAACAGCAATGCTAATATAGGTTTCAGCTCTGGTAGCAGGAGTATTAAGTCCTCTCCGTTCATTTACGCCGGGGTGTAAAAATATTTAGTTTTAATTAAAGATGTAAATAGTTCGGTAAAAAAATTAGAACAGCAATGCTAATATAGGTTTCAGCTCTGGTAGCAGGAGTATTAAGTCCTCTCCGTTCATTTACGCCGGGGTGTAAAAATATTTAGTTTTACTTAAAGATGTAAATAGTTTGGTAAAAAAATTAGAACAGCAATGCTAATATAGGTTTCAGCTCTGGTAGCAGGAGTATTAAGTCCTCTCCGTTCATTTACGCCGGGGTGTAAAAATATTTAGTTTTACTTAAAGATGTAAATAGTTTGGTAAAAAAATTAGAACAGCAATGCTAATATAGGTTTCAGCTCTGGTAGCAGGAGTATTAAGTCCTCTCCGTTCATTTACGCCGGGGTGTAAAAATATTTAGTTTTACTTAAAGATGTAAATAGTTTGGTAAAAAAATTAGAACAGCAATGCTAATATAGGTTTCAGCTCTGGTAGCAGGAGTATTAAGTCCTCTCCGTTCATTTACGCCGGGGTGTAAAAATATTTAGTTTTACTTAAAGATGTAAATAGTTTGGTAAAAAAATTAGAACAGCAATGCTAATATAGGTTTCAGCTCTGGTAGCAGGAGTATTAAGTCCTCTCCGTTCATTTACGCCGGGGTGTAAAAATATTTAGTTTTACTTAAAGATGTAAATAGTTTGGTAAAAAAAATAGAACAGCAATGCTAATATAGGTTTCAGCTCTGGTAGCAGGAGTATTAAGTCCTCTCCGTTCATTTACGCCGGGGTGTAAAAATATTTAGTGTTACTTAAAGATGTAAATAGTTTGGTAAAAAAATTAGAACAGCAATGCTAATATAGGTTTAAGCTCTGGTAGCAGGAGTATTAAGTCCTCTCCGTTCATTTACGCCGGGGTGTAAAAATATTTAGTTTTACTTAAAGATGTAAATAGTTTGGTAAAAAAATTAGAACAGCAATGCTAATATAGGTTTCAGCTCTGGTAGCAGGAGTATTAAGTCCTCTCCGTTCATTTACGCCGGGGTGTAAAAATATTTAGTGTTACTTAAAGATGTAAATAGTTTGGTAAAAAAATTAGAACAGCAATGCTAATATAGGTTTCAGCTCTGGTAGCAGGAGTATTAAGTCCTCTCCGTTCATTTACGCCGGGGTGTAAAAATATTTAGTTTTACTTAAAGATGTAAATAGTTTGGTAAAAAAATTAGAACAGCAATGCTAATATAGGTTTCAGCTCTGGTAGCAGGAGTATTAAGTCATCTCCGTTCATTTACGCCGGGGTGTAAAAATATTTAGTTTTACTTAAAGATGTAAATAGTTTGGTAAAAAAATTAGAACAGCAATGCTAATATAGGTTTCAGCTCTGGTAGCAGGAGTATTAAGTCATCTCCGTTCATTTACGCCGGGGTGTAAAAATATTTAGTTTTACTTAAAGATGTAAATAGTTTGGTAAAAAAATTAGAACAGCAATGCTAATATAGGTTTCAGCTCTGGTAGCAGGAGTATTAAGTCCTCTCCGTTCATTTACCCCGGGGTGTAAAAATATTTAGTTTTACTTAAAGATGTAAATAGTTTGGTAAAAAAATTAGAACAGCAATGCTAATATAGGTTTCAGCTCTGGTAGCAGGAGTATTAAGTCCTCTCCGTTCATTTACGCCGGGGTGTAAACATATTTAGTTTTACTTAAAGATGTAAATAGTTTGGTAAAAAAATTAGAACAGCAATGCTAATATAGGTTTCAGCTCTGGTAGCAGGAGTATTAAGTCCTCTCCGTTCATTTACGCCGGGGTGTAAAAATATTTAGTTTTACTTAAAGATGTAAATAGTTTGGTAAAAAAATTAGAACAGCAATGCTAATATAGGTTTCAGCTCTGGTAGCATGAGTATTAAGTCCTCTCCGTTCATTTACGCCGGGGTGTAAACATATTTAGTTTTACTTAAAGATGTAAATAGTTTGGTAAAAAAATTAGAACAGCAATGCTAATATAGGTTTCAGCTCTGGTAGCAGGAGTATTAAGTCCTCTCCGTTCATTTACCCCGGGGTGTAAAAATATTTAGTTTTACTTAAAGATGTAAATAGTTTGGTAAAAAAATTAGAACAGCAATGCTAATATAGGTTTCAGCTCTGGTAGCAGGAGTATTAAGTCCTCTCCGTTCATTTACGCCGGGGTGTAAAAATATTTAGTTTTACTTAAAGATGTAAATAGTTTGGTAAAAAACAGAAGATTTACAAAAGTAAAAGTTTAAAAGTTTCAAGTTTCTGCATTTTCTAAAATAGAACCCAAACAAAGTAAACATTGCGTCCAGGGGTAAGATACGGATAACATCTCATCTCAGATGCGGCACACCTTTGTAGTTCTGCTGTGAGGGCCCATTTTCCACATGCACATGGGAAAACGAAGACTAAGATGGCACGCGAAAGGATTAACTTATGCGTCACAATGAAGCCGTGCTTATCTCTCCATATTGGCTTACACGATTAAAAGCCGCGCGACGCTCTTAAAATGTATTTCTGACTCTGCCTGCTTCGGCTCTAAGCCAATATAATTTAGAGGTTAGAATAATAAAACAAAACAAATTTGTTCAAAGAGACAATGAAAACTATAAAAGTTTAACTATAAAAATCACATAATATATACATATACTTTACATATAAAGTTATCTCGTCGGATCTTTTATGTTAGATATAAATAGCCTCTGTTCTAAAATATCAATATTTCATTATAAATAGACACTTCCTTTTCTTTAGCATTGGTACATGTTCTTAGGATGAAAATGTAATTTTATTTTATTTCTTGACTCATATACTTTTTCCTTTCTTTCTTTTTACTAAAATTTCACCTCCTTATTAAGTCCAAAATCTACTCGAGGATCTGGGTTTAAGGGATTGATTGTCAGTTTAATGATGGATATTAGTAGAAGACTAGAAATAATTAATGGAATGAACAAATTTGATTTCTTATAAATACGGTTTACGACAAGTATTTTCTGACATTGGATTTCGTTCGTATGCCGGCAGAAAATGTAACTACCAATAATACTTAATGACAAAAAGCCATTACTGCAATTTCGTTACAAATAAATAATTATATATATATATATATATATATATATATATATATATATATATATATATATATATATATATATGGGGAATGAAAACGGAAACACCAAGAGAAATTTTTTATATATTCATCAACGTTTTGTCTTTATTGTAAGACTTCCTCAGGATGATAATTTGAAGAAAAATGTCATGCAAGTACATCGAAATTCAGGATGGTTAAGGTTAAATTAAAAGAAAAGAATTGGAAAATTTGATGAGAAGTTAAAAGATTACAATTAAGGCTACGTGTCAGGATATGACGTCATGAACAGGAAGTCGAAAGTGAGAAGTGGTGATGAGGAGAGAAATGTCTCCTTCTTCGGTAGACGAACTGGTTTGGTTCGGTCGTCGTTTTTGAAGCTCTATTTTCGTTCGTTTGTTCGTTCGTTCGTTAATCGTGTGTCACATGAAACTATAAAATGTACAAAAGTTGTTAGCGTTTGTTAAAATTTGTTACGATATTGTGGAACGAAAAGTAAAAGAGAGACACAGAAACGTCTGATATTGCATCACCACTACGATATGCTTACAGGGTGCTACTTAAGTTGATGCGTCAACTGGCCTTCACATTCCCCAGACTTGACTAGCTCTGACTTTTTCTCAAAGAACTTCTATAGGAATTGAAGTCTGGGAATTAAATCGTAATCGAATGATCCTGCAATCCATCATGGATGATGTTTTGGAAAGGGCACGAATTTGTGAAGCTGAAAATGGAAATCATTTAAAAGATGTTATTCTTCATAGATAAATTCTTTCTCATTTTTGTTCTCATTTGCAAAGAAATATCCATTGTCTTCGTCATATTATGTTAAGTTTCTATAAAAAAAGTAAAGAATCTATTCAAGTTAAAAATTCCCCAGTAATCCCTCAGTGACTTCTTAGGCACCATGTACATGCGAGTGGGGATCGCTTGTTGATTTAATATTTCCTAGAAACTTCCTAGACTTACCTGGAAACTTCCGATTTCGGAAGAAGCTGACTCAACCCACATAGAGTGAATACCGCTTTGTTTCGTTTTTTTCCTTTATAAAGTTTTTCCTTTATAAACGTCGAGTTTTTTCAAATGTGATTGTTTGTTCGTTCATTGAATCTGACTTAATATAGTTTTTGCCAGTTTATTCGAAGACATAGTTTCTTATGTAATTTCATTTGCAGGGAGTAGGGTCATTCCCATCCGTTACCAATTGTCAATTTCTTGTACTTCAGTATTACTCGCCATATTCATTTCAACAGCTGTATCCCTTCTGTTGGTAGTTTTTTGGGGGATTCAACATTCTGTCTGATGACCATACCTTTTTTCGAAGGTCGGTTATCGCTGGCTTTACAACATAAAGCAAAAAGCACCGTGAGTAAATGGTTTGTAGCAGTTACATAATTACGATCTATTTTCTTCTACGCTAGCGTGTTCTCACTCGCGGAGTGATTGATACGTTGTTCGGAAGGAAACACTTGTACGTATGCGGCAACTCCCGCACAAATCTTTTTCCAGCTCCCTAAAAAATAGTCAGATTTTAAGCGTCGAGTTGACAAGACGTCATATCATTTTCTCGCCTCTAGCAATGATTTAGGCGAGACCTGATACGAAAAGCCCGGACCCCATCATACTTGTATAGTACATGCATGTCTACTGACGTAACATATTTTTGTATTCTTGTCTGCGTACCTTTTCCCCGACCATGTTCGTTGTGTTGATGACACTGTATGAATAACATTGATTTGAATTGTAGAAGCTTGTCCTTTGCAGCAAACTATGATGACCCCATTTTTCTTCCGACTCCGCAAGGCCAGAAAGATGGATATCTATGCAGCCACCCTTTTCTTTCATACAACAATTTCTTCATTCCTTCCCAATAAAATTAGACACCTTTCGGCAAGTTAAAAACTCATCCGAAACATGAGACGGAAGTGGAACGCAGGATGAAGTGCCGCCTACTTTTCACAAGACCGACCGTGCATGTCGTTCAAAGATAAAATGTTTGCTGTGCTGCATATGCAGGAGAGGAAGCCGACGCGAACCCAGGAACACCTGGTAACAAGACAGAGTGACAGATCGTCGTTTTTGAGGAGTCTCGGGCCTTTAGGTCTGGATTTACGCCGGTCTATTGGGGGTTGTCCGTCCTGTGCAGTTCTAGGTGGTGCACCCTCCCAGGCTTTGCCTCCCCTCTTTGGGGAGGAGTAAGTTTATTGCTTGCTGTTTGAGGCGCCCCTACCGGGGAATGCCGACGGGGCTGCCCAGGCAATTTTTAAATGGCCAGAGTGCTTACCTCTCGAGCGCTGGCTTATCTAATCCCACTTTCCCGACCTTGTGTCACATCTTACCTTGTGGGAGGTAGATAAATAACCCTTTCCTCGACTGACTATATAAACTTTCATTTTTTTTGTGTCTTTCAGTGGGTAAATGTTTGTACCTTTTAAAGAGAAGAGGTCCCATATTTTATTTTACTTTCTCTGTCAACTCGACAGAAGTTAGAACTCTCCTCTTTAGCCGGTGTTTCTAGAGTATTAGTCCCTTGTTCTAATAGTTCCTGCGTGTAACGTTAAGAGGTTCCACTTTGAAAACCGTTTACACACAAATTCATTTGTTTCTCTTCTAATGCCAACAAATATTATTCGGTGTAAAAATGTGTTTTTAAGAATGCAGATCATATTGAAAAATTAAAGCAACCCCTTTTTTCTACCTGCGTGAAAAGTGAGTTGTGTTAATTAAGTAATTTGTGTATTTTGTATAAGTGCCCAACCATTAATGGAACATTTGTTTGGTCAATAAAAATAGCGCCGCCAATCATGCGCAGTGCTCGCACGCGCCCTTGACTTACTTTTCTGAGTCCTGTCTGGAAGATGTTTAAGAGTTAAGGTAGTGTTAGAGTTATGGTTAAGGGTAGATTTAAGCTGTACAAAATACAGAATAAACACCACCGTAGAACGCATTACGGAATGGTGGACAGCTATCTGTGTGAGTTGATGTGGAGACAGAAATATAAAAGAAACGAATTTTTTATGCAAATACTTAATGACATGAATTGAATCCACATTTCTGAAACGTGTGGTGCTTTGTTACATTAGGACCCGAGTTAACTTTGACCCCGTCGTTAGGGTTAGGGTTATAGTCAGGGTCAAAATGGGGGTTAGGATTAGCGTTAAAGTAAGGGTTAGGGTTTAGGGTTTGGGTTAGGCTCATGGTCAAAATTAACGTGGATCCTAATGTAATAAAGTACCAAACGTTTTTTTTCTGCTACGACCCAAATTGTCTCAGTTGTTGGGGTGGCGGGGTCATTTTTCGGTTGAACTCTTCTACGTAAGATGCAAAACGTCACCTTATTTCTTGAATGATGCCCATCGCACATAAATCGGTGAAATAAGAAGTGCACGAAATTCCTCAACATCCCCGGACGAGCTGATCATAATAATACCGATAATAAACGGTTTATCTCTCTTGATTGTAGATTGTGTGCGTTTCTTTTTTGTTTTGAAATGTGTTCCGCTGTGAAGATAACGGGGTTAATGTCGTGGGATGGGCGACTCATTTACTCGTTCTATCTGGGTCGAAACGCTGGAATGAGGATGTGGGGTCGAGTGTTTCGGGGCAAGAGACAGTGGCTTCCATTGTCTGATCGGCCGTATGACACCGATAGGTGTGTTTAGGTAGAAGCGAATCAAATTTAAACGATGGGCTTCGGATGACAGCTCGAGAGATAGAAGCGTCGTCTTTTCGTTAACACACTATTCTTTTGTTTCTCTTTTTCAACACACACACACTTATATCTCTCTCTCTCTCTCTCTCTCTCTCTCTCTCTCTCTCTATATATATATATATATATATATATATATATATATATATATATATATCTTTAAAGAAGTGAAGCTACCAACATTCGTAAATTTGAAAAAAAAACATTTTCCAAAAATTGTTTATTATTTTATTATTGTATAATTTTATAATTTTATAACGCGTTTCAAGCATCTTTGCTCTCTTCAGATATTCTTTCCATAAAAAAATGGGTTTATTTTTAATAGTTTAGCGTTTCTGTGCATGTGTGCGCTTGTGTGTGTGTGTGTACGTGCGTGATCGCGTCTGTGAATATTTTTTCATATCTTTTACTTATATATATATATATATATATATATATATATATATATATATATATATATATATATTCATAAATAAATAATAATTATTTATTACCTACAGACATCGATGTTTCATGCTAACGCAATCTTCAGTGCAGGAAGTTAATTCTCTACGGTCTTCGGGCTCGAACTCCGATCACAAATCGCCACTGATTTGTAGTCAAGATTGTTCACCCGTCGGCCATAACGAATTAGCTAATAATTAAGGAGGAATTTAACTTTGTAAATACCGAGTCGGCGGGTATTTTACACGAGCAGTTGAAAGTGATCAACAAACTGTGCTTGGATCTTGCATATATATATATATATATATATATATATATATATATATATATATATATATATATATATATATATATATAGTGTGTTGTGTGTCAGGTTATAGTGAAAGGAAATCAATAAATTACTCGATCGCAGAAGAGTGAGAGCTAATATAACTTATTTGAAAACTATATGTTACATATTTCAGAAAACGTACCGCGGTTTCATCCAGATGGGCTAACTTTCTACATTTAAAAAAAAATCTTTAATCCCAGTGGAATCGTCAGCGTTCTGAATGAGAATGAGAAATGGCGTTATATCGATAAAAAAAAAACGGTGCATTCCCGGAAAGTCTCTCTGGAAAAAATGGTGGGGAATTGATTAAGTTATATTTTATTTATTATTTATACTTTGTATTTTATCGTACTATGTGTTTAATTTGTTTATTCTCTTGAAGTTTGGTATTTTTACTTTTATTTTAATTTTTATTTAATTTAAGGTGTGTTTTGTAAATCGTAGCAGATACCGGTGTACTTGAAAGTGAAAATATTTTATAAATATATGTCTCTGAGACTTTCGCCGTCAAACGGCCTTAACGAAGAATTATTTACTTTCATTCTTTTTTTTTTCCTCTTCATTTTGCTGGTGTTAAAATCGCAAGTAAATCAACACGTGGTTCCAAGAGGACATGCCCCGTCCGATCTCGCCGACGATTCATATATATTGTTAAATATTGCAGATGACATCAGCGATCACAGCGGGCCAGACAGGCACCCACGTGCGTTGTCACAATGGCGCACAGAGAAAAACTATACATCAAGATAAGCGAATATCAACATCAGAACGTATAGACACTAAATTATTTTTTTACATAGATTTTCCCCTTTTCATGAAGCAAATATAAAATTAAACATAAAATGTATAAGTGTTGAATGCATTTAAAAAAGGATTAGACATTAAAATAATTAGTTATATTGGTGTCGCTAAAATTCAAAATAGTTCGCCTTTTTTCAATAATTCTTAATTCAGTTAGGTTCCTTAAAACTATTTACAATTTTACAGTGGTCTGTAAAATATAGAATTTATTTTAATAACACCAACGCGCCAACATACTTTTATTACTTAACTTTATATTAGACCTTTTTATTATTAACATTTCTTTACAACAAAAACTGTAAACATCAGTATATATGACATTATTTATTCCTAAAACGCTTCCGACCAGTAAGACTGTGTTAATACTTCTAGCATCTCCTTCTTTCCTCATCTACTTATATATATATATATATATATATATATATATATATATATATATATATATATATATATATATATATATATATTAATATTATTATTAATACACACACACACACACACACATATATATATATGTATATATATATATATATATATATATATATATTAATATTATTATTAATACACACACACACACACACACATATATATATATATATATATATATATATGTATATATATATATATATATATATATATATTAATATTATTATTAATACACACACACACACACACATATATATATATATATATATGTATATATATATATATATATATATATTAATATTATTATTAATACACACACACACACACACATATATATATATATATATATATATATATATATATGTATATATATATATATATATATATATTAATATTATTATTAATACACACACACACACACACACACATATATATATATATATATATATATATATATATATATATATATATATATATATATTAAGAAATGTTGTCCTTGGTTAGAAAGCATTGTTTACATGGTAATATTAATTATTAAAAATAATAATGAGCAATTAGAACGCCATACAATGCATTTTAGTTTTATTAACTTAAAAAAAAGTTAATAAAACTAAAATGCATTGTATGACGTTCTAATTGCTCATTATTATTTTTAATAATTAATATTATATATATATATATATATATATATATATAAATATTATTATTAATACATAAAGACACAAACGCCGCGACACAGGCATGCCGATGTTTCGATTTGTAGTTATTAACAACTTAGATTTGCCTTTTATTTAGATTTTCTTTAATCCTATCTCCATGTCTGATTAATTTTCGACGGATTAATTTGCTGTACTAGTTGTGTACCCTAGTTGTGTACCCTAGTTGTGTACCCTAGTACTTACTTTTAGTTCCATCCGGGGCCATCTTTAAGGGAGGGGTATCGAATAAAGAGCACGTACTTTTAATAGTTTAGTGCGATTGGTTTTAGTATTAATATATAATTAGTATGAAAAGCATTTTAGGCCATTTCCACTATTATCGAAAGTAATTTTATTAATAGCTGACGTTTTCGTTTTTAATATTTGTAGTCTTTGCATGTTTGTTTTTTCGTAATCTAATATAGTTTTATTGTCTACGGGAATTTTTCGAAGTTAAGACGTGGTTAAAACAGCAGGAATGCTTGAAACAAAAGGATTTCGTGTTGTTATATTGTTGATCGATGTCCGTTTGAAAATACCAGATGCTGTACGCTTGGAAATGGGAATAACTTAATATCAAAAAGAAACCGGTCGCTTTTTTCTGATACGCTTGTGGATAGTATAATTCCATTTTCTAGGCCCACCCTCGCTCGTTCAAATAGGCAACTATTGTAGGAGAAGGAATAACTCCGGAATCACTCTGAAGCTTTTTTGGTTGACTTACATTTCTATTTGCCACTTACTGAACGCGGATTGGGGAAAGGCGACCAGGAATTGCGAAACTCTTACCCCACAATAAATTAATCATCATAATTTTTTTTAACATAGTTCACCCCAAACAAGAGAGGCCGCTACTGTAGACGTAAGGGGCTACTGAGAATTATGGTGTAAGTTTTGGGGGTCATCCTTAATTGGGAGCTGTGCAGCGAGATGCTTGTTCACATTTCTGCATGTCGGTACAGTCGGGGAAACCTGGAATAGGGAAGGAGTTCGAGGGACCGGTAGAACGAGGAAAGAAGCTTTTGGAGTAGAAGGCTCTCCGGCATCTGGGGACCTTCACAGTGAATGGATGGGATTTAGCTGATTGTCGAGTTGGTCTAGTGAATTTACGTCGAGGGGCCACCAGAGTAGCCAGTTAATTAGAGCATAATCCATTGAAGTACTTGTAAAACAGACACAAGGATGCTACATTGCGGCGATGAGACAGAGGCTGGAGCTTGGTTGACAGTGAGGGACCTATTAAGTTGGCGACATTTTTTTGGACCTTGTTAATGAGGGAGAGACTAGTAATTGATGCACGAGCCCAGATGTGACAACAATATTCCATGTATGGGCGGATCGTGGATCTAGGATAATGTCAGGTGTGAGAAGTTTACTAGCACGGTAAGGGGAGCCTACTTTCTTTGCAGCAGCCTTGGCAATCTTTTTAGATAGGTGTTTAAGCGTCATCAATGTGATCTTATGCAAGTTCTCGGAGAATAGAACGTGGATCTGTGGTTTACTTTCGGCAGTCTCGTAACTCTTGTTTCCCTTATTTTGTCTTTTAGTCCTCACATTCCATGAACGATGTTTCTGACAAAAGGGGAACAATTGCTGTTTTCTGAGTCGGAATCTATTAAATAAATCTGATTAAATATAGGGTCTTGTTCGAAATCCCGTACAGATCTACGAGTTCGATATAAAGATTCCCGAGTTCGAACAGACGCACATGAAGAAGGTCGGGTGGTCCATCGACCGAAACATTGTGAGAATAACAACCAAGATGAAAATAGTAGTCCGAATAATCCAAATAATATAAATTATCAATCCTCATCTAAACAATTGCGGACCAAAAAATACTGGAAGAAGCTGACGAATTTCCAGCTTCAGATAGATACATAATCTCCATTATATTATGATATATGCGCGTTTTTTTGTGCGTGTCGTCTACGGATTCCCATTATAAACAAGCACATAAACCATTTTTCACCGGGCTGCATAAATGGCCCCTAGTTCATCCCCGACCGACCAACTCCCCAACCCCTCACATCAAATAAAGACCAAATTCTCTCGCGTTCACAACCCAAATATTTCGTCTTTTAACACAAGCCACTCGACAAATTCTGCGACACCCGAAGATTAGATATCAGATACGGATGACGACACCGAGGCGAGCGAGAGTATTTATCGACATGTTTACTTGTTTGCCTTCTTTTCTTCTTCTTTTTAACGTCTAGCTTATCCCATGCGGCAAGGTGATAACTACGAAACAAGCTTCAGGTAGGTCAAAGACAGATTTTGATATACACAGCTTGTCAAATCGTCAGAAATACGTACACATTATCTACTTTAAGGTATTCACCAAAATTAAACAAATGTAAAGTAAGTAAATGTTACTAGAAAAATGTGACCCGTTGGGTCATACAATAGGCTCGGGGTAAATTGTTTGAATTAAGAAAGTAAACGACTAATCCCCAAAATTAGTCTTTCTCTACTTAATATATATATATATATATATATATATATATATATATATATATATATATATATATATATATATATATATATATATATATATATATATATACCGTATTTCTTAATTGGGAGAGTTTCCCAGCAGAGTGCTCAATTATTAATACAAAAGTAAAATTAACTAAATAATTAATAAGAGCATGATATTTATTAATATTAAATAAAGTGTTACAACAACATCCGGACCAAATTTATTTTTATTTTTAACGTTATCTCCATTTACTTTCGATAACATATATAGCGTCTCTATTAGTTAAATTTGAATACTTTCCATAACGGGCTACGTAATTCCACGCACGTGACAATTTAAACATGCTAGGTTCCCATCTGTCCAACTGTTAACGTTATTCCCATTTAATTTCTTGCTTTTTCGATGTACAGCGTTGCTGTTGTTTTGATCTGAAACTTTTCCATAACTGACAACGAATATTCCACGCACGTGACAATTTTAAATCTGAAAGTGTTCCATCTTTCCAACGGACAATATTTTGAAATTCCTGGCGGTTGTTCTCACTCATTAAGCTATACGACTCCGCTGATGAAGGTCCGATTTTCTCGGATCTGAAACCTTGGTCCGGATGTTGTTGTAACACTTTATTTAATATATATATATATATATATATATATATATATATATATATATATATATATATATATATATATATATATATATAAGCTTAATTGCCATAAATATATTTTCATAGCTTACTACCTAGCTCTACTTACGTATCGAGCACTGTTGAAGTAAATACTGAAAATTGTTAGCTGACACCTACTGTCTAGCGATCAATGTATATTGTGAGTGGGGGGGGGGGCTAAAAAACAATGAGATGAGGGTTAATACTGTTAATTTTTGACACTTTTGAAAAACATGAACCCCCCTCCTTCATCATCATCTATGCCCAATTTTACAATTTCTAATCATACATATGGCATCCCCCTCACTGTCTGTAATAAATTATGCAATTCCCCCTCTCAAGTTATACTTAAAGATTGGATATGCTTCAAATTTCCCCCTCTCTCTAAATATGCATTAAATAGGTAGTTACTCCCTTTCTCTACAATTATATTTGAATTGTCGAGTGTGAATTTAATTCTTTCTTTCAGTTTCAAAAATGTAATCGTCTGGATCGGATGCTTGAAAAAACCACAATGTTGAAATAAATTATTGCATCGATGATTATGTAATTTCGTGTTATTATACTTTATTATATATATATATATATATATATATATATATATATATATATATATATATATATATATATGTCAGTTGAGATAAATAAAATTAGAACCTTATTATATCAGTTCCAAGAATTCAAACACAACGACATTTATATGTCAATATCGTCTCTGCAACACTACAAAATCATCAGAAAAATTCACAAAGAGTAGAAAGTTCTTGGATTAAAATGTCTTGCAAAACCGACCTATATATATATATATATATATATATATATATATATATATATATATATATATATATATATATATATATATATATATATATATATATATATATATATATATAGGTCAGTTGAGAAAGATAAAATTGGAACATTATTTATATCAGTTTCAAGAATTCTAACACAACGACAATTTGGCATACAATCGTTTCTAAAACAATTTGGAGAATTTTATTTTGTATTATATTTGAGATGATTCCAAAAAGTCTTTACATCATTCCTTAGAATATAATCACATACGGAAGTCAAGAGAGAACAACCTTATCTTTTAGCATTACTTGAAAAAACAAACACATTTATGTGGGAAAACCAGAGTTCACAATACTCAAAATATAAGATTGGCAATATTACCAAAAATAGTATTTAAAATCTCTAATATACAGAGAATTTAAAATATTTAAATCTAGAAAAAAACAAAAGATAGATAAAATTAAAAATTGTAAAATTATAAAAAAAAATTAAAATCTGTAATTAAAAAATAATAATAGAAAAAAGAAGGTAAGAGATAATAACAGATAATAATAATTAGATAATAATAATTAGATAATAATAATTATAATAATAATAAGATAATAATAATAATAAGATAATAATAAAAAGCTAGAAATAATTAATCATAAAAGCAATAAAGTAGAGAGTTAGGGTTAGGGTTAGGTTAGGAAAAAATAAATTATTTAAAGATAAAAAATCTATGATAGTGAACATACAAACGAGCAACGAAAAGAATTTCAAAATTATAATCATACAAAATAATACAACAAATATAAGAATAATAAAAAATTAGGAAAATAATTAGAAAAAAAAAGGAAATATAAAAAGTTTTATTAAAATAACACACAATACCATTGAAAATAATAAATAAAAATATGAAACATATAAAAATTAAAAATATATTAATAATAAGAAATATGGGAAAATATTGATAATAAGAAAACTAAGAAACAAGATAATAATTATTATTAGAAAAATAATAAGAAAATTAATTAGAAGAATATGAAAGTTATTAAATGGAATAATCAATATTATATATATTTATGCTAAAAACTATATAAAAATATATAAAAAAATATATAGAACAGTTATTAAAAATAATAATAAATATTTTATATATTTATGCTAATAAAATCATATATATATACATGTATTATATATAGATATATATGATACATATTTATATATATATATATATATATATATATATATATATATATATATATATATATATATATATATATATATATATATATAGGGTATGACTACATATCAACCAAACCATTTCATTATCACATCACTACAGTATACATCTCTATGCATGAGTGGATGACGTGTGTGTGGTGCGCTGAAGAAAATTCCTACCAGTAAAATACATAGCCCTGTTGTGCTCGCATACCCTTAATGACAATAAAAGTGTAAAAAATTTGAGAATTTCCCTGTCTTTTGTACATTTAGTGTATATGAATTTTCATCTTAACCCTATTAAGGGCATATGATTTCAGTATACTGGCATTTCTCATGGAAAACGTGTTTAACTAGACTTCAATCTTTGGTCTATACTTGTAAGGCACTCAGAGCAAGAATCGCTTCACTACCACAAATACAAAAAAAACTTTCCTCTCTTCCTTTGTGTGCCTAACATCAAAAGGAATTTCTCTGAACAGAGTTTCTTTCCAAGAACTTCCTATTCGTAGAAACACGTTTCCACGAATTTGCTTACACGTTGGCTACAATATGGTCGTCTTCAAATCCCATGTCAACAAATATTTGTCATAAACCGTCCTGTCATACAATTGTGTTCATTCAATCCATCATTTTAAATCATCTCATAATATTCGTCATCATTCAACCGACAATCTATTAAACTCATGCCCCCTTATCAATACGTAGTGTCTCATTAGTAAATAAAAAAGAAAAGATTTATTTGATATTGGCAAGTATATTTTCAATTGCATCACCAGCTAGACGGACGGACACCCAAATAAAGAGACCCCACATATATAGTATGAGAAACTGCCTTAATAGTTTATCCCCCCCCCCCATGTTGGTAACTAAAATTCAATAATTCCGGTTTGTGATGCTTTTAATTAGTGTCTTTTGATGACCATTAGGCATTTCATTCCAAGCGGCGAAGACGGCTTGTCGCAGCTCATCAACGGTATTGTCTTGTCTCCGATCGTTAGAACATCAGAATCGAGGAATTCGCTGACCATTACATAACCGTGAATTGTTCTTCTTCATACCGGTTTGTTACTGTTGCATTATGAAGTGGACCATTGTTCGGTGGAAATATCCAGTTTTCACCGCACGCCTCTCCTCTTTCTTTGAGAGACGCCCGACGAAGAAAGATTGGTATACACTTGATCATTCATGCATCCATGGAAATCAAATTTTCCATAGTCTGAAACAGCATCCCATACCATTGCTGTGGTATGGGTTTAATTGCGTCGTACTGCAGAAACATATGGTTCAAGGCCGGAAAATAGGAAAAACCCGCTCCCACGGGGATGACCATTTTGATCAGGTACAATAATAGCCGAGAACAGACCCGTCGGCATTCCCCAGTAGATGTGCATAGGCTATCAGCAATAAACTAAACACATTCGTGTAGAAGGAGGTAATGCATGTGAGTGTGGACTTACCTAACCTCATTCTGACAAAAGAAGGGTCTGTTCACCAACGAGTCCGTCTAAATGCTGGAAAAACAGTTGTTTTTTAATGCACTTTTCATCTGAAATATTCAGTTTGAATTTCTTTCCATCAGAAAACATTAGTCTGTTCCTTTGCTTATCACATGATTGGTGTTATTTTAAAGACATTTGGGATTTTTCATTCGAAAACATTGGACGTGAGAGTCTAAAACTAATATAAAAAATGAATGCTTTTATATTAAGTAAGAAAAAGGAATTTACTATTGTTTAATAATTAGGCCAGTATACTGTAATTTAAGCCACCATAATAATTTAAGCAACCATAATAATTTAAGTCACCATAATAATTTAAGCCACCATAATAATTTAAGCCACCATAATAATTCAAGCCACCATAATAATTTAAGCCACAATAATAATTTAAGCCACCATAATAATTCAAGCGACCATAATAATTTAAGTCACCATTATAATTTAAGCAACCATAATAATTTAAGTCACCATAATAATTTAAGTCACCATAATAATTTAAGCAACCATAATAATTTATGCCACCATAATATTTTAAGCCATCATAATAATTCAAGCCACCATAATAATTCAAGCCACCATAATAATTCAAGCGACCATAATAATTAAAGCCACCATGATAATTTAAGCAAACATAATAATTCAAGCCACTATAATAATTCAAGCCACCATAATAATTTAAGCCACCATAATAATTAAAGCCACCATAATAATTAAAGTCACCATAATAATTTAAGCCACCATAATAATTTACGCTACCATAATAATTTAAGCAACCATAATAATTTAAGTCACCATAATAATTTAAGCCACCATAATAATTTAAGCAACCATAATAATTTATGCCACCATAATATTTTAAGCCATCATAATAATTCAAGCCACCATAATATTTCAAGCGACCATAATAATTAAAGCCACCATGATAATTTAAGCAAACATAATAATTCAAGCCACTATAATAATTCAAGCCACCATAATAATTTAAGCTACCATAATAATTAAAGCCACCATAATAATTTAAGCCACCATAATAATTAAAGCCACCATAATAATTAAAGTCACCATAATAATTTAAGCCACCATAATAATTTACGCTACCATAATAATTTAAGCCACCATAATAATTTAAGCCACCATAATAATTTAAGTCACCATAATAATTTAAGCCACCATAATAATTCAAGCCACCATAATAATTTAAGTCACCATATTAACTTAAGCCACCATAATAATTTTAGTCACCATAATAATTTAAGTCACCATAATAATTTAAGTCATCATAATAATTTAAGCCACCATAATATATTAAGTAACCATAATCATTTAAGCCCCCATAATAATTTAAGCCACCATAATAATTTAAGCCACAATATAATGTAAGCCACCATAATAATTCAAGCGACCATAATAATTTAATCACCATAATAATTTCAACCACCATAATAATTTAAGCCCCCATAATAATTCATTCGACCATAATAATTCAAGAGACCATAATAATTCAAGCCACCATAATACTCTAAGTCACCATAATAATTTAAGCCACCATAATAATTCAAGCCACCATTATAATTAAAGCCACCATAATAATAAAAGTCACCATAATAATTAAAGCCACCATAATAATTTAAGTTACCATAATAATTAGAGCCACCATAATATTTTAAGCCACCATGATAATTTCAGCCACTATAATAATTCAAGCGACCATAATAATTTCAGCCACTATAATAATTCAAGCGACCATAATAATTTAAGCCACTATAATAATTCAAGCCCCCATAATAATTCAAGAGACCATAATAATTTAAGCAACCATAATAATTTAAGCCACCATAATAATTTAAGCCACCATAATAATTTAAGTCACCATAATAATTTAAGCCACCATAATATTTTAAGCCACCATAATAATTTCAGCCACTATAATAATTCAAGCGACCATAATAATTTCAGCCACTATTATTATTCAAGCGACCATAATAATTCAAGCCACCATAATATATTAAGTCACCATAATAATTTAAGCCACTATAATAATTCAAGCCACCATAATAATTCAAGCCACCATAATATATTAAGTCACCATAATAATTCAAGCCACCATAATAATTCAAGCGACCATAAAAATTTAAGCCACTATAATAATTCAAGCCACCATAATAATTCAAGCCGCCATAATAATTCAAGCCACCATAATAATTAAAGCCACCATAATAATTAAAGCCACCATAATAATTTAAGCCACCATAATAATTTAAGTCACCATAATAATTTAAGCCACAATAATAGTTTAAGCCACCATAATAATTTCAGCCACTATAATAATTCAAGGGACCATAATAATTTTAGCCACTATAATAATTCAAGCGACCATAATAATTTAAGCCACCATAATAAGTCAAGCGACCATAATAATTTAAGCCTCCATAATAATTTTAATCACCATAATAATTCAAGCCACCATAATAATTCAAGCCACCATTATAATTGAAGTCACCATAATAATCTAAGTCACCATAATAATTTAAGCCACCATAATAATTTAAGTCACCATAATAATTGAAGCCACCATAATAATTTAAGCCACCATAATAATTTAAGTCACCATAATAATTTAAGCCACCATAATAATTTAAGCGACCATAATAATTTAAGCCTCCATAATAATTTAAGTCACCATAATAATTCAAGCCACCATAATAATTCAAGCCACCATTATAATTGAAGTCACCATAATAATCTAAGTCACCATAATAATTTAAGCCACCATAATAATTAAAGTCACCATAATAATTTCAGCCACTATAATAATTCAAGCGACCATAATAATTCAAGCCACCATAATAATTCAAGCCACCATAATAATTCAAGCGACCATAATAATTCAAGCGACCATAATAATTCAAGCCACCATGATAATTTAAGTCACCATAATACTCTAAGTCACCATAATAATTTAAGGAACCCGTATAATTCAAGTCACCATAATAATTTAAGTCATCATAATAATTTAAGCCACCATAATAATTCAAGCCACCATAATAATTAAAGCCACCATAATAATTAAAGTCACCATAATAATTTAAGCCACTATAATATTTTAAGCCACCATAATAATTTAAGCCACCATAATAATTGTAGCCACTATAATAATTCAAGCGACCATAATAATTTAAGCCACTATAATAATTCAAGCCACCATAATAATTCAAGCTACTATAATAATTTAAGTCACCATAATAATTTAAGTCACCATAATAATTTAAGCCACCATAATAATTTAAGCCACTATAATAATTCAAGCGACCATAATAATTTAAGCCACCATAATAATTCAAGCGACCATAATAATTCAAGCTATCATAATAATTTAAGTCACCATAATAATTTAAGTCACCATAATAATTCAATCCACCGTAATAATTCAAGCGACCATAATAATTCCAGCGACCATAATAATTTAAGTCACCATAATAATTTAAACCACCATAATAATTCAAGCCACCATAATAATTTAAGCCACTATAATAATTCAAGCGACCATAATAATTTAAGCCACCATAATAATTCAAGCTATCATAATAATCTAAGTCACCATAATAATTTAAGCCACAATAATAATTCAAGTCACCATAATTATTGAAGCCACCATAATAATTCAAGCGACCACAATAATTCATACGACAATAATAATTTAAGCGACCATAATAATGTAAGTCACAATAATAATTCAAGCGACCATAATAATTTAAGTCACCATAATAGTTCAAGCCACCATAATAATTTAAGTCACCATAATAATTCAAGCCACCATAATAATTTAAGTCACCATAATAATTCAAGTGACCATAATAATTCAAACCACCATAATAATTCAAGCCACCATAATAATTCAAGCGACCATAATAATTTAAGCAACCATAATAATTCAAGCCACCATAATAATTTAAACCACCATAATAATTTAAGCCACCATAATAATTTAAGCCACTATAATACGCCGGCCAAGATATGAGTGAAAGAAAACGCTGTTCCCTTTTGCGTTTAAAATAACTCTTACAGAATGTACTAGTATGTTTTAGGTCAATATCCGTGACCTACAAGCCGCGTTTCCGATGGGATGCTGCAGTATGTTGTGATAGCCGGTCTGATTATATTTGCCTTTCATCTGGTATTGCTTTTTGTTGTTGTGAAATATTCAGAACTCCAAAAAGGCCGGCATATTCTGTCTGGCTCTGGAAATTTTCCGATTCAGTCGTTTAACGCTAATTTGTGAAACTGACATTGAACTTTCCCTCATGTCGAGGTTGGCTGGAACCATATTTTTTATTGGAGTCGACAAGAGGGAACGCTTGGGGCAAGGAACTAGCGGTGTAATCATTACAACAAAGGTAATTAATGAATACAATTTGCGTTATTCAAGTTTAGCTAAGTAGTTGACAGAATTCGTCTTAGATTTACTTGAATGTTCTTTTCTTTAAACTTATTTTCATATATGTATGTATCCACGAATATGTGGCCGGTGGTTAGGGTTGTTGGGGAAGGCATGAACCCTTATTTCCCTCAAACGAATTTAATACTTTCCTTGAAAGATTACCTACATGATTAAGAACAGAAATGCCGCCTAGGGGTCGGTTGTTTTGTTGCGGTCCGTTGCGTGTAGATTAACAGCTAATACTGAAGTGCTTGCTTAAAACCTAACTAGAGATGCATTTTGAGGGCAGGGAGTTTTCGCGCTCCTTCCAAATAAAGCGCCTGGTATTCGTAAATAGTCACTCATCTACGACTGACCAGGTTAAATGTCGCTTAACTTCGGTGATCTAATGAGAACCAGTATATCTACGTGATTAGTTCATAATACCTTGAAGTCCTAGTTAAAATAGAAAGTTGTGTAAAACGTATTATTCAGAACGAATCGTTTTTTTTTGTTTTTTTTTTTTTAACATAGTTCACCCCAAACAAGGCAGGACGCCACTGTAGACGTAAGGGGCTACTGAGAAAAAAGAGGAGAGAAGGTTGGGGGGGGGTCAACCTAAATTGGGATCTGCGCAGCGAGATGTCTGTTTACATTAGTTTTAAACTTCTGCATGTCTGTACTGTCGGGGAAACAGGGGCAGGGAGGGAGTTCCAGAGGTCAGCAGCACGCGGAAAGAAGCTATTTGAGTAGAAGGTTCTCCGACATCTGGGAATCTCTACAGTGAATGAATGAGATTTAGTTGATTGTCGAGTTAGTCTAGTGAATTTACGTCGAGGGGGAACTAGGGTAGCCAATTCATCGGAGCATAATCCATTGAAGTATTTGTAAAACAAGCACGAGGATGCTACATTGCGGCGATGGGACAGGGGCTGAAGCTTGGTTGACAGTGAGGGACCTATTAGGTTGTCGATTCTTTGTTGGACCTTGTCAAGGAGGGAGAGACTAGTAGATGATGCACCAGCCCAGATGTGACAACAATGCTCCATGCATGGGCGGATGGTGGCTTTGTAGAGATACAGGATAATGTCAGATGTGAGGAGTATACTAGCACGGTAGAGGGAGCCCACCTTATTTGCAGCAGCCTTGGCAATGTCTTCAATGTATTTGTTCCAATTCATGTTACCTGTGAAGGTTAGGCCGATGAGTTTGAATGTTGAACTCTCAGGTAGGGTGTTATTAGCCATGACAATCAGTGGTTGGAGAGGTTCCTTGTAGTTATTAAAGGAAAGGAGCTTTGTTTTAGCGGCATTAAAAGTTACCAACCATTTGTGACCCCAATCCACTACAGCCTGGAGGTCATTTTCTAAAGATTCAGCCAATGCCTCGGATATGATCGCGTCGGTTTTGCCAGCATGGCGAGAGTAAAGCGTGGTGTCGTCAGCAAATAAACCAATCTCAGACACTATGTCATCAGGGAGATCATTTATATAGATCAGGAACAACAAAGGTCCAAGGATAGATCCCTGGGGCACACCAGCATTTATGTCATGTTGCTTAGATGAATGATTATCGAGGACAACCTGGATTTTTCTTTTGTCTGGGAAGGATCTAATCACATTAAGTAATTGCCCAGTAATACCGTATGAGCGTATTTTCAGGAGAATCCCTTTATGCCATACCTTGTAAAAGGCCTTGGATATATCAAGCGCTACTGCCCTAGCTTCATCTGCCTTGTCAAGTGTATGATACATGCGCTCAGAGATGACCGTTAGGATGTCCGCAGTAGATCATACTGGCGGTCAGATAGAAGTTTAGCATTATCTAAGTGCCGTACTATCGCTAGATTTATTAAGGATTCAAAGATTTTAGCAAAGATCGGCAGCAGACTGATTGGGCGATAGTTGTGAGGATCAGTTCTATTCCCAGAACTCTTGTAGACTGGTACCACAGAGGCAATTTTCCAGCTATCGGGAAAGCAAGATTCAGCTAGGCATTTATTGTAGAGTTTGGAGAGGACAGGGGCCAGTTCAGCAGAGCATTTCTTTATTACTATTACAGGTATAAGATCAGGCCCACAAGCTTTGGTGGTGTCAAGGTTTTTTATGATGTCTCTGATCTGGGATGGTGTGATGACCAGGTTATCAAGTGTGACTTCGGTCAGCAAAGGGAATTCAGGGAGAGGGTGTTTATATGAGTCTAAAGTAGAGTTAGAAGCGAAGCGCTGGGCAGGTAGTTTAGCCTTATCAGTGGCCGTGCAAACGACATCATTGTGGTTTGATAGTTGGGGAATCGTTGATTGACCATTATTCACTACACTGTTGGAGATTTTCAAGAAATCACGAGTACCTAGTTTCTGTGACTGGATGCGTTTTTTTGTTAACTCATTATACCTTCTCTTCGCTTCACCTATCACGGTCTTGCATTTATTTCTTGACTCTATAAATTTATGTCTATTAGTAGCTGACTTATGGCGGCCAAATTTACGGAATTCTTGTTGCCTTTCAGAAATAGCAGCTGCACATTCCGAGATGAACCATTGAAGAGAGCGGGGCTTGCTAAAGAATTTTCGCATGGGGACATAGGCTTCAATGCCTGCTTTGACCCATTCAGTTAATTCGTTTGCACACTGGTCGACAGGGAGTGAGAAGGTTTCGCTCCATGGGGCGTCACTGATGTGATCTCTGATTGACACGAAATCAGCCTGCTTGTAGTATCTTGTTGTTTTGAGCAACGGTTCATCAGCTTTAGGGCGACTTTTTAGGATATTGATTTTCGATAGTAATACTAGTGTTGAATAGCAACGTGCACATCAGTTTAAGATGGAGAAGTAAATAGTATTGTAAGATCTAGAAGTACTTTAACAGTACTTCTAGATCTTATAATACTATCTAGATTTAGCTCAGTTGAAATTGTAACCTAACTACTATTACAATTTTTGTTAGAAATGATAAACGTTAAATGATATCGTGAAATGATAAACGTGAAATGATAAACGTGAAATAATAAACGTGAAATGATAAACGTGAAATTATTAACGTGAAATAATAAACATGAAATGATAAACATGAAATGATAAACGTGAAATGATAAACGTGAAATAATAAACGTGAAATGATAAACGTGAAATGATAAACGTGAAATGATAAACGTGAAATGATAAACGTTAAATGATATCGTGAAATGATAAACGTGAAATGATAAACGTGAAATAATAAACGTGAAATGATAAACGTGAAATGATAAAAGTGAAAGAATAAACGTGAAATGATAAACGTGAAATGATAAACGTGAAATGATAAACGTGAAATGATAAAAGTGAAAGAATTAACGTGAAATGATAAACGTGAAATTATTAACGTGAAATAATAAACATGAAATGATAAACATGAAATGATAAACGTGAAATGATAAACGTGAAATAATAAACGTGAAATGATAAACGTGAAATGATAAACGTGAAATGATAAACGTGAAATGATAAACGTGAAATAATAAACATGAAATGATAAACATGAAATGATAAACGTCAAATGATAAACGTGAAATGATAAACATGAAATGATAAACATGAAATGATAAACGTGAAATGATAAACGTGAAATAATAAACATGAAATGATAAACGTGAAATAATAAACGTGAAATAATAAACATGAAATGATAAACATGAAATGATAAACGTGAAATGATAAACGTGAAATAATAAACGTGAAATGATAAACGTGAAATGATAAACGTGAAATTATAAACGTGAAATTATAAACGTGAAATGATAAACGTGAAATAATAAACGTGAAAAGATGAACGTGGAATGATAAATATTTTTTTAATATTGAACATAAAATTAATCATTTCTTTGGAAAACAATTCTTACACGAATCAATTTTAACTGTAATTATTTGCTTTTAAGCTGTTTAACACACACACACACACACATATATATACCCCCGTGTTAATATTAGACGCTTAAGGTTTCCTGTTTTTGTTTCACTCTTAGATAATTACCCCCCCCCCTTTTTATTTTTTATTTTTTTATTTTACTTATATTTTTTCATATATTAATTTTCCAACGAATGTTAAGTCTGCAATATCTTGGATTTAGTTAGTTTGTCTGGGAATTTAAACTGCATTTTACTTTTAAAAATTCTTTTTTTTTTAATGACTCAAAGCTTCTTTAGACTATCTATATATATATATATAATATTAAAAATAATTTAATATTATTATAACCCCTTTCCAAGTTAAATTGACAGTTGAGCACTGTCGGAAAATATTTAAACATAAATATTCACTTATAAAGCTTCAGTGCATGCAATGCTCTGACTCTGTCGTTGAGTACTATCGAATGTTTGAGTGTCTATGCTCGCCGCTTTAAGTGTAAACGTCACTTAATTTCCCTGTTATTACGTGACAATTTTTCGTGGCCTAGTGGAACTAGGTGAACGCCTACAGATTCAAGGTGTATCTGTGAACAGGGTTCGAGCCCAAAAAACTGTCCGAGATTGTTATTTTCCTGGGCTGATGAGTCATGAGCTCGAAACGACGTAGATAAAATAATGTAATATCATATATATATATATATATATATATATATATATATATATATATATATATATATATATATATATATACATATATATATATATATATATATACATATATATATAAATATATATATATTTATATATATAAATAAATATATATATATATATATATATATATATATATAAATAAATATATATATATATATATATATATAAATAAATATATATATATATATATATATAAATAAATATATATATATATATATATATATATATATATATATATATATATATACATATATATATAAATATATATATATTTATACAGCTTTCGTTAAAGACCACGGAGCTCTCTTGTTTTGCAATCTTTCTCGTTAATCTCTAGACGCGGTTAGCAATTTTGCGGTTCTCGGGTGTGACCGTCTTCAGGAGGTTGTGTCTTATCGTTAGTATCAGCCTTTTTATAGTTTTTTAATTTATTCAAACATATACTTATTCATTTACACACACACACACACACACACACACACACACACACACACACACATATATATATATATATATATATATATATATATATATATATATATATATATATATATATTATTTGCTATTTTATTAATCAGAGATTCGAAGATTTTAAGTCTGTGTGTACAATTATTTTAATGGATGATTTTGGTGTTAGTTATTAATATTTTTTTAGTTCTGCTGATTGCACAGTTTTTTTGTGTATCGTTTAGGTGGTACGTAATACGTCGGAAGAGGGTTGTTGTAGTGTGGCCAATATAGGTGCTGTATTTGTCTGTTGTGATCTTAGGAAAACATTTCTCGAATGGGCATTGGAACGAATACAGTACGTTTGTTTGATTTAGGGGGTAGTGGTGTTATTGTTTTTTTATTATTAAATTAGAGGTTTTACATTTTGTGTAGTATCCGTATTCAATAATTAAAAAAGACTATAAAAAGGCTGACAGCACCAAGACCAACGACAAGACACAGTTTTTTGATGACGATCGAGAGATCGAAAGCGCTCGATAGATGGCCGATGAAACAACACTCAGAGCCACAATATTTAAATTAACACCTGAAAACAGAAAACTCGCTCGACGCGTCGAGAAATTAACAAAAACATTACAAAGAGAGAAAGTTCCATAGTCTTCAATGAGGCCTGCTTTAATAATATATATATATATATATATATATATATATATATATATATATATATATATATATATATATATATATATATATATATATAAAATAATCCAGGTAAAACATCCACAGGGTAGTAATCCAAAGAATTTCAACCGGGTTTATAAAAAAGTGCTCAATATCAAATAGAGCTTTTACATATGATTATTTTTATTTACACAGACATGTACAAAATCTGCGACACTGGCATGTCGATGTTATCGATCAACAGTTCTTATAAACTGAGATCTCATCAGGAAGAGTTAGAATCCGATCTTAACCTTAGATCATATTTAGAAGATCGGATTCTAACTCTGCCTGATGCTATCTCAGTTTATAATAGCTGTTGATCGATAACATCGACATGCTAGTGTCGCAAATTTTTTACATGTCTGTGTAAATAAAAATAATCTTATATATATATATATATATATATATATATATATATATATATATATGATTGTCTCCGTTCAGTTTTGAAAGACAATGGATACCACACATAAAGATACATGCGTGTGTAATTGTGAGGCCAGGTTGCGTAATCCCAACATTCTTCTCCTGAGTCGGCATTGTCTACATTTGCTGGATGCCCACAACGCTATATAAAAAGTAATTGTTTTACTACTACTACTACTACTACTACTACTAATAATAATAATGCTTTTGCTGTTGCCTTTACTAGTAATGTTTAATACCATCTGTACCTCTATTTTAGATTATAAAGCAACTAACATATTACTACTATTAGTACTCCTGTTAAATACCCAGTTAAGTAACTCAGTAAAAATGCTAAACGTACTACTATAATAAATTCTGTTTAAACATTCTTGGCTTTTGGCTCGGAGCAAAGTGTAGTATCTGTTCTTCAATTTTACTGTCCTCGGTCAGTGATGGAGAAATCTTTATAGACTAAGACCATTTAAAATGTTTACCCAATCAAGGATCCCCTTTCTGGGCAGCTGGATTTCCCCTACATTAAAACCCCACTTTGTGGTTAACACTGCCCTCGTGGGAGGAGGGGGAGTAAATCGGGCTACACATACTTTTGTAAAATAGTCAAGTCTAGTAAAGTTACTATTACTATTGGTACTAACACTGCCATTAACTATACTTCTAGATTAAGAGCGACCTGAAATGTTAGCCTTTTACCAGACTATGCTAAGATAAAAAAGTTGAATCAACTAATGACTGGAATTTTTCTGAGTTTTAACAAATCATTTAAGGTTGGAATTCGTAAAAAAAAACTGTTTCCGACATGAAATAATTATTAGCACAATGCCATTTTTAGAGGAAGCCTTGTGGTTGTGTCTAACACTCTGTGCATGTCCATTATCGGCCCCACCCGTACCATCCTCTTCCTTCTTCTCCCATGTTCCTTCAATTAAGAAGAACACGAAGGGAAAATGAATTGTGAATGGGAACTGGAGAACAAATAAGTTGTCTGCTCTTTCTCGCTAATTCATTTGGCTCCATTATATGTTTTTGCGTCGACAGAAGTAATCCGTCATTAGATTAATGCTGACGTCTCGGAATGAAATTGAAAAAATGGCCCCTCTCTCTTTCTTTCTCTATCTCTTTACACCCCCCACACACACGCATATGTATGTGTACGTTTATGGTTGTGTATACGTTCGTTTATACATGTGTGTGTATATGTATGCAATAGTTTGCATAGGTATCCGAACACAACTGTATACATATTTGTTGACTGTTACGTATATATATATATATATATATATATATATATATATATATATATATATATATATATATATATATATATATATATATAATAATGGTAATAATCCAGGTAAAAACATCCACAGGGTGGTAATCCAGAGAGTTTTAACCGGGTTTATAAAAAGTGCTCAATATCAAAATAGAGCGTTATATATGATAATTTTATTCACACAGACATGTACAAAATCTGCGACACTGGCATGTCGATGTTATCGATCAACAGTTACTATAAACTGAGATCTCATCAGGCAGAGTTAGAATCCGATCTTAACCTCAGATCATATTTGGAGAGAATATTTAGACAAAGGCTTGTGAGAGGGTCTCTCCAAATATGATCTGAGGTTAAGATCAGATTCTAACTCTTCCTGATGAGATCTCAGTTTATAGTAACTGTTGATCGATAACATCGACATGCCAGTGTCGCAGATTTTTTACATGTCTGTGTAAATAAAATTATCATATATATATATATATATAATTATTAATGACAATATATGTATTAGCATATACTACCAGTTCCCGGTAGGGGCGCCTCAGGCGATTAGCAATAAACTAACCTCTTCTCAAATGGTGAGAAGGCAAATCCTGGGAGGGTGGACTTCCTAGAACTGCACAGGACAACCCCACAGACCGGCGGAATGAAGGCCCGTAGGCCAAGACGGTACCGGAACAGATACTACACTATATATATATTTATGAGAGAGAGATTGAAGCGAGATAAAATAAAGAAAGGAAGATTAAATAGTGCTAGCTTGAAAAAATAAAACCAGACATGGCTAAACGATAAATGTCCCCAAATGACTAAAACGTGAAAAGTAATTCATCATCTCGCCATTTAATTCATAAAAAAACGATCCAATAAAAATACTTTTCGGTTCGTTATGATAAATGATATTTTGAAGACGGTGTCTATTTCCCCGGTTGCCAATTGACGCCCAATGTGAAACACTTGCTATCAATTTGAGGGAGGTTTCTCAGTTCAATCCGCTTATCGCTTCACAGATATTATTGTTGAGTTGGTGTTTAGATGTCGGTGCATATTACAGTAAAACGTTTAACATCTACACTAATCAAGTTCTGCATGAGTTCATCCGTATCGACGCTGACTGGAGACTGACGCATATTCACTGACGCTGTGCACTTCCGCTTCCGGTTGGCACACCATCTTCTCTTTGCAGTTATTGTGAACTTTTCTATCTAATAGTAGCACTGGCGGGAAAATTGACAATTCCACGATGGCTTTCTTTATTGAAATAAATTAGTCTGAAAGAGGCAAATCCTATGAAATGTAAAAAAAATATTCCTTCATGCATGAAATTATATTTAACTATGAAGAAATGTTCAATGTGATAAAAACATTGAGTGTGTAGAGATGTGTTTTATTGTGTTTTTAGACATTTTTCTTATTCTACAAATTTTGAATAACACTTCTAATGTGACATTTTTAAAAATAAATTAACTTTGCCGTCGGTTTTTTGTTTACAAAGAAAATTGTTTTAATACAACTTCTGCTTCGATTTTGGATGACTTACCACCCTTTGTTTTAGCGCATGCGGGTTGACAGCGCCACGGGCGCGTTCACTAACTAAAGGAGGGACAAGAACACACACACACACACACTCTCTCTCTCTCTCTCTCTCTCTCTCTCTCTCTCTCTCTCTCTCTATATATATATATATATATATATATATATATATAAAACAAAAGAAAACAGATCAAATACAGGTAAAACATATAAATAAAACGAGATATTTTACCGGTTCCATTCGGATCCTGCTGTCACGGCATTTTATTCTCATATATATATATATATATATATATATATATATATTAAGAAAGCCATGATCCCTAGTATCTCTAAAAGAATATCAAAACTATCATCTAACGAGTCATTATTCAATAAGAATTAAAAAAATATTATAATGAAGCATTAGCTAGATTTGGATATACTGGGAAAATAAAGTATATAAAAGTAAGCTCGGTGAAGCACAATGAGAAGTCTAAGACAAATAGGAACGCACCTCACATAATATCATACAACATGGCTATCGGAAATTCCAGACAAATCCAAAGAAGAATAAATACTTATAATACTGCACCTAGTACTACACTTAACACTAGGGAATCAACAAACCACCTGTAGAAAATATCACTAAGAAGAAAAACAGACGTAGAAATTCACTCTCGTTCAACCTCCTTATGGCTTAAACATTCTCACTAACATACCTAAACAGTTCTACCAAATTATCGAAAAAGTGTTTCCTGTGGATAGTAGACTAGACAAAGTTATACATTAAAATACAGTAAAGCTATCCTTTGCAGCATCGATAAACTTAACATTAACTATAGTAAGTTAAAATTTAAAAAAACATAAAAAAGAATAGTAACTAGTACAGTCCAGAACCAGAATAACAGCTCCCAATGTAACTGTAGAAATGTCAATGAGTGCCCTTAAGAGGGGAGATGTTTAACTTCAGATATAGTGTATAAGTGTAACGTCATAGAGGAAAACAGAATTAGAACATACATTGGGTCGACAGCATGTAGTTTTAAGGACAGGTTTAGAAACCATATACACCATTTCAAAGAACCTAATACAAATTCAAAGAAGGTCCCTACGAATTTAGCTAAACATGTAAGAGAGCTAAACAATAAAAACATAAAATACAGCCTAAAATGGTCTATACTAGGTAGAGCAGGGAAATATAAACCTAACAAATCTAAGAGATGTAACCTCTGTATTCTGGAATCCTACAATATAGTTATGTCTAAAGAAAATTTATTAAATAAAAAACAGGAAGATGTTCAGAACTGTCTACATAGAACCGCATATATCCTATCCCGTTACAGACCCATATAAAATACCTGTGGCAGTAACCCTTTCATCAACATAAATATGAAAGTATCTAAGGTATAGGAATATTATAAAACTATCTAGGCAATAGAAACTATACACCTAATAGTATATGACGTAGTACTAATACTCCAATATAAAACATTTAAATATAGAACACATCACTCATAACTAAAATGACCGAAGCGACTAAGCTTAAACCTAGCCTATAAGGAAATAGTAAGAGCATCAGTAGGAATTTTTCTCATTTTAGTTTGCATCTGTACTAATTAGTGAAGAAAGGTAACTAGTAAATAAGATATTTTTTGGAAGGGGTAAGAACCAATAATGCAATAATCATTTAAATATAATGCCAATAAATGGCAAATATATGATCATTATAAAATTAAAAAAGAAATTAATAAATAAATTAAAAAAAATTTAAATAAATGTATATATGTATGTGTGTGTATATATATGTATGTGTGTGCATATGTATATATATATATATATATAAATATGTATATATATGTGTGTGTGTATGTATGTGTATATATGTGTGGAGGGTTCGGACGCAAAGCGCGATGAATCCAATTCGTTTAAATTGAGACCTCAAACAATAAAAACACGATTATATTAAATCTACACTTCGAATGAAAGCTGATTTTAATTGAAATCAAAAGAAACTATTTGGTATCATATTATGTAACACATAGGTGTGGAGTGTCGTCGAGTGTTGAAATGCAACACTATTTGTAGAGACAGCTTCGTGATTGTGAAAAAAAATGTATATAAATAAACATATTAATAAATAATAGAATTTACACAACCTAATATACAATTAAAGTGGGACCTGATATTGACATTGATGCTGCTCAGTATTCACCTCATAATACGAGTTAAATATAAAACGTAATCACAATCAACTTTAAGTATAAATGTCCTTAAAAGTACTTTTTAATCCTCATAATACTTTATAATGAGGTAATTAACATCATTTAATAAAACAAAATTAGTAGTTCCTTTCGGTATTTTGATTCATGTCTAGGTAACTATAAACTATTTTCGTTGTAAGGGACAGATACCCTCTTCTCTTTAATTTCGCATTTAATAGAAACTTACTACTTAAGTGAAGAATTCTGGGTAATTAATCTTATCTTAGTATTCATTAAAACGATTAATAAATAAATATCAAGCATCTTCCACCAAAGCACCGAAGTATAAAAATCTTAATAGTTGCTTGAATGGATGGCTGAGTGTATGAACATGGCTCTAAACCGTTGAACTTAAAAGAGACCAGCTCCGTTGTAAGCTTCGTATCCAAATGACCTAAATAGACATCTGAAGGCTAATTGATGTAACTTTAGAATATAAAAAAATTACCCTCAAGTGAATTATAATTTTTATGAATAAATTATAGAACTTATGAACTATTTTAATAAATATTACTGAATTAAAATTTATAAATGTCCACACAACTTTTAGAATGTACTAGCTCTGAACGAAAAATTCAAAATGGTTCCCCACGTGTGAGTTTGCTCTTTTCTTTGTTTTTTGTTTGGTTTCATCCAAAAATGAACCACTGTATAGTGTAGGTGTTTTTTCAAGAACTTTTTTCTTTTTGTGAATTTTTCTGATGATTTTGTAATGTTGCAGAGACGATATTGACATAAAAATGTTGTTTGGCACAAGACAAATGAAACGGACCGTAAAAAATATATCTAAGAAATGTTATGTTTTTTGGAAATGTGAAAAAATAAAAATAATAAAATAAAACCATGGTTATTGGAATATAATATGAACCTGACTCATATATATATATATATATATATATATATATATATATATATATATATATATATATATATATATATATATATATATATATATATATATATACTAAAACTGTGGATCTTGCTTGTCATCTTGCTCCCAAGCACTGAATTAAGTAACATTGTTACGTCATAATTTTGTGACATCATTATTTTGGGGACAACCATGCACAGTTGAAGATCTTTTATCTAGACAGGTCACGGGTCGTCTATCAGATAAAAACTGAAACCCTTGAATTGTTAGTATAATACTAAAACTTGCTTTTTATATTGTTTTTTTATATCCCGTGCACACTGGATGACATCATTCACCAAAAAAGAAGTCGGAATAAACGTGCACACTTAATGACGTCACTTAATGATGACGCTTCTATTAAAAGAGATGGGTGATAACGTGCACGGTTGATGATTTCATAAAAGGTGAATGCTGTCATCCAATTTTCTGATTTCATCATTCTTAGAGATTTTGAACCAAAATCTTTGACACGTCAATTTACTTTATTCTTAACAAGACGAAAGCTATAAGTAGGAGGAAAACTGTCAGCAGGAAGAGAGTTCCATACACCTGCAGTCTTCGGAAATAAGATACAGGAAGCAATGAATAGATCAGACTATTCTGGAGAACACGTGCAATAATAGTATTTACAGAAAAAAACTGAGACTAGCAACATTACGTCAACTGGCATCATCTTTGAATTCTTGTCCCCAATAGAGAAATGGAGTTTCAATAATTATTATTTTTTAAAACCAGAAGGAATCGCAGTGTCAATAATTTAACACGTGTCATCAACGATGCCGTCTCTGCTCAATTGTCCAATCGACCGATATATTAAAATTCCACTGAGGCAAAAACAAGAAAGTTATGAAAATTGTAAACCATGCAAGTTATCTATGGGCCACCCTGTCATCTATGCAAGTCATCTATGGGCCACAAAACTAGAAAGCAAAACGCCCCTTAAATTGGGCGTGAACTACTTTCGTTTTGTTAACAAAACGATATGGTGCCATGTCATCTTCATAAAGAATAGCTTTCAGAAAATTTCGATGGAAGTTCTTGTTGTATAGTACAAAATAGAGAACAAAATAGCCGTCAGTTCATAGGGAGGTGACCGTGGTGAAGTGGATAACGACACGGACTGAAGACCTGGGTGTTCCACGTTCAAATACATTCGGTTCCACAGTACTACTTTCACTTAGGGATGTTGGCAACCCTCTCGTGGTCCTTCCCGTAAGTACTCGATGTCTTTCCAGAAAGATTTCCAACACCAGACTCATCTGATTCACACGAAAAAATAAAAAATAGAGTTCATACATCCACCAGGGTTAAACAGTCAAAAACTAATTATAAATTGAAGAAACAAAATAAACAAAACAAAACAAATAAAGATTAAAAAACAAAAAAAAACATCCGTTATAATAATATTTTAATTAATTTTCATTTACCAACTTATGTCAGTTTTTAAATTTTTTTTAACATGATTCACCCCAAACAAGGCAGGCCGCCACTGTAAACGTAAGGGGCTACTGAGAAAAAGACAAAGGGGAAAAAGATTGGTGGTTCAGCTTAAATTGGGATCTGAGCAGCGAGATGTCTGTTTACATTAGTTTTAAATTTCTGCATGTCAGTACTGTCGGGGAAACAGGGGGCAGGGAGGGAGTTCCAGAGGCCAGCAGCACGAGGAAAGAAGCTATTTGAGTAGAATGCTCTCCGGTATCTGGGGGCCTCCACAGTGAATGAATGAGATTTAGTAGAATGTCGAGTTAGTCTAGTGAATTTACGTCGAGGGGGCACCAGAGTAGCCAACTCATCGGAGCATAAACGTCAGTGGTCCTAAGTCACGATACGTCATGATTCATACGAAACAGTGGACGGGTGATAGCCACTTGTGAGAACGAAGCCTGAGAGACCGCTAGTATTTACTTTTTTCGGAAATTTATTTCTATTTTGGGCATGGAGGTCAACATATTGCCACTATAAGAATGTATGTCAAGGTTGTCTGTTTGGTGGCGTGATGTTTCTCGCCCTTCTTTCCTTTAAGCATTATCATCGATGTAATAAAGTCTACAGGTGACGTCATACCGGTGTATCACCGGTGCTAATTGGCGCCCTTTTTGAATAGTTCCAGCTTGAAAGCCCAAGAGAGAGGTTCCGTTTTCAGCTGTCTCCGTCTATTTTTGAGAATAGACGTAAAATGTTTGGATGATTTCTCCTCGTTCATGGAGCAAGAACGATTTATTATGAAATTCAGGGTATCTGAGCGACCTTGATTTTAAGGAATATAATTTCAAGATTTGGAGCCCCTTGGAAGAACACTTTATGACGAAAAGGTGTTTGATGTTTTTGGAGATATTCATTTATGAAGTAATTTCGAGGATTGAGCCTTGGAATGAAAATGCGAAGGATTAACGAAGGACATTTTTGGAGATATTCATTTATGAAGTAATTTCGAGGATTGATCCCCTTGGAATGAAAAAGTTGAAAGAGAGACAAAGAGGGACCTTTGAAACGGACATTTCTATAAGAAAGAAAAAAAAACTGTTCCAAACTTTGCCAGAGAAATTCTGCAAACAACGGTTACGGTTCTGTATTTTTGAATATTATTTTTTATTGTTTTGTACCGTTTGAGACCCCTTTATTAAATTGATAAGAAGACTTCTTTAGTCATTATTATCATATGCTTTATATGAATATAAAAGGAATTAATTTGTGTCCTGTTTCGTTGTAACAACGAACTTTCCCCTTTGTGATTTTTGATGTCTTAAGTTTTTTTTTCTATTTTATCTTGGTTCTGAGGGTTAATGTTATTAACCCAGCTTTGGGAATTAAAAGCAGCCAGCCCTATTTTAATGTTAATAAAACTATATTTTTAACTCTATCGAACCTCTTATTTTTTCTTTTCCCCTTGTCATGTTTTCTTTTAAACTGTGTTTTCAACCCCCTTTGTTACCAAGTAATTCGGATTTTGCTAACAACCGCGAAATTACGAAACTTTCTTTCCCACCGCAGAAAGATGTGACAGAAGGCTGAGAGGTGGAGAGAATCAAGCCACTAAAGAAGAAGCACTGTGACCTCGTTAAAATAGCCTGGACAGCCCCGTCAGCATTCTTCCGGTTTGGGCGCCTCAGGCAGTTAGCAATGAACTCCACCCCAAAGAGGGGAGGCAAGGCCTGGGAGTGTGCATCTCCTAGGACTACGCAGGACAACACCTCAGCCCGACACATAAAAGGTTACCGAAATGGTCCAGTTTCTGCCAGACTGATTGTCGAGATCGGATCCTCGACCGGTATGTCACGGTCAGAAGTCTCTCAGCAACTGAAGCTGCGAAGAGACCGCTTGTATATTTCAACGCATCCCATTCGCTATCATTCGAGACAACGCCATGTTTTTTATGACGTCATACCACAACGTCTAATACTTTTCGCATGTATCTCATTTCTACGTGACGTACAGATTTTTATTTGTTTTTTTATTTATAATTTTAATGTTAATCGTTTGTTTCTTGAAATAAATATCTTGATAGCAATATTTTAATTAATTAATTAATTGATTAATTAAGCTAAAAAAAAACAACAACAAAAGACTACAAAGAAAAAGTGATTTTACTGTCATAACTCCCCAGTGACAAATGACGTCATAAAGAGAGATAACGTAATTACATTTTATTGTCTTAATTTCATGAATAGACTACTACTAACTCTAGGCTCTATAATAAAGGGCAATGTGGATTTCTTTGTATATAAATGTACTCATCCCCCATCACGATAGTAAGAAAACGTGCTGGATGAAACCATTTAAAGTGCCAAGGGGATAGAAGAGAGAAAACAAATAGCAAGACCCTTGCAATCTGAACTAGAAATCTGTCATTCTTCTCTACACCCTCTCTCTCACAGATGTGATGTTGCTAGTCTCAGTCTTTTCTATAAATCTATTATGGCATGTGTTCTTCGAATTATGTGATCTATACTCCGCTTATTTTGTTCCAGTTCGTTTGACTCGTTGTTTTGATACCTCATTGTAATACAGCTTCCTATTCCAGTAGCTTCTTTCCAAGAACTGCAGGCTTGTGGAACTCTCTCCCTGCTGACTGTTTTCTATTCACCTATAATCTTGCTCTTTTCAAGACTAAGGTCAATAAGCATCTCCTGTTTTTGCGATAATCATCTTTCGTTGTTCTTAGCTCCTTACATCAAGTGGCTTCATGCCTTGTTTGGAGCAAGTTCCATAAAAAACCCTTCGCTCTATTTGCATAATTAAACGTTTTCTTTCTTTCTTTCTTTTCTTTTCAAATTTCTATATCGATTGATACGGTTTTTCTTTCGTTTTCTTTCTTTCTTTTCTTTTCAGATTTCTATACCGATTGATACGTTTTTTCTTTCGTTTTCTTTATTTAAACTTTCCAGTTTGAGACGTTTTCCGTCTTTCTTATTTCTTTAAAATTAACTCGATTTTAAACGAAAATCGAACTCGGGAATATGTACGGAATTTAGTACGGAACCCTTTATTTAATCCACGTGGATAGATTATTCTCGTTCCGTCAGCCAGTGCCGTGTAGAACTCTTAATATCACCCGTACTAAGGATTTAACCTTCAACCTCCAGAAGACTGTCACTTGTAACTGGTTATTACTTAGCACGTTTATCCGTTGTGCTACGGGTCATTGCGCACGCATCTTAAGAAGGTCGGAGGTTACATCGGCCGGAACGTTGTGAGGATAACATCTAAATAATATTTTTATCAACCCTCATTTAACAAAATTCCGAAAGATAATATTAATGTTTATAATTTGTACATATTAAATAACCACCTTTTTTGTTATGTTTGAATCGTTACTCGCCCGTATCCACATGGAAAGACAACTCGTTGATCAACCCACTTTTCAAAGTCATAATCTGTAATATAATATGCGTTGTGTCTCTGGTATATATATATATATATATATATATATATATATATATATATATATATATATATATATATATATATATATATATATATATATATATATATATATATATATATATATATATATATATATATATATATATATATATATATATATATATATATATATATATATATATATATATATATATATAGTTGAATGCCTGTAAGTTTCGCCACCTCTAAAAGTGTTAAAATTATCATTGTTTATAAGCTGTTCAGAACTGGCCTATCGGTTAGCGACGTTGGATTGGGGTTGAAAAATACTTGTAATCCAGGGTTTCGAATCGTGTGACCGGTAGTGAATAGTCATACTTCTATGCTGATGAGTCTTGATTGAAATATACGTCCATAGATAAATAAACAAAAAACAAATATATATATATATATATATATAAAACAATATAATTTAAAATAAATAACATTAAATTATTTTACTTACATACGCTTCGTAAGCAAGCGCTGTAACTATTAGGCCACGAGATATTGTCACATTCAAGAAGGGAATTTAAGTTCTTTAATCTAAGGGCGGCATATCCAGAAAGACTGACTGAAGATTCTACGAACGTTGTCGGAATATGCCTTATAGCTACGTGTCAGTCTATTTTGAACTTCCCGAACAGGGCTCAACTTTAATATTATTAAAGGGGTTTATAACAATATTAATTTTAAATAAATGATATTAAATTATTTTTACCTACATACGCTAGCGTTTCGAGCTTTCGCTCTCATCAGTGCAGGGATGATAATCTCGGACAGTCGCACGGTTCGAACTCCTGTCACAGAATCAACCTAAACTCCATAAGTAAGCAAGCATATATATAGTCTCGGAAGTTTCTCAACCATTAAAACTAAAAAAAATAAATAAATAAAAAAAAACAAAAAACCCTTAAGTCCCAAGTCGTTTAGTGGAAAATAACTCATGTAAGTCAATTTAGTTTTTACAGTTATTATATTAGTTAGCTTCTAACATTATTTAAGGGATCATCAGTTGCTTACCATGAAAAGCTGTTTCGGGAATTTAAAAAAAAGACAGTATTTAATTTCATGGCTTCCCAACAGAGTTGATCAGACCCACTTCCCTTAAAAGGCAAAAACATAAACGTTCCGTATACTAAATCTAAGTTTTGTTCCGTATAAATGTTTCGCTAACTTATATTAGTTATTAAAAAATAAATTAATTAATTAATTTATTAATTAATATATATATATATATATATATATATATATATATATATATATATATATATATATATATATATATATATATATATAAATAGATAAAAAATAAAATTTCTTCCTTACCTGTGTTGTTCGTTTGTCTAATAAAATTTATCCGTTACTTACAAAAATGTTGCTGCATTTTAAAGTGTTTAGACGAATCGAATGCACTACTTTTTAGGTGATTAATGTATTTTTAGTTTTATATTAAAAATATAAAAAATATCAACACATAAAAATATTTTTAAAATTTTTTTTAAAATTATATATATATACATATATATACTTTTAATCCTTCTTTTATAAATACTAAGATTCACAGCTTAACTGCCGATTTTTTCTCTTTATTCTTCCTTTTTTACTCACAGTATTTCCAATTGGCGTTCATAAGGTAACCGTATATTCTTTATCTCTTTCTTCTTTTTGAACTCACAGCGTTTCTAATCAGCGTTCATGAGCTAACAGCCGATTTTTTCTTTTTTCTTCTTCTTTTTTAACTCACAGCGTTTACAATTGGCGTTCATAAGCTAACCGTCTATTTTTATCTCTTTCTTCTTCTTCTTCTTCTTTTTTAACTCACAGCGTTTCCAATCGGCGTTATAAGCTAACTTATTTAACATTTCTTTCTTTCGTTATCCCTTTCTACTTTTTATATAATTAGTATATGTGTTATATATACGTTTATACATATTCTACATTATTTTTATTCAGATAACTTTGGATTCGCTCTATCAATTTATTTTGATTTATTTGATAAGGTCAATTACTCGTCATGCTTTTAAGCATCAGGATGGCGAGTAATTGACCTTATTTAATTGTCTAAATATTTTATTCTGATCGCAACCTTGTTTAATCATTCTTATTATTAGGTCAGAAATTGGGGGCATAAAATCTACCAATTTTAAGGTAACACGAGCAATTCTCAGAAATTCGGACATAATACTCCCGTAAAATATATATACAGGGCAGGTACTATTTTTATGTGGCATCCGCACGATACGAAAAGGAAATGAATTTCTTTTATCAAACAGTTTCTGCGGACCTGCTACTTAAAACAAACCAACATTTCCGGCCCCGGCTTTTGGCAAAAAAAACACAGTCCAACGAGTGGTAGTATTTATTTTATTCTGAGGATGAGGGATACCCTCGAAAATTAAAATTAAAAAAAAATAATAATGAAAAGGACACACTCCAACCCAACACCACGGTCACGATACACTAGTAAATAATAAAAAATTTTTTTTGAAAATTATTGACTTTTCAATATTGTCACTTTGTTTTGTTTTTACGATTCCACGTGTCGTATGTGTCACTTTAACAACGCATTGTTATCGCCTTCAAAAAAAAAAATATTATTCTTACACTATACACAATGCTCCAAGCGAACTACAACATTCTTCTCATATATATATATATATATATATATATATATATATATATATATATATATATCAATAATCCGTCCTATAAAGTTAAGGGCGACTAATAATCCAATCTTCTGCATTAATATGTATCACTTAGGAAGTGAGCAAAAAGCAATAGTACCAAAGCTACAAACACTACAGTCGAAAAAAACAAAACAATTACATAAAAATACATTAAATATTTAGGTTATAAAAATCGTACATATTTCTAGGCAAGGCGTCGTAGTACAGTTGTAAAATGCTAGAATATAGACATCAATATTGAAAGTTCGATCCTTGTCTAAGTTAGCTGACGGCTGTGAGCCAGAAACACGTGTCCATAGATTACTTTTATGTACGTATAAAATCCATAAAAAATATGCATTAACGAAAAATACGTCCTATAAAGTTAAGGGCGACTAATAATGCAATTTTCTGCATTCATATTCGTTAGTCATCTCAAATAAATCTGCTATGAAGTTACGATCGTAAACGTATGCGATCTTGAAATGAATACTATGATATCAAACCAGAATTAAAAGACACACTCTAAAAGGGGGAATTAATGCGCGACTTTATTCCCTCTATATATCTGCATGTGCGACGCAAGCATATTGGCCAGTGACAACCACCAGAAAGGACTTGTTTGAGCTCTCAGGTTCACAAGTAGTCGATTTTCGATGGTAGAATCGCGATTGGTTAACCAATTTTGCGACCTTGCTAACGAGCACCATCCATGGGCCGCCATGGTACGGTATGTGATTCAAACCAACGAGGACGCCAGCTCAAGCCGATCAGAGTGATCGCCGTTGCAACATGCGCACCAAAATTATGTGAAGCAACGCATAAGTAAAAAGAGCTCAGTCCACTCACCTGTTTACTACGTCGCTTCCTGCCTCTTAATGGGGGGGGGGACAGTGTATGATATAAGGACAGTTAAATGTGAGGCGTATTACAGCAGCCAATGAAAGCTTTCGGGATTAGTTACACAAGTAATTCGTTTCGTCGGTATTTTTTTAATGGAAATCGCTCTAGACAAGGCATGAAGACACTTGATGTAAGGAGCTAACAAGAACGAAATATGATTATCGCAAAGACAGGAGATTCCTATTAGCCTTAGTCTTAGAAAAGACCAAGGCTATATATAGGAGGAAAACAGTCAGCAGGAAGAGAGTTCCACAAGCCTGCAGTCCTTGCAACGAAGCTACTGGAATAGGAAGCTGTATTACAATGAGATATCAAAACAGCGAATTGATGAAAACCACTAGACCAATCAGTCAAACGAGCTGGAACAAAAGAAGCAGGGAATAGATCACATAATTCTGAAGAACACATGCCATAATAGTATTTATAGAAAAGACTGAGACTAGCAACATCACGTCTGTGACAGAGAGAGAGAGAGTGCAGAGAAGAATAAAAGGTGGAGCCAATCAAATTACAGATACGATACTGCACCTTATCAAGAACCCTCAAATGAGACAGAGGTTCACCCTAAAATATGACAACAGTATTTCATTAAAAGTGAAAACACCGCATAATACGGGAACCAAACTCGCCCTTTTCTTTTTAGAGGAGGTAATGCTTGTGATGTTGGTACATTTTGTCTACGAATTGATGCTATAATTTGATTTTAGCTAAAATGGTGTTTCCAGATATAAATTATAACTATCGAGATTGAGAGAATTGGTGTACAGCAACCAAAGCAACAAAAATACAATCAAATGTTAGTCCAACTGGTTGCAATTACAATTCATTTCAAACAATGGTGACGACGTAACCACGTGCGTTGCTGTCATGTAATGGTGGAATGGGGGGTCAGTCGAATATTCGTCTGCAATTTAATTCCGTTTCGTATTCAACGCTGAACTCTTAGACATTTTAGTATATATTATTTGTTTTAAATGTATCTATCCTGACGGCGCTACTTGTGTACGAGTTTTGTTTTTTTAATTATAAATGAGGCGCCTCGAAGACGAGGCAATAATTGAAACAGTCATGGTTTAAGGATTAGTAAATGCAACGCTTATTGTATTATATATGAAGTGGAAGGGTGTTGGGGGTCACGATACCCAGTTTATGTGCACCTAATCTGGATCACACCAGTCCAATAAGCTGATAAAGTGGCTACCAATTTCCAGGAATAAATTGCAAATCTTTTTCATTGAAATCTTCGAGATACGGAACTCATGTGTTATATCCATAAGAGATCAAGTGCCAAATATATGGGAAAGGGGAAATGGGGGGACGTACAGGTACAAGCCGTATACAAAACAAAAGAAGGACATTGTTGCTCAATCCTTCCGAGATTCGGTTCTGCCAATCTTAGATATCAAAGTAAAATATATAATTCTGTAACATGTCGCTTTTGATGTGGGGTATGGTTCTCGATCAATTGAGCTATTATAATTACTTGATATTAAAAAAATTATATGTAAATATATATATAAAAAACTCTAAATATAAATAAAAAATACACATATATAGATATATATATTTTTAAATTGATTAATTTATAAGGTAATGTTTGTATATATAGATGGATATTAAGTTACAAGTTAATTTTTGCGTGCACAAAAGGAAGACATGGATACGTGTGTCTGGCTATAAGCCGTCATCAGCATGGTTCATCTGGGTAGGGATCGAACCCTCGATGTAAATATTTGTAGCCTATCTTGTTACCAGAATGACCTGCCACATTTTGTGCTCAACTTTTTAATCGCCTATAATGTCACGCTGTATATCGTTAAGGTATTAACACTAACTTATTGCGAAGATTAGCTCCTATAAAATGATTACCCGAATGTTAAACTATGCAAATTGTAAAACAAAAAAGAAGAACGGCAAACACATGAGAACAACATTTCTGAAGTTTTTCAAACCAAAAAAAGTACGAAACTCAGCCCCCTATTCAACTACAGCTAAAAAGGACCACAACAGTCAAAAATACGAACAGTCGCAAACAAGAAACAAAAAAAACTTTCTCTTGACTCATTCAACTTTAAATTAAGTAGGAATTAACACAAAAAGCTTTTTCAGTGTTAACCACAGTTGCTGAAGAGAAAAACTCAAACACTATATTTGATTTCATAAAGAAAAAATTGTTTTTAAGAAACAAATGAGTCAACTGTACTTAATCTAGTTCCTTTGATGTAGATGTTGGGCTCTACATATTAGGGTCCTGAGGGAGTAGTGAGCATTAGCATAGTTTTACTCAGATGTATAGTGAGTGCAAAGGTGGTTCAAGAGAAGAGGTCGATTATCATCTGCATATACTCCTCGGTGTGGGCAATGAACATCGTCACCTAAGCATAGAGGAGCTCCCGTACGTGGATTTTGAACGTATTTGACTTTGCATTAAATTGGGCTAGGTTGAAGACCCTACCTGTGGTTCGGAAACGTAAGAACACCTCAACGCTATCTGGTGAGAGGAGTGGGGGAGGTCCCCCTCCTCGACACCTATACAGAAAACAGAGAAAATGTAATTTCACCCATGGCCGTAAATCCTCTTAACTTACGTCCACCGAAACCAACTACCTGTCCTGTGTACAAGCCACAACTTGGAGCCGAAAATGACATTATTTCAAACCAAGTCAGACATGGCTGCGCCTGTCTCCACAATCGTTGTGTTCGTTATCAAAAGGAATACCTTATTCGCTTTTCTGACATCAAATCTTATTTTCCCGGCCAACATCTGTTTTATGCGTTGTGTCGTTACTTTGATACAACAGTGACAATCGATGTGTCCCACCTAGACTGGCCGGCACTGTCGTCAGCTCTTATCGATTTTTCATTTAATGAAAATATCCATGTCTTTCTCTGGTCGTCGATTTCTGTAGGTTCACTTCTAATGCATACGAGCGGTAAATTTTGGTCTTCATCTTCCATTGTCACACAGAGGCAGGAGGGGGATTCCAAATTATTAGACGCTAATTCTGGGGAAATCACAGTGTAGTATCTATTCTTATTCGAAACTCAGAGCGATACCGTCCTTGATTTTGGATTCTGTCGGCCTGATTAGAATTCTAGAAAGAAGGTCAACTCTCACAAGCTTAACCAACTGCCACTACCAGCAACTGCGCACCACATATGTCCACTGTTAACCAATGCCGCCACTGCCCGCTACTTTCCTCTATTGCCCTATAGTATCCGCCACTGCCTGTAAATATTGCCAATGCCCACCGCTACGCGCCACTATCTGCCACTCTCCGCCAATACCAGCAACTACCCGCCACTGTCCGCCACTGCCCGCCACTGCCCGCACAACACACCCCTCTTCGTTAGAATCCCCCACTACCCGCCCCTGCTAGCTGTTACTAAGGCTACTGCCCGCCACCACCCGCCACTATACACCACTGCCGGCTATTGCTTGCTATTACTAGACACTGCCTTAAAATAGTGCCACTGTACTCCACTGTCTGCCAATACCGGCCATGCCGGCCACAACCTACAACTACCAAACAATATCTACTAATGCTGTCCACCGCAAGGCTCTGCCGCCCACTGCCGGGCACTGTGCGTGACTACACGCAATTACAGGCCACTGGCCGTCACTGTCCACAAGTACCCGCCAATAGCTGCCATTACACGCCACTGCCAGCCATTACACGCCGATACCTACCACTACCCGCCACTACCCGTCAGTATCCGCCAGTATATCCCAGTATCCGCCACTGTGCCGGCCACTGTCCGCCAGTACATGCCACTGCCCGCCACTGTCCCCGAGTAACTGCCAGTAGACCCCAGTACCCGCCAATGCCTGCCAATTCCCGGCAATACCCATCATAGTCCAGTACTATCACCATTATCAGCCACTACCTGCCTCTTTTAACAATGCCTGCCAGTACCCGCCTGTACACGTCACTACCCGCCACTACCGACCACTTCTCGCCACTGCAGCATCTAGCGATCAGTGTCAGCCAGACACTGTCAGCCACTGCCAGCCACTGCTAGCCACTACCTTTTACTATGCGCCACTACCAGCCACTGCCCGCCACTATCCACAGCTGCCCGTCATTGTCAGCCACTATCCACCACTACCTGCACCTTCCCGCCAGTACCCGCCACTGCCTGCGATAACCAGCCACTGTTTGCCACTGCTTGCCATTGCTTTCCACTACATTTAACTATGCGGCATTGTCCGCCACTATTCCCCATGTCTGCCAGGACCCACTAGTAAACGCAGTCGCGTGTAGTGGCGTGTAGTGGCATATACCACGCCAGTATCAGCCAGTACACGCCACTACCCACCACTGTCTGCCAGTACACGCCAGTACATGCTGTTACCCGCTTCTGTCTACCATTACACGCCACTACCAAGCACTACCCATCACTGACCACCAGTATCTGCCACTACAAGCCACTATTAGCCACTACACGCCACTATCCACCACTACCCGCCACTACCCGCCATAACCTGTTTATATTGCCACTGTCAGTGTCTGCTAATACTAGCCACTGCCAGCCATTACCTGTCACTGACCGCCATAGTCCGTCACTACAGGCCACTACCCGCCACTGCCCACCACTTTACGCCTGTATCCGCCACCACCCGCCACTGCCAACAACTATTCCAGCTACTGCCACTAGGCGCAACTACCCGCTATTGTCCCATGCCTGAAATTACCCGTCACCATGTGCCACTACACGCCACTACACGCCACTACCGGTGACTTTGCGCCAGTAGACGCCATTAATCAACAGTACACGCCACTACCAGCCATTGTATGCCAGTTACCTCCACAACAAACAACTGGCCGTCATTGTTTGCCACTACCCGCCAGTATCTACATCTACCCGCCACTACCTGCAACTACCCGCCATTGAAAGTCACTGAAAGCACCTGACAGCCACTGCCGACCAGTATCCGTTAGTATCCACCACTATCTCCCATGCCAACTATTTCCAGCAACTACCCATTACTAACACCACTCTTCGTTTCTATCCCTCACTGTCCGCCACTGCCCGTCGGTATTCGCCAGTATCCGCCACTGCCATCATTATCCGCCAGTACCCGCCACTACCAGCCAGTACCCGCTAGTACCCGCTAGTACCTGCAACTGTCCGCCACTACCCGCCAGTATCCGCAACTACACGCAACTACCTGTGACTACCCGCCACTGCAAGCCAGTGACAGCCACTTCTCGCCACTGCCCGTCACTGCCCGTCACTGCCCGCTACTGCCAGTAACAACACACCATTGTAAGCCACTAGTTGGCATAGCGTGCAACTATTGTAACTGCCTTACACTAATAGCTACTACCGACCACTTGAAGCCACAGCCCGTCATTGCACGCCACTACACGTTAATTCCTGACGCTATCTGCCAGTATCCGCCACTGCCTGCCACTTCCCGCAACTGCTTGTAAATATTACCACTGCTTGTCACAACTTGCCACTGTCCGTTAGTACCCGCCAGTACTATCCAGTACTCGCCACTACCCGCCACAACCGACTTTGTCCACAATTACACATCACTACAAACAACTACTCATAACTGTCCGCGAGTATACGCCACTGACAGCTACAACTTTTCACTATGCACTACTCGTACTATCCCCCATGTTTGCCAGTACCCGCCAGTACATGCTACTACACACCAGCATACACCATTACCGGTCGCTGTCCGCAACTATCCACAATGCCTACCAATCCCCGCCAGTTCCCGCCACTACACGCCACTTCACGCCACTACACGCCACTACTCGGCAATACCCACCAGTATCTGCTTGTATCCGCCATTATCCGCCACTACAAGCTACTACTCGCCACTATCCGCTACTACAAGCTATTACCCACCAGTATCTGCTTGTATCCGCCACTACCTGCTACTTCCTTCCACTACCTTCCACTATCCGCCACCGCAAGCTACTGACAGCCACTGTCCACCACTACCCGTTACTATCCACTATTATCCCCCATACCTGTCCAACCACTCTTCATCACTATCCTCAGCTACCTGTCTCTGCCCGCTACTACTAGACACTTCTCGCTACTACCCGCCACTGGCCGCTACTACACACCAGTGTCCGCGTGTAACTATTGTCACTGTCCTACACTACCCGCCACTTCCGCGTGTAAATATTGCCACTGCTTGTCACTACTAGCCACTGTCGCCAATACCCGCCACTATTGCACCTAGCCTGCCAGCTTCTACTCGCCAACGTCTGCATTCCCACTACCCGCTACTACTTGCCACTGTCTGCCACTTTCCCGCTCCAACCGCCACTGCCCGCCACTGTCTGCCCCTATTGCTTCTGCCCGTCTTTAGCCGCCACTGTTTGCCACTACCCGCTACTGCCCGCCACTGTCCACCAGTACACGCGATTACCCGACACTGTTCGCCACTACCAGTAACTTCTACTTGGCGTTATCCAGGATCAAAAATTGTAAGATGGCACTTACTTTTGTTTACTGATACATATAAACTCTGTTCGGACTCTACCTATCTCCTGCCTATACACGTTGGATGTGTCAAAACACAAACATGCAAAAATTACAAATTATAGACGAACTGACTTATACTAATTTAATACACTTGCCTGGAGGAATTAATTAGCTTTTTCACATAATGTGTCTGTGTGATGTGTTTTTGATGTGTTTTGATGTTTTTGATGTGTTTTGGATGCGTGTAAATGAAATATATTTTTTCAGAACTAGGATTATGAAAATATCTATTTAATTATTTTTTGAATATGAAATCAATGAGGTTAATTAACACTAAATGTGAACGGGTCTGAATTAAATATAATTAAAATTCAATTATTTTACGTAATTAAAGACAGCTTTTCTCTTAAACTTACACATATTTCAATATGTAATTGAGTAAATGGGTGTACGCACTATTGCAAATTGCTCCCTCATAATCTATGTATATAAACAGTTAATATAAGTACGGCCATGTTTTGGAAAACTGAAGGTCGGTGTCAAACCAATTCAATGGCAGATGATGGGTTGAGATGTGTTGGGAAGCCAGGTTCTTAAATCATAAAAACACATTTGTTGAGACTCAGAACGGTGTGTATATTGTGCATTTCTCTCTCTCCATCTCCATCTCTCCATCTCTTTCTCCCTATCTTTATTCCTTTCCCCTCTCTATCTCTCTCGAAGCGAAAAGATAAGAGTCGGCATTTGGAATGAACACGAGAACCACGAATTCTTATCGCGCTCTGAATTCTTCAAATTTAAATTATGTTCTTTTGTGCATAAATAAATTATATTTTCATATAAAAGTAAAATGCCTTGTTATATCATTTACAGAACTTTCTATTCCAGCTGAGTTGTCTCAGCCAGTTCAGCATGCCAAGATCGTTCCAAAGATCGTTCCAAAGATCGTTCGAAAGATTTCCAAAGACTTAGGAAATATTAGTAAAAAAGTGCAGATTGCCCAATGATAAGATCCAGGTGATCACGGACACAACAAAAATAACACGGACACAACAAATAGACAATCTAACTACATTTGAAAAAACAAAACAACGGACACAAACCAAAGAAAAGTCCACGGACACAATCTAAAGACGATACACTTCTAACCGAAACGATCACCACGGCATCAACAGAAGAACAAATCCCAGAACACAAGTTAAGTTAGGGGACCATTTCTTCTGCTCTCTGTGAATTTGTTGGTAAATAATTTATAAAACTTATCGGTGTATAGAGCTTTTTGTTTAACGTCTGCTTTTAAAAAAGAAATAGACAAAATGGCTAACACTTACCCAACCCTTTTAAATAAGGTTCTCACAGGTGAATCGAAGATCCCAATATTTAGTGGCAAATCGTCTGACTTAAGGCCAGCTGCTCTGAATCAGAACGAGCGGGTCTACAACCTGACAGACCCAAATTGAGTAAACATGGCGTATGACTTTTCAGACAGTCTACCTTCGGAATGGATCGGAGAATATCTCGACGACTATCGGAATACCACCAGTAAATACCTTCTCGAGTATTTAGCGGCACAGTATGGTGAGGTTGTATATACCGTCTACGTCACTAGGGCTCTAATTAAAATAAAGCACAATCGAGGCGAGGCACTCGAGGACTAAGCAAACTGCAAGACCTAGGGAATATTTCTAAAAAAATCCCTACCATAAAAGATAAAATACTATTTGCATCGGATGAGTCAATTGGCTCTATAATTAATTGGTTTTCGAACTTAACAAAAAAACCATTATTGAATTTCATCACAGTTGACATCGATAATTACTATCTACCCAATCGTATTGAATAAGGCATTCATTTTAGCGAAATATAACTCTGATATAGAAATTACGTTAATTCTAATAGCCAGAAGATATACAGGGTGATTCATAAGTCACTTTACTTAGCTATTTCAAATGATTACCATATGAAGCACAAACATACTATGAACTTTTGATAATTGTTATCTTACTCTCTAATTACTGCTATTTGTTATTTAAAATTTGTTCGTTTATATATTTGTTTCTATATATATTTATTTCATAATCAATCAAATATGCTACAAAGAGTCGTAAATTCCTTGCAAAAAAGAATGGAGATATGCATGCAGAACGAAGGTGAACATTTTGAAAATTTGCTGTAATTTTAAACTCGCAAAAATGAATTTGTTGAATAAACTTTCTGTTTTGTATTACCATATTTTTTAACTTTAGAATTTCAAAAATAAATAAGTAACTCATGAATCACCCTGTATATTGCATTTTAACAATGAATATTGAACTAGAAAGGACACTCGTAACAATTATGATGCTGTCATGGGTGTCTCAGATTCTGCACTGGTCACTGACCTTATATCTGAGACACCCATGCTTCAAAGATACACAAAGAAACAGAAAAAGGGCAGCAAAACGTAAATAATAATAATAATAATAATAATAATAATAATAATAATAATAATAATAATAATTATAATAATAATACGAAGAAGAAGAAGAAGAAGAGAAGAGTGTATAGCAACATCGTACGTGGGAAGCGTATATTACGTAAAGTGGAAATTATGTGAAGGAAATTTCCGCTTAAAGTTATAAAATTAATTGAACGTGTTGAAGGAAGTGACGTAAGAAATAACGAATTCGTGCAAGAGTGCGTGGTAAAAGAAACTCTAAACTATACTTTATCTAATAGCTAAGAGGTATTAGGGGGTTAATACCTTTCCAAAGTGGATTAGCCGAAAATAAACATAATAGGTCAGACTTGATCTTGAACCCGGCGACTTCACTGCACCAAACAGACTTTTCAAAGTATAAGTACATAATGAAAGTAAATTCGAAAATTGGCAGAAAGAAGATTGTATAGCGACGTTAACGTTTCATTAATAGTGCATAGCCTTTGTACTTAGAGTTGCATATCAACCCTAACCATAACCCTAACCCCACCCCTAATGCCTGACGCAGGTAATGTAGCGTGTGACGCGTCGAGCCTGACTGAATGTTTAGCACCTCTACTCTACAATTACGTGTTTCGCTCAACCATGTCGATATTACAATAAAAAGAATCAAGTAATCTCAACGTGAGTCATATGGCCCTCTTGGGGATCCATGAGATATTTTCAGAGGCCATGAGGTCACATCTGAAATATGAAGGATGAGAGGACAAAAAAGTTAGAACAGATAAAATATAGATATGAAGCATTTTGTAAAATTATTTAAACTTAAAATAGTAAATTTATTATTCGGACTACGATTCTGATCTGAGTTGGGTTTTTTTCAAGACGTTTCGGCCGATGTAACCTCCAACCTTCTTCGGGTGCATTTTTACAAACTTGGGAATATTTATGCTGAATCTTGGAACCTATTATTAAGTTGTGATTATTATTTATGATTGCCTGGAGTAAGGATTGAACCTTCAACCTTACTGAAGGCGGTGATCAGCAACACTTCTACCCGGTCATTAACTAAAATGGTAAGAGTTCGACATAAAGTCTCCCAAGTTCAGAAAAGTTGCACCTGAAGAAAGTAGAAGGTTGCATCGGTGGAAACGTTGTAAAAAAACTAAATAGAGACAGTAGTCCGAATAATCCAAGAATTCTAAATTATTAATCTTCAAAAAGTATCATTAATTGAAATAATTACATTATCTAATAACCCTTTTTTTGTATTTTTTATTTGACGTATATGTAAAATTATTATTATTAATTTAAATAATAACTTAATCTAATAACGAATTATTGCTGTATTTTTTATTTGACGTATATGTAAAAGTATTATAATTAAATTAAATAATAACTTAATCAAATAACACAATTTTTAATTCTCTTTTTTCGTGTGATCTATATGGAAAATTATTATTATTAATTCAGGCAAAAACTTGATCTAATAACCGATTTTTAAAATTTTATTATGTCGTTTGATCTATATGTTAAATTATTATCATTAATTTAAATCACAACTTAATCTAATAACCAATTTTTAATTCTATTATTTCATTTGATCTATATTTAACATTATTATTATTAATTCTTATAATAAATTAATCTAATACCCATTTTTTTGTATTTTTTTCGTTTGATGTTTATTAAAACATTATTATTATTAATTTAAATAATAACTTAATCTAATAACCCAATTTTTAATTCTATTATTTCGTTTGATATATATGTAAAACTATTATTGTTAATTTAAATAATAACTTAATCTAGCAACCCATTTGTTTTGTATTTTTTCGTTTGATGTATATGCAAAATTATTATTATTAATTTTAATAATAACTTAATCTAATAACCCACTTTTTAATTCTATTATTTGGTTTCATTAATAAGTACAATTATTATTATTATTACTATTATTATTATTATAATTTTTATTATTATTACTTTTATTATTATTATTATTATTATTATTATTATTATCATTATTATTATTATTATTATTAATAATAATTTAAATAAGAACTTAATCTAATAACCCACTTTTCAATTCTATTATTTCGTTTGATCTATATGTAAAATTATTATTATTATTATTAATTTTAATAATAACTTAATCTAATAACCAACTTTTTGATTCAATTATTTCGTTTGATCAATATGTAAAATTATTATTATAAATTGAAATTATAACTTAATCCAAAAACCCAATATTTCATTCTATTATTTCGTTTGATCTATATGCAAAATTATTACTATAAATTTAAAAAATAACTTAATCTAATAACCCAATTTTTAAGTCTATTGTTTCGTTTGATGTATATGTAAAATTATTATTATCATTAATTTAAATAATTACTTAACTTTATACATCACTTTATAATTTTATTTTTTCGCTCCCTGCCCCCTGTTTCCCCGACAGAACAGACATGCAGAAGTTTAAAACTAATGTAAACAGACATCTCGCTGCGCAGATCCCAAGTAAGGTTGACCCCCCTTCCTTCTCCCCTTTTATTTTCTCAGTAGCCCCTTACGTCTACAGTGGGGGCTTGCCTTGTTTGGGGTGAACTATGTTTAAAAAAAACGTAAAATTTGTATTATTATTATTTAAAAAATAACTTAATCTAATAACCAATTTTTGATTCTATTATTTCGTTTGATCTATATGTAAAATTATTACTATCATAAATATAAACAATAACTTCATCAAATTATCGAATTTTCAATTCTATTATTTCATTTGCTCTATATGTAAAATTATGTATATTATTAGTTTAAATTATAATTAATTTAATAACACAATTCTTTATACCATAATTATAATTTCATCGATGTGTAGAGTTATTCTTATCATAAATTTAAATAATAATTTTATCTAATAACCGAATTTATTATTCTATTTTTTTGTTTCATTTGTATATAAAACTATTATTATTATAAATTCAAAAAATAACTTAATCTTACTACCCCATTGTTATTACTATATTTCGTTATATATATGAAAAATTATGATTATTAATTAAACAAATAACCTAATCTAATAACCGATTTTTTATTCTATTATATTGTTTTTATCTATATGTAAAATTATAATTATAAATTTGAATAATAACTTAATCTCATACCCCAATTTTTTATTTTATTTTTCGGTTGATCTATATGTAAAATTATTATTATAAATTTTGATAGAACTTGATTTAATTACCCAACTTTTTTTCTATCATTTCGTGTAGTCTATATGTAAAATTATCATCATAAATTAAAATAATAAATTAATCTAATAACCGTATGTTGTATAGTATAGTTTTGTTTGATGTATATGTCAAATTATTATTATAAATTTAAATAATCACTTAATCTAATAACCCAATGTTTTAATCTATTATCTCGTTTGATCTATATGTAAAACAGTTATTATTATAAATTCAAATAATAACTTAATCTAATAACTCAATTTTTAATTCTATTATTTCGTTTGATTTATATGTAAAATTATTTATATTATTAATTAAAATAATAATATTACCTAATAACCTAATTTTTCATACTATTGTTTCGTTTGATCTATATGTAAAACTATTAATATCATAAATTCAAATAATAACTTGATCTAATAACCCATTTTTTAAATTCTATTGTTTCGTTTGATCTATATGTAAAATTATTATTATTATAAATTCAAATAATAACTTACTCTAATAACCCAATTTTTTATTCTATTATTTCGTTTGATCTATCTGTAAAATTATTATTATCATGAATTACAATAATAACTTAATTTTTTATTCTATTATTTCGTTTTACCTATATGTAAAATAAATATTAAAATGTTAATAATAATTTAATCTAATAACCATATTTAAAATTCTATTATTTCGTTTCATCTATATTGAGAATTATTTTTATAAATTTAAATAATAACTTAATCCAATAAGCAACTTGTTAATTCTATTATTCTGTTTTATTTATATGGAAAATTATTATTATCATTAATTTCAATAATAAATGAATTTAATAACTCACTTTTTAATCCTATTATTTCGTTTGATCTATATGTAAAATTATTATTAATTTAAACAATAATATTATTTAATCACCCCCTTTTTAATTCTATTATTTGTTTTGATCTATATGTAAAATTAATATTATTATAAATTTTAATAATAACTTAATCTAATAACCCACTCTTTAATTCAATTATTTCGTTTGATCCATATGTACAATTATTATTATGAATTGAAATTATAACTTAATCTAAAAACCTAATTTTTTATTCAATTATTTCATTTGATCTATATGTTAATATATTATTATTAATTTAAATAATCACTTAATTTATAATAAATTTTTTTGTAGTTTTTTGTTTGATCTATATGTAAAATTATTTTTAATGATTTAAATTATAACTATATCTAATAACCATTTCGTTTGTATTTTTTGTTTGATGTATATGTAAAATTATTATTGTTTATTTAAATAATCACTTAATTTAATATTCAATGTTTTGGTAGTTTTTTCGTTTGACCTATATGTAAAATTATTCTTATGATTTTTATAATAACTATATCTAATAACCATTTCTTTTGTATTTTTGTAAAATTATTATTGTTAATTTAAATAATAAATTGATCAAATAACCTATTTTTTTCTTTTATTTCGTTTTATGCATATGTAAATTTATTATTAATAATTTAAATAATAACCTTATCTAATAACGAATTTTTGTTTTATTTTTTTCGATAGATGTATATGTAAAATTATCATTAATTACTTAAATAATAACTTAATCGAATACCCACATTTTTGTATTTTCTTCGTTTGATGTATATTTAAAATCATTATTATTAATTTAAAAAATAACATTATCTAATAACCAATTTAAAATTCTATTATTTCGTTTGATGTATATGTAAAATTATTATTATTATTTATTTGAATAATCACTTAATTTAATAACCAATATTTTTTGTATTTTTTTCGTTTGCTGTATATGTAAAATTATTGTAATTAATTTAAATAATAACTTAATCTAAACACTATTATTTTCTGTATTTTTTTCGTTTGTATGTATATGTAAAATTATTATCATAAATTTAAATAAAAACTTAATATAATAACCCAATTTTTAATTATATTATTTCGTTAGATCTATATGTAAAATTATTATTATTAATTTTAATAATAACTTAATCTAATAACCAATTTTTGTTGTATTTTTCGTTGTAAAGTTCTATGAAAAATGACAGTATACTGAAATCATATGCCCTTAATAGGGTTAAGATGAAAATTTATATACACTAACCATTAAATGTACAAAAGCAAAGAAATTCCCAAACTTTTACACTTTTATTTTCATTAAGAGTACGCGAGCACAACAGGGCTATGCATTTTACTGGTAGGAATTTTTCTTATAAAAAATATAAACATTGTTACTATTTTAGAACTGTTAATATAAGCATTGCCAATAAACATTTTTACTGGTATTTTATTTACCTTCATAGTATCCTTATAAATCCAAAAATGTGAAATGTAAACCTTGGTATTTTTCATTTCTCTGAAATTCTCGTTTTCTCTGGACTAGAAACAGTACCCTAGGGCTCTAATATAACAAATATGGGCAATAGAATGCCACTTTATTTCGGTTATTACTTTGTTACCTTGCCTAAGGGTTCAACACGTAGCCTACAGCCAAAGTCTAAGTTCTTACTGGATCGAACAAGGCTCAGTAGATATTAGGTAGCTTCCACAAGAACATCAGATCGATCAGAACGTTTGTCAATAAAAGAAGACGATGAGTTCCAGTCGAATTCCCTTCGGAAAAGCCCAAGAGATTTTGTATAAACGATTAATTCTTGTTCGATGTTTTGCGCTGAAGAAAAAAACCTACTAGTAAAATACACAGCCCTGTTGTGCTCACATACCCTTAATGACAATAAAAGTGTAAAAATTGTGGAATGTATTTGCTTTTGTACATTTAGTGTTTAATGTATATGAATTTTCATCTTAACCCTATTAAGGGCATATGATTTCAGTATACTGGCATTTTCATGGAATGTCACTACTTTTGTAAAGGCTATGCCTCAATACAATGCCTTCTCATAACTGATATAGTTGGTAGTTTGACTAATCAATGTTTCTTCCAATATTCACAGGTAAATATTTTTTTTAAATTATGATGAGTGTATATTTACTCATGATACAATTAAAACTAGAACAAATTTTTTCACAGTTAATATATATAATTATATTAACTGTGAGTTAATCAACGTTGTTTTCTCTAAGGCTTTCTTATTCCTATGCTAAAATGTAACTTAGTTATGAGATTGAGTTATGTTTAAAAAAATGTTAGGTGTAGTTTAGAATTATGGTTTATTCTTGTAAAATCAGTACTTTTCTGAGCAAGAAACAAAAAGAGATAAATTGACAAGAAGTTGATGAATTACCTGTATATAACTGTTCTATGTGGCGCCTTGTAGGAATGGTAAATCAAAATAGGATTCCCCCTCCATTGAAACCGCCATATCTATATATTAACACGCTAAGGTGTACGTACGTGTGTCACGCTCTTAAAGAAATTCAATAAATAAATAAATTAGACGGAGAGACTTGGAATCGAAACTGTAACATCTAGCTGAAAAGCGGTGACTTTACCACAGAGCTAACTAAATGAAGTTGGTTAATAGATCGAAATTATCTTAATTAAACCATCAACTCACCCCGCTCGCTACTGTCGCTTCAGCGTGGAAGGGGTAGGTGACGACGTTTATGCACTTTTTCTTCGGTTAAGCATTTGAACAACGAGAGAGAGAGAGAGAGAGAGAGAGAGAGAGAGAGACAGAGACAGAGACAGAGACAGAGAGAGATGTGAAATATTTTCATTTTACCATGCAACATCATCAAAAATAAAGGTAACTTCTATGAATTTCTGTGCTTCAAATACTTCTACATATATGAAAAAAATCCAATATAAAACTCCTTACGGGTGTGCCAACGCGAACGTTGGCAGACGATAACTTCAAACGTTAAAACCATTTATTTCCTTCTTTTGATTCGAAAGACAGCCGATATTATTTTTTTTTTAAACTCACATTAAGAAATGTTTTTTTTTTAGTGAAACACGAAAGAAAGAGTGTGTGTGTGTTCGTAAGAGAGTGATAGAGAGAAAATAGAGAGTGAGAGAGAGACAAAACGTAATTGAAAAGTGAAAACGCAAGAAAAAAAATAAATCGCAAAAAGTAAAAGAAAATGTAACAAAAACGAAAGAGACGAAAGTAACAAGTACAGTTTCGTTTTCTTTCGGTAAGTCTGACAGTTTTTACAGTATATCAACCCTTTTTAGTAAAGTGTCCATCGTACACGCGTTATTTGAATGCAAATTATTATTTTTAAAAATTATTTCACTCTTATCCGGGGGGGATTGCTCATAATAAAGCAAGCTTAACTTACTAACAAATAGAGGGTGCTTTGTTAAATTGGGACCCTCGCTAACTTTGACCCCGTTGTTAGGGTTAGGGTCAGTGGGGTATGCGTAAGACAGTGAAAGAGTTGATGCATTGTGTCTGTGTCTGTTGGTATCATTGTGTCTGTGTGTGCGTGGTGTCAGTGTGTCAGTGTGTCTGTGTGTGCGTGGCTCAATACAATGGTCATTTTAAAGGTTTTTTGGAATCTTCTGGAAAACTAAGGTATATGGTAAACTGAAATTTCAATGTCATCAACTAGACCCGCGAACCTCTATATCTGCCAAAAATCAGCTGAATCCATCACATAGTTGATGAGATACAGGGTGGCACATACGTACGTACGTACACACAGATAACACAAAATCATGTCTGACCTTTCTGGATCTCTGGGTTGCCTTGACCAATGATGCTGAAATTCTACACACTTATAGAACCTATCAAAAAAAATTGTGCAAAGTTTCAACTAATTTGGTTTATTGGTTTTTAAGTTATGATTGATCAAAGAAATGAGATTTCCAGAATAGGCCGTTTTTGAAGTCTATTAAATGATACAGCGCTATCGCGCCTCCCTTGATTATTATTATTAATGTGAAAAATAACTTAATCTAATAACCAATTCCTTTGTATTTTTTCGTTTGATGTATATGTAAAATTATTATAATTAATTTGAATAATAACTTAATCTAATATCAATTTTTATTCTATTATTTCGTTTGATGTATATGCAAAATTATTATTATCAATTCAAATAATAACTTAATCTGATATACAGTTTTCTTTTTGTACTTTTTCGTTTGATGTACATGTAAAATTCTTATTATTAATGTACATTATAACTTAACTTAATAACTAATTTTTCATTATATTATTTCGTTTGATCTATATGTAAAATTATTATCATTAATTTAAATAATAACTTAATCTAATAACCACTTTTTTGTATTTTTTCGTTTGATCTATATGTACAATTAGTATTTTTAATTTTAATAATAAACGAATCTAATAAACCTATTTGTGATTCTTTTTATTTTTCGTTTGATATATACGTAAAATTATTATGATTATAAATTTAAATAATAACTTAATCTGATAAGCCCATTTTATATTCTATTTTTTCGTTTGATCAATATGTAAAATTTTTATTATTAATTATTTTAATAATAACTTAATCTAAGAACCAATATTTTGCATTTTTTTCGTTTTATCTGTATGTAAAACTATCATTATAAATTTAAATAATAACTAAATCTAATAACCAATTTATTTTAATATATTTTTCGTTAGATCTATATGTGAAATTATTATTATTATTAATTTAAATAATAACTTAATTTAATAAACTTTTTTTTAATTCTATCATTTCGTTTGATGTATATGTAAAATTATTATTATCATGAATTTAAATAAAAACCTTATGTAATGACCCAATATTTTATTGCATTATTTCGTTTGATGTATATGTAAAATAATTATTATACATTCACATAATAACTTAATATAATAACCCAATTTTTTATCCAATTATTTCGTTTGATATGTAAGTACAATTATTATTATTATAAATTTGAATCATAACTTAAGCTAATAACATTATATGTTATTCTATTACTTCGTTTGATCTATATTTAAAATTATTATTTTTTATAAATTTGAATAATAACTTCAATTAATACATTCAATTTTTAATTCTAATATGTCGTTTGATGTATATGTACAATTATTATTATGAATTAAAAAAATAACTTATTCTAGTAACTATATTTTTAGTTTTATCATTTCGTTTTATGTATATGTAAAATTATTATCATTATTAATGTAAATAAATAACTAAATCTAATAACTAAATTTTTAATTCTTTAATTTCGTTTGATGTATATGTAAAATTATTATTATAAATGCAAATAATAACTAAATCTCATAACTTTATTTAAAATTCTATCATTTCGTTTGATCATCATGTAAAATTATTATTTTTAGGCATTTAAATCATAAATTAATCTAATAACCCAAGTTTTTATTCTATTATTTCGTTTAAGGTATATGTAAAATTATTATAATAAATCTATATAATAACTTAATCTAATAACCCTATTTCAAATTCTTATTTCGTTTGATCTATATATAACATTTTTATTATTATAAATTTAAATAATAACTTAATCTAATAACCTAATTGATTATTCTATTATTTCGTTTGATCTATATTTAAAATGTTTGATTATTATCAATGTAAATAATAACTTAACGTTACAACTTAATTGTTAATTATATGTGTTCGTTTGATGTATATGTAAAATTATTATTATTATAAATGTGAATAATAACTTAATCTAATAACTTATTTTTTAATTCTATTGTTTCGTTTACTTTATATGTAAAATAATTATTATTATGAATGAAAATAATAACTTAATCTAATAACCCACTTTAAATTCTATTATTTCGTTTGATCTATATGTTAAATTATTATTATTATTTATTAAAATTACAACTTGATCTAATAACCCACGTTTTATCTATAAGTAAAATTATCATATAATTAATTTAAATAATAACTTAATCTAATAACCCTATCTTTTATACAATTATTTCGTTGGATCTGCATGTAAAATTATTATTATTATAAATTCAAATAATAACTTAATCTAATAACCCACTTTTTGATTCCATTTTTTCGTTTGATCCAAATGTAAAATTATTATGTTTATTAATTTTAATAATAACCTAATCAAATAACTTACTTTTCAATTCTAATATTTAGTTTGATCCATATGTAAACTTGTTTATATTATTAATTTAAATAACTACTTAATCTAATAAATCACTTTTTGAGTTTTATTATTTCGTTTGATCTATATGTCAAATTATTATTATTATTGATTTTAAGAAAAACTTAATTTGATAACCTACTTTTAAATTCTATTATTTCGTTTGATATATATGTAAAATTATTATTATTAGTAATTTAAATAATAACTAAATCTAAAAACCCACTTTTCAATTCTATTATTTCGTTTGATCCATATGTAAAATTAAAATTATTAATTTAAGCTATAACTTAATCTAATAACCAAATCCTTTTGTATTTTTTTCGTTTTACTTATATGTGAAATAATTATTATTATTAATTTAAATAATAACTTTATCTAAAAACTCATTTTTTTATTCCATTATTTCGTTGTAGCTATATGTAAACTTGATTTATATGTAAAATTGTTATTATTATTAATTTAAATAGTAACTGAATCTAATAACCCAATTTTTGAATTCTATTATTTCGTTTGATCTATATGTAAATACATCATTATTATTAATTTAAATAACTTAATCTAATAACCAATTTTTTTATTCAATGTTTTCGTTTGACCTATATGTAACATTATTATAATTATAAAGTCAAATAATAACTTAATCTAATAACTCAATTTTTTATTCAATTTTTTCGTTTGATCTATATGAAAAATTATTATTATTATCAATTTAAATAATAACTTAATCGTATTACCCACTTTTTCATTCTATTTTTTTTATTGACCTATATGTAAAATTCTTCTTATTATATATTTAAATAATAACTTAATCAAATAACTTACTTTTTAATTATATTATTTAGTTTTATCTATAAGTGTAATTGTTATTATTATTAATTTAAATAATTACTTAATCTAATAACCCACTTTTTGAGTTTCACTATTTCGTTTGATCTATATGTAAAATTGTTATTATTAATTGAAATAATTATGTTATCCAATAACCCACTTTTAAATTCTATTGTTTCGTTTGATCTATATATAAGATAATTATTATAATAAATTTAAAGAATAACTAGATCATTTTACCTACTTTTTAATTCTATTTTTTCGTTTGATTTATATGTAAAAATATGATTATCATTAATTAAAATAATAATGTAATCTAATAACCCATTTTTAATATCTATTGTTTAGCTTGATCTATATGTACTTTTTTATTATGATTAAATTAAATAATAACTTTATCTAATAACCCAGTTTTTAATTCTATTTTTTCGTTTAATCCATATGTAAAATCATCATTATTATTAATTAAATGATAACTTAATCTAATGACTAATGTGGAATTCTCTTCTTTCGTTTGTATCGATATATAAAATTATTATTATTATTAATAATAATTTAAATAATAACTTTATCGTATAACCCACTTTTTAATTGTGTTATTTCGGTTGATCTATATGTAAAATTATTATTATTATTTATTTAAATAATAACTTGATCTAATAACCCACTTTTTAATTCTATTTTTTCGTTTGATCTATACGTACAATTATAATAATTATTAATTGAAATAATAACTTTATCCAATAACTAATTTTTTAATTCTATTTTTTCGTTTGATCCATATGTAAAATCATTATTATTATTAATTTTAATAATAACTTTATTCAATAACTCACTTTTTAATTCTATTTTTTCGTTTGATCTATATGTAAATTATTATTTTTAGTAATTTAAAGAATAACTTCATATAGTTACTCACTTTTTAATTATTTTTTTTACGTTTGATTTATATGTAAAATTATTATTATTATTAATTTTAATAAGAACTTCATCTAATACCCATTTTTTAAGTCTATTGTTTCGTGTGATGTATATGTAAAATTATTATTATTAATTTAAATAATAACTGAATCTAATAACCCACTCTTTTATTCTATTATTTCGTTTTATCTATATGTAAAATTTGTATTATTATTATTTAAATAATAACTTAATCTAATAACCAATTTTTTATTCTATTATTTCCTTTTATGTATATGTAAAAGGTCTGTTTTTACTTTTGTATATTTAAAAAAATGTTAAAATATTTTCCTTAAATTTAGATATGTTTCCGTATTCTTTCAATTTTTATTTTTGTAATTAATTCTATGTAATTGTCACATTTAATTGTAATTTACCCGTTTTTTTACTAATAAACGTTAATTGGATAAACATTCATTGGCACGACGACTAATAAAATATTAAATGCCCTAAAGTCGTGATTAGAATTCCAGTAAATTTCTCATGATGAGCACTTAGGTGGACGGGTTTGACCTAGGGGATGAAAAGTAAGATACTACTACTACTACTACTACTACTACTACTACTACTATAAAGACTACTACTACTACGACAAAGTCTACTACTACTACTATGACTTCTTAGACTACTACTAATACTATTACTACGACTACTACTAATACTACTAGTACTAAGACTACTACTACGACGACGAAGACTACTACTACTACTCCAAAGACTACTCCGAAGACTACTCCGAAGACTACTCCGAAGACTACTCCTAAGACTACTCCGAAGACTACTACTACTGCTACTACTACTGCTACAATACTACTATTACTACTAATAATACTACAACTACTACTACTGCTACTACTACGACGACGACAAAAACTACTACTAATAATAATACTAATACTACTAACACTACTACTACGACGACTACTACTATAGATACTACTACTACGACGAAGACTACTACTACTAAAACTACTACTACAAAAACTACTACTACTAAGATTACTACTAATACTACTACTTATACTACTACGACGACTACTACCACTACGACGACGAAGACTACTTCTACTACTACTATTACTACTACTACGACGACAGCGACTACTACTACGACTACTAATTATACCACTACTAATATTACTACTACTACGACAACGAGTATTACTACTACCACTACTACTACTACTACTACTACTAATAATAATAATAATATTGGAGTGAAAGAGACTATTGACAGCATACAATGCAGAGCAAGTATGAAAACAGTTGAAATATTAAGGAAAATCGTTGAGTGTGGAAATTAGCCGACATAACAGATCACGGCGACCGACCACAGGTAGCTTGAAATGAAGAACATTGCACGTTACTCTAGCTTTATTCCACACACCCACATCCATCTTGCTAAACAATTTCTCCCAAACTATAGATAAAATAAGAAACTTTTGATAAACTAATCTTAGACAGGGAATCGTGGCCAATAGGATATTGTGCTTCGACATCATAAGACGTCCGAAGATAGTCAGCTGACCTGCCAAAGAGAAGGGCGTTTCCCTTTTCATCGCAACGTGTCACTTTAGACTTCCTATCCACGATGTAACATCCTGTACACGTAGTTTTATTCTTTATTATTAATGGAATTTTCCGATAGCTCTTTTACTCTAGCCTAATGTGAGAAATTCTGTTTTTAACATTGATGGGCTTGGAGACCAGGTTCAATCTTTAGTCGAGTCATATTAAAGACTTAAAAAGGGGTGCTTTTTACTTTGGGACCCGCGCTAAAAGTCTCTCGGCGTCGGTGCTTTCCGGATGTTTACGTTAAACGCCGGACAGTGAAAAAGTTGTTGACTTACCTGCGTTCAAAAGAAACATAAACAAGGCTGGATTTAGAAAAAAATTCGAAATTATTTATTTATTTTTTTTTTTTACGAAAAATGTATCACTCATCAGTGAAAGTCAGCTGCTGCATTTGGCGTTAAGGCATCTCCAAGAGTATTTATTCGTAAGTTTTGTTCGCTTATCGATCTGGCATTTATCTCCACATTTTTGGCATTTTTATTTCTTTAGCAATCAATTGATGTTCCTGACAGAAATGTATCGTTCCTTCAGAAGTTGCAAGAGTCAAGTGAGACAATGTAAAAAGTTTGTTTTTAAACGAAAGAAAAAAAAAACAGTGATAATAACAGTGAAAATTTAATCAAGTAAGTGTTTGTTTGTTTTACATTTTTTTGCGAAAATTATTTTTTTTTCAACTTTTTTAATGACTATTCTTGTTTATTTCGTTACGGTTCAGCGTTAGGGCAGTTGGGTTAGGGTTAGGGCAGTTGGGTTAGGGTTAGGGTTAGGGCAGTTGGGTTAGGGTTAGGGTTAGGGCAGTTGGGTTAGGGTTAGGGCAGTTGGGTTAGGGTTAGGGCAGTTGGGTTAGAGTTAGGGCGGTTGGGTTAGGGTTAGGGCAGTTGTGTTAGGGTTAGGGTTAGGGCAGTTGGGTTAGGGTTAGGGTTAGGGCAGTTGGGTTAGGGTTAGGGCAGTTGGGTTAGGGTTAGGGTTAGGGTTAGGGTTAGGGCAGTTGGATTAGGGTTAGGGCAGTTGGGTTAGGGTTAGGGTTAGGGTAGTTGGGTTAGGGTTATGAATTAGGGTTAATGCAGGGTTAGGAATTAGGGTTAGGACAGTCGGGTTAGAAATTAAGGGTTTCTCCAAGAGTATTTATTTAGTAATCAATTTATGGTCCTGACAGAAAGTTATCGTTCCTTCAGGAGTGTCAACAGCCAGTGATACCCTGTCACAATCCATGTTGCAATCGCATTTTGACTAGTTTGCAAGTTTAGCGTTTGATCCAGTTTTAATGCTTAGATGTCGTCTGCTTATTCGTCTCGCTTCGGGGCTTTCCGGCGTTTACCGTAAACCGACGCGGAGGGATTTTTAGCACGAGTCTCTATGTAAGAAAGTACCAAAAATGGTACCCGATGCGCTTTTGCTAAACACTCAGCATAATAACGGATCATGGGTAAGTGGAGTAATCGATAGAAAAGAGCGGCGTCTACACCCGGATGTAAGTAACATCCGGGTGTAGTTGCCAATGAAAAGGGAGCATTTGGGTCGCCCTTGACTATGGTTCACCACTTTACGTTTTACTATATCACTCTTGCTACACAGCAATTTTCCCCCAAAAGAAATAGAAACGTTTGTTAAACTAATCCAATATCGTGTTGTACTTCGACATTAGATGAAACGAATTTGTTGGTGTGCTTGAACAATCAGACGAAGAAAATGACGTGGTCACAAATTTGATTATTAATCGATATTAAACGGAATAACTAAGAAAACAAAAAGAAAAAACAACAACTTTCTAGCGAAGATGGCGAAAGGTTCTAAACTTTGGCCGGGTTTACTCCGATCCAGTGCGTGCAACTTAGCAACCTTTTCGGATCTCCAACCTTCCACCTGTTTGAAGAGATTCTTGCATCCGCCTGGGGGGCCGTGCGTACAACTGGTGGGTTATTCTTTTCAGCAAGTCGAGTAGAACGCTTCCTTTTTTTTTTTTTTTTTTTTTTTTTTTTGAAGTAACAGCGAACGTCTATCGCTTTGAAGAAGGGCGTCAGGTCTAAAGAGGAAATTTGATGTCTTATTTCTTATTAGTGTGAGAATTGCTACGGGCGAGCCCGCCCCCCGCCCCCTCGTTACGTCTGAAGGAATGACAGCTTCTTTAGTTTCATGTTTTATTTGGCTTTTAGGCTCATCTTCTGTTATTTCTTTAAAATTCAAGGGTTTAAACATTTTTTTTTTCATTCTTTCTTTTGTCCTTTAATTCGTTGTTTCCTTTATACATTTCTTTTCTTCGTCAGTCGTTCGTTCGTTCTCTCTTCCTTTTTACGTGTTAAATTCGTTGCTTTCTTTATACACACCTGAATTGCATAGGTTTCATACCAGTCGGAAGATACGTGCTCGACAAACAATCCAGCGGATGTTGAACCGCGGTGGTATAAACTGGCTCCACTCTCTCGGAGTGAGGTACGATCCGGCCCAGTCCTATGAGGTTCACCGTTTCCTTTCCAGGCATTACCCTCTTTAAGTAAAGGTTCTTTTATTGCCGGTCGCCTGAGTCGCCCTACAAGGGAATGCCGACGGATTTATTCATGGCTATCTTTGCAGAAGCAAGAGTGCGATCTTGTGTCATATCTGTCTGGGGTGGAAAGTAAATAAAATAATTGTCTGAACACAGAGTTAAAAACCTAGGCACACTCTGACCCTCAGGTCTAGCTTGTTTAGAGCCCTACTTTGTGTTTGAATGAAATATCATCTGTCTCGGTCCCAGAAAGTGCACCCTCCTAGGCAATACCTCCTCCTACGAGAGTGGGGTTGGTTTATTGTCGGTTGCCTGAGGCGCCTTTACCGGGGAATGTTGATGGGTTCTTTCTCAGCTATTTTTGTACTACAACCAGTTCCCTCTCGGGGAAGCTATTTTTCTCGACCGCCCAATCTTTGGTTGCAGTGGGAAGCAAGTAAAACCTACTTATGTTGTTCTATTCGGTTATTGGAGACCATACACCTAGGCATTATCTTCTCCTTTGAGAGGTGGCATTGGTTTATCAGCAATCGTTTAGGGCGCCCCTACTCGGAAATGCCATTAGGTCTGATCACAGTTAATCTTGCATCCATCTCGAGTTCTCCCCTTCTGAAGGAGCTGGATTTCTGACTATAAACTGACGTCACGTCATCTTGAGAATCTGATAAATCGATATTAGTTTAATTAACACATCATGAGACAATTGTCGTTTTGGTTAGGAGCAAAGTGTAGTATCTGTTCTGATGCGTCACTTAGTCTATTCTAGACTGAGGCAATTTTCAGTTTTGCTCTAGTCTAGAAAGCCCTTTTTGGGGGACATGGATTTTCTCCATATTAAAAATCGACCTTGTACCTAATTCTGTCCTCGTTGGGAAGCAATGAACACACCATGAGACAACATCCCTAATGACGCTAGCTGTGGCGTCGTCGCGTGTCTTCTCCATAAACATAACGAATAAAAGAACAGACACTTATAAACAGCAAAAGAAAAATCCAAATTAGAATATCAACGTGTCTTTTTTGACAGTTTTTTTTATGGAAATCGCCCCAGACAAGGCATAAAGCTACTTGATGTAAGGATCTAACAAGAACAAATATGATTATCGCAAAGACAGTAGATGCCTATTGACCTTAATCTTGAAAAGACCAAGATTATAGGTAGGAGGAAAACAGTCAGCGGGAAGAGAGTTCCACAAACATGCGGTTCTTGGAAAGAAGCTACTGGAATAAGAAGCATCATTGTAATGAGGTATCAAAACAGCAAATTGATGGAGACCACTAGACCAACGAGTCAAACAAGCTGGAACAATAGAAGCGGGGAATAGATCACATAATTCTGAAGAACACATGCCATAATAGTATTTATAGAAAAAACTGAGACTAGCAACATCACGTCTGTGAGAGAGAGGGTCTAGAGAAGAAGAAAGGGTGGGGGTCAATCAAATGACAGATACGTTTCTGCACCTTATTAAGAAGCCTCAAATGGGACAGAGATTCACTAGCCGAAATATAACAACAGTACTCCATACATAATCTTATTGTGGATTTGTAGAGATAGAGAATAGCCTCAGATGTAAGAAAGTGTTTAGAGCGATAGAGAGAACCGACTTTACGAGAAGCAGAAAGAGCAATGGATCTAATGTATGAACTCTAAGAAAGATTTGATGAGAAAGAAAGACCACGAAGTTTGAGAGTCGATTTCTCCTCAAGAGCAGAGCCATCCATGAGAACTCAGGAAGAAAGGGGTCACGCCGACGATTGCAAACCAGCTTAACCAGCAAACTTTCTCATTGCCGTCTTTATCCGTCCTTAACATGAAACCGTCAATTGTTAATAATACACAGTGTTTAGAAAATCTGGATTATGTTCTATATGTGTATATAGGTCCGGAAACACTTGGTTTTCTAGTTAAACAACTGAAACAAATACCGATGGACATTTTTCTATTGTAAACCTCTAATATGCATAATGCGTGTGATAGTGCACTGTTATTCCTACATATCGAATAGTTAAACACTATCCCTGTGGCATGATCGCAGATGAAATAAGCCTGGGCATGGTGTTGCTACGTACACTGACAAAATCATGAAAATATGACACGAAACAAATATAAAAGCTGTGGGGCTCAGAAGATAGATAAAAGCGTCATGATTCGCAAGAGCTCCGTTAATCTTAAACATGGGGGATCCGTTCGACATCCTGCGATTGTCGGCCATTCTTATTTCAAACACGGGCAATACAACAAACAAAATACAGATACAAAAATATGATTAGCACAAACGAAAGATCACGCAGAGGAAGAAACGGACCACAATTAAAATTAGTAATGGAGTGCTATTACAAATCAATCCTCAGACAAACTGGCTCGTCTACACATATAGAACATAATCCCGAAGTTATGCCATCGATTGCATATAAAACAGAGCTTTGTATAGCAACAAACACAGCGAATCAAGGGGCCCCTTACTTTTATTCAGCTCTGTTGGTTGTTTCTTACTTATTTCAGAAACGATGCGAGTTAAGGTTAATCTGGTCGTCAACTAAAACCAAGTTTCTCTCTTTTCACCAGCAATGCTCGGATTCTTTTTTTGCTCCAATCAAAATGAATGTCTCTTTCTTTGGATTTATTTTAATTCCAGATCTAAAAGCGAACACATAATATTCAGTCTGTCGCTAAGGTCGCTGGAAAATGGTTGCATCATTCTACTGCTCCAGAAATTACCTGACCCCACATGTTATCCTCTACCTATATATAAGTCAGATACGTCCTAAGATGGAGAACTGTTTACACATCTGTGGAGGTACTGATCAGTACGCTGTTTGCTGCCTTGACAAAGTACAAAATCGACCATTAGTTATTTTTTGCTAGATTTATTAACTACATGTGCACTATTTATTGCATGTAATGCCACTTAACCCTAAACCCTAACCCTAAACCCTAACCCTACACCCTAACCCTAAACACTAACCCTAACCCTAACCCTAACCCTAAACCCTAACCCTAACCCTAACCTTAACTCTAAACCTTACTCCTACCCTAACCCTAACTCTAACCCTAACCCTAAACCCTAACTCTAACCCAAACTCTAACCCTAAACCTGATCCTAAACCCTAACCCTAAACCCTAACCCTAACCCTAAACCTTACTCTAACCCTAAACCCTAACCCTAAACCTAACCCTAACCCTAACCTTAAACCCTAACCCTAACCATATTCTAGAGCCGGATGATCTCTACTCTTCCTTACATCCGATTTTCACAGAAGAGACGTTACTAGTCTATCTCTACTCTATCGTTATTCCCATGGTAGCTGCTCAACTGAGCTCCAATCTCTGGTTACTATGTGTAAGGCATTCACAGCAAGAGCTCGTATTGCTATCGCAACAGGAAAAAAAACGAGTTTCGTGTTTTCCCCATGTTTCTAGTGTCAGGTGAAAACATAACCTCTTCGTAAGGCTTCCCATCTCTGCAATGCATTACCACAGGACTGCTTCCCTGCAGACTACAACATTGTCGTCTTCAAATCCAATGTCAACAGATACTTGCCATAAGCCGCCCCACAAGTAATAACACTTATTTCAACTATTAATCATTTCATCTCATTAATTCTTATCCCCGAGTTGCTCTTGGCCTTCTTAAATAGTGATCCAATAGTAAAAGAAATATTTCGACAGGCTTAAGACAGTCACAAAATGTCACAAAATGTCTTACCTTCTGTAGGACACCATCATGTCGGAAGCCGCTCAAATCAGCAACAATTTAAAGTGACGGATCACACTTAATGTCATGTGCGATGTAATATATGTAGGGAAGCACCTCCGCCGAACAAACAACATCTAAGAGGACCCGGCCACCGTATAGGTGATAAGTGTAATCCAGTATATATACGATTAACCACGTTGACACGTATGTATACCACGTTTACACCGGTTCTCATTAGATCACCAAACTCAAGCGACATTAAATCCGGGCAGTATCAGATGGGTGACCATTTGGGAATACCAGGCGTCATACGCGACATGATGGTGCCTACTCTCTGCAACCCCTCCCTTCTCCAAAAACTGCAAAATCTAACGTCATTAAAATGATCTCCCATGACCGAGATATACATGCGCCTGTGAAACGTTTGTGAATTGAATATTACCTAGGAACTTCCTGCTTCGTCGGGGTGAATGTGGTGTCAATCAGTCATTGATTTGCAAAAGCACCTGCCTGTCGATAAGTAGACATAGATGTAAGATAATCGTGGACTTTTGGAAGACCGGAATAAACGAAGAGACTGAACGTTTATAAAAAAATACTGATGTTTATAAGTGAAAGCGACTCATCAGTACGAGAAAGAGAAAGAGAGACCCGAACCCGTGGTCTGCCTCCATTTTCCAGTGTCTCGTTTCATTTTGCAATGGGTCACCGGGTAATTACAGTTCCAAGCTACAACGATTCATATGTGTGTGCCTCTGTGTACGTGTGTGTGTGTGTGCATACGCGTCTGTCTGCGTGTGTATTCGTATTGCTATTTACATCCTCTTCAGGTTAGACACAAGGTCAAGTGGGAATTTGAAAAACCAGCACACTAAGTGAAGTGCACTCTCGCCTACAAAAATGCCTGAGCATCCCTTTTAGCATTCTCAGTAGGAGTGCCTATCAATTTATTTGACAATAAACTGAACCCTTTTCAGAAAGAAGGTAAAGCCTAGGAGGACTATGTACATTTGTCAGTGATTGTTATATTATTATTCCGGTAGCAAGAAGCGATGGATGGTTCCTTATAGCAAGAGAACACATTTCTTCTTCTTCTTCTTATTCTTCTTCTTTTTCTTCTTCTTCTTCTTCTTCTTCTTCTTCTCGGAGAGAGGTCATACTTCTTTTTCTTCTTCTTCATCTTTAGTGGTCATACTTCTTCTTCAGCTCCTTCCTTTTTTCTTCTTATACTTCTTCTTCTTCTCCTCTCCCTCTTCTTCTTCTTTATCTTTTTTCTTTTTAACCCTTCTTCTTCTACTTCTTTTTCTTCTTCTTCTCCTTCTTCTTCTTTTTCTCCCCTTTCTTCTTCTTCTTCTTCTTCTTCTTCTTTATTCTTCTTCTTTTCGTAAAATTATTCTTGATATTCTTGTCATCTTTTTCGTCAGATGTTTGCTTTCAAGTCTCTCTTTAATTCCTCTTCCTTCAAACTCTTCATCATCCATTATCTTTCTCATCTTCCCCATGCTCTTCATTCCCAACCATTTTTGTCTTTACCTTTTTCCTTCATTCTCTTTCGTTAAACGCATTTAGTTTTCAATGTCCGTTTTCTCCCATATTTCTCCCCCCTCCCCCTTTTCCCCATCATTTTCCTCTTACTTTCCTTCCATCTTCTTCTAATTCCTTATTCTTCACTTAAAATCCTTCTTCAGTAAATCGTCATTCTTTTTCTTTGGATGTTTTTTCTTCAAATTTGTCGTCTTCTTCTTCCGCACTTATATTTTATTTCTCCTTTATATGACTGATACACTCTCCTCTTTTTGAAACGTATTTATTATTCTCGCCTTTTAAGATCCTTAAATATATATATATATATATATATATATATATATATATATATATAAATGAATAAATGCGAAAGTTTTATTATTCATCCCTCCTATATTACAATCAAAACCGGTTACTGTTATTTAAATCAATAATACAACATAGTATATTAAATATTGTATATATATATCGTAGAGACAAAAGGCCCAAAGAACTCTTTCCATGCCTAATTTGCATAACTATCATTAATTAATGGTTTGTGTTATTCATTCGTAATTTCATTGTTCTGTTTATTCCATATATGTGCAATGTTTTGTCGATATTAACCGTAATTAATAAAAAATAATTTAATACAAAACGGATAAATTATTAAATCTTTTCTAAAATATTTGCTAGAAGTAATTTAAACCAGAGAGAAAGATTGTGGCTTTACGACGGCAACTGAAAGATAAGAAATAATTTTGAAAGAAGAAAAATGGTTGATTGATTGACCCCCTCCTTCTCTCCCGTTAGCGATGCCATATAGAAGAAGGAGAAAGCATGTCTGACTGCTACCTTCCATTAGCGACAGACGTCACATTTTTTTTTATTGTGTTTAATAAACAAAAATAAAGAAAACACACACATACGCACGAAAACACAGGGCGAATTGATTTCTCTCTTTCCGTTTTGGCGATTTCATTAAAAAGATCGAAATTACCAAAATGTTAATTAATGCGTGTTTACAACAAACTTATGAATGAAATGTTTATTATTTAACACTTTCAAGTATTTTGAGTAGCGAACTTGGAAGCGTTGATGAAATGGCAATAATCAGAAGAATATTTTGAAAAAATATTTTGAAAACCTAGACAACGCATTTATTTATGTTTTTTAAAATAAATTATTTATTTACTTTAAAAACTTGAGTACTTTCGGTGTGTACACCCTTGTCAAAAGTATAATCATATTTTTTTAACTCTTTTTTTTTCCATTAATCCTTCTTGATTGAAACATATTTATCGCAGTTAAGTTGAAATTCGTCTATCACCGAAAGTACTCAAGTTTTTAAAGGAAATAAATAATTTATTTTAAAAAACATAAATAGATGCGTTGTCCAGGTGTAAAAAATATTTTTACAAAATATTCTCTTTATTATTGCCATTTCATCAACGCTTCCAAGTGTGACTTTTCATTATATATATATATATATATATATATATATATATATATATATATCATGGACGGCGGCACCGGGGGGCAGAGGGGGCTGAAGCCCCCCCCCCCACACACACTTTTTACTTGCCCCCCCCCCCACTTTACGGTCATCAATAATGAAGTTATATATGCATGTGTTTAACCGGGCCCCCCACTTTTTAGGAGAGCCCCCCCCCCACTTTTATAACTGTCCCGCTAATCCTGTATATATATATATATATATATATATATATATATATATATATATATATATATATGAGAGAGAGAGAGAGAGAGAGAGAGAGAGAGAGAAAATTAACTTCTTAACGAATTTATTCATTAGCTTTCAACGACATTCATTCTTCTTCCTTCCTTTTTTTTTTTAAATTCTTTTTCTTTTCATATAACTTTTTATTTTACAGCCTATCTTTATCGTCTGTCGCCGACATTTTGTATTTTTTTAATTTTAATTTTTATTTTTCGTTTCTTACAGGTTTACCATTACTTGACGCTGACGAGTTGCTGTCACGGTTGACCAACAACCAGGTTTCAAACTACACGAATCATGGCGGCGACAGACGCCATCTTGGCAGCCGATTTTCATAAAAACTAACAAATAAAATGAATATATAAATATATATATATATGCGTGAATTTTTATTGTTTTTAAAATGTTTTTTTTCTTCTGCGCTTCCATTATCATCTTCGAATGTGATCGCCGTTACAAAAGCGCTTCTTGTGTTATGTCACGAACGTCTCGCTTTATTTAACAAAGAGTCCTTCTTTGTTTTCGTTTTTTTTAAGAAGAAACCTGTCACAAAGTGATAGAAATATTGAAGTGTAGACTAGACAGTAGGATGGGTAGATTTGACGCTGTTTCTTTTTTTGTTTACAAATTGTCTTGGGCAAGTGAGGATAGATGGGGTTTAACGAGATTAAAATTGACACCAGTTCCCAATTTGTTAGCTATTTTCTTGTAAAAATGTAATAAAAATGTCATTTAAAAATGTTAAGTTGTTCAATATTTGGTGCAAATCAAACATAATATTACACTTTCTGTCTTTGTTTCAACACACACACGCACAGTGGCAACTTTGGTTGAGGTCAGTGTTTCTAATGATGGGGGCCTAAACAGAGCTGAAAGGGAGAAAATAACAAAATATCAAGGTCTAATGTACGATATGAAAAGAAACTGGAACCTCAAAAAGATTCCCATCATTCCAGTTATCATAGGAGCCACTGGACTCATGAAGAAGAACTTGAAAAAGTATTTAGCAAGTATACGTGGTGAACCAAGTGCAAAAAATCCAAACAACTGCACTCAAGGGAACAGCCAGAATCCTGAAAAGAGCTCTCGGTTGGAGTCTGTAAAAAGCGGGTGATCGTATGGCATTTGGAAGAATGCTCCGTCCCCAGCAAATGAGAGAAAAGGAAAAGAAAAAGAAAAGAAGAGAGAATATATATATATATATATATATATATATATATATATATATATATATATATTGTGTTAGAGTGGAATGAATTCCAGCAGGAAATCCGGGTATGAGAGCTCAATGTAATAAACAGAGCAAGAATAAAATGAAATAAAGTAACACGGAATCACATAATCACCGGTGGAATAATTTATTTCGACCCTACGGCCTTATTCAAGCATCCAAGCGAAGCAATAACATTTTTGAATATATATATATATATATATATATATATATATATATATATATATATATATATATATAAGCTTTTAATGCGTGGTACTAAAGTATGCAATAAATAAAGTATGGTGTCATTTCTTAGCGTATCGGCGTGACCGTAAATATAAGGCCATTACGATCGAAAGTGACATCATACCTTTAGAAGCCATGAAGACATGCCAAAAATTCAGGCTGTCAAGAATAAATTATAGTTTTTATAAGTTTTAGAAAACTTTTAAAATTGCATTAAAAATAGGAAAAAAAGCGCACGAAATTAAATTTATTGGGCAAAAAATAGCAAAGTGCAACAAGCCATGCAAATCGACAGGTGGCAGTTATTTACATCTGCATACAGTCTGAATGTTTGTCTAAGGCCTCTTTAAACCTGGGTATGGTAGTCATTGTAACGATCTCTTCTGACAGGTTGTTCTACGGGGGAGAAACAAGGACATAATGTTCTATTGGGCCGAAAACGAGGATAGATTTAGCCTTTGGAGCCGCTTTATGTAATAAGCGCTGCAGGTGTAGGATATCTATTGTAGATAAGGATGTGTTGTTTGGGTAACATTCTCAAGAATAGGCCGTACCAGAAATATGTATAAGGGACGGGAAGTGTCTGCTGTTAGGTTGAGAAATGATCTCCGAATCACATATAGAAAACCCGTCTTTCTTTTTTCGCCATCTCGTTGGTTTGAAGAAGTTGTCCGCAACCGTACAAACATCCTTTGCATTAGTGACGTTATTGAATGGTTCAAGTGGAAAACCAATAGTCAGGGGGGGAGGAGTAGTTTGATACCCAATAGAAAGATGACTGAATCGTGCAGAGTGCAGCGATAAATCCCAGCGTGAAGACCAGGATCAGACTTTGTTAATAGTTGTGTTATGATCTAATTTATACTGAAACTGAACTTTATTCAATATAATTTAAAAAAGGAAAACAAAATTAATGGTTGTGTTATGATCTCATTCATACTGAAACTGAACTTTATTCAATATAATTTAAAAAAAAGAAAACAACATTAATGGTTGTGTTATGATATAATTTATACTGAAACTGAACTTTATTCAATATAATTAAAAAAAAGGAAAACAACATTAATGGTTGTGTTATGATCTCATTTATACTGAAACTGAACTTTATTCAATATAATTAAAAAAAGGAAAACAACATTAATGGTTGTGTTATGATCTCATTTATACTGAAACTGAACTTTATTCAATATAATTAAAAAAAGGAAAACAACATTAATGGTTGTGTTATGATATAATTTATACTGAAACTGAACTTTATTCAATATAATTAAAAAAAGGAAAACAACATTAATGGTTGTGTTATGATATAATTTATACTGAAACTGAACTTTATTCAATATAATTAAAAAAAGGAAAGCAACATTAATGGTTGTGTGTTGTTTCTGCGTTAAAATAAATACACACGACGTTGTTTCATGGACTTGAAAGAGTAAAACTCGTTTATTATTTTGATTGTGAGCAATGTGAAAAGAATTTCTTTTTACAAAAGTTATGGAAAACATACAAAGTCAAGCAATGCCGATAATACTTTGTTACCGTTACAATATCAACCCATTTGTTGTGAGGAAAATATTGTCAGTTACAATGTATATTATTATGTGCGTTTCTATTACTTGTCTCCCCACGAGGTCAGATTGAAATGTGGAGAAAATCCAGCTCATTAGTGGGGCTCTGGATTGGGACAAAAATAATAAAGACCGTAATCTAGTAGAATTTCTCCTTCACTCACCGAGGACAAAAAATATGAAATTTTGTATCAGAACAACTTCAACACTTTGAATTATTTATCTGCAACAAATATAAAAACACCATTTAAATGAAAACGGTCAAGGAAATGCGATTATGATTTCAGGGAACACACAAGCACCATTTAAATATACACACAAGTTAAAAACAAAAAATAAATAAAACTGATAAAATGATACATTTTGTATGTGCTACAAAAAATGTCAACTTATTTAGAAATAAATATATGAACAAAGCTTTTTTATTTATGTTTACACTTGGTTTAAATTGTAATTCTTGTCCAGATATAACATTCAGTTTAAAGTGTTGAGAATGTAACTTTAATTCAATGTTGTTTTTTTTCTAATGCAAACAATATTTGAACTGTTTTAAAATGTTACTACATGCAAAGAACATTTTGACACACGCCAAAAAAAGAAACTTAAACATTTTTTATACAAAAAGAAACAAGTTTTAAATGAATTATTATTTTATGGCTAAGAAATTTTCTAGAGAAATGGTGTCGACAGGTCGACATAAAAGTTAAATTTGATATACGTTTAAAAATATATTAGAATTTTGTATCGGGACAAACAAGACATTTTATTTTATGCAGACCTGTGAGTGAGTAAAAAATTCAAATTTTGGGGAAAAATTTTTATTTTGGGGAAAATGTATTTGTTTATTTAAAATTTTTTATTTAAGATTTTCCTATCAACACAGATTTGGCTCTGGTGATACCAGATCAGGCTGCCCTGTGAATCCCTGAGACGAAATTCACCTACATTGATGTTTTTTTTTTTTTTTTTTTTGTTTGTAAAACTTAATTATGTTCTACAAAACAAAAACAAAAACAAAAACAACAGCCCCTCTCCCTTTCTCCCTCCCCTTTTTTATTTTTATTTTTCCTACCCTACTCCCGGTCCTGGATATGACCTTAAACTACATCCGATGGTGAGATCCGGCTTACGGACTTTGGGGAATGTGGAGCCTCCTCTTAATTACCATTGCTCCCAGGTCCACCCTGACCCGGAGTGGTAGTACCTGTTAGGGTCCCAACTATGGGTTAAATAGAAACAGATATTAAAAGGGGAAAGAAACAAAAAAGAGAAGAAAACAAGACCAGATTCGGCATTAAATAACCGAAAAAGGGTTGATATGCCGTAAAACAAAACTACCAAACTACCAAACAGATTTGGCATCCATTTTGAATTTTAGTCTAAATGAGTTTTTTTTTAATAGTTTTACCTTCAAATCACTCAGAATTCCACCTTGAAAACGATATAAAAAAAGAATCCTTTTTTAAATACCATACAATTACGATATCAAATAAGAAATAATTTCAGTAGAAATGACCATGTAGCGTGTAATCGTTCCCTTCGAAGCGTTCTTTTTTCTGCTTAGCACCAATCACTGACGTCAGCAATAAATGGAATGGCCTTCTTTTTACGAAGGCGACGGTATAGGCATCCCAATTTAGATACTAAGGATAGAAAAGAGTTTAATTTTATTAAACAAACAAAAAAATTCATAAGCGGTGAGTTTGTTTCTAAGAAATTTTCCCTGTGAATTATTGTGGTAGACAATTAAACGCTGACACTATAGTCCCGGTTTCGAATTTCGTTATGTCTAGCCATACTGATGAGTCGTAGAGACGACAAAACACATGTCTGTGGATAACTATAAACATATTATATATATATATATATATATATATATATATATATATATATATATATATATATATATATATATATATATATATATTTATTTTGGTACAGAAAAATTAGTATAACATTCGTACCGTCGGTTTCAAGAACAGAAGGACTTAGCCACTCGGCTCTTTTCAGCTTCTATTGTCATCTGTCATATATATATATATATATATATATATATATATATATTTATATATATATATATATATATATATAAATATATATATATATATATATATATATATATATATATATATTACTACTGATTGATAACATCGACATGCCAGTGTAGCAGCTTTTTGTACATGTCTGTATGAATAAAAACAATTATATAATTATATATATATATGCATGTATGTATGTGTATATATATATATGTATATATATATATGTAGATTATAACTAAAAGGTAAACTTTTAGAGAGTTGGACCTATTGTGAAATAAGGAAAGCTCAATATACTGGATAGAGCAAAAAAATATGGTACGTCAAATTTGGAACTTTGACAGTCCCACCCTGTCAACTTATCAATCATAATTTTTCCTCTGATGATAAGATTTTAATCTTTGAAAAGCCTGGTTTAAGGAAGGAAAGAGATGAAAAATAAATGTTTTTATTAACTAAACTACTCCTTGTTTTGAACAACTGAAAATACCGATTTGCTTCCATTTGCAGGTCTTACTAATTTTCATTGACGTACCATATGTATATATATATATATATGCATGTATGTATGTGTATATATATATATATATATATATATATATATAAAATAGATCAAAATGAAAAGACTGACAAAAGAAATAATTAATAACGTTAAATTTGTTTATAATCTATGTATTATCAACACGTGTTGACTGACAGCTTCTTGCATTTCGTTCATCAGACCAAATCTGATTTGGTCTGATGAACGCCAGGCGAGAAAGTGTCAGCCACCATGTGTTCTTGATTCTACGTCTACTCTATTCAATCGGAGACTTACTCACGCTCTATCCCCGATATTGAACACTGTACACTTATAGATATAGAAAAACACATACTAAAGTACACACACACACACACACACACATTATATATATATATATATATATATATATATATATATATATATATATATATATATGAGTATAAAATGCACGATATATCATAAAATGAAATACCGTGAAGACAGGATGTCTAAAAAAAGACAAAAGGAAAACAAATTAAATACAGGAATAAATCATAAGAAACAATAGATTTTACTGGTTTCATTCGGATCAACGAACATGTTTGTGGATCCAAACGTGACCGGTAAAATCTTTCGTCTTTTGATGATTTATTCCAGTCTTTTATTTGTTTCTCTTTTGTCTTTTTTTTTCACCCCCCCCACACACACACGCACACACACACACAGACACACACATACATACATATATATATATATATATATATATATATATATATATATATATATATATATATATATGGGAAAATGTCATCCTGATGAAGTCTTATATATAAAGACGAAACGTTGATGTACACATAAAAAAACATCCATTGTTTGGTTTTCCTTTTTCATTTTCCCATCACGTCGGATTACCTTCATCCTTCTCTTCCCATATATATATATATATATATATATATATATATATATATATATATATATATATATATATATATAATGAATAAATTCGAAAGTTAGGACCATTTCTCGCACAAACGTAAATTTCGTTAATTACAATTCTACACAATAGACGTATCATCGTAAGGTGACTGTGGTTAAGTGGATACCGACACGGACTGAAGACCTGGGTGTTCTGAGTTTGAATCCAGTCGGTTACACTGTATCATTTTCACTTAGGGATTTTGGCAACCTTCCCGTAGGTACCCGATGTCTTTCCAGAAAGATTTCTAACTAGAAAAACATCGGGGAAACTAATGCCAACACCAGAATCATCTGATTCACACGAAAGAAGAAGACGCATCATCGTTTTTATATACTGCTTATGTATATGCGAAATCAGTCGCAAGATGAACTAATTTGCATAATGTATTTTAAATAAACCCTTTTATTCATTAACTATTATTTGTTATTGTTATTTTTTATTTCAATGATTGTTTTCATTTTAATATAACAAATCGTTCTGTTTCGCAATATTGTTTTATTTCCTTAAACACATTTAGCATTTGTGTTCAAACGTTTTTCTTAGCAGGACCAACTTTATTTTCAACAAATTGCGATCTAATTTTTAATTGTATGTGAAAACATGAAATTGAATTTTGTTCTTCTTTTCTTTATGGTTGCATTTAAAACATAAATAAATTCGTATCGAAATTACTAACATCTTAATGTTTATTTATTTATAGAAATAAATAATAAATAGCGAGCGTTGAACGCTGTGGACAGCAAGAACGCATCCCCACTGCCTCACCGGGTAAGTGTATCTTAATTTCAATTACTGTATGTGCTGATTGCTGATTGCCGATAGCCGTGTTCCCCTGAGCGTTTGTCTAGCTTGAATCTACGAACTGCGTTCGATCCCATGTGATTGCCTGCAACCACCACTCCTGCACTGATGAGGGCAAAAAACCTGAAACGATATCATCTGTAGGTAAAAAACACTTTAATATTTAGTAAATATATATATATATATATATATATATATATATATATATATATAGGAAATGAAAGAGAAAACAATAGATATTTTTATATATTCATCAACGTTTCGTCTTTAATTGTAAGACTTCCTCAGGATGATAATTTGAAGACAAATGTCATGCAAGTACATCGAAATTTGGGATTGACATGATGGAGAGATGAAGGAAAGTAGTAGCCGTGGCTACTGTGAGCGCTGGAGGAGAGTACAGGCTGCGAGAAGTCAGTGGTGGCGAAGTTAATGATGCGTATATGTTTATATATTTCTATGTTTAAGCTTCACTCCAAAATTAATTAACCGATCATGTTTTAACACAGCTATGAGGCGTGCGGGCGGGTAACGTGGGTTATATTAAATTTAATTTAGTTTCATGCTAAAGAAAGTAAAGAGAGCACGAAAGCCTTCCGTGAAAATTCAGATAATTCCGATTTTTGTGAAATTATAACAATTTATTATTAGACATCAATTAATAAATATTTTGGTATTTTAAAGGGATTTTAGGGCGCATGATATGGGCACAACCTCGTATTTGAAAATTAAAATATTTCAGATTTGCATGGAATTCGATCTCTAGTCATTAGACACCAAATAAGCAAGATTTCCTTAATTTTAATTTCTTCTTAAGATCCCTTAGACTTAAGCTATAAATCTTCTAGAACCAAACTCATTTAAGGGATTTTGATAAAAATTAGAATAAGGATTTTAGACAAATAGTTTCGTAGCATTATTTCTTAATTTTGAACTTTATTAGGGGACATAAAAGTGGTGCAATACTGTTCTGTTAAGGGATTCATTTTACCTGTTCTGGAATGAGTATTCATTCTAGTTATATATAAAGTAAAGTGAGATTTTTCCATATTCCACTGATCGGAAAAACTGCATGAACAAAAGCCATGTAAAGTATGTTTCGTCATTTATTTTCGCAATATATTAGTCCTTGTTCTGAAAAACAAAACTTTCATTTTTTTAAATCATAGTTCACCCCAAACAAGGTAGGCCGCCACTGTAGACGTAAGGGCCTACTAAGAAAAAAGGGTGAAGGTTTTTTTTTGGGGGGGGAGGGGGTCAACCTAAATTAAGAGCTGCGCAGCGAGATGTCTGTTTACATTACTTTTACATTTCTGCATATCAGTAACGTCAGGACAGCAGGGAGCAGGAAGGGAGTTCCAGGGTTCAACAGCACGAGGAAAGAAGCTTTTGAAGTAGAAAGCTATTCGGCATCTGGGGAGCTCCACAGTGAATGGAGGGGATTTGGCAGATTGTCGGGTTGGTCTAGTAAATTTACGTCGTGGGGGCACCAGAGCACAATCTATTGAAGTACTTGTACAACAGGCACAAGGAAGCAACATTGCGGCGATGGGACAGGGGCTGGAGCTTGGTGGATAGTGAATGACCTATCAAGTTTGGACCCTGTCCAAGAGGGAGAGACTAGCGGATGATGCACCAGCCCAGATGTGGCAACAGCACTCCATGCATGGGCGGATGGTGGCTTTGTAGAGATATAGGATAATGTCAGGTGTGAGAAGTTTACTGGCACGGTAGAGGGAGCCCACTTTCGATTTCACTATTTAGTCCGAGATGCCTTTACATGATAGAAATATTATCTTCTTTTAATATAAATGAAAGTTTTTATTGAATTTAAACATGCAATAGCGTAAAATAAAATAGAATAGTAAAACTCTTATTTAACAATAATTCTATTACGAAATTCGATCAACCAGAATGCATTTAAGCTTATTCGTAAAACAAGTCAGCCATTTTATTCTTTTCTTAATTGTTGTAAAAATAATTACTCACTTCGTTACCCTTAGGAATTTGAAAGCAATATGGAAGCTTTAGAATTGTCTAATAGAAAGTCATTTCAAGTTTTAATATTTTTTTTTCAAGTTTTAATATAAATATTTCAGTATTAAAATACAGACAGTTTCAGAAGCAACTTACACCCAATAATTACAAAAAATGCGATTAAAACAGCATTACTGTTGTGACCCTGTTTAGGGGCCGAAATGAAGACACAAAACACGGGGTTAGGTGAACAATATATATTGAAGAAAAGATATGTACAGAGAACAAGAGAAGTGGTATATCAGTCCTGACTGCCAGGATAGACTGGAGTTGATTCCAAATACGAGAAGCCTAATTGCTTCCAGTATTTTATAGGAATGGACGAGTCCAACTGTTCGTCATATAGGTACGGCACCATAACAATTATCATGATGAAATTTATCAGCACTAACATTTAATTTAAAATGAATATTCAAAACATGATGGAGGTTTCATCAGATGCCTTACTGGGTTGGCAGGCTGAGAGCAGGCTCGAGGCGTTCCATCGAATGGTGGCGATAGAGAGGCGCTCATAAAGTCACGTCAATTCACGATGGTTCCCGGCGTGACACGTATTTAATAAACCTAGGCCTTTGAGGAAGTCCCGCGTGGCGGTGTCAATCACTCCACTCGCCTCAATGACGATCGGTTGGAATACAAATTTGTCGCAGAGATGGGCGTATTTGGCTCGTTTACCTTTGTTACATGTCCAGGTTTGTTACCGATTCCGTTTCTGACAAAATTATTTAGAGGTTTATAACCATTTGGTTCTGTTAATATTTTAATAATCAAACGATACCGTAATAATTAAATTTAAACTCTAACGCCAGATACAGGCATTTTGAGTGAACTAGTGAACTAGTTATAAAATGTGTTGGGTTAATTCAGGGTTTGTATTAAAATTAAAAATTAATAATACAGTTAGGATTTTATGTATGTCTTCCGCTTATTTAATTGCGAGGATGAAGAAAATTAGTTGATTTCAAGTAGTAAAATTATGATATGGTTCAGTGGAAGTACCACCCTCCGATTGCTAGTGGTATGTAGGATAAGGTTTTTATAATTCAGTAGTGCAAAGCTTGATGGGCGGTAGGTTTATGCGCCCGGATGAATAGTGCTTCAATGAATGGCGAGGATAGAGGTACTTTGTAAGTATGGCAAATTTCTGTCTGAACTGGAAAATAGCATCATATCGCTGGTCCACCGGCGGGGAAAAAAGGACCAGAAAAGGAATAGACAGAAGCTTTCATTTCTATTCAATCAAACTTGCATGAAACCATATATATATATATATATATATATATATTGGTACAGAAAAATTAGTAGAAACTCAGAGGGACTTAACCATCCGGCTCTCTTCAGCTTATGTTGTCACCTATTTCAGAAATGTGAAGTCACGTATCACTCTCGTTTGGACGCGTTATTTGCTTAGAGTGCTATGTATATTTGTTTACATTTAGTGTAAGGAAGGTTTGAAAAAAAGGGGGGGGGTGAAATGTAACAGTTGAGATTTAAAAATTGAAAGGATTTAAAAATATAAAGAAATGAAAAAAATCTCTATACAAATCCCGTGAGTCAATGTTTATGAGGAGCGTATATTTGGCCGTTACTGTTTTGAGGGTTAATTATGTGTCTTCCAGAGAATGTTAAGGAGAGAAAATGGGTTTAAGGATTATATTTATGAAAAAATAAAGGGGTTAAAAAACACATAACATTTAAATTCAAGGCCTCGATTAAAGGACTTTAAATCAATCCAAAAGGAATTTTAATAAAGGTATATATATATATATATATATATATATATATATATATATATATATATATATATATATATGATAATTTTATTTACACAGACATGTACAAAATCTGCGACACTGGCATGTCGATGTTATCGATCAACAATTACTATAAACTGAGATCTCATCAGGCAAAGTTAGAATCCGATCTTAACCTCAGATCATATTTGGAGAGAACCCGTTCTCTCCAAATATGATCTGAGGTTAAGATCGGATTCTAACTTTGCCTGATGAGATCTCAGTTTATAGTAACTGTTGATCGATAACATCGACATGCCAGTGTCGCAGATTTTGTACATGTCTGTGTCAATAAAATTATCATATATAAAGCTCTATTTTGATATTGAGCACTTTTTATAAACCTGGTTAAAATTCTCTGGATTACCACCCTATGGATATTTTTCACCTGGATTATTACCATTATTATTATATATATATATATATATATATATATATATATATATATTTGTTATTGTTTATTTATGTATGGACGTATACGTTTCGTCTCTTTTCAATCAAGACTCATCAGCATAGAAGTACGACTATTCACCACAGGTCACGGGATTCGAAACCCTGGATTACAAGTATTTTTTCAACCGATAGGCCAGTTCTGAACAGCTTATAAACAATGATAATTTAAACACTTTTAAGGGCGGCGAGACGTACAGGCATTCAACTTCTATAAGTGAAGGAATGATGCATATAAAGCAAGTGACGCCACGCTGTGTTATAACTACCATTTACAGTGCTCTACTTTTTATCGAGGAGCTTCAAATATAAATATTTGTTATTGTTTATTTATCTATGGACGTATACGTTTCGTCTCTTTTCAATCAAGACTCATCGGCATAGAAGTACGACTATTCACCACCGGTCACACGATTCGAAACCCTGGATTACAAGTATTTTTCAACCGCAGTGGCACACACACAAACGCAGGTAAAGTCGCTAAAATACAAGAAAATGGAAACTGTTGACGGCCCCTCCCCTACAATAGCTACCAGGGGCGGGGGCTCGAGGAAGATGAATTTGAGGAGAGGGTTGGGTTTGAGAGCATTATGAGGGTGGTCGGTTCACCCCCCTCCGTCCGTCCGGCTTTTCCATCGACTCTCGACTCTCGCTTTGCTTCATAAAAGGTTCACCTAATCATTTCGCCATTAGACACGTCTTTATACAAATCTCGACACACAAAGTCGAACAATAAACAACAAGGCGATCAGTCAACTGGAAACGAACAAAACAGAAAAGAATTCCACTGCTTCGTTTCTCTGTTTTATTTGGCGCGTTTTTTTGTTTTTTTTTGGGGGGGGGGCGTTTTTTTATGTTTAGCTTTTTTTTTCTTAGTTGCTTTTTTTTTTGTTTCCCTTTCTTTTTATCCTTTCTTTTTATCCTTTCTTTTTCTTCTCTCTTTCTTTCTTTTTTTATTTCTGCTTTTTTTTTCTTGTTCATTTTTCTCTTCGTATTTCTTTTTTCTTTACTCTTTTCGCTTTACATTATTCACGTATTTCAAAATGTTTTCCCCGCTTCTTGTTCGCTGCCATATACACAACCTTTTCGGTCGCTGCGTGCTCCGACCTTCTTCGCATGCTTCTCGGTGTTGTTGATGACGTTAAAGTCATTTTACTGCTTCCCTTCTTATTTTTTTATTGAGGGATTTAAAAAAATTTCTTTTCTTTTTTTTTGTTGTTATTGCTTTTTTTAATTTTCATTTCTTTTTCTTTTTTCCTTTTCTTTTTATTTTCATTTCTTTTTCCTTTTCTTCTAGCAATCTTCTCTTTTTCTTTTTCTTTTTCTTTTTTCTTTTCATTTCTTTTTTTCATTTCTTTTTCCTTTTCTTCTAGCAATCTTCTCTTTTTTCTTTTTCTTTTTCTTTTTTGTTTTCATTTATTTTTTTTCATTTCTTTTTCCTTTTCTTCTAGCAATCTTCTCTTTTTCTTTTTCTTTTTCTTTTTTCTTTTCATTTATTTTTTTTCATTTCTTTTTCCTTTTCTTCTAGCAATCTTCTCTTTTTCTTTTTCTTTTTCTTTTTCTTTTTTCTTTTCATTTATTTTTTTCATTTCTTTTTCCTTTTCTTCTAGCAATCTTCTCTTTTTCTTTTTCTTTTTCTTTTTTCTTTTCATTTATTTTTTTTCATTTCTTTTTCCTTTTCTTCTAGCAATCTTCTCTTTTTCTTTTTCTTTTTCTTTTTTCTTTTCATTTATTTTTTTTCATTTCTTTTTCCTTTTCTTCTAGCAATCTTTTCTTTTTCTTTTTCTTTTTTCTTTTCATTTATTTTTTTTCATTTCTTTTTCCTTTTATTCTAGCAATCTTCTCTTTTTCTTTTTCTTTTTCTTTTTTCTTTTCATTTCTTTTTTTATTTCTTTTTCCTTTTCTTCTAGCAATCTTCTCTTTTTCTTTTTCTTTTTCTTTTTTCTTTTCATTTATTTTTTTTCATTTCTTTTTCCTTTTCTTCTAGCAATCTTCTCTTTTTCTTTTTCTTTTTTCTTTTCATTTATTTTTTTTCATTTCCTTTTCCTTTTCTTCTAGCAATCTTTTCTTTTTCTTTTTCTTTTTTCTTTTCATTTATTTTTTTTCATTTCTTTTTCCTTTTCTTCTAGCAATCTTCTCTTTTTCTTTTTCTTTTTCTTTTTTCTTTTCATTTCTTTTTTTTTCATTTCTTTTTCCTTTTCTTCTAGCAATCTTCTCCTTTTTTTCTTCTTTTTTCTTTTCATTTTTCTTTTTCTCTCTTTGCCTTTCTCTATAATCTTTTTCATTTATTTCACACTTTTCCTTTTTCTTTCATTCTTCTTTCTTTTACTTCCTTTAGCTTCCTCCATTCATTTTTTTTTCTTTTCATTCCGTTTCTCTTTTTATTTTGTTTTCTCCTTTCGTTTCTCTTTCGTCCCCTATTTAGTTCTCTATTTTATTTTTCCCTTGATTTTTGCCTTTCCTTTTCGCTGCTTTTCTCCTTTTTCTTTTCTTTTTTCTATTTATTTTTTAAAAAACTGTATATACTAATATTAGTGACGTGTAACTGTCTGTGTGATTTCCAGTTTCACAGAAAATTCAATTTTATAGCCAAGAGTTTCGTTATTTTAATTGTTTCAGTCTTAACAAAATAATTTTTGTTGTTTTTGCATTTCTTTTTACAGCCGATACTTAGCAGCTATCACTATATAATTTATCCTGATGATTTTCCCTGGGAATGAAGCATGAGCGTATAACTAACTTGCCATTAATATATTTTGATACTATATACATTCCATGAAAAATGCCAGTATACTGAAATCATATGCCCTTAATAGGGTTAAGATGAAAATTCATATACACTAAATGTACAAAAGCAAGGAAATTCCCAAAATTTTACACTTTTATCGTCATTAATTAAGGGTATGACTACATATCAACCAAACCATTTCATAATCACATCACTACAGTATAAATCTCTATACATGAGTGGATGAAGTGTGTGAGGTGCGCTGAAGAAAAATTCCTACCAGTAAAATACATAGCCCTGTTGTGCTCGCATACCCTTAATGACAATAAAAGTGTAAAAATTTGGGAATTTCCTTGCTTTTGTACATTTAGTGTATATGAATTTTCATCTTAACCCTATTAAGGGCATATGATTTCAGTATACAGGCATTTTTCATGGAATGTCACTACTTTTGTAAAGGCTATGCCTTAATACAATGGTCATTTTAAAGATTTTTTTGAATTTTCTGGAAAACTAAGATATATTGTAAACTGAAATTAAAATGCCATCAACTAGACCCTATAACCTCTATCTCTGCAAAAAAATCAGCTGAATCCATCAAATAGTTGATGAGATACAGGGTGGCACATACGTACGTACGTACGTACGCACACATAACATGATTCCATAACTAAACTTTTTGGATCTCTGGGTTGCCTTGACTAATGATGCTGAAATTCTACACACTTATAGAACCTATTAAATGAAAATTTTGTGCAAAGTTTTAACTAATGTGGTTTATTGGTTTTTGAGTTATTATTGATCAAAGAAATGAGATTTCCAGCATAGGCCATTCTTGAAGTCTATTAAGGGGTAGAGCGCTCTCGCGCCTCCCTTGATAAACAGACGTGTATAAGTAATAGATGTAGCACTAGTTTTAAGTTTTAATATTTTTTCTTTCTTTTGGGGCAATGGTAGTATTTCCGCGGCACACCCCTAAATGGTAAAGTTTACAACAAAAATAAATATAATCCCAACGTTATCCCCCCTTCTACCTAGAATACATACCAAGCATATGCATATCATTGACGCTCCCGCGTGCAAACCGATCCTTTCAAAATGCATAACTTACTCAAAATATAATGTTGAGCTAATCTTTTCTCTATTAGATTTTTGTATCTAACCTATTTAAAAGGTCTTTTATGGAGGAGGATGTGAGATTGAGTGGGCACACAGGCTGAATGGGAAAGTTTACAAAAAAAATAGTGTGCCAATGTTACCCACTGTCTTACCGTGAATATATATTCCAAAATTCAGAATTATCGATTTATTAGGTCATGCGTTTATCCTGTACAGGAATATATATATATATATATACAGGGTGGGCCAAAATAAGGGTCCTATCTTTAAATTTGAATAACTTGAATTTGAATAACTTCCACAAAATAAAAGTTAAACTCACCAAACGTTATGTGTGTGTAGACTGACCCTTCCGAGATTTTTTGAAATAAACAAAACAAATTTTAGCCGAAAAACACTTCTTAAAACTTACAAAAACTAAAGTATTGTTTTTTACACTGTTTTGAGTTGTTTAAGCAAAGATAATGTTTTCTAAATGAGGGTACGTTCCTTAGGGCTAATACGGCTCATGCTTGCTTCGGAAGGGGTCCTTTACTTATTCTAAAAAAAATTAAAAAAAAATCAATAAATAAAAAAGTTATGAATTTTTTAAAATAGGACCCTTATTTTTGCCCACCCTGTATATATATATATATATATATATATATATATATATATATATATATATATATATATATATATATATATATATATAGGGTTATTCATAAGTCACTTAGCTATTTATTTTTGAAATTCTAAAGTTAAAAAAATAAGGTAATACAAAACGTGGGAGTTTAAAATTACAGCAAATTTTCAAAATTTCCACCTTCGTTCTGCATGCATAGCTCCATTCTTTTTTTAAGGAATTTACGACTCTTTGTAGCATATTTGATTGATTATGGTGTTGTGCGAAGGAGGCTTTCTGTTCACGTCACGTTTCCATTGCCTAACAAATAGCAGTAATTAGAGAGTAAGATAACAATTATCAAAAGTTCATAGTATGTTTGTGCTTCATATGGTAATCATTTTAAATAGCTAAGTGAAGTGACTTATGAATATATATATATATATATATATATATATATATATATATATATATATATATATATGATTATTTTTATTTACAGACATGTAGAATATCTGCGACACTGGCATGTCGATGTTATCGATCAACAGCTGTTATAAATTGATATCTAATCAGGGAGAGTTAAAATACGATCTTAACGTTAGATCATATTCTTTCCAAATAGGATCTAAAGTTAAGATCGGATTTTAACTCTTCCTGATGAGATCTCAGTTTGTGATAGCTGTTGATCGATAACATCGACATTCCAGTGTCGCAAATTTTGTACATGTCTGTTTAAATAAAAATAACTAAATATAACAGCTCTATTTGATATTTAGCACTTTTTATAAGCCTGGTTGAAATTCTTTGGATTACTATCCTGTGGATGTTTACCTTGCCTGTATATATATATATATATATATATATATATATATATATATATATATATATATATATATATATATATATATATATATATATATATATATAAGGTCACAAAATATATAAAAAGCAACTGAACATCCGGATAAAAATAAAGCTCAATATAATGGATAGAGCATTAATAGCAATAGATAGAGTGAAAGAATGAAATAAGGTGCGAATCAAATTTTATTACAATTCAAAGTTTAAGCAAAAGAATTTAAAGTACTTTGCTTGAACTTTGAATTGTAATAAAATTTGATTCGCACCTTATTTTATTCTTTCACTCTCTCTCTCTCTCTCTCTCTCTCTCTCTCTCTCTCTCTCTCTATATATATATATATATATATATATATATATATATATATATATATATATATATAACAAAACAAAAATATTTATAATTATTTGTCGCCCCCAACTCTAGCCTGGGTTCCGTAGCGTGGCTTGAATACATGTTCCTTTCAGTAGTGGAACACTTTACAACAGCTACCTTTAAATAAGATTAATCTCTCACTGAATTACCGGGTTGTTAATAACGGCCGTGTGGGCTAAGACGTTGGAATTTGAATTTGGAACATGATTTGTGTTCGGGTGTTCGAGTGCGGTGACCGGTGTGAGTAATCTTCGCTACACTGACGATTCTCGAAAGGATGAAACGTATACGTATGGAGATAAACAAAAAATATTTAAAATTATAGTGCTTCTTACTTACTTTAATCGCACATGACGTAACGTCCCCTCGCTGCATTGAACACAAAATCTCCGAATTGCATATTTCTCGGCTGTTGAGGAAGAACGTCTAACTGTTCCCTAATGCTGTCGGACCATCTTTTTTGGTGGCGGGCGTCCTCTTGGTTTTGCGTTTGAGAAGTCTTTTGTGTAGCTGGCATTTATCATCCCACTACTCCTAGCAATATGACCAGACCATCGAAGCCATAAGTATATATATATATATATATATATATATACATATATACATATATATACATATATACATATATACATATATATATATATATACATATATACATATATACATATATATATATATACAGGGTGGGCAAAAATAAGGGTCCTATTTTTAAAAATTCATAACTTTTTTATTTATTTATTTATTTATTTATTTTTTTTAGAATAAGTAAAGGACCCCTTCCGAAGCAAGCATGAGCCGTATTAGCCCTAAGGAACGTACCCTCATTTAGAAAACATTATTTTTGCTTAAAAAACTCAAAACAGTGTAAAAAACAATACTTTAGTTTTTGTACGTTTTAAGAAGTGTTTTTCGGCTAAAATTTGTTTTGTTTATTTCAAAAAATCTCGGAAGGGTCAGTCTACACACACATAACGTTTGGTGCGTTTAACTTTTATTTTGTGGAAGTTATTCAAATTCAAGTTATTCAAATTTAAAGATAGGACCCTTATTTTGGCCCACCCTGTATATATATATCACATTAATTACTGCAATTTATTAATTCAGTGCATTTTAATGAAAACGAATGATTTATTTTTATGAAATAAAATTATCTTCCAAGGAGGAACAGAAAATTGGCGCGTGTGTGTGTGAGTGAGAGAGAGAGAGAGAGTTACTTATCTTAAATGCACATGGCTTACTTATTATTTAAACGTTTTGTCAGACCATCTTTAAGCACGTCTTGTCTGATCCACGCTTTTATCCAGATTGTTGTGATTGGAATCACAACCTTCACAATCGCTTGTTTGACGTCATTTTCGACTAATTATTAACTTTCTAGGGAGGTGACGGTTGTTATGTAGATAACGACACGAACTGACGATCTGAATGTCACAAGTTCAAATCCAGTCGGTTCACTTAGAGATGTTGACAACCTTCACGTGCTCCGTTCTAAAAGAATGCCAACAACAGAATGAAGTTGGTGAATAAAGTTGTTCCATGCTGACTTTACTATTTTTACTATTCATTTCCAATTCTCACAAATCCGCAACTTATTTTCTGACGACGCTGCTCTTGTCTAAAATACATCCTGTTTATACATAAAACTAGATCCATTTGAACAAATACAAGTTAACTAATATTGATAATAGCTAACATACTCACTAATATTTAACAAACGAGCTTAACTGTAAACTTTGGTTTTGTGAACTGTTACAACGGCGCTGGTGTGTGCTACGTGGGGCCAATTAAAGGTGTCGCGCACAGTTGCAGAAAACAAAAACAAAATTCAACGTTTGTTGTGTTAGTTTATCTCTATTTCTTTTTTTCTTTTTGTCCATTAACATATTTGATCTCTTATCAGGTCTGGGCCATGGTGTGGGGAGTTTCTTCTGTCTCCGCCGATTACTCGTCGTCGTTATTGACAGAAAGTTCATCTCTTTAACATGTTAGTTGTTGCTCAGTGGAAAGTGACGTCTCTCAGCAAAAATAGCAGAGATATTGATTTGTTTTCTTTCTCATTGTGGCTGGAATTATGGAAGCAATTAAAGAATTAAAGGAATAATAATTATATTAATTATAAATTAATTATGGAAATAATTAAAGAATTAAAAGAAATTATAATTATATTAATTATTTATTAATTCTGGAAGCAATTAAAGAATTAAAGGAATAATAATTATATTAATTATTAATTAATTATGGAAGCAATTAAAGAATTAAAGGAATAATAATTATATTAATTATTAATTAATTATGGAAGCAATTAAAGGAAGAGAAAATAACTCCAATCTCTTTAAATTTTATTCACTTAATTCACAGAAAGGACATTTAGATTTACGGCATCCTTCCGAAAAACACCGTTAAGCGGTGGAAGCATAAAAAACGCGTACGGTCGATTTTATCCCAAAATCCCAACAGGAAGTAACCCTCTAGCTCTATATCACGTACTTTCTGTCATGACGATACTTCCGGAACACGTCAACCTAACTTTTAACACCACTTCTAATTGAAAATTACTTTTTTTTTTACTTACCACAAACCTAGTCTTGGTGAATGGAAAGTTCTTTCCGTTTATTATAATTTTTTTATCATTTTGAGCTTCAAAATCTGCTACACCCTAACCCTAACCTTTACCCTAGCCCTAAATCTAACCCTAACCTTAACCCTAACCCTAACCTTTACCCTAGCCCTAAATCTAACCCTAACCTTAACCCTAACCCTAACCTTTACCCTAGCCCTAAATCTAACCCTAACCTTAACCCTAACCTTTACCCTAGCCCTAAATCTAACCCTAACCTTTACCCTAACCCTAACCTTTACCCTAGCCCTAAATCTAACCCTAACCTTAACCCTAACCTTTACCCTAGCCCTAAATCTAACCCTAACCTTAACCCTAACCATAACCTTTACCCTAGCCCTAAATCTAACCCTAACCTTTACCCTAACCCTAACCCTAACCTTAACTCAAACCCTAATTTTAACCGTAACCCAAACCCTAACCCTAACCTTCACCATAACCCTAACCTTAGCCCTAAATCTAACCCAAACCCTAACCCTAAGTTTAACCCTAAACCTAACCCGAACATTAACCCTAACCCTAAACTTAACCCAAACCCTAACTTTAACCATACTCCTAACCCTAACCCTAACCCGAACATTAATCCTAACCTTAACCTTAACCCTAACCTGAACCTTAACCTTAACTCTAACCCGAACATTAACCCTAACCCTAACACTACCCCATTTGATGGTTTGCTAGTGTTTCATTATCGTTCCAGTAAGACAGCCAGAAGAGTAAGATAGACATATAACTAATAAATCTAAGAGAAACGCTCCATAAAAGTATGAGGGTGAGAGGTGTAGTCGAAAGGCGTCGAATTATTAACTGAAACGAAACTACGGATTAAAACTTGGCTGACATTTCGCTAAAGATGTTAACATTTTTCACATGTATCAGTATCAAGTCAGTGCAGGATATTATCTAGCATAGCAAAAGAATTATCTATTTTCTCGTCTTGAGAAAATGTCTTCCTTATGGAAACTATTCATTTTCTTTGTAAATAAGTTAGCCACGAATGTTAAATTATGTGCGTGGTTTGTTTACTAGAAGTGGAATAGTAAACGATTTACTTTCTCTATTGAATTCATGCACGTTGTATGTGTTGATAATATCGATACATTGGTAAGTTGGAACTTTTTCAGAAGGGCTAGTTGGAACGTTTCGACTAAATACTATCTAACAAACGGAAATGGTTTTGTGGAACAGTAAAATGTGAAAGACGCTCTAAAACCAGGGGAAAACTCTTGCACAGAAAAAAAAATAATTCGGAACAAAAATGGACAAAATGCTTCTCGCTCTTTCGTCTGTCTCAGCTTTTCTCACCCCTTTTTCTCTCTCTGTCGTTTTATTTATTTACTCCTCTGCAGGAGTTAGGCACAAGGCCAGTTTTATCTTACTCCCACAAGTAAGATGTGACCACAGGTCGGGTCGAGTAAGTGGGGTTTGAAAAGCCAGCGCCCGAGAAAGTGAGCACTCTGGCCATTAAAAATTGCCTGGGCAGCCCCGTCGGCATTCCCCGGTAGGGGCGCCTCAGGCAGTAAGCAATAAACTTACTCCTCTCCAAAGAGGGGAGGCGAAGTCTGGGAAGGTGGACCTCCTAGAACTGCACAGGACAACCCCACAGACAGGTGGAATCAAGCCCCGAAGGACAAGACGACACCCGTCTATAGGGTGCAGTATCCATCGGAACAGATACTACACTTACTTCCTACTTTTTAAAACGGGTCGATATCTACGCAGGCAAATTAGACACCTACAAAGGCCCAAAACATTGAGCATGCGAATTTGGCCTCTTGAAAATGGCTACTCACGACTGAAAACTCGTCACACACATCATATTCAACCTAAGATCAGCACGGATACCCCTGGTATTCTTGCCGATACGTCCAAATATTACCGGGAAACACACCAGCCACTTGAGCTTCGTATATATTTCTTGTCCTATAGAACAAAATGAAAACATGCATAGGTGGTAAAAAAATAAATAGGAATTAAAAAAATAAATATTATGATCACTAAAGGTTCTTCGATAACATAATTATTAAAATAAAAAATGTAAATAATATAAATATAATTTTGTAATTATAATGTTCGTAATGGCATAATTATCTAAATTATCTCCCTTGGTATATGTCCGAGTCATCTCCCCTGAATTATTCTTACCAACAGTAGAGAGAATGCGGTTTCCTGCCCGGAAGTAAAAAAAATATCCGTCAGATCAACATGGTGAATTTAGAACATCATATGTACTTTTTTTCTGACTGGGCTTTAAAAGCCATCGGACGTGCTCCCATCAGCTAGCGATCTCTGCGTAGCTTTCACTAACCTCCACGCCGTATTCCAGACTGATAAAACCAACAAATATGTAAGTAATACTTATATAATAGTTCATGCATATTTTTTTTTATTTTATGACACCGGAAATATTTAATTATTTTAATAATTCGGACTACTATTCTTATTTTGGTTATTATTTTCAAAGCTGGTCGACCGATGTAACCTCTAACCTTCTTCAGGCGCATTCTTGTTAAGTAAGGTTTTTTTTTTTATTAACCTCCTCTCCAGGAAGTTAGACACTAGGTCCTTCATAATCAACCAAGCTCCAGTCCCTGTCTCATCGCCGCAATGTTGCATCCTTGTGCTTGTTTTACAAGTACTTCAATGGATTGTGCTCTGATTAACTAGACTAACCAGACAATTAGCTAAATCCCATCCATTCACTGTGGAGGTCCCCAGATGCCGCAGAACCTTCTACTCCAATAGTTTCTTTCCTCGTGTTACCGGTCTCGGGAACTCCCTCCCTGCTCACTGTTTCCCTGACTGTACCGGCATGCAGAAATTTAAAACTAATGCGAACAGACATCTCGCTGCACACCTCCCAACTTAGGATGAGCCCCCAAAACTGACACCCTAATTCCCAGTAGCCCCTAACGTCTACAGTGGAGGCCTGCCTTGTTTGGGGTGAACTATGACAACAAAAAAAACTATTTCTTTCCCGATCTTCGCGCCATTTCAGATTCAAACCGATTCCGCTATTTCTCCTCGACTCCGCATTTTTTAATTCTTTCTCCTTCTCATCCACGATAGTCATTCATGTGCAACTCCCCTCTTCCTCCCACAACCAACCAACCATCCACCCGTGTTCCTACCATCCACCCGTGTTCCTACCTCCCGGACATTAACTTCTCTTCTGTTCGATTTCCCCGCGTTTCTTTGTTTCCTTTCTCCTCCCATATCACAATTAATTCGTCACCCAACTCTGTCGTGACTCCACAAACCTGAAAGACTCCTTGTGTTTCAATTCTTAAAGCCCTCCCATCATTCATAAGTGTAAATAAATAATAGGTAAACAACAAAAACACAAAAATATATATATAATAAAAAAAAAATCAGGGTAGAGTAGCCGGGTAGAGAATGGAGAACTGCAAGGGTGGGATACAAAATGAAAACCGTTTCGTTCATTTAGCCGTTCGTTCCTTCGTTCAATTGGGGGTGGAAGGCAGCTTCTCGTTTTTCTCTCCTTAAAGCTAAACTCCAGGCCCCAATTTCACGGGTGGACGCCGAAGAACAACTCAAACCATAAAATCAGTGACAACAATAAAGAGAAACAGTGATAAAGAAACGAAATAAAAGGATTTAAAAAATAAATAAATATGTAGGAAGGGTATATATAAAAAGCAAAATGAATAAAATAAGAAAGACTAAAATGTATTTCGTTTTTTTTATGGGTATACGATAACAAGATAGACACCTACAGAAATAGCAGATGGAACGAATACAACGAAAAGAAAGAAACGTTTGAAGTAGACAGCAAAAAGAAACGAAACGAAAAACGCGTGAAAGAAAAAAAAAGGGAATATTCTACCGTTAAGAAAGCTTAGTATGAAACAAAGAAATTAACGGTATTTTGTTAAAGAAGAAAATAAAACTTTTGAAAAGAAAAGAGAAAAAGAATAATGTAATATTAAAATAGTTTTAAAGACGAAGAAAAAAGTGTAAACTTGAAGTTAGAAAGAAAGACAGAAAGAAAGAAGGACAACAGAAATGGAGAAAAAAGAAGGAAAGAAGGAATTCGAGGTAGAAGAAAAGTAAGAATGAGAAAAGGAAGAAAAGAAACAAAATGGAGTCGGGAAAGAAAAAGTAGTATTTTAAGGTGATTTGAATAGATCACGTGTCGAGGAGTTAGGCACAAGGCCAGTTTTATCTTACTCCCACAAGTAAGATGTGACTCAAGGTCGGGTCGTTGAAGTGGGGTTTAAAAAGCCAGCGCCCGAGAGGTAAGCACTCTGGCCATTAAAAATTGCCTGGGCAGCCTCGTCGGCATTCCCCGGTAGGGGCGCTTCAGGCAGTAAGCAATAAACTTACTCCTCCCCAAAGAGGGGAGGCGAGGCCTGGGAGGGTGGACCTCCTAGAACTGCACAGGACCGACCCATAGACCGGCGGAATCAAACCCCGAAGGCCAAGACAATACCAGTCTATGGAGTGCAGTATCCATCGGAACAGATACTACACTTTGATCTTAGCCAAACTTGTCTCATTCCTTTGAATGAAGGTGTAAAGAAATGACGTTGTGTTGAAAAGGTCTGGCTTCTTCCGTAGCCAAAACATATTTTGCAAATGTGTAGGCGAATAAATATAAATAATAAAAATCATAACCATTAAAGAGCTCTATTTATTATTGAGCACTCTTACATAAACACAGTCAGGATTATCCTGGTGTTTACCCCGGTGACGTAAACGTTATCTGGATTACTATACATACTTATACAATCTAAAATTAACAACATCACATATGAAACCAGTAGTAACATTTTAAAATACTTAACGTGATGCGATTTTGTTCTGTGATGTCGTCCAGCGTTGCTGAATTTGAAGTTGCCAACAACTTCCTGTAACAATGCGGAAACGTTCTCTGTGCGTTTCTACGCCGTCTTTTTAAAATTCTCTTCTCTCTCCAGCTGTTTTGTTCATTTGCTTTTGACACCTGAGGATGATTCGACGAAGAATCGAAAACGTTCGTGAAACCTGTGAAATCTATGGAACATTTATTTTTTTATTTTTTTATTTTAATACAAAAAAAAACATCAGAGAAATAAAAAAATATAAAAAACGTATAATTAAACGGACGAATTCTGTTATTTTAATAATGTTTACACATAAAAGAGGGTAGTGCAGTATTAGTGCAGTTCCAACGAGAGAAAAGTATATATGTAAAGGAGTAAGGCTACCAACATTTGTAAAAAGGTTTTTTCAACATTTATTTATTATTTTGTTATTTTATCATTTTATAATTTTATATAACGCGTTTCAAGCGGCAGTCCCCTCTCATCAGATATGTAAATGCATTTGAAGAAATCTCTTTCGATTTGAAAGAGTGTTGTTTCATTTGAGGAAATGTGTTATTGTTTGTATATATATATATATATATATATATATATATATATATATATATATATTATATGCAGATAAAAATGAAATATTTATAATTATATATATATATATATATATATATATATATATATATATACATACTCAATATATACTCAAAGATAAGATTTTACTTGTTTTGTGACCCCCCCCCCCGAAAAAACAACAACAATTATTTAAGAATTTATAGTGAGGGATCAGTTTCACACATAAGTTAAACTTATAATAGGCTCCTATTTGCGACACATTCTAGCGTTTTAAAGCAGTTAAGCAAACATTTATTTATTTTTCTCTTGGAGATAATTTTCTGTTTTTAAAATGATATTTCACCCCAAACAAGGCAGGACGCCACTGTAGACGTAAGGGGCTACTGAGAATTAGGGAGTAGGTTAAGGGTGTTATTCTAAGTTGGGAGCTGTGCAGCGAGATGTCTGTTTACATTAGTTTTAAACCTCTGCATGTCGGTACTGTCGGGGAAACTGGGGTCAGGGAGGAAAGAAGCTATTGGAGTAGAAGGCTCTCCGGCATCTGGGGACATCCACAGTGAATGAATGGGATTTAGCTAATTGTCGAGTTGGTCTAGTGAATTTACGTCGAGGGGGCACCAGAGTAGCCAGTTCATCGGAGCACAATCCATTGAAGTATTTGTAAAACAAACACAAGGATGCTACATTGCGGCGATGGGACAGGGGCTGAAGCTTGGTTGACAGTGAGGGACCTATTAAGTTGGCGACTCTTTTTTTACCTTGTCAAGGAGGGAGAGACTAGTAGATGATGCACCAGCCCAAATATGGTAACAATACTCCATACATTGGCGGATAGTACCTTTGTAGAGATATAGGATAATGTCAGGTGTGAGAAGTTTACTAGCACGGTAGAGGGAGCCCACCTTCTTTGCAGCAGCCTTGGCAATGTCTTCAATGTATTTGTTCCAATTCATGTTACCTGTGAAGGTTAGGCCGAGAAGTTTGAATGTTGAACTCTCAGCCATGACAATCGGTGGTTGGAGAGGTTTCTTGTAGTTGTTGAAGGAAAGGAGCTTTGTGTTTGCGCTGAGCGTTTATTATTTTTTTTGGGGGGGGGGTAATCTACTTTTTTTAAGCGATTACGCATGGTTTTCCGACATTACAAGTCTGGTAAAACATTTCGTGAAAATCCCTAAAAAGTTAGAATGACCCAAAAGTCATGATCATTTTACGTTAAATTTATATACGAAACTCATCTCCCATTCTAAATTATGAAATAGTTTTTGAATGTGTTCACATGTAATAACCTCACAAAAGTAGAATCGCATTTTTGGGGGCTTATTTACCTGAGGGGGTAAATCTACAAATTTTCGATTAAGAGTAGTATTACTATTGTTATTATTATCTGTATCTTGTTTGTCTTTTTACAGTAAAACAAATACATCTAATAACCGACCAAATCTTTATAATTAGCATAAAAAAATATGAACATTCTTTGAAGGCACAAAATAATTAACAAAGTCCCCCTCCCCCCTCGTCATATAACGAAATGTTTTGTAAATAGTAACATTATTATTAAGAAATGCATTCAAATAAAATTTTGTCAACTAACGACGAACTAATGCAAATCAGCTTCGTTTAAAAATCTTTAGTTGTCTCAAAATTTTCAATCAATTACAAGGAAAACATCTGGAATTCAGAAACGAATCGGTGATTGTATCGGAATGTACACAAAGAATATTACACTAGGTACATGTAAACAAATAATATTACATTAGGTACATGTAAACAAAGAATATTACATTAGGTACATGTAAACAAAGAATATTACATTAGGTACATGTAAACAAAGAATATTACACTAGGTACATGTAAAAAAAGAATATTACATTAGGTACATGTAAACAAAGAATATTACATTAGGTACATGTAAACAAAGAATATTACATTAGGTACATGTAAACAAAGAATATTACACTAGGTACATGTAAAAAAAGAATATTACATTAGGTACATGTAAACAAAGAATATTACATTAGGTACATGTACACAAAGAATATTACATTAGGTACATGTAAACAAAGAATATTACACTAGGTACATGTAAAAAAAGAATATTACATTAGGTACATGTAAACAAAGAATATTACATTAGGTACATGTAAAAAAAGAATATTACATTAGGTACATGTAAACAAAGAATATTACATTAGGTACATGTAAACAAAGAATATTACACTAGGTACATGTAAAAAAAGAATATTACATTAGGTACATGTAAACAAAGAATATTACATTAGGTACATGTAAACAAAGAATATTACATTAGGTACATGTAAACAAAGAATATTACACTAGGTACATGTAAAAAAAGAATATTACATTAGGTACATGTAAACAAAGAATATTACATTAGGTACATGTACACAAAGAATATTACATTAGGTACATGTAAACAAAGAATATTACACTAGGTACATGTAAAAAAAGAATATTACATTAGGTACATGTAAACAAAGAATATTACATTAGGTACATGTAAAAAAAGAATATTACATTAGGTACATGTAAACAAAGAATATTACATTAGGTACATGTAAACAAAGAATATTACACTAGGTACATGTAAAAAAAGAATATTACATTAGGTACATGTAAACAAAGAATATTACATTAGGTACATGTACACAAAGAATATTACATTAGGTACATGTAAACAAAGAATATTACATTAGGTACATGTAAACAAAGAATATTACATTAGGTACATGTAAAAAAAGAATATTACATTAGGTACATGTAAACAAAGAATATTACATTAGGTACATGTACACAAAGAATATTACATTAGGTACATGTAAACAAAGAATATTACACTAGGTACATGTAAAAAAAGAATATTACATTAGGTACATGTAAACAAAGAATATTACATTAGGTACATGTAAAAAAAGAATATTACATTAGGTACATGTACACAAAGAATATTACATTAGGTACATGTAAACAAAGAATATTACACTAGGTACATGTAAAAAAAGAATATTACATTAGGTACATGTAAACAAAGAATATTACATTAGGTACATGTACACAAAGAATATTACATTAGGTACATGTAAACAAAGAATATTACACTAGGTACATGTAAAAAAAGAATATTACATTAGGTACATGTAAACAAAGAATATTACATTAGGTACATGTAAAAAAAGAATATTACATTAGGTACATGTAAACAAAGAATATTACATTAGGTACATGTAAACAAAGAATATTACACTAGGTACATGTAAACAAAGAATATTACACGAGGTACATGTACACAAAGAATATTACACTAGGTACATGTAAACAAAGAATATTACATTAGGTACATGTAAACAAAGAATATTACATTAGGTACATGTAAACAAAGAATATTACACTAGGTACATGTAAAAAAAGAATATTACATTAGGTACATGTAAACAAAGAATATTACATTAGGTACATGTAAACAAAGAATATTACATTAGGTACATGTAAACAAAGAATATTACACTAGGTACATGTAAAAAAAGAATATTACATTAGGTACATATAAACAAAGAATATTACATTAGGTACATGTACACAAAGAATATTACATTAGGTACATGTAAACAAAGAATATTACACTAGGTACATGTAAAAAAAGAATATTACATTAGGTACATGTAAACAAAGAATATTACATTAGGTACATGTAAAAAAAGAATATTACATTAGGTACATGTAAACAAAGAATATTACATTAGGTACATGTAAACAAAGAATATTACACTAGGTACATGTAAAAAAAGAATATTACATTAGGTACATGTAAACAAAGAATATTACATTAGGTACATGTACACAAAGAATATTACATTAGGTACATGTAAACAAAGAATATTACATTAGGTACATGTAAACAAAGAATATTACATTAGGTACATGTAAAAAAAGAATATTACATTAGGTACATGTAAACAAAGAATATTACATTAGGTACATGTACACAAAGAATATTACATTAGGTACATGTAAACAAAGAATATTACACTAGGTACATGTAAAAAAAGAATATTACATTAGGTACATGTAAACAAAGAATATTACATTAGGTACATGTAAAAAAAGAATATTACATTAGGTACATGTACACAAAGAATATTACATTAGGTACATGTAAACAAAGAATATTACACTAGGTACATGTAAAAAAAGAATATTACATTAGGTACATGTAAACAAAGAATATTACATTAGGTACATGTACACAAAGAATATTACATTAGGTACATGTAAACAAAGAATATTACACTAGGTACATGTAAAAAAAGAATATTACATTAGGTACATGTAAACAAAGAATATTACATTAGGTACATGTAAACAAAGAATATTACACTAGGTACATGTAAACAAAGAATATTACATTAGGTACATGTAAACAAAGAATATTACACTAGGTACATGTAAACAAAGAATATTACACGAGGTACATGTACACAAAGAATATTACACTAGGTACATGTAAACAAAGAATATTACATTAGGTACATGTAAACAAAGAATATTACATTAGGTACATGTAAACAAAGAATAAGCACACATACACTTTCATAAAAAGAGATAAAGCGAACTTAACACTAGTAACCCGAATGGAAAACTGTAGATAAAGGACTAGCATACTCTCTGAACTCAAACAGCTGAAATCTGTGCGTGCCAGAAATACATTCATATACTACAAGCTCTACATGACTCAAGATTCGCATAAACAAAGGGGAGATAATAATCAATACAACACAACCACTTTCAATTAACCGGTTACACCCATGAGAGAAACGAAACCCACAAACAAGTTTTAATAGAACACTTTTAATAGAAAAATTCTTTGGGAGAAATATTTTTGAAAATATATCAGAAAAAAAAATTGAAAAGCTTTTAACATTAAGTGTTAATTAAAGAACGTTTTCAGAGAACAATTTTGAAAGCAAAATTATTACAGCGCAAAGAAAAATTAGTTTGAGGCTGGTTTCGGGGGGTTAGGGTACGGAATTTAGGAAAATTCGTCACAGGAAAATTGGGCAACGGAAAATTGGTCAACGGAAAATTCGTCACATTTGGCCAAGTAGGAAAATTCGGCAATTATCGAATAAATATCGATTGAAAATAGATTTAAGAACCGTTTTTACAGGAGATATACTTGTAAATACGGGGCTACCCCCCTTCCCAGTGGAGAACATTTTTTATATTATTTTTTTAGTACTTGTGCAGTTTACGAACAGGGCTATTTTTTAGATAAGATTTTCAAGTTAAATTAAATTTTTACGATATCTTTTGTTTATTAAATTGGTAGGTGAAAGTACAGAATAGTTAACAAAGCACCCCCACCCCTCATTCTCCCCATGTAAAAAAAATCGTTATCTAAATAATGTTATTATTTCAAGCCTGTTTCGTAATTAAGTTACGAGATGAAATCCATCATAATTCATTTAGATTTCTTCGTAAACAAGTCAGTCATTTTAATTGACAAAACATCAATTACTTCGTGTGTGTGCAAAACTTGAAAGGAATTTATAAACTATGAGTAAAAAGTCATTTAAACTGGCTTTTAATTCTTAGAAAATGTCCATGTATTTAAAAAAGCAAACTTGTAATTCAGTGTTGTTTTTTCATCTTGCCTAAAACTTATTTTAACTAACAACTTTATTTAATACTTAAAAAAAGAAATTCTTCTTTCAGACAACGATTTTTTACATGGGGAGAATGGGGGGGGTGCGTTTGTTAACTATTCTGTACTTTCACGTTGTAAAGAATAACCCGGTCCAAACCTTTAATTTCGTAACGTAATTGCGAACCGGATTATTTAGAAAGCCATTCTTAACACACAAAACTGCACAAGTACCAAACAATAATATAAAAAAATGTTCATCACTGGGGAGGGGGGTAGCCCCGTATTTACAAGTATATCTCCTGTAAAAACGGTTCTAAAATCTATTTTCAATCGATATTTATTCGATAATTGCCGAACTTTCCTACTTGGCCAAAAGTGACGAATTTTCCTACTTGGCCAAAAGTGACGAATTTTCCGTTGACGAATTTTCCTATGACGAGTTTTCCGGGCACCAGGGTACGGGTACGGGTACGATTAGGGTTAGGATAAGGGTTAGGGTTAAGGTTAGGGTTAGGGTAAGGGTTAGGGTTAGGGTTAGCGTTAGGGTTCGGGTTTGAGTAAGGGTTAGGGTTAGGATTAGGGTAACGGTTAGGGTTAGGGTTAGCATTAGGGTACGGGTTAGGGTTAAGGTTAGGGTAAGAGTTCGATTTACGGTTAGGGTTAGGGTTAGGGTCTTGAATTATTTAAGAATTAGTTTTTTCAGGAAATTCTTGAAATTTTCTTAAAGGATTATCGAGACAAATAAAACAGATGGAGAATATTTGTTTAGATTTTTGGGGGGAATGGTATCTTTTTGTGTTCTTTTTAAAAAATTTTTTTTTTTTTAAATTTTTGAGAAAGGTTTTCGGAGAAGCTTTCGATGTTTTCTTTTAGGCATGTAATCGCTTAAAAAGGTAGAATCTGATCAATTTAAGAGGCGGTGATTTAGCTGAAGGTTTTAATTTACCAAAACTTGTTAAAATTATGCAACACTCTCAGTAAAAACATAAAAAATATGCCCCCCCCCCTCAATTAATTGCTGCTCCGGAAGCGGGTGTATTTTTTCTCGTATAACTTGCCACTACCGAAAACACAATAATTCTTTAATAAATAATAAAACTTTTGGCAAAGTTGTTGTTTTTTATTTCACCATTCTAGTTTGTTTTCGTCATCGGCGTCGAGCAAAGCAAAACTCGTAAACTTTTACCAAAAGTCTTTTGTTCTTAAGTGGTGTCGAGATTTATGTCTTGTACGAACGGCGCAACATTTCAATAATGTTCAATGGCTTGTAAAACAAAAGTGTTTCATTTTAAATCTCTTTATTACAGTCACATTACTTTAATTAAGATCCTGGGTCAATTTGGAACATTTGAAAACATTAATGTGTTTAAAATGCTCGTAGTCATAAATACATGAATAATAATTTAATATCGGACTTGAGTCTCGTAATTTATGTTCCAGTTATTAAGTAGGTAAGGATTTATTCTCTGAGAATGTTTTCCATTATTCCCCTCTTATTTATAATCACTAATACATTACACATTATATATATATATATATATATATATATATATATATATATGTATGTGTGTGTGTGTGTGCTAGCAAGGATACCCCGCGTTGCCGGGGACATAAAAAATAGATGTTAAAAAGTGTGTGTAACATCTTTATACTACAACTCCTATCTCTCTATCCGTCTCAATCCGTCTCTCTATCTTTCTGACTTACCCCTTCCCTGTTTTTTCCACACCCCTTTCCCTCATCCGTCTTTCACCTCCACACAGCCCATCCATTTCTCGTGTTTGAATTCACCAAGCTTTCAGTTTTAAATTTACTACTCACATGAAGAGCGCTACTGAAAACACCCAAATAAAATTAAGGATTCCTCCAGAGCACTACTATAAAACCTTTATCCGAGTTTCTTGCTTTTCCTCTCTAGACCGAAAAGAAGCCCAAGAAACATTAAATAATTTTAAAAGATAGAGAGAAGCAAAGAGATAGAATGTTTAATAGAAATTTAACCTCTTTTATTTTGTTTGTAGTGTTCCCGGGCAACGCCGGGTAACCCTGCTAGTTAGAAATAAAGCAGAAGAAATACATTGAAATTGCAGGTTTTTTTTTATCCAAGTTATGCTAAAAAAAAACTGCCACCTGAGGAAATGTGCTCCATAGCCCACTTAGATGTGTACTTAGAAATTCCGGAATCCTTCTATTAACCTCCTCGTTAAGTTTACATAGGAATAAGCTTTTTGATTTCATGTAGATTCTCTAACATTTTTTGCTATAGGGAACACACACACTATATAAATCTGGTAATTAAGAAAGCTATGTTATAAATACACCATAAACTGAATAGAAATTAAGTTTAGACGATAGTAAAATTAATTATAAACTTGATAGCTACAGTTAAAATACGAAATTAACCTTTTAGGGAACTGGTTGTTTTGTTTCACGGCATATCAACCCTTTTCGGGTTATTTAATGCCGAATTGTTGTAATTTTGGTAAAGGTTTTTATGCTTCAAGTTATTTATATGTTCAAATGTTTAATCATGGTTTTTGGTTTGGTTGTTTTTGTTTCACGGCATATCAACCCTTTTCGGGTTATTTAATGCCGAATCCGGTCATTTTGGTGAAAGTTTTCATGCTTCAAGTTCTTTATATGTTCAAATGTTTATTCATGGCGTTTGGTTGAGTGAAAGGGGGAAGAAAGGGAGAAGGGAGAGGGAGGTAAAGTGGAGGGAAAGGGAGAGAGGAAGGGGAATTGTTGTTTTTTGTTTTGGATTTTGCAGAAAATGATTGAGTTTTGCAAAGAAAAACAATAAAACATCAATGTTTGGTGCATTTTGAGTCAGGAAGTCAATAACTTCAGACAGCTTGATTTGGTAGCGTCAGTAGGTTCTATTTGACTCATAGATGGGGCCCTTACAGGTACTACCACTCCGGGCCAGAGTGGACCTGGGAGCAATGACAACTAAGGGGCAACTCCACATTCCCCACAGCTCTCAAATGGAAGCCTCACCACTGGATGTCTTTTTAGGTCATACTCAGGACCTTTTAGGGAACGATACATAAACAAATAAACACATAAGTAAGTATTACAAATGATAATACGATGGTATGAACTTAAGTAAAACATTGACTAAAGATATTATGAAGGTGGTAATAAACAAATAATACAACTTAAATAAAAAACAGATAAAGCGTATTTTATTTTCAATTAAAGAAGATATTGTAACAGAGATCTGTCTGCCACATTGAGAAAATATGAAACCCATAGATGTAAACAATAGACAACACACGTAACTAAAAATGTATTAAAAAACATTATACCAATACATTAAGAAATGAACACATATAAAATCTACATGTATTTTTTTTTGTTACTTGAGCGTAAGATTAGAATATTAGTCAGAATAAAAATCGAGTGAAGGAATCATATCGATGTAAAAGTCCGAATGTTGAATCAACTGCAAAAACGTTTTCAACACAATCTCTCAAGCATGGATAATCAAATGCTTTAGGGTGTACTAAAAATGTGAAAACTTAGCAAGTGTATAAAAAAACAATATAAACATGGAGACTGGAAATGACAGCTGGATGACAAAATCTAGTAGAGATTAAAATATAGAGTATTTTTGTAGAGTGATTCTTTAACTCCACTACTTTTTATCATAGCAACCCCAAAACACACTTAGGGAGTGCAATGGCGAATACAAAGTTAAAAACTCTAAGGATAAAATAAACCACCTCATGTAACTATTAGCAAGGAAGAATTGGAAGTAAAAACGCTAATAAACACGACTAGAATCTTTAGCCAGGACATTCGAATGAAAATTCGAATGGAAAGGTGTGCACTACACGAAAGAAAGAAGGGGAAACTTGAATCAGCAGAGGGAATAGATCAGCCCAATCAAAAGTGATGAAAACGCTTGGTGAATATGATACCTATAAATATATAGAAGTTCTGTTAGCAGACACCATGAAATAAATAGAGATAAAAACGAAGAATACACGAGCAGAACATAGCTGGAAGATAAATAATAGAAACGCAATAAAAATAATAAATAGGTAGTACCACTAGTATAGTAGCCCTTCATAGGGTTGCACGTGACTATTATAAAAAGAGGTAACGAAGAACTCTGTAGAAGCATTAGGGTTAGGGTTAGGGTTGCGGTTGGGGTTAAGGTCAGTCAAAATAAACAACTATGGCATAGAGGAATGAAACAAGACCTACAAACTAACAGTTAGTAAAAACATTCATCATTTATTTGAGTGAATTTTTGAGCGGAAATCTTTATCGATGCTTAAAGATTAAAAGCCGGATGGATAACGCACATGGTACGAAGATACGACGATTTGGCTGGATGTGAAACTTCGCCCCATTGAATGATGTGATCGGAAAACAAAATATTATATAGAAATAATTGATAGAGAAGCAAAAAATATAAGAAATACATGAATGAACTTCAGTTTTTTCCATTCTGAACGATTCACTTTTTTATCGGGATATATGTGATTGAGATGGACCGAAACAATTGTATGCAAATAAAAACTGTTTTTAATGAATTCGTGATATATATATATATATATATATATATATATATATATATATATATATAGAGAGAGAGAGAGAGAGAGATAAATGAAAGAAGAGAGATAAATATGTACGAATGACGAATCTATTTCAACTTCGATTGTTCAATGCAAGGTGTACTTGGTAAAAACATGTGCATTTAACTTTCCTTAAGTTAAGGCTTTTCAAAGATTGAAATCTTATCATCAGATACATAGATAGGTAAGTTGGCAGTGGAAAAGCCAAAATTCAAAATTTAAAAAAATATGAAGTAATTTTATTTTATATATATATATATATATATATATATATATATATATATATATATATATATATATATATATATTTGTGTTATAATGAAATAATTCCAGGAGGAAATCCGAGTACGAAAGCTCAATGTGATAAACAGAGCAAGAATAAAATGAAGTATAATAACACGAAATTACATAATCATCGATGCAATAATTTATTTCAACTTGTAGTTTTTTCAAGCATCCGATCTAGACGATTACATTTTTGAAATGGTTTCAAAAATGTAATCGTCTGGATCGGATGCTTGAAAAAAAACACAAGTTGAAATAAATTATTGCATCGATGATTATGTAATTTCGTGTTATTATACTTCATTTTATATATATATATATATATATATATATATATATATATATATATATATATATATATATATATATATCCTGTCTAAACAGTATCCGACCTAAGGCCAGAAACATATATTTCAAATACGTAACGGAGTTGGGATCCTAATCCCCTTCAAAGCAGACCACTTTGTGCTTGCACACACTTAGCCCGCCGATCCATCCACTGACAGAAAAAATCCTGGAAGTCTTCAATTGGAATGGTGTTCATCTCCGTTGTCGTGTTAGATTCAGCAAGTGTTTGGAGAAGATACGATGGGTGTAACACAAATTAAGGAGTGGTTCAACCGATTCAAAATGACCGCACATCAGCGGAGAGTGGCCAGCGTTCTGGCAGGCCCCAAACTGCTCCGAGTGCAGCTGTAACGTATTTGAAATAGTTTTTCTGGCCTTTTCTGGCAGTTTTTTGATCATTGATAATCCGGAATATTACAAACTAACACCCTTGCTGTCTAGAAAAATAAACAAACCTTTTCGATCTATATCCGACTTATTTCGGTTTTGTTTTGTTTTTGTTCTTCACAGCTTCCAGCGATCCGGAACTTCGCATTGCCTTCAACCTTTTTAAAAACTTTTATTATTACTCCCAGCAATGCTTCCAGCAAACTACCAATATATATATATATATATATATATATATATATATATATATATATATATATATATATATATATATAAGCAGACGGACTTGTCCCATGACGGATAATTGTACTTGGAGACCTTTACAGTCTTTAGTAATTGCAAGTCGAACATCAGCAAACTACAAAGCCATCAAAAACATGCGTCGTTGTTGTAGTGAAAATTGTGTGAGAACAAGATTCAATTATGGGCGTCTATTTTTCAAAACCTTTTTTGTTAAGCCTTCATCGTAAGATCTTAAATGATTGAAATGTGTTGGGATTTTAATAGTTTTTAGTGCAGTTCTTGGCCATTTCCTTGTAGCTTAATTTTCATTAGAATTAGTGATAACAATCTTTTCATTTGAGGGTTTAGTAATCAAATATGTTCAAAAGAAATATATATATATATATATATATATGTATATATATATAGTATTATTTTTTATTTATACAAACATTATTGGTTACATATGTGCATACATGTTTCGGTTGGACTCTTTACAGAGAGTCAACCTCTTCAGACCAAAGAAAATATTTATTTAAAGGAGAAATTTTCCAAATTCATCTCACTTCCTTGTCTTTTTGGGTCTGAAGAGGTTGACGCTCTGTGAAGAGTACAACCGAAACATGTATGCACATATGTAATCAATAATGTTTGTATGAATAAGAATTTATACTGAAGAACAGCTGTACTTGTTATGCGACACTTTTTATACTGGAGTTTCAACGGATTTACATCTACAGAAACTAATACAATACGTGTACTATGTATATATATATATATATATATATATATATATATATATATATATATATATATATATATATATATATATGTAATGCAATTTTCTGCATCTTAATCACTTAGGAAGTGAGACAATCGAAATAATAGTAAGCAAAATAACAACGAACGCTACAATCACCAATAAAAATAATTACATAAAAATACATTAAATATTTAGGTGATAAAAATCGTCCCTATTTCTAGACGGAGCGTCTTGGTCCAGTGGTAGAACGCTGGACTATAGACATCAATATCGAAGGTTCGATCTCTGTCTAATGCTGATGACGGCTGTGAGCTAGAAACATGTGTCCATGGATTACTTTTATGTACGTATAAAATAAATTAAAAAAAATATATATTAACGGAAAAAATACGTCCTATGAAGTTAAGGGCGACTAATAAGGCAATTTTCTGCATCTTAATCACTTAGGATGTGAGACAATCGAAATAATAGTAAGCAAACTAACAACGAACGCTGCAATCACCAATAAAAATAATTACATAAAAATACATTATACATACTAGCAAATATATGCTCTTTCCGGTCGCATATGAACGTTCACGCGTAAACCGATGAAGCCCCAGTCATATTTCTTGGGTGGTTAGACATTGATTATCTTTGTTTTTGACCAAGAATTTTTAGTTGAAAATAAAGAAAAAAGAAATTCGACCCTACCCCGATTTTTGTTTTACTCTCTCCCATAAATAGAAGTATTTTTACTTTAAAAAGAAAGAAATAACATTGTTTGCACCCCTTCCTCAATTTTTTAAATTTTACCCTCCCCCATACATAGAAATATTTTTAGTTAAGAAAAGAAAGAAAAACATTCTTTTGACCGCCTTCTCCCAATTTTTTTTATTCTTCCCCCCCCATACATATAAATATTTTTTATTAAAAAGGGGGAAAAAAAAGAAAACCTAACCCTAACTTTAATCCCCACGTTGACCTTGACCCTAACCCTAACGACGGGGTCAAAGTTAGCGCGGGTCCCAAAATGAAAAAGCACCAACAAATCAAATACAGTGAACACTGTGTGTGTTTGTTTGTTTAATGACGTTTTTTTAATTAAACAATTTGATTCTAAAATCAGTTGTATAGTTTTCCAGTACAATGTGTTATTTTTTTGTTGACAGTAAAGAAAGAAAATTACATCTTTTTTTAATAAATAAAACATGGAATCATAGATTCAGGTAAGATCATTAAAAAATGATAATATTGGATATGAAAGTATTAAGAAATCAAATATGGAGGGAGGGCGTTTCAATGGATTAACGCTGTTTAATCAGTTGGGTGTTAGATGAAATAACTACGTAACTCATTAATTTTTAAATCAATTATTATTTTAATTAAACAGTTTGATTCAATAGATTTGTGTTTTAAAACATAATGGCTAAAAGATTAATAAAATAAACAAACTCAGAACGTTTTAAAGTAACACGGTTAAATGCAAATGTTTTGTTGACATTTGAAAATACGCGCCGTCTTGCGTCCGTATTAATTTGACGGGGGGAGGTCGTTAAATGGATTAACGCTGTTTAATCAGTTGGGCGTAGATGAAATAACTACGTAACTCATTAATTTTTAAATCAATTATTATTTTAATTAAACAATTTGATTCAATAATTATGATTTATAAGTAAGATTATTAGCGAGCAAAATTGCGTAAATACGTGTGGAAATCTGAAGAAAACAATCATGAGTGTATATTTGCGAATACTAATTTATTAGAAGTTCAAATGCAATTGATTATGTAAATTGAGAAACGCGCATAGTGTTTAAGGCGGTTTTTTTCATAGTATATAATGAAGCTGGCGAACTCAGGAGATAGTCATACTACTCTGATGGAGTTTCGGCTTCAGACAGACAGACAGACAGACAGACAGATACATAAACTCCATTATTAATAGATATATATATATATACATACGTAATATCTTTTTTTATAATATAAGCTTACATGTGTAATAGTAATTTATATATATATATATATATATATATATATATATATATATACACGTACGTATTAAGACTATTATTCATAACACTCACATACTTCATTATCCTTACAATAGATGTTATCGCAGTTTTCCAATAGTAAAGTGCTGGGATTAAATAATAATTACAATTATTGAATTCCACGTAAATCGTACCATAAAATAATTGTGTTTTATATGGTTCAAGAACTTCATTATAAACAAGCAGGGTCTGTGTCCCGGCGTTGCCTGGGAGAAATATAAAATAATGATTTAATCTAAAAGAAATACGTATTACTGTAGCAATTCTGAAACAAAATCTAAGTAATTTATCGTAAGTAGAGATTAGACAGATAAGTTGGTAAACGAAAAATATCCATGATGTCTGAAAAGTATACAAATAAAAAGTATATAAAGTCAATAAGGAAAATGTCGACGATATAAGCACAAATTCACTGTTGAGGTCAGATTCGAATTATGGTAAAATCCAGTCCTGTTTAGGATTGAGCTTTTGCAGTCAGAGTTGTATAAAAGTCCAGTTTGCATATGTGAAGATAACACAGATCCTTTTGGGAGAAGAAATCCGTAAATGACACAGACAATACGTCCTCATGGAATATGTGACTGTATAGAAAAGCTTAAGTGACTATATATATATATATATATCAAAGGAAGGATGAGAGTAATCCATCGTAATGGGAAATGAAAAAGGAAAAACCAAGAGAATTTTTTTCTTATATATTCATCAACGTTTCGTCTTTATTTGTAAGACTTCCTCAGGATGATTAATGTCATGCAAACACAAAACACCTCTCTCATAAACAGACCCCTTCTCTTACCCACGCATTCCAATAACACATCCATATGCAACACATATAACAAACTAGGATTTCCAACAGTACAAACCACATCACAAACCATAAAACAAACATTAAACACAGCAAGACATTTAAAAAAAACACATCCCATGCCGGCTTATATACTGTCACATGCAACAACTGCAATCAAATTTACGTTGGGGAAACGCCACGTGAATTGAATAAAAATTGAGCAAACACAAAAGGGACATAAAAAAACAATAACTCTCCCAATGCACTTTTCTCCCATGTATTAGAGCACGCTCATGCTTTCAAATTTGAACAGGCGAAAATCACGAAATACATTCATAACAAAGCTCGGCGAAGACTACTGAAAACAGCACTAATCACAGCCTCCAACACCATCAGACAACGGATTGGCTTCTACAACCTATCCCCCTTAATAAGCAAAATTATCTTGACAGAACAAAAACTGAACCTAGATCATGGCTAACTTTTCTTTCTCTTCGTTCTCAATTGCACTTATTTACTAGTCCCCGTATACACTCACACGCAAACTCCTCCTTACATACATTTCCATTCACCACGAATCTAAACCACTTAACCACAAATAACAGCCTTACAAATGAACACAATCTAGACATCCTCACAAATATTTAGATATTTAAACCCCTTTTGCCCTCAATTTAACCTCAAACCATCAACACTGCCTGCACAAAACTACGTTTCACCTATTTCGCGCCAAAATTAATATCACTTTTTTCCTTCTCTTTCCTTGTCCTTCCTCTCATTGTCATATTCTCAGCACATTTCAACACTTTCCGTCTTACTCACTTATATTCACACATTCCGGACATAGCCAGCTTGTCAATACTCCTACCTTCCAAAGATTTAGCTCCTAACCACAACAAAATCTCTCACCCATCTCACCCTTTCCACTACTTCTTCTACACTCTCACCCATCCACTCCGCACACTTTCAAATTATCTTCATTTCTTCAAATCTTTTTCTAAAACTATGACACTACCTACACAACAAAGCCACAGAGTTCCCCCTCCTCTTTCCCCAGCCCCTCAAAATTTATGCTACACCTCATCACGACAAAAACCTCAGCACCCCCTCCCCTATCTTCCACCCTTAGATAAATTCAGTAACACTCCCACCTTCCCCCTTTTTCACTTACAGCCATCCACATTTATTTCACTCCCTGCCACTGACTTCTCTCAGCCCGGACCTGGGTTCAGTGCTGTCAGCAGCCACGGCTACTACTTTTTTCTCATCGACCCATCATGTCTACCCAATATTTCGATGTATTTGCATGACATTTTATTTTAATTATCATCCTGAGGAAGTCTTACAAATAAAGACGAAACGTTGAGGAATATATAAAAAATATCTCTTGGATTTTCCTTTTTCATTTCCCATATATATATATATATATATATATATATATATATATATATATATATATATATATATATATATATATAAGTATGTATTTACAGAAGAATGAGACAATATAGGTACAGTCGGTTTTAAGTCCAAACAAAGGGAATCTATAGATAGCCTCCTTCAGTCTCTGCTTATATCTGTCTCGTAAACCGACGGTACCGATGTTGTCTTAATCTTCTGTAATTACATATATAAATTAATATTACGCTTTTATTTTTGCATGTTTTTCTTAATAATCGGGCACTTAGCTTGGGTTTACTCACACTAAATGAACAAATGGTTCAATGGTGCATGTTTCGTAGCGTTCAATGTTTATATAAAAACATTGAGATGACATTTAACGACGGCGCCCGTCTTATGGTCATGTGGTTAGAACTACCGCCTATATCTTGAGAGACAATGGATATATCCTGTAAGGTTACCTACGCTGGATTTCTATAGCTGGTTCGATTCCTGGTTTGGGATAAGTTCTAGTTTAGCCGCACTGAACAGCCGTGATACATATGTTTGTAGATTACAATATAAACCCTCCTTATTTGGTTTAGTAGTGTCGATAATGATAACGTCTGCTATTATTTAGCGTAATTCAAAGCTCTTTTAAAATAAACAAATGGAGCACTGTCTAGTAGCGGTCAATGTATATAGGAAAACATTGAAATATGATTTACCCATGATCAAGTGGTTAGGACTACTGACTGTAGGCTCGATCCCTGCCTTGGGAAAGAGATGTCATACAGCGAAACAGTCTTCTGTGGATTACTATATATATATATATATATATATATATATATATATGTATATATATATATATATATATATATATATATATATATATATATATATTTCAAGGTGTTTTCTGCGGAACTGGGATCACTCGCCCAATCCTATGTAGACTGCGAACAGGAATAGATCAACTCTTAGAATAAATTTAAAAAAAAAGAAATAGCAATATGGATGCTATCATCATTAAATTAAATTAAGTTAAATTAGATTAAATTAAATTAAATAAAATAATGTTTGCCTGGAATGAAAAAAATAATTTAAAAAGCCATCCATCAATTACATTAAAAAAAATAGAAACATGGTTTTTGAAAACAGTATTTTGTATTGCTAGTTTATTTTATAGTATATATTTGATTGCTCAAAATGTCTTCGGCAGAGCTAGGATCTTTTGGCCTCGATGTATGTCTATTGCGAAACGGAAGGGTTCGACCATGGAAATAATAATAACAAAGTTTCCCGTCATTTAACAGGTTAGAACGATATTTTCCATTAAAAATTGTTTGTTTTTTTAAAGAAAAACTGGATTTTTGAAAACGCTATTCTGTAGTAATATTTTATTTATGGTATATATATACGATTTATTTAGGATGTTTTATTCGCCACTAGGATTATTTGCACCGACATAAGTATAATTCGAGAGCGTATAGATCACCTCTAAAAGTAGTAACAACAAGGCTATCGCCTTTAAATAAGAATAAAATGAAGGTTTCCCGGGAGGAAAAATCGAGTCCAGCCATTAAGAAATATTTTAAGATAGAAATCAGTTCTTGAAAACAGTGTTGTGTATTAGTTTCTTGTTTTTTAGTATATGTATTCCTTTGAGTTGGTTTTCTGTTGAACTCGGGTTAGCTGCCCCATTGAGCGTACACTCAGAATGAGAACTGGTTCAACCATAAGAATGACATCGGGGATCCCCATCTTTAAACAGAATTAAATTATGTTCTCCCCTGAGTGTTATAGTCAGACCCAGCCGTTAGGGAAATATTTTTTAAATTATTTTAAATAGAAACTAGATTTTTGTAAACAATATTTTGTAATAATACTTTATTTTTAGTATATAAATGATTTTTTCAAAATGATTCCTGCGGGATTAGGATTATTCACTCCGACCTATGTCTACTCCGATAAATAACAAAAAGGTAGCTCTCGACATTAAATTAAGTAAAAAATATTTTCCCAGAATCTAAAAAGACGTCCTAGCCGTTGGAAAATTAATTTTTATGAAGAATAATTTTAAAATAGAAGCTACATTTTTAGAGACAGTATTATGGATAAATATTTTATATCTAGTATTTATGGAATTTTCTTAAAGGGGGTGTCTGCGGGATTATTGATCATTTGCTTCGTTGTGTGTTTATTCAGAATACGAGCAAGTCAGCCCTAGAAAAAAGGTTCGCACGACCACATACATTCCTAACAGACGCTTATGCTGTGTTTTTTTTATGATGAAATAGATGCGGAATGACCACACTACCAGTGGCTGGGAACGTTAAATTGTGGATTGTGGTTTGACGATTTTATTTTTATTTGGGAGTATGCCTTCATCGTTGTGCCGCCTGATGAGGAGGTGTGTTCTCGCACATTGTTCCTGATTCTTTTGGACTGCATTAGGACTAATTCCTTGTTGGTTTGCATAGTAGCAACCATAATGCAAACATCTTATGAGCCACTTTTTAAAGAGGTTTTTTCTCTTTTCTTTTTTTTCTTCTGTTTTCTTCTTAAATGACCTCAATTAGAGCAACACCACATTTGGTATTGTCAGTTGTGGTAATTCTTGCTCCAGATACATAATTCCCCTGATGATCTGCCAAGCCATGACCTGCTTCGTAGAGAAACACGTGTAGGGAAAAACTCTTTAATTTTAATGAATCTGATAAATAAATGAATAAACTTTGAAAGAAAAAAAGTCTTTTGTGGCGATGAATGATTTCATGAACGAAATGTTTTGCTAAACTTAAAACACAAACACACACATATATATATATATATATATATATATATATATATATATATATATATGTATATATATATATATATACATAATTTTATTTCCCGCCCACTTCCCTTTTGCTTTCTTTTTCTTTATCTTCAATCAATTTATAATTTATATTTTTATATTTTATCTTATATTTCATTTTACTCAATTTCATTTTATTTTATTTTATTTTACATTTGATTCTCAACGCTCTCAAATCTAACCACGTGACTTTCCAAATTTTGTTTCTTTTTCTACCCCATTTCATCTTTCCCAAATATGATCTGATGTAAGGATCGGATTTTAACTCTGATTGATGAGATCTCAGTTTCTAAAAGCTGTTGATCGATAACATCGACATGCCAGTGTTGCAGATTTTGTACATGTCTGTATACATAAAAATAATCATATGTATAAAAGCTCTATTTGATATTGAATACTTTTTATTAACCCAGATGAAATTCTTTGGATTCCTATCCTGTGGATGTTTACTTTACCTGAATTACTATATATATATATATATATATATATATATATATATATATATATATATATATATATATATATATATATATATATATATATATATATATGAAGTGTGATAGAATATTAGGCTACATTTCAATGATGAAGATTTTATTCATTATATCGCTTGTTTTTTCCAATTGAAAACTTCCATAAAATGTTTACAGACCGTTTCGTTTGGGAAAAACTAGCAATATAATGAATAAAATCTTGGTCATTATTGTCGATTTATATATGCTCTGTTGTTATATATTAGCAATCATCAAGCTTTCACATTGAAAAGGTTGGTCTATGAATAAACATATTTTTCCCACATTTCTTTCTCGCTCTTTCTCTCTCTCTCTGTCTCTCTCTCTGTCTCTCTCTCTTTCTCTCTCTCTCTCTCTCTCTCTCTCTATATATATATATATATATATATATTACAATTTCAGTTATCCACATAAAACTTTATAAGGAGATATAATTTTTCATGTATCAATTTTCAATATTTACTTCAACAGTGCTCGATACATAAGCAGAGCTAGGTAGTAAGTTATAAAAATATATTTATGGCAATTAAGCTACACAGAGGATTCTGCGTTTCATCACCGGGGGAATCTTCAGGCTTAGCCTCTGTGTAGCTGAATTGCCATAAATATATTTTCATAACTTACTATATATATATATATATATATATATATATATATATATATATGTGTGTATGTGTGTGTGCGTGTGTGTGTGTGTGTGGACACAAACTAAGGGCTCATCATACCGGATTCAACTTCTGTCGTGGCTTTTACATCACATTCATTAATACCCTTGGGAAAGGCATGAACCCATATACTCTCACTCAAGTTATACATTAAATATTAGTCTTGGTTCTGAAGCCTTGTTTGTACAACTTGTCTCGGTGAAGAAAACGTCGAAATAACACCAGTCTTTTTCTGCTTATGCCAGCATTGATTCAAGTCGTTCTTTCCTTCGCATTGCCACCGTACTCGAGTACTGACGGTTCAAGAGAAGTGCGGTTGGGGGTTGTAGAAACTCATCGCAGTCAGCCTCACAGGAGGTGTCCATTGTCTCTCGAGATATATTTCTTGTTTTACAGAAATATTGGAAATTCTTTCTTACACTTGTCTGGCTTTGCAAATCATCTTTTTTTCCTCGTTCAAAAAATGAACATAACTGAACGAAAAAAAAAAGTGAACACTTAGAAAAAAAAAATTTAGACTTTCGTTTTTAAATATCTTTCAATTAGTTTGGCATTTCTTTTCTTTTTTAGCGCCGGATGTTTTTTGTTAATTTCCATTTCATCGTCTGTTTTCCTTCAATGGAATATTTCCTCCCTTTCTTCGCCTTCTTTCTTTTCGAACGAGTCGCTGTCAAGTCACGGCGAATCTCGTCTGCGTTAATCACGTGATGCTATCGAGCGAACGAAGAATGCCGAGAATCGAAACAAAATGGCGCCATGACAAACGAAATGACCGTCGCGATTTTTTGCGGTAACTTCCGCTACAGCTGCTCAGCCTATTCGACCAGACTTCGCGTGTCGCCGTTCATCTTTCGTCTTCTCACGCGCATCCATTGTTTCCTTTGTCTCTTATACTTCTCTATTATATTCTTGTTATATATATAATGTATTCGTCTCTATTGTACTTTGCAAGACTCACATACAAAAGTTTATAATATTCCTCAAATAGTCAGACGTGACGTTGCTTCTTATAATTATTTGTCACGTATCCAATACCGAAAAAAAATACGATACCTTCTTTTTCATCGGACGGTGATTTCGTCTGGCATTTCGATATTTTTTACAGCGGTTTTAGATCAGAAATGAAGACTCGACACACAAACGATTTCACGTTGTTAACATTTATTGATACTATTTATCGTATTTATCCAAATTGTTTTGTTTTCACGCAATACTTCTTTAAATGAAACCTGAGTTCAAAAGGCGTATTCAGAATTACATTTCATTCTTAACCTATATTTTATCAACCTCATTTTGTAACCCTATCTTCCTCCTCATCATTACTAATTATAATAATAATATTATAATTATTATAACTAGCGTGACCCGTGTAAATTACACGAAATGATGTTTTCAATACTAATTATCTTATTTCTAACCTATACATTACTTTGTAAATGCTTTAGATTAAATTAAATTTGGCTCCAATTCATGAGTAGCATACAAAGATTCGGAAGGTCGTTGCTTTTGATGTAAGCGTGACATACAAAATAACACACATGCTATCATATTAATATGTGTCTTCCCGGTCGTCCCCTCCCTACCTTACTCCCTTCCTCCCCTTCGATGTAGAAAAAAAAAATTTGAGGTTGGTTGGAATCGAACTACAAACCTATCGGGCCGACGTCGACAACCGACGTCAAAATCCTACGTCGCTAACCGTTGCGCAAAAGGGAAATACCTGAAACATTACGAAAACTAACTGTCATGAATGCTTTTCAAAATCTAGGTGCGGCACGCATGCGCAGAGCTTTTGCCGGAAGCGTGACACACGAACACACACGCTATCGTATTAATATATAGATTATTATTACTATTATTGCTTTCTCTAACTTCTTCGGAGGATCTCCGTACACCCGATAGAACGTGGTCATGTATATTGCACGCCTCTATTTCTTCTCGTGGACAGCTAGAACATATTCACACATGAGAAAATTAAACCTCCTCCTCCTCCTCCTCCTCCTCCTCCTACAACAGCAACAGCAACAGCAACAGCAACGATCTCTAAAATATTCGATGTTTACTGGTTGAAATCCTTAATACTGATCGATCAATTCTATCAAAATGCTAAATCTCGATTTGTTACCCATGTCGGTGTTTAACCAATCAGAAAGCGTTTGCCGTGGCATATCGGCACTTTTTCGCGTTAACTATATACGCGAGAACCCAAACGCTGTCGCCAGGTAAAGATGAGATTTGCCACAAGAACCTATGTCATTCACAACACGGCGGTATTAACGGCTACACAGACGTTTCGCGGGTAAACAAACGCTGGCCGTAGCCCCTTAGCTACTGGCATCTTGACAAACAACACAAGTCACAATCACCTACTACTAAAATATAGTGACCGCTTAGATGCAGTCTCACAGACGCACCCACAATAAGTTCGTGCATACAAAAACATCACTTTCTTCGTCTAGAACCTTTAAGTGTTGAATCCCTTTTTTGCCGAAATATCATTTATTCTTCTAAAACAAAAGGTAAAATAAGTCTATAATATTTTATAGAAGAATTCCTTCTATAAAATGATTTATCCGGTTAATTTTACTCTAATTAAATTTTATAATCCTTATAGGAAGGAACGTATCTATGAAGAAACTGACAACCCAACTGACTTGATTTTATTATATATATATATAATTTATTTGAAAACTATATGTTACATATTTCAAATAAATTATATTAGCTCTCACTCCTCTACGATTGAGCACTTTATTGATTTCCTTTCAATATAACCTGACACACACACTATATATATATATATATATATATATATATATATATATATATATATATATATATATTTTTTTTTTTTTAGATTTTTCACTTATAAAATAGATCATTCAGTGAAGACCGGGGTTGTTCCAATAAAAACAAGCTCGATAATACTCGATTACAGAGTACAGAGCATTTATACGCGATTTTATGAAGGCTTACCAAAGCATTCCTTTCAGGACACCAATTATCACCATTAAAGCTATTTTTTTCTTACAAATATTATTTATTCAAATTAAATGTTTTTCCTACACGTGTTTCACTACCAAGCAGGTACTTGCTTGACAGATCATCAGGGAAATTAATTGTAATAATAGAATTTTTTAGAAACAGTTTTTTGTTCCGTTTTTTGGTTTTTTTTTAATGCATTTGGGACCGATTATTTGCTTGTTGGCTTGGTGGCAGAAATAATGCACGAGCTACTTTTCTAAGACATTTTCTAGGACTTTCTTTTTTTATCGTTGTTCTTCCTTGTTTTTTAATTTTAACTTTTATTTTTATTTTTTCCTCTTCTCTTCTTAAGTGACCTCAACTATTGCAACGCCACATTGTGTATTGTCGGCAGTTGAAACCAGTATTCCAAACATTTAATTTCCCTGATGATCTGCCAAGCAAGTACCTGCTTGGTAGTGAAACACGTGTATAAAAAAACAATGAATTTGAATAAATAATATTTGTAAGAAAAAAATATCTTTAATGGTGATAATTGGTGTCCTGAAAGGAATGCTTTGGTAAGCCTTCATAAAATCGCATATATATATATATATATATATATATATATATATATATATATATATATATATATATATATACGATCGCTTCGAATTTTAAGTCTTATTAACTATTTAAAACCATTAAAGCGAAACTAATCAATAAAAAAGACAAGACAAAATTAAATTAAATGCAATGTTTATAATCAGTGAACTTCGAACGTATTTTTAAACCATCTCAAAGTTGTACATTTCCAACTTTTAAAACATAAAAACAAATATTGATCCATTTGCTAAATAAAATATTCATCCGGAACACACACACACACACATATAATATATATATATATATATATATATATATATATATATATATATATATATAAAAAGTTGAAATAGCATTCCATTTTTTTGACATTTCTTTAATTGCTGAATGTACATTTGCGCTCGCGTTTTACATTGTTTATTCCTCACATATCTAACCCTAACCCTCACCTTAACCCTTACCCTAACCCAACCCTTACCCTAATCTAACCCTACCCCTAACTCTTACTCTTACCCTAACCCTAACCCTAACTATAACCCTAACCCTTACCCTAACCCTAACTATAACCCTAACCCTAACCCTTACCCTTACCCGTACCCTTACCCTAACCCTAACCCTAACCCTAACCCTAACCCTAACCATAACCATAACCATAACCTACTCTTTTCCTTTTGTTTTATACTTTGTTTTTTCTACCTTTTTATCCGTTTTCTCGCTTTTTACCGTGAAGAACGCCATACGCAGTACGTTTACACACGCACCTTCTCTCTCTCTCTCTCTTCGCTATCATTCTTGACTTGTAGCTTCGCCGTAGGTTGATGTAACGTCTTCGCACTTGTTGTTGTTGTTGTTGCCCGTGGTTAGTGCGTCAAGCCGATGTGATCATTGGTCTTCGTTAACCAGACAATACTTCTCTCAACGTTATGATTTGGTCTAGTAAATAGTCATGTCGCCCCTGTCCGAATACACACCAATTAAAGGAAGATAGGGACATGAAGATGAAAACAATAAGAAAATGATAGAAATCAACAGGCAGTTTAAACAACTCAGTTTGGTTTATGTTTAAGATAATAATATATATTCTCCTTATGTACATGAACTTCGACCCCTTTTCACAAATGAAAGTGGTTAATGTGTTTGCTTTTAGATGCTGGGGTTAATTTAAATTAGCGACTTTATCAACTTAAATGATGGCCTTAAGAAAAGCAACTCCACTTGATTTAAGGATAATGGAATCGCAGCGCTTAACGGAGTTTGACTCTCACTAACTGTCTCCGTTATTCTGTCTGCTTCTCTCTGTCCGCTTCTCTCTGCCTGCCTGCGTGTCTGTTAAATTCGCTTAGCGCAACACTTTATATAGTCAGACGAGTCACTTGGCATTGCCCATATTTTATTTTTTCGTCATGGTCAGTACGCGTTTTGATTAGTCGTTGACTACCTTAGCTTAGCTCTCAGGAAGTGGACAGCCACGTAAATTACCTAGCCTAGGTTTCCTTTAACCAGAATTGTCCCACATACTCAATTCTTCTCGGCCAATATTTTCGTCACTCATGACAATACCTGACCGGTCCGTAGTCAAAACAATTCTTTTCTTCGGCTTGATTCTTTTTCAACTCATGTGAAACAATAATTCTCAATTTTCTCACTAGACTCTTCGAAATATATACTAGCGACTCTAATCGCCTTGAATCCTTCGTATGCCCCAGAAGAGAGGTTGTTGATTGCCGGTTGCCTGTGGCGATCCTCGCTTCTTTACTATTGCTTTAGACTTCCAGCGTTTCCCGCCAGGAGGGGGCTGTTTTTCATCCCCATGTAAAACTGACTTGAACTGCAGTGAAAAGTGGGTACTACTAGTTCTACTAAAATGTCAATTTTCCAACTAATGTGCTGTTAAAACTATCCCCTACCCTATAGATATATTTATTATCTGTTGTGTAGAGACTAAATTGGTTAAGAGATACTTGATAACGGGGTTAGGATTAGGGTTAGATGTAAGGGTTAGGAGTAACCTGATAACGGGGTATATCACAGGACTTGTTTAGGGCATAGGGTTATGGTTATGGTAAAGGTTAGAGAAAAAGGTTAGCGTTAAGAGTTAGGGTTAGGTTAGTGTTAGTGTTAGGGTTAGGGCTAGCTTAGAGTTAGAGTTAGGAGTTAGTGTTGGGATTAGGGTAAGGAGTTAGGATTAGGGTTAGGGTTAGGAGTAACCTGATAACGGGGTATATCACACGACTTGTTTAGGGCATAGGGTTATGGTTAGGGTAAAGGTTAGGGTATTGGTTAGCTTTAAGAGTAAGGTTTATGTTAGTGTTAGGAGTTAGGGTTAGAATTAGGAGTTAGGGTTAGGGTTAGGGTTAGAGTTTAAATTAGGAGTTTGGGTTAGGGTTAGGGTAAGGAGTTAGGATTAGGGTTAGGGTTAGAGTTAAGAGTAACCTGATAAGTGGGTATATAACACGAATTGTATATGGCATAAGGTTAGGGTTAGAAGTAACCTGATAACAGGGTATATCACACAACTTGTTTAGGGCATAAAGTTAGGGTTAGCGTTAGGGTTAAGAGTTAGGGGTAGGTTAGGGTTAGAGTTAGGAGTTAGGGTTCGGGTTAGGGTTAGGGTAAGGAGTTAGGATTAGGGTTAGGGTTAGGGTTAACACGACTTCGTTAAGGCACATTAACCTTTTCGGATAATAAAAATCCAGAATCCAATAATTTTAGTAAATGTTTGTTTTCACGTAATCAAAATATTTGAACTATTTATTGATGTTTTGAATTTCTGTTTTGTTCTTTGACGATTCAGCATCCGGTCATACTTCGGATCGATTTTATTGATCCGACAGATGACACACTGACAGGGATTATTTGTCCGGTCCAATTGGACCTGAGAATGTTGGCAATCAATGGATAGCTTTACACTTCCCAAAGTTCCCTGATTGAGTGAAATTTTATGTCAAACAAGACTTATCTTATTTAACCGATAAATCGGACCAGAGGAGACATTACAATTCTGGATCAGTGTGAACTGCAATTTAGTGCAACTCAAGGTTTACTTCTTAAAACTCCTTAAAACCCTTTAAACTCCTTAACACTTTTTTAAATCCCTTAAAACTCTTTAAAACTAAAAAAAGTCCCCTTAAAACTCCTGTATTTCTATTGTAGATGTGGTGTAGTACAACCTCATGTTGCTCACTTCCTTGCACCATTTTGTCATTTGAAAGTCAAGTCTTGTTTAATATTACTTTAGTAATTCATGTTTGCACCACTGCTTGCAAGTCTCCGCTAGATATACATTACAACCAGGCTTTCCTAGATCTTCAGGGTTAGGGTTGGGGGTAAGGTTAGGGTAAGGGTTAGGGTTAGGGTAACGGTTGAGGTTAGGGTAAGTGTTAAGGTTAGGGCTGGGGTTAGGGTTAGGGTTGGGGTTGGGGTTGGGGTTAGGGTAAAGGTTAGGGTTAGGGTTAGGGTTAGGGTTGGGGTTAGGGTTGGGGTAAAGGTTAGGGTTAGGGTTAGGGTAACGGTTTGGTTTAGAGTAAGGGTTAAGGTTAGGGTTGGGGTTAGGGTTAGGGTTGGGGTTGGGGTTAGGGTAAAGGTTAGGGTTAGGGTTAGGGTTAGGGTTGGGGTTAGGGTTGGGGTAAAGGTTAGGGTTAGGGTTAGGGTAACGGTTTAGTTTAGAGTTAGGGTTAAGGTTACGGTTGGGGTTGGGGTTGGGGTTGGGGTTAGGGTTAGGGTTGGAGTAACGGTTAGGGTTAGAGTTAGGGTTAGGGTAACGGTTGAGGTTAGGGTAAGTGTTAAGGTTAGGGCTGGGGGTAGGGTTAGAGTAAAGGTTAGGGTTAGGGTTAGGGTTGGGGTTAGGGTTAGGGTTAGGGTTAGGGTTGGGGTAAAGGTTAGGGTTAGGGTTAGGGTAACGGTTTGGTTTAGAGTAAGGGTTAAGATTAGGGTTGGGGTTGGGGTTAGGGTTAGGGTTGGGGTAACGGTTAGGGTTAGGGTTAGGGTTAGGGTAACGGTTGGGGTAAGGGTAAGGGTTAAGGTTAGGGTTAGGGTTGGGGTTAGGGTTAGGGTTGGGGTAAAGGTTAGGTTTAGGTTTAGGGTTAGTTGAACTAGTAGTACCTACTTTTCACTGCAGTTCAAGTCAGTTTTACATGGGGAGGAAAAACCAGCTTGTAGCGGGGAAGCTGGAAGGCTAAAGCAATAGTAAAGAAGCGAGAATCGCTCCAGGCAATCAAAAAAAACCTCCTGGGGCCCACGAAGGATTTAGGGCGATTAGAGTCTAATCGTAAGGCCTTAAGAATTTCTTTAATACTCTTCTGGTTGTCTTTCTTTGTTTAACTATTTTAAAGATTTGCGAGTTTCACGTGACGTCACGTGGAGGAGTAGCAATCGCCCTCTTGCCTAGCTACCCATTGGACGAGAATGGACGTATGATCCGTATGGCACGTCCACTATTTCACTGAAAGGACGTTTGAGGGACATTTATAATGTCAATTTAGCATCACGGTTTGTGATATTTCTCTGGCTCAAGGATACAATACTAACGAAACCGTCGAAGTGTTCTGGTGATGTTGAACGAATCGGACTTTTAAGCAGAACCACCGGAGACAGTGACGACGGGTTAGGGTTAGTCTATATGATGTTCTTGTTGATTGTATACTATTTGTCCTACTTTTAAGATTGCAAGTGTTACCTCGGAACCTTTAGCAGCTAGGTCCAAGTATTGCATACGAAGTCGAGGAGGGTATCATCCAGAATACACAAGATGCGTAGATGCACTCTTATTTTCCTTATTCCCTGGATTTGCAGTTATGCACCAGACACGTTATCGCTTGCTACACACAAATGCAGAGACAAGAGAACGACAGATGCTGATGTTGACTCTTCGTGCATTGTAGTCGGGCAACTCTGATACCACCACCCCTACCACGGCGAGGAAGTGTTAGGGTTGGGGTTGGTGTTGGGGTTAGGGTTAAGGTTGGGGTAAAGGTTAGGTTTAGGGTTAGGGTTAGGAGTTACTAATATTGGTAATACGTGAGCGATCGATGAGATCATCAAAATAAACATGGTGCCCGACTACACCAAAGGTGGGAAGACAGATGCGATGCACGAACACCACCGGAAGTATCACTGTAGAAAGAATATAGCAACGTAACTGCTTAGCTTTTTTTTCTGTTAAGTTTAAGTGCAAAATCAGATTTCCGGCATGAAAAGCGCAGATTAAATGGACGCAGCGCCCGTTCTTGTGTTTATTTTATTTCTTAATCAGATGTGAAATTAATTAAAGATTTCAAGCCATGGTCAACAGGAAGGTCAACCAAACAATCTAACAATAGCAATGAATAAATATTTATCAAGTATCGAGGTAATGATTGATTTCCGAGGGAGTGCGGATGTGGTAGAAGCACTCTTCACCCCATCGTTAAAACCAATTACAAATATTTGCATATGGCTTTTCGTTAATGTATGCCGAGAAAGATCTATGAGATTTGAATAATCACAGAATAAACAAACAAAATCGTTTTTTTTCAAGTGAATTGGGAGTGGTTGCGATGAAGTGGTTAGAGGCGCGTACTGGCGATTCGGCGTGCCATGTTCGAATCATGTCAATTCATAGTTCCACTTTCACTATGGATGTTGGATACCTCTACGTTGTCCCTTTTGTGAGTACTAGATTCTAAAAAAAATCAGAAAGAATAGAATCATGTAGGTGAAAAAATAAACCTGCTGATTCATACGAAATCACCACTGATATGTTCCAGATATCTACCACCGATATTTTGAAGATGTGCACCACTTGCATGCTCCAAATGTTCACCACCGATATTATCCAGATGTGAACAAATGATATACTCCAGATATCCACCACCGATATTCTACAGATGTGCCCCACTAATATGCTCCAGATGTGCACCACTGATATATTCCAGATGTGTACCACCGATATTATCCAGGTGTGCACCACTAATATGCCCCAGATCTGAACCACCGATCTACTGCAGATATGCACCACTGAGAGATGTGCATCAGTGATATGCTCTAGATGTGCATCACTGAATTGCTGCAGATGTTAACCAGATGTGCACCACTTATAAGCTCCAGATGTGCACCACCGATATACTCCAGGTTTGTACCACTGATATGCTCCAGATGTGCACCAACGATATGCTTCAGATGTTAATCACTAATACGTTCAAGATACTTACCACCGATATGCTCCAGATGTGTATCACCGATATGCCTCAGATGTTCATTCATGATTTGTTCCATATGTTTTCCACACATTTTCTCCAGATATGCACCACATATATCCTCTAGATGTGTACCACCAATATGTTGCAGGTGTGCACCACTTTTATGTGCTCCAGATGTGAATAACTGATAGGTTCATGATTTGCACCAATACAGATGTTCCCCGCAGATATATCCCTAGATGTTAAAAATCAATATGCTCCAGATATACACAATTGATATGCTTCAGATGTTAAGCATCGTTATTCCCAAGATCTTCACTACCGATATTCTTCCAGATGTTACCACTGATATGCTCAAGATGTTAACCATCTTTATTCTCCAAATGTGCACAACTGATTAGCTCCATATATTAGCAATCTATATTCTCCAGATGCTAACCAGCATTATTCTCCAGATAGGCACCACAGATATTCTCCAGATGTTTACCACCGATATTTTCCAAATGTGCACCACTGATATGCTCCAGATGTTAACCATCGATATGTTCCAGATTTTTACCAGCGATATTCTCAAGATGTAAACCACCGATATGTTCCAGATGTTCATCACCGATATTTTCCATATGTATTACACCAATATACTCCAGATGAGCACAACTGATATGCCGCAGATGTGCACTACTTGTATTCTCAAGATTTGCATTATCGATGCTCCAGATGTGCACATATATTCTTCAGATGTGCAACACTGATATGCACCAGATGACACAACTGATATGTTCCAAGCGTGAATCACCGTTATTTTGCAGATGTGCACCAATATGCTCCAAGTGTTAATCATCGATATGCTCTAGATGTGCACCACTTATAATCTCCAAATTACCACTACTGATATTCTCCAGAGTTGCAACACTGATATGCACCAGATGTACACCAACGATATGCTCCAGATGGGCACCACGGATATGCTACAGATGGGCATCACCAATATTCTCCAAATAAGCAACACTGCTCGATATGCTCGAGTGTGAATCACTGCTATGTTGTTCAAGATGTGATCAACTGCTATGCTCTAGATGTGCATCACTGATATGTTCAAGATGTGCACAACCGATATTTTCCAGATGTGCACAGTTAGAGCATATCAATGCTCTAACTGTGCACTAGCGATCTGCTCTAGATGTGTACCACCGATATGCTTCAGATGTGCAACACTGATATGCACCAGATGTACACCAACGATATATTCTAGATGTGCCTAAGATGTGCACCACTAATAGGCTCCAGATGTACACAACCGATATTCTAGCGATATTAACCACCGATATGCTCAAGATGGGATCCACTTATATTCTTAAGATAAGCACCACCGATATTCTTCATATGTGCAACACTGATATGCATAAGATGGTCACCAACCACATGCTCCAGATCTGCGCCACCGATATGCTCTAAGTGTGTATCCATGATATTTTGAAGATATGCACCACTGATATGCTCCAGATGTGCACCACTAATAGGCACCAGATGTGCAAAACCGATATTCTCCAGATCTGCAACATCGAAATTCTCCAGATGTGCACTACTTATAATCTCCAGATTAGCACAACTTTTATGTACGAGATTCGCATTATCGATATGCTCCAGATGTGCACCGCTAATATTCTTCAGATATGCAGCACTAATATGCTCCAGATGTTCACCATCGATATGCTCCAGATGTGAACCACTTATAATCTCCAGATTAGCACCACCGATTTTTTTTTAGATACAGATGTACACAGCCGATATGCTCCATAGTTGGATCCCTTATATGTTCCAGATGTGATCGAACTGATATGTTCAAGATGTGATCCACAATATGCTCCATATGTGCACTACTGATATGTTCTAAACGTACACCACCGATACGCTCCAAGTGTGCACCATAGATATTCTTCAGATGTGCACCGCGTATAGGCTCCAGATGTGCACAGCCGATATTATCTAGATGTGCAACACTGATAGCACCAGATATTCACCACCGATATGCTCCAGATGTGCACTACCGATATGCTCCAGGTGTACATCACTGTAATTCTCCAGATGTGGAAACTGATATTCTACAGATGTGCACCACCAATATGCTTCAGATATGCATCGCTGATATGTTGGAGATGTTTACCACCGATATGTACCAGATGTTCATCACTGCTATGTTCCATATTCCTGATATTACACAGATATGTTAAATATATAAATATTATTCTAAAATGAAGTCGTTTTAAATAATATGTGGTTTGTTTACGTGGCGTGGCGTTTAGTAGTCTCGGTGTCATGCTAAGCATGTTCTTTTCAAATGTTGAACGTTTATTTTGTTCCGGTATTTCTAATTCGTGGCGTCGTTGAAATTCGTTTGAGGTAAAGTCCGGCGATAAATGTTCCTTTCTGAACAAATCAATCATTTTCGATGAAAGTAACGGGAAGAATTGTAAACTGTGTGGACCGAAAAGTGGGTACGATATTCTAGTTCTGTAAGTGTACGTGTCAAATGTACGCGAAGCGAAAGATAGGCGTTGTTTAAAGAATGGATACATAGATATGGAAGGCGAGCGGAAAAGACAGAGAAAAAGAGAAAGAGAGAGAGAGAGAAGGAGAGAGCGAAGAGAGCAAAAGAGAGAGGGGGGTTCGATAAAATAAGCTTATGGAAATATGATAGACGCCACGGAATGCAAATAGGCGTGTAGACTGTCCATTTCGAATCACATATTTTGACAAGTTCCCTGGGGAAATATCGTGAGTAATCGTTGATAGATTCCGAATGGAAATACGCAGAGTTTAGTGATAAAACAATGAAGGTTGATATATACGTAGGTCAACACACACATAGATAGATCTATAAGTAACATGTGCAGATAGATAACAAAACCTGCAAGTGTAGTTCAACAAGATATACGCTAAAAAGAAGAGCTATAGCTGAACAGTGAAGCAGTACAACTTCTTGTAAAACGAGAAAAGCTAATTCAGGTTTTTATTTTAATTTCTGCATAGGCGAGACCAACACAAATGTGAATTGTATGCGACATGTCTTAAAATAAAAAAAACAACAGATACTCGTTCAGTCAGTAACACAGTTTGAGAGATTTCTTCGATTCCAGCAGATTGACCGTCGTTTTCCTCGTCGACAGAAACAGCTGTCCGTCTCTCGAATACGTAAGAAGTAGTTGGCTCATTTGATAGTGACGTCTAGTTGTAAAGGTGTTCGTTGTGGTGATATAACAACCGAGGTGTCGTTGTCTTCTTCTCCCCTTTTAGCTGCAACAATGTAACAATAAAATAACAACTTCAACATCGATGACGTCATGAGTTTTTATTTCTTATTCTTTTACATATTACGTGAGCCTCCCCTTGCACGCTCACCAGAGAGGCGAGAATAGAGATTCGAAAAAAAAGCAGTTAGCTCAAAGAATATTTATTTTCTCTTGTTAGCCACGTTTCATGTCGGACTTCCTGTTCGAAACGTCATATCCTGGAACTTAGCAATAGCTTGATCTCTTGCGAAAATTATACTTTTCTTGCTTAAACTAACATGTGAAAGCTTTAAAGTTTTTACCTAATTTTTACACAACTAACATAAAATTTGGCTACAGCCATTCAGAATATATGCAAAAGAAAGTTATTACACAAACAGAAATCCACGCGAGCATATTACAGATACTTGCTGAGAAATCCATTCCTATTCAACCATCAATCTAATAGGTCACGCACTGTCATTTAAACTCCAGCCCTTATCTCATGGTCGCAATGTTGCATCCATGTGCTTGTTTTATAAGTACTTTAGTGGAATGTGTTCCGACGTACTCATAGCACTGGTGCATCCTCGACGTAAATACTCCCGACTAACCCAACTAACCTGACTAACCCGACTTCCTAGTCAAGCAGCAAAATCCCACACCTTCACTGTAGAGTTCCTAAAATGCCGGATAGCTTTCTACTCTTATAGTTTCTTCTCTTGAACGGCTAGACTATGGAATTTCCTCCTTGTTTCCTGCTTCCCTGACTGTACTAACATGCAGAAATTTAAACGTAATGTGAACAGACATCTCGCTGCTCAACTCCCTACTTAGGATGTTCCTGTTAGCATGGCCCCTAACTCACAGTAGCCCCCTTACGTCTCAGTGGCAATGTGCCCCCTTCTTAGGGGTTAATATGAGTAGAAAAAAAGAACAAGCAAAAAGATTGGCTTCGAAATTGAACAGTAAAGTATAAAGTACACGAAATTGACCTACGGTTGTTTGAATCTGTGCTAGAACGAATTGATACAGTTAAGCGCATGATTTTGGATGATAGATTGTTTCATCAAGCAGATAGCAAAGTCTATAGGACTTAGTTCTCGTTCGGTATGTCCTATTTGAACTAAGATCTTCGAAATGAGCATTTGACAAATAAGAAAACTGTATGTTGCTCCTACCAGGTCTTAATTTCTTCAAGGATTCAAATAATTTATTAACTTTCCATAATTATTGAATTACATCAGAAAACGGTTTCTTGCTTCTGCTGCTTCGTCAAGGATTTACAAATAAATTTTACCTTTCACTACGATTGAAAAACATAATAAATCTGTATGTGTTACTGTTGTTTCTTCAAGTACTAAAAATAATAACCTTATATTCTGGTAGTTGCGTTACGATAAAAACACCAGTTTCTGGACAGTTTTGGGGGATACTTTTTTTGTCAGCAAGCCTTGTAACCCCTTTCTTTCATATTGGGCTCTTCAAGGAGTTTCTGTTTTGGTAAGCCTGTTTGGAGTCCTAATCACTGAACGCTATTAGTTGGGTCTATTTCAGGTTTGATTTGTTTTGAAGTGATTCTCCCTTACTACATCATGTGGCCTCATGTCATGTCTGGATCGACTTTCACAAAAGGTTGCCTGCAAATCCAAGAATGCTAACATCAGATTAGAAGCTGAAAAGTGTTAGCATGTCCAAGAGACTTCTGACTCACAGACCGCACCCTAAGCCTAAGCATAACCCTAACTTTCACCCTAACTCTTCTGACTAACTTCCGGTCAAACCCCAAGAATTTCTACCGTAAGAGTAAAACGATTCAAGTTCTCAATCCTCGAAGAAGTTCACACCAGAACCCTAGCCCTGACTCGCAGACCGCACCCTAAGCCCAACCCTAACCCTGACTCGCAGACCGCACCCTAACCCTAACCCTAACCCTGACTCGCAGACCGCACCCTAAGCCCAACCCTAACCCTGACTCGCAGACCGCACCCTAAGCCTAACCCTAACCATGACTCGCAGACCGCACCCTAACCCTAACCCTAACCCTGACTCGCAGACCGCACCCTAACCCTAACCCTAACCCTGACTCGCAGATCGCACCCTAAGCCTAACCCTAACCCTGACTCGCAGACCGCACCCTAACCCTAACCCTAACCCTGACTCGCAGATCGCACCCTAAGCCTAAGCCTAACCCTAACCCCTCTGACTAACTTCCGGTCAAATCTTAAGAATTTCTACCGTAACAGTAAAACGATTCAAGTTCTCAGTCCCCGAAGAAGTTCAAACCGGAAGCCTTACCCTGACTCGCAGACCACACTCTAACCTTAACCCTAACCCTAACCCTGACTCGCAGACCGCACCCTAAGCCTAAGCCTAACCCGTCTGACTAACTTCTGGTCAAACCCCAATCTACCGTAGATTAGTAACTAACGATGAAACCTGGGTTCATCACTCTGAAGCTGAGTCAAAGATTCATAGCAAAACAGTAACACGATTCAAGTTCTCCATCCCCAAAGAAGTTCAAACCGGAAGCCTCTGTTACCAAGGTGATAACTTCTATTTTATTAGGATTCTGTAGACGCAATGAAACCAGAAAACTATTAATAAACAGGAGCTTACCCCTCATCGTCGAGTGGCTCTTGGCCTTGATAAGTGGTGACCCAACAGGTAACAAGAAGGGGCTATGCATGAGAATGAAGTTAACTGAGAAAACCACTCCAGTCGAATTGCAGATCAAAATCTGAGGAAAAGTTTACACTTGGAATTCAATGTTCTATTATTAAAATTCATCAGAAACGGAAAATAATGAATACCATCTCGTGGTGCCCCGGATTGCGTGAGAAAGACATGCGACCAGTTCATAACACCTTATTACATTTTATTTTTATATTTTACATTTCATAATATAAAGTTTTGGGCGTGGCGCTCCAGGGTATACTTAGCATTGAAGGCGTTGGAAGGGTTAGGGTTAGGGTAAGAGTTAGGGTTAAGTGACATTATATGAAATAAATTTCATCGTCTCCTACGTGTTGATGGGATTTAGGTTAAGTAAATAAGAATAAGCCAGATGGAGTTAAATGCTAGTGTATTCTTTTTATCTCATCAGTATTGTCTGCTAAAAGAATATATTTGATATAATAACAACATCCTCCATTTATACCCGCGACGTTGATTTTAGCAGACAATAATGATGAAAAAAAACCCAAAAAAACTTAAAGACATTTTTCAAAATAACTCCGTACTTACATTCACTTATGAGCTTAACATTGATAAAAATATCGGTTTTACATCTTCTCATTGACTTCACTTTGTCCAAAATAGACACCAAACGAAAAAGTTGTATGTATAGAGAATTCACCAAAACTGATGCCATATATATCAGACGTAACCATTGGGTCAGAACCACTACGACTATTTATTCTAAATTGATTGCATTCGAAAATTAATAAATCGTCACATATCTGTGTAGGCATTCTTTTTGCATAACTAAAAATCTGAAAAAGCCTATTTACTTTTTCTTCTTCTTCTTCTTCTTCTTCTTCTTCTTCTTCTTTTTCTTTTTCTTCTTCCCTTTCTTCTTCTTCTTCTTCTTTTTTTCTTCTTCTTTTTCTACTTCTTTTTCTTCTTTTTCTTTTTCTTTCATCTTCTTCTTTTTCTTCTTCTTCTTCTTCTTCTTCTTCTTTTTCTTCTTCCCCTTCTTCTTCTTCTTCTTCTTCTTCTTTTTCTACTTCTTTTTCTTCTTTTTCTTTTTCTTTCATCTTCTTCTTCTTCTTCTTCTTCTTCTTTTTCTTCTTCCCCTTCTTCTTCTTCTTCTTCTTCTTCTTCTTTTTTTCTTCTTCTTTTTCTACTTCTTTTTCTTCTTTTTCTTTTTCTTTCATCTTCTTCTTCTTCTTCTTTTTCTTCTTCTTCTTCTTCTTCTTCTTCTTCTTCTTTTTCTTCTTCCCCTTCTTCTTCTTCTTCTTTTTTTCTTCTTCTTTTTCTACTTCTTTTTCTTCTTTTTCTTTTTCTTTCTTCTTCTTCTTCTTCTTCTTCTTCTTCTTCTTCTTCTTCTTCTTCTTCTTCTTCTTCTTCTTCTTCTTCCTATTATTATATAGACATATTATATTTTTTTATAATTCTTATGTAGTAGTAAAGAGACTTATTATTTTGCCACCTAATTTACATACGTGTTTATGGTATTTACAGACATGCGTTTCTAAATCAGATGACTACGCTTGTTTTAAAAGAGTCACCTTTTCTCAAAATGTTCACAGATATATGAAAACAAATATTAGAAACGAGCTGAATTAATATAGAGTGAGAGTGGACGAGAGAAATGCACAGGTAGCTTAAAAAGATGAGTGACTTATTCAGTTAATTATAAATTACGGCTACTAAGAGCAAATAAAATATTTGTTTTGTATTTTCTATTACAGTATAGGAAAACCCTTTGGTAAACACACTTTGATTAACTCTGATTTAGTATAATAATATATTTATTTACATATATCTTCTAGTAACAATTCCTAAGGGTGTTTTTCGTGTACATTATTATGAAAAGTTTTAATTGCGCACGGTCGAATTGTCAAAGCAGTCAACCGTTTCGTCGGCCCAACTTTTCTCGAAGGACGTTTGATGAAAAGGATGGAAGGTGTTGGAATTCTAGATCGAAAAAAAGTGTGGTTGTATTTTGTAAATGGTGCCCATAAAATCATGTTGACGGCAAAAAATAAAAACCTACGCATCATTGACAGGATGCTTAAAATAATCATCGAATCACAAACATGAACACACTAACGTATAAGCGAAAACATACACACACACACACACCCACACACACACACACACACATATATATATATGTATATATATATATATATATATATATATATATATATATATATATATATATATATATATATATATTTCCCAGGGATACTAACTAAATCGAAAATATAGCAGACTTAGCACTTGCATAAGCCGACTTACCGCTAGAAAATTTACAAATAGAAAAGGGTGATTCAAGTATCTAACAAAAACAGGGACCTTAACTTGAACTGTGAAATATTAAACGGGGATCATCAGCTGTTTACAATGTAACTGCTTCGAAGATTTTAAAAAAAAGGACAGTGGTACTGAATAAGATTAAAGTAAAAAAAAAAAATGAATTAATCTTGCATTGATAATGGCTTATATTTTCAATTTATCATACAGACCCAGCAATGTTTTTAAATGAACGACCCATTTGATTTTTATTAACTACGAGCACGCCAATGCTTTTCTTCGTTCGACAACCAGAATTTGAATTCATAACCGCCAACGACATCGGCGTGGAAACATCACAACACGGACATTTATCAAAGAAACAAAAGGAAAAAGTTTGTTTATTTTTGTTTTTGATGAAAGAAAAATGACACAATACTGGTCAACTTTGATGATGCATTTTATTCCGAAATTAATAAGATTAAAGTAAAAAAAATAATAAATTAATCTTGCATTGATAATGGCTTATATTTTCAAGTAATAATACAGACCCAGCAATGCTTTTAAATGAACGACCCATTTTATTATATATATATATATATATATAGTAAATAAATAATAATAATAATAATAATAATAAAATAATAATAATAATAAAACATTACCCTTAAGACTACAGTGTGATATGGTAATTGAATTACTATATATATATATATATATATATATATATATATATATATATATATATATATATTATGCAAACATTGTTAAAAATAACATAATTCGTCTGTTTAATTCTACTGTTTTTATTTTTTAAAATGTTTCTCGTGGTCTTTTTTGTATTAAAATTTAAAAAAATATGAATAAATGTCCCATAGGTTTCACGTACGTTTTCGATTCTTTCGTCTAATCATCCTCAGGTGTCAAAAGCAAATGAACAAAAAAGCTGGAGAAAGAAGAGAATTTTTAAAAAGACAACGGAAAACGCACAGAGAACGTTATTTGCATTTTTCCAGGTAAGACTTTGACAATTTAAATTCAGAGACGCTGGAGTGGAATCACAGAATACGGTCGAATTATCAAAGCAGCTAACCGTTTCGTCAGTCCACCTTTCTCGAAAGACGTTCATAGAAAGAATGGAAAGAATTGGAAATATAGATCGAAAAAAAACTTTGGTTATCTTTTGACAGCAAAAAAAAGCAAAACAACTTACGCATCATTGACAGGATGCTTAAAATAATCATAGAATCACGAACATGAACGCACCAACGTATAAGCGAGGACATACCCCCCCCACATATATATATATATATATATATATATATATATATATATATATATATATATATATATATATATATATATATAGATGGTGGCAGTGGCAAGCGGCGGTTGGAGTATTAGCTGATCGTTAATGTCCCTGAGATCATCTATTTGTATCTCATACTTTGATTTTTTGCTTAAGCGGCGGCAAGTTTTGAGCCGGCAGTCGCCGCCGCCATTTATTCCAAACATTTTGTACTTGTGTTATGTTTTCTTCAGACTTTCATCTTGAGGAAGTCCTATAATAAAGACGAAACGTGGATGAATACATAAATAATATTTTTTGGTTTTCCTTTATTAATTTTCTATTACGTCGGAACACTTTTTTCATTCCTTTATCATTACTATATATATATATATATATATATATATATATATATATATATATATATATATATATATATATATATAGCTTTCATTGCTCACGAGTGCCGTTGGAGATGTGCGCTAAGCAAAGTCTATTGAGCTTGATGGAGAGCACAGGGAGTTTTTATAAACATCATGCCTTATCTTATGTTATTATTCTATATTTCTTCTCTGTTACATTTAACATTTTAAATACAATTGTATTGTTATTCATGGCGGCCCCTGTATTTGATATTGAGCAATATTACATGGAGAAAAGTAGCTTTCATTGGTTGAATGAGATCACGTGGTTGGGGAAGGATCAAGTTTGGAATAATTTTAGTTAAGTAACAGTTGGGGACGAACAGTAGTGTCGTACAGATCTTTGGCTTTTTAATTAAAAACGTTGTTAATACGAGATTCTGATGGGTCTATTCTGCGACTGAACACCCGGTGAAATTAGTAAAAGAACGAGAATCTTCAACGTGTCGCTGTTTTCTGTCTAATTAAATCAGTCTACGATAAAGGAATCACATGATAGATGCACAATAACAAAGTAGGAATACGACTTAGTATAATTTACGATAAACACTACATGTTTGCACATTAGGAAGAAAATGAAACGGACAATAGAATGACACCTGCGCAACAGCAGGTAGGTACAGCTGTTGGATAATGGCCCTGTGGGAACGAACGCATCTTGGGGTGAACGTATCTGTTGGAAGTCGTTGGTTTGACTTGCGCGATTTAGTGCGGGTGGACTCGTGCAGTCGGGTGCAGAATAGGGCTGTTCTCACGGTTGGAGCTCACAGGTGCTGCCAGAGCGAACGTTGACGAGCACCGGGTCAAGAGGTAAAAAAACACGAGTGAAGGAAATGTTTGCGCATGAGTGTCGCACGTGTGGATCCGTGACGTCACTCCTTCTTCGTGAGAAGCTGAAAGTTTTGCCAGTCTGGGTTTTGGAGGCGAACCTATCAGACGTGATTTACGATGTAGTCTGCAACATAATTAGGGGAATTACTTCCCTAAGAAAATACAGGCGAAAGATCTCTCCCCCCCCTCCACGAATGGTTAAGGACTTAATTGATAAGTAATTACAAAAGCAGTAATTTCCCCTCGTTCTCTCTCGACGTTGGTGAATATCTCCAAGCCGATAGATAACTAACGCCTGTAATAAAAAGAATTGAAAGTTTAAAAGATTGTCTGTCGATTGAGTCGGTCATGGAGCTTTTGTGTTGCAGTGGCGTGGTTCACGGCAGGAAGGAAGAAGAAAGAATTCAACCACTAGACGACACACCCCTCCACGCGACGAGGAAGAAGAGAGGGTACGAGCATTTAAAGGTATACAACATATATGATTTTTTGTGTTAAAAAAATGACGAGTGTTTAAACGAGAACTGCCACGGCCCATTCCGAGACGAGTATACAAAGCGAGAACTGCGACGGCCTAAGCAGGGGGGACGACGTAACACAGCTGGAAATAAAGCTGATGGGTCGTATATAGCTAATGAAGGCAACATGAATATTACCAAATATGAGGTATTTTTTTTTCTTCTGTAGACAACCTTTACGAAGGATGTGTAACATCACATGATTCTACATTGAAATTTTTAAAAATTCAGATATTACCTGCTTGTTCCTACGCTCCCGGGCAACGCCATGTCGGTACAGCTAGTTAATAACAGAAAAGTCTTACCCGAAATGAAACTGACGAATCGTGTATAGCAAATAGAAAATCAAGCGAGTATTTAAAAAAATGAAGCGTTTTTGTTATGTATACATTTTTGTATGAAGAACATATCACGTGACCTGATTCCACAGCGAAATTCAAGTTTTCAGATATTGGTATTGTTATAGCTGACGCGCCAGATTTCCGTGACTTCGTGTCGGCAACGAAGCGCCCGAGAGTTGACGAAGTATTAACCAATCAGGTTGCAGCATTCATTCGCCAAGCAGCCGACAATATTTGGGAGAAAAACAATAATCGCGTTCTATTGCAACAAGAATGAATTATTATCAGCAACTGTGTCAGGTCGTCGAATCTCCGGAAAGACTAATTCAAAAACATAACATTTTCATTTCTTTCTTTGTTTTATGTAAAAAAACAAAACATTAACACAATTTTATCCCCTGCCCTCCAAAAAAAACAACATTATTTTCACAAACAAATCAAAACATTTACATCTACACAATTGATTGACAATTGTTCATTTGCCCCACCAAAAAATAAAAATATATTTATTTACAGTTCTTGTTCGTTTTTTATTTATTTATATATTTTTTCCTTGAAAGTCTTCCATTAAGCGCTTGACAAGTTTCAGCCTTGTTTTCGTCTCTTCTCGCCAGCTCTCGGCCGTTTCCGCGACCTGCCCGATCGTTGTCGACGCGAAGTCACGGAAATCTGACGCTTCAGCTATAACATTACCCAGGGGCTACCTATTTGTTACCGTGTAAGAATCTACCGGAATAAAAAAATAATAATTTCAATATTTATTTAGTATTAATAAACAAAACATCGTATTAGTATTACTATTTATTATTATTAACGAAATTCGTTGCTGAGATAAAACCATTAAATATTTACGAAGGGGTGTGGCACCACCATTAAAATGTGTACCTGTCACTCGTCCCTTAAAAAAAAAGACGAACGCCTTTAACAACGATGGTAAACGGAACAGTCATATCAAGTATTCGTATCGTGCCAAACACCACAGCAGTTTGTACCGGTTTAGACGAAACGCAAATTGAACAAGGAAATATCACTCTTTGAATGTCTTTTCCTTTCCGGAAGCATTCTTTATTAAGCGTGTTTACAAGAATACTAATTTTTGTGGCGCGGATACCATTCTTCAGACCTGTCCCTTATAGAGAAAACATCTGAGAAGCGATTTTTGTGGACAGTCGCCATGTTGACCAAATCAGACGAACAAAACATTTCTCGATTGTATGGACAATGGCGACACAATAATTATTTTGTTGGCAAGAAGCCAACGTTATTATTTCGCGAGCTCAAATCGGAAAAAAAGAAAGAGATAAAAAGATGCACTAAGTATTTTGTGATATATATATATATATATATATATATATATATATATATATATAAAACTAAAAGTATACTTTTAGAGGATAGAACCTATAGTGAAATGGTTTAAGCTCAATATATGAGATAGAGAAATTATAAAGATAAATGAAGAAAGAGAGATAAAGATGTGCGAATGACAAATCTATTTCATCTTCGATTGTTCAATGCAAAGTGTACTCGATAATAAAATGTGTATTTATTCTTTCCTTAAGCCAAGGCTTTTCAAAGATTAAAATCTTATCGTCACAGGAATTGCATAGATAGATAAGTTGGCAGGGGAATAGGCAAAATAAAAAAAAATTGAAAAATTTGAGAAACAATATAAAGTAATGGAAAGCAAGAGTGTGTGTATAAAATGGTTATCAAAATATAGAGTCTGTCTAGTTGGGGAAATGTCCGTTGCCAAAGTGTCCGGTGACGAAGGACTTGAAGATGGAAAAAGAGATTTCGTGGAGACTGTGTTAGAAATGACTTTATATTCTTTCTTACATTTTTCAAATTTTGAATTTTTGCTATTCCCCTGCCAACTTATTCATCTATGTAATACATCTGATGATAAGATTTTAATCTTTGAAAAGCCTTGGCTTAAGGAATGAAAAATAAACATGTTTTTATCGAGTATACCTTAAATTGAACAATCGAAGATTAAATAGATTTGTCATTCGCACATCTTTATCTCTCTTCCTTCATTTATCTATCTATCTATCTATCTATCTATCTATCTATCTATCTATCTATCTATCTATCTATCTATCTATCTATCTATATATCTCTCTCTCTCTCTCTCTCTCTCTCTCTCTCTCTCTCTATATATATATATATATATATATATATATATATATATATATATATATATATATATATATATATATATATATATATATATATATAATCCAGGTAAAACATCCACAGGGTAATAAAGAATTTGAACCGGGTTCATAAAAAGTGCTCAATATCAAATAGAGCTTTTATATATGATTATTTTTATTTACACAGACATGTACAAAATCTGCGACACTGACATGTCAATGTTATCGATCAACAGCTGTTATAAACTGAGATCTCATCAGGAAGAGTTAAAATCCGATTTTAACTTCAGATCATATTTGGAAAGGTTCTTTCCAAATATGATCTAAGGTTAAGATCGGATTCTAACTCTTCCTGATGAGATCTCCGTTTATAATAGCTGTCGCCGATTCTGTACATGTCTATGTAAATAAAAATAATCATATATATATATATATATATATATATATATATATATATATATATATGCACGCTTAGTGTAAATCATTATTCTTCGTAATTGGAATTGAGTTCTCTCGGGAAACGGTAATGTAAACACATACATATAATATAATTTATCTTACTTTCGTGATGTGCGACATGACTTAGCGTAAGGTTGCTGATTATTTTATGAGCGGTCGATTTCGAATCTCAGCTTGAAACAGACAACAGGTCTGACCACAACGAGGAGCGGTGACACAAAGAAACAGTTATATGTGAATGAATCTCTCTCTCACTCTCAATCTCTATAAATATATAACTATATATACGAGGCCTGTCTAAAAAGTATCCTACCTTTGACCAGAAAAAAATATTTCAAATACATGACGGGGTTGGGACTCTAATCCCTTTTCGAAGTAGAACCCTTGTGCTTGCTCAACCTTAGCCCACCGATCCATCCACTGCCGGAAACACCTCTGGAAGTCTTCTTTTTCAATGGTGTTCATCTCCGCCGTCGCGTTCCGCATTATCTCTTTTTTCACACCCTCTCAACAACAGCTGCACCCCGAGCAATTTGTGGTCTGGTCACTCTCCGCTGATGTGCGGCCATTTTTGAATCGGTTGAACCACTCCTTAATTATTGTTACGCCCATTTAATCTTCTCCAAACACCCGCTGAATCTAACGCGACGGCGAAGATGAACACCATTTGCGTATTTGTTCAAACTTAAAAAATGTTGCTTCATTTTTTCAAAATGGCGTCCATACATTTCCGCTTCTTCCCCTCTTTTGATTATGCAAGACTGTCGTACAAACGACCGGGTTTCAATGTCAGCTTCAAGCATTTGCATCTCTAACCACACTGAATAGTTGTGATACAGCGAAACAGTCCGTCTGCGGATGACGATCAATCTATTTCTTCATTTCACCACAATTAATGGTCGGAACTTTCAACAGCATAGATAGATGTCTTTGGGTGGTCAGCGACAAATTCAAATTGACCATCATCACCCACCCTGTACCTTACCAGACGATCGAAACCCCAACACCACTATCACCACCATCACTGCCATCACAAGCGCCGGTGCGATATACACCTATTCTTTGATCGGACCATTAGGGACAGAGACGTTGTTGGTTATTGCCAGATCAAAGGATTTCAAAGGCACTTTTGTCCATTCAGAAAGAAAGTTATGGACACGAATTTAAATGTTAGATGAAGGCGAAACACACACACGGAAATTGGAGAATTAAAGAGAGACATCGGAAAATATATATAGCACAGTGAATAGAAGTTTCGATTGTCGAAGAAAAACGATCATGTTTCAATCCCAGCTTTAAGTACATGCCTGTAGCGTTATACCCGTGACCTTCGTATAAAGTAAGGCCTGTTCACTCGAAAACTGACGTCATGTTGGTAAGTAGCAAGCGAGATCTATCGAACAGTCAGACTATGGATCGTAAATAAGAGCTTTTAAAAAAAGTATTAGAAAACTTTCAAACTTGCATTTAAAAAAAGAAAAAAAGAAACACGATTTGATGTATACTGAAACTTTAAAAAACAAGCATTCACAAGTTTTTGTTATTACTGCGTTAAAGTAAATAGCCATTACGTTGTTTCATGAATTTGTATTTACTATTTATTTTATTAAGACTAAAATTCGTATATTATTTTGATTGTGAACAATCTGAAAGCAATTTTCTTTACAGAAGTTATTAAAAAATTACAAATAAAGTAATGCCGATTATAATTGTTTAAAGTTACAATATCAACCTATTATTTTTCTGTAGAAAATATTGTTGGTGCCAATGTATGTAAGATTCCGTATGTTTTTCAGCAGAATACAATCAAATAGTGCAAAAACTGAATTATGAATTCAGGGAACAATCAAACAATTATCAAATAAAAACAAATTAAAAACAAACGAAAAATATTTTTCTAAATGTAAACAAATAAGTTTAAATAAAAACAAACGATACATAAGTTAAACAACAAAACAAACGATAATTTACTAAAAAATAAAACAAATTAAATTCAAACAAATAATTAAAATACAGAAAAACAATAAAGTTACTAGTGGAGCAATAGCCTTTCTAAAGTAAACGAATAAAAAGATCTGTTGAAATTAAATTAACAAAAAACATGGATGTTCAGAAATAATAAAGTCATCAGAATTCGGATGTCTAGAAACCATCAAGTTATCAGAATTTGGATGTTCAGAAATAATCAAGTCATCAGAATTTGGATGGTCAGAAACAATGAAGTAATCAGTATTTTGAGGTTCAGAAATAATCAAGTCATAAGAATGTGGATGGTCAGAAACAATGAAGTTATCAGTATTTTGATGTTCAGAAATAATCAAGTCATCAGAATGTGGATGTTCAGAAATAATCAAGTTATCAGAATGTGGATGCTCAGAAATAATCAAGTTATCACTATTTGGATGTTCAGAAATGATCAAGTTATCAAAATGTAAATGTTCAGAAATAATCAAGTCATCAGAATGCTGATGTTCAGAAACAAAGTCATCAGAACGTGGATGTTGTTGGTAGACTTTTTCAGGAAATACTTTTGTATCTTCCAATGTTTGAAAATTGTTGAAAATATCGGCAGATACGAGCTGTGGAGAATGTTTGCATTTTGGAGAAATTTGATGACTTTGATTATTGGAACTAAAGAAATAATTTATAAGACAACCATAATTTAAACTCGTGTTAAAAACTAAGAAAAGATAGTAAACAAACATCTACAATATTAAATCAAGGTGGGGTGACTTTGGGAGGTGTTGTGAAGTTGTCCCACAGTAAATAATAAATAAAGGAAGTCAAGTCGAGTGTTGGTTTAACAAGTGTATTAACAAAGTAAGAAACTGACTAGCTCTTGGCTAGACAGTTACAAGACTGTGCTTTTTCTTCAGTGTCTTTGGTGACTCGCACTATTTATAGTGACAACCGGTGTAGTTTCTCCTGTGTAAGAACGGCCGGTGTAACAGGAGGGAACATTTAATTAAATTTTCGCCCATAGCGAAAATTTACTTACAAACTAATTAAATAATAAATGTTGTAAAAGCTGACCTTCTGTCTAACTCTGACCTTGTGGGGAGGAAAGTAAATAGGAACATTCTAATTTATATGATTTTTTACACCTAACATTACAGTTTTAAAATATTATTATACACCAAACAACTTTCTGGTAGAAATAATAAACTTGCAACATCCTTTTTACACGGACAAAATAGTTTGAACGGAATGTTATAAAGTTAAATGAAACAAATGTAAAAATTAAATAGAGAACATAATATCGAAATATAAACATTACACCAAATTATATGAAATAGACAAAATGAAAAGTTTTATTTATCATGAAAAGAACAGACTGAAAAAATAATGTAAAAATTACTTGTTTAACAGTTTTAAAAACAAAAAAAATTGAAATTCTCAACTTTCTCCGATAGACATATGCATCACGCATGCCCAAAAATTCACTTTTTTAGACCTTCATGAGAAAATATAAAGTTTAAATAATTTAAGATAATGTTTGCTGTATTACAAAGAACAAGGATTGTAAAAAATCTACTTTAAAACGTATTTCAAAAGGGTAAAATTTTAACGTGTGAAAATTTTACCTAAAATTAAAGTAACGTGTGAATTTGTAATCTAAAATTAAAGTAACGTGTGAATTTTTTACCAAGAATTAAAGTAACGTGTGAATTTTAAACCAAAAATTAAAGTAACGTGTGAATTTTTAACCAAAAATTAAAGTAACGTGTGAATTTTTAACCAAAAATAAAAGTAACGTGTGAATTTGTAACCTAAAATTAAAGTAACGTGTGAATTTTTAACCAAAAATTAAAGTAACGTGTGAATTTGTAACCAAAAATTAAAGTAACGTGTAAATTGGCAATGTCTTCTATGTATTTGTTTCAATTCATGTTACCCATGAATTTTAGGCCGAGGAGTTTGAACGTTAGACTCTCAGGTCATTGCCATAGTAATCGGTGGTTGAAGAGGTTTGCTGTAGTTGTTGAGGGAACGGAGCTTTGTCTTAGCAACATTAAATGTTACCAACCATTTATGACCCCATTCCACTAGACTGGAGGTCACTTTCTAAGGATTCCGTTATTACCTGGGATATGTGTGCGTCCGTTTTACTTACATGACGAAAGTAGAGCATAGTGTAGTCAGTAAATATACCCATCTCAGACACAATGTCATCAGGGAGGTCGTTTATGAAAATCAGGAACAATAAAGGTTCAAGGATTGATCTCATGAGGTACACCTGCATTTATTGTAATGATGTTTGGATTAATAGCCATCGAGGACAACCTGGATCTTTATTTTGGATAGGAAGGATCTAATTAGATTAAATAGTCGTCCAGTAATACCATACGAAGACCTTTATGCCAGACCTTACAAAAGCTTTGGATATATAAAGCGCTACCCCCTAGCTTTACATGTCTTGTCCAGTGTATGGTATATGCGTTCGGAGATGACTCTTAGGATATCCACAGTAGACCTTGCTTACCTAAATCCATACTGATGATCAGAAAGAAGTTTAGCATCAACAAGGTGCCGAACTATCGCTAGATTGATTAAGGATTCAAAGATTATAGCCAAAAGCAGGAGTAGACTGATGGGGTGATAATCTATCTATCTCCAGAAGTACCACAGAGGCAATTTTCAAGCTATCAGAGAAGAAAACTTGAGCAGGGCATTCGTTGTAGAGTTTGGAGAGGACAGGGGCCAGTTCAGCAGAGCATTTCTTTATTACTATTACTAGTATAAGATCAGGCCAACATGATTTGGAAGTGTCAAGGCGTTTTATGATGTCCCGGACATAAGAAAGAGTGATGATCAGGTGACTTAGTGTGGCTTCACACCGTGAAATTTCGGAAAGAGGTGGTTTGTGAAACCAATAAAACTCACTGTAAAAAATGAAAAATATCTTCACTTACTTTACTTTATCAAATAGAAAATGACAACCGTTCGTAGCGTGTAAAACCGTGAAAAGTCGTTCAACTGCTAATACCAAAATATGTGACGTCAGCAGATAAACAAGAATTAGTGATTGGGCCTTGCATTTTTACGGAGGTCACAGTTACGCTCAAAAGCTGCGATAGAATGAAACAGCTTCTCTTATATATGTCCCTTTCGTGGATGGCGTACTATGGTTAGGTAAATCGTCAGCTGTCATTAGCGATGATGAAAAGCTCTTCGTACATGAATAGAGCACTCTTCAGCAGTTGATATTATTTTTATAAACAGTAAGATTTACTTTTCTTCGTTGCGTATTCATGGCGCAATGGACAGAAGCTCCAACTGCCAAAAATATTGCCGGTATTAAATCGCAGTTTGTCACATTGAAGTGATTTTAGTGATTTTATTTATTTTAAAATTAAAAAAAAAATTCACAGTATTGTAAATTTTCTTTATAAAATGAGATGTGACACAAGCCCAAAATTTGGGTGGATAGGATGGTCGTCGGCTGTTGGCTTCTTGGTCTATTCTCTAAACTAATTTCAATTACCAAAATACAACATTCACTTTATGGGCAAGATCTAATTAACAAAATCCCCAATGGTTTGACGATTTTTTTATTTACAAAAAATGTATGTACAAATTCATCGGTTAGATCCCGCAAAAGAGCTAATTGCTGAAAAATAAAATGTTTAGTAAGACCCTCCCAAATCTATCTAGGTATTAGCTGATCACTGTTTTCAGGGTTGTTTCAAGGTTCGAAAACAAGAAAGATAGTTTCTAAATAGGAAGAAAAAGGAGGAAGCTGAATGGGATTCAGGGGCATGGATTTAGTGGTGTCCTTACAGATAGGTACCATTTTGGGTGGCGGGGAAATGACAAAATAAAAATAGTGAGCAGACATGCCGAAAATAAAGAAAAAAGAAAAGAACTCATTTGTATCACCATCTAAGAGACTTTGCTAACTGGGGTAGGGTCTGATAACCCTCAGGTCGATGCGCACCATGCCTCAGCAGGGAGCACGTACTCAAACTGGGTTCGTACAAACACACATCAACTAGCGATGTGTATCTATCTTTTAAATAGTGCAGAGTGTAATCTGATCCTATCACATCTAACTTTGACTTTAAGCTGATGTTTGAAGTGCAAAATCAGACTGTAATCAAAAGGTGATTCCCCTCAACTCGATATGTCGAAGTGTCCACACTACAGATTTAGCTACGGCTAGTATCGTGAGAAACACCATTCGTCGCTTCCTGGGCTACGAAGACGTCACATTGTACACTACAGATGTTACATCTACGGGAACCAACTACTCAGGGACGATGCAAGCCGTCACCTTGTTGACATACTTCCAAAACTTATGCAGTTTGAAGAAGGCGTGCTCGACCGTTTCTTCTTCAACATCCGCGAAGCGCAGGTAAAAAGAGTTTATGTTAGTTTTAGCTTTGAAGAGATTGTTCCTAATGGGCAGCGCACTCTGGACCAATCGCCAGTTCAGAGAAAACTCAGAGTTATTGAGATGACTCCAGCCTTGCGTTCAACTCCACTGAAAGCGGATCTTCTCATCTGACTATCCCAGTCGCTCCCCCAGCAGATTCCAAGCGGTCCCCGCCACTAGTTACCAATATAGCGTCTTTCTGCGCCGTGTAAGGTAACTGGACCCCGGCAGTAATTGGAGCGCAGCTCAGCATTCGGTGGAAAACTGTGATTGCCCCCTTGGTCTACGTTGGTCTTCAATCAAGTGGTCGGGGATAAGGTTGAGAAAGGTCTTCTCAACCTTTAGGACGCAACGCAAACTCCTCTATCAAGCTTCGGCTCAGAAATGACAGCTTCTCGGCAAGTCGGGCATCTCGAACCCCTCCTCATTCGGACGTAGATTACAGACCTATCTACGGACTAGCGGCTTTATGCCGTACCACAAAAGTGAGTAGAGCTGACGCGTAAGCGCCACCAAGCGGTCAGCAGGCAGAGGTAATACAGCCAATCGATAAAGGATGAGAGAAACTACGTAAACGGTGCACGCCTTAGCCTTATCTTTAAGATGGAGCCCGTTTCGAAGCCTAATCCTCACCGACGCTTTAACCTTTGACTGTACTTGCAACCAGTTTTTTTCAAGCTGAGGACCGAGCCGAACCATGTGCCAAGCATTCGAACCGGGCCATCCGACCAGTTCAAAAGGTCCGACAGTGCAGCCATGTCACTCAAGGCGATGATGTCACGAACACCCGACACGCACACAGTTACATCATCAACATAAACGGAGACCCGGGCTCGCATAACACGAGGTAAGGTGATACAGCATAGGGCTGGTCTCACCACCCAGTCCCTTAGCTTACGTATCAAGGGCTCTAGCGTAATAAAATAAAGTAGAAGCGACAGCAGATTTATTGTGAAAGTTGATTAAAACCGTCCCCCCTCGTATCGAGCTTGGTTCGTCGTGGGGTTGATTCATCGAATGAGTAAGGCTTCGATTATGGGGAGGCACTGGTTGCAATTTGAGATACCGATGATTGCTTTGTTTTCTTTTTAATTATATATTTCTAAGGTTTTTTTGGGGGGGTGCGGTGTGCTACCAGCTGTTGGGTGGGAAAGGCGACGAGATACTTATTCGAGTCATGCCAATATATGTATTATTGGTAGAGACGCATTCTTCCATTGAACATTTGAACACATTTGAACATTTGAACACATTTGAACATTTTAACATTTTAACACATTTGAACATTTGAACATTTGAACACATTTGAACATTTGAACATTTGAAAACATTTGAACATTTGAACATTTGAACATTTGAACATTTGAACACATTTGAACATTGGAACACATTTGAACATTTGAACATTTGAACACATTTGAACATTTGAACATTTGAACATTTGAACACATTTGAACATTTGAACACATTTGAACATTTGAACATTTGAACATTTGAACATTTGAACACATTTGAACATTTGAACATTTGAACACATTTGAACATTCGAACATTCGAACATTTGAACATTTGAACACATTTGAACATTTGAACACATTTGAACATTCGAACATTTGAACATTTGAACACATTTGAACATTTGAACACATTTGAACATTTGAACACATTTGAACATTTGAACATTTGAACACATTTGAACATTCGAATATTTGAACATTTGAACACATTTGAACATTTGAACACATTTGAACATTTGAACACATATACGCCATTACTAGTATTTAGTCGGATTATTACATATTAATAAGTTAGTAGTTTGAGTTTTTTTAATAATATCCCACCCTGACTAAGAAGGGTCTGAGGCTTCAGGCGACACTCTAGGTTGCAAGAATGACGGCAACGCGAACCTCGGCTGGTAGGAAAACTAGGCGTGGCCAGCTAAGGAACCGTTAACAAATCGCACAACAAGAAAAGAAAGAAAAAAGACACTGAAGTAAGGAGCTTCGCTATTTTCTATCGATACGTAAATAATTTAAAAAAAGGGAGAATAAAAGAGCCTAGTGTTCATGGTGGACCTTTGCGACTAGCAAATTATAAAGTTAGTTTTATTTTAATCAAGACGGGGGGAGGGAGCGAGGAAAGTAGAATATATATATATATATATATATATATATATATATATATATATATATATATATATATATATATATATATGTAAACTCATACCCGTTTGAACTTTAAAATTAAAAAAAAACTCTTTCAAATTTAGAACTTTGACAGTCCTATCCTGTCAACTTATCAATCATATTTTTTCCTCTGATGATAAGATTTTAATCTTTGAAAAGCCTGGTTTAAGGAATAAAAGAGAAGAACAATAAATGTTTTTTATTAACTAAACTTCTCCTTGTTTTGAACAACTGAAGATATTGATTTGCTTCCATTTGCAGGTCTAATCAATTTTCATTGACTTACCATATATATATATATATATATATATATATATATATATATATATAGGTCAGGTTCATATTATATTCCAATAACCATATTTTTATTTTATTATTTTTATTTTTTCACATTTCAAGAAACCATAACATTTCTGTGAGATATATATTTTACGGTCCGTTTCATTTGTCTTGTGCCAAACAACATTTTTATGTCAATATTGTCTCTGCAACATTACAAAATCATCAGAAAAAATCACAAAGTGTAAAAAGTTCTTCGATTAAAATATCTTGAAAAAACCTACACTATACAGTGGTTCATTTTTGGATGAAACCAAACAAAAAACAAAGAAAAGAGCAAACTCACACGTGGGGGCGCCCACTAATACGCTATCATCGAACTGAATCTTATAAAGAGGCTGCAAAGTAAAAGAGCACTGATAGTGTATGCTAATACATATATTGTTATTAATAATTATATATATATATATATATATATATATATATATATATATATATATATATATATATATATATATATATGGGAATTGAAAAAGGAAAAAACCCAAATAGATATTTTTTTATATATTTATCAACGTTTCGTCTATATTGTAAGACTTCCTCAAGATGATAATTTGAAGAAAAATGTCATGCAAGTACATCGAAATTTTGGGTTGACATTATGGAGTGATAAAGGAAAAGTAGTAGCCGTGGCTACCGTGAGCGCTGGAGGAGAGTGCAGGCTGCAAGACGTCAGTGGTGGCGAAGAATGAAATGAATATGGAAAGCTTTGAGTGGGTACCATTAAGGCAGCAGTGAAAAAGGGAGGGGTGAGAATATTAGTGTATTTGCCTTAGGGTGGGAGAGATGAATGATCATCCTGAGGAAGTCTTACAATAAAGACGAAACGTTCATGAATATATAAAAAAAATATCTCTTGGTTTTTTTCCATTTACATTTCCCATTACGTCGGATTACTCTCATCCTTCCTTTCTCATATATATATATATATATATATATATATATATATATATATATATATATATATATATGTGTGTGTGTGTGTGTGTGTGTGTGTGTGTGTGTGTTTGATGGAGAATTCAATGATGTGATTTGGAAAGAGAATGTCTTGTTAATTTGGCCTCAGTAGGAATGGAAATTTGACCAGACGCCAAGTTTGGTCATCCGTGATCTCATTATGTTGAGATTGAGATCACGTGGGACCGGGCGATAACATGTGAAGGTGCTTATTTTCCATTCCGTTTTATCATCTCCTTAAGTTATGGGTTTTTTTTTTGTCTCTGATTTTTCATAAAATAAATAATGTATTTATTTATGCCTACATGGGACCTCAGTAAAATCACCATCTCAAAACCAAATAAAAAAATAGAAAACATAGGAAATCCCATTGGAACATAACTAAAAAAGAAATAAAATAATCCAGAAAAAAACCCGAAACAAACAAGAAGGGGTCATTTTTACGATATGTCGCTTTAATCTGAGCGTTTGGCGAGAAAAATGATATTTCAAACTTAAGCGTGACAGACCGAGTGAGGGGTAATGCCTGGGAGGACAGTGCCTGGGAGGACGGTCTCATGGCAACGCAAAATATACTACACTACCCTCTTATTCCCAGTAAAGGAGACGGTAATGCTTGGGCAGATTGTCTCGTGGCAACAGGACAGATACTACAACACTACTCCCCAAAAAGGGGATAGTAATCCCCGTGAGGATAGCATATATATTTCTAAATTAAGCATGACAGACCGACAGATCAACCAATGGGCAGACAGAGCTTCTTCTATAGATACTTGGACGCATCTGAAAATGCCACTTCAAACTTAAGCGTGACAGACAAACCGAGCATCAGATCGGACAAAGCCTCTGATAAAAATCCATGAAGTTTCGTTATGTGTTTGTTATCTCCTTTTTTTGTCACGGGAACGATGGTATAATCACGAACGAAATATACTACCCCCCAAAAGAGGGGGTAATGCCTGGGAGGTCTGTCTCATGACAACGTAAAATATACTACACTACGCTTCTACTCTCAGAATAAAAGGAGGTAATGTTTGGGAAGATGGTCTAATGGCAACAAGACAGATACTACAACACAACTCCCCCCAAAATAAGGTAATCCCTGGGAGCATAGTATTATGACCACAAAACAGATATCACACTACCACCCTGTAAATAAAAAGGAAAAGGTAATCCCTGGGAGGATAGTATCATGACCACAAAACAGATATCACACTACCACCCTGTAAATAAAAGAAAAAGGTAATCCCTGGGAGAATAGTATCATGACCACAAAACAGATATCACACTACCACCCTGTAAATAAAAAGGAAAAGATAATGCCTGGGATGATTAAATCGTGACAAGAGAACACATATTGCACTACCCTCCCTGAATTGAGCACTGACAGATATTGCATTAGTCTGAAATAGTAAACTAAATTAGGCATTAAAATATAGTAATAGTATAGTTTCGAAGAGGGTGACATCATGAGTAAAATGACTTCCGGTTTCCAGTTTCCGGTTAGCTCACCTTTTCTGAACGGTATTTCGTCAGTTTCGGACGTGTCAACCAGTGGCTTGTGTCTGGGCTGCTGGACCCCCCCCCCGTCTTTAGAGTACTCAAGACAACCATGGTTCACTGGGGTCAGTTTTCCGGAGAGTCAAACCACTTAGTGAATGTCGTGGTTTATTTTGAGGACAGTTTTCTGTCCAGCGAAATCAGCAAACACTCTTCAAATAAAAGATGACGGACTGGGAGACTATCACCACTGTCGTCGTCGCCGCCGTCATCAGACGATGGCTAAGTCCAGTTGAGGCATAGTCAAGCTAATTGGCGACCAGCTCCTATGCAACACCATGTGCTGGTAAGAAAGCGGCACTACCTTACCATCTGATTCGCCATGGTGTGACAGCAATACAATCGAACCAGCGTTTTCATTTACCTTCATAACATTTGGTATTTCGTAAACATCTGTAATTTTGTTAGTTTTTTAGTTTTTTAGTTGTATTAAATAATTATACTAAGAATTACATCACTGTAACATTTCATTTCTTGTATTCTATGTATGTTCTATTTATTTGATGGTTAAAATGGAGGGTTTGATGGTTATATTTAACACTAGTTAAAATGGTGGATTTGATGGTTATATTTAACACTAGTTAAAATGGTGGATTTGATGGTTATATTTAACACTAGTTAAAATGGTGGATTTGATGGTTATATTTAACACTAGTTAAAATGGTAGATGCCACATCTTAATTTTCAACGCTATCTATCCTTATTCACGTTACTTTTCGAACACATATCACCATCTTACTTCCCCTCTCTGCCCCCACATTTATGCACAATGTTTGGCAACTTATTCAATATAATAAAAAGAAAGAAAAAAGAAAAAGAACAGGAAAGTCATCAGCAACCGACTGTTTGACCAAGACTTAGTTGTGAATACAAGAGTTTTCTATGTTAGCCGGTCAAAATTCACGAAGGGGAAATTTTGTCTTTACACCATCCTCTTCCGGAAGACATGCGCACGGGGAACTGTCTTGTGTAGCAGTTACCTCCTCCTTTCAAAACATAACTACACCGGTTTGCCGGTAGGTGTCGCTTTTTCACCGACAGGTGGCACTGTAAAGCGACACCAGAGTTATCTGCCCTTCTGACTATAAAAACCGTTGCAAACGAAAAATCCATCTCTTTTTTCACCGACCAGCATCGGCAGAAGTGCGCTAGCACCAGCGCTCCATCTCTCTCTCTCTTCTCTGCTCGACAGAACGACGCTAATACACTAGCGCTTCGTCTCACGCTTTTCTTTTGAACTGGTCTCAGCAAAACAACTACCAACACACGTTTCTTCCGTCAACACGTGGGCAAACAACGGTAAGAGTTCTCAACTCGTTTTCTTTGTGTACGGCTTTCGAAGACTTTTCCTCTCGCCGGATTCATTTCCTTTTATACTTTTTTCAAGAACTGTTTTTCCATCGACACACATGCATACATCACACACTTCATCATTCCACGTACACACACGTTCAATAAACCTTATTTGAACTACTTCATTTTTGTTTATTAATTATTACTCAGTCTTTTGCATGCAACATTGCTTGATTCAACTTTGCACGTCTATAATCGGGGGAACACGACCCTCGATCCGAACATTGGTGACCTGACGTGCAAGCTTTGTTGTATGTGGCGGAGTAATTAATTTCGTACAAGAACAAAAAAAAAATATATATATATATATATCATTTCTCGTTTTTTCTTTCGTGGTGAAACGAATTACGCATCCATCTTTTTCCTTTTTTTTTCTACCCACGTGGTAGAAATATACAAACAAACAAAAGAAAAGAAGCCACCGTCTCCATTTTTCCTAGCCACGCGGAAATACCCAAACAAGAAAAACAAAAACAAAAACATTTCTCGGCTTCTCCGAGTATAAAACAAGTTACAATTTCATGTTTTCTTCTTCTCTTTCTCCACATACGTGTCGGAAAAATATATACAAAGAAAAAGACAAACTTTTGCCAATCCTTTTTTTTCTTCTTTTTCGACGAACAGAAGGACTTTACAAGACGCCATTTTCTTTTGTTTTGAACACGTGGAGATAAAAAGAAAACTAAAGAAAACAAACGCTCACGCTGCCCATCTTTTTCGTGACCACGTGTTGAAAAAAAAAAAATTCAAAAAAATGCCGCCACCCCTTGCCACGACCACGTGTTGATAAAAAAAACAAAAAAACGCCATTTTTATCTCTCGGACCATCGTGGAAATTAAAATTCAAACAAGAAAAAGAAAATACGAATTTTTATTTTCTTTCTTTTCGACAACAACAAAAAAAGGAAGCCGCCATTTTTTTTTCACGACCACATGTTGATAAAACAAAAAAACAAAAACAAAAGCAACTTCTTCCACCTTCAATCATCACTATGGCAAACTCGGCTGATCGAATTCTCGAGTCCAACAGTGGCCCACAAACGGTAAACGCACTCGCCACTCCTAGCAGTCAACACAGCGAGCTGCAGCAGTTAAAAGCTGAGATGGTCGAACTGAAGGCTATGCTAAAGACCTTCCAAACTCAAAGCAGACCAAGGGGTCGTTCACAGTCCCAAGGCAGGTACCGTGGGAGCCGTAGCAGAGAGAGGTCCCCTTACAACCAACCCCAGGGTGGTATGTGCTGGTACCACTACACATTTGGCAACAAGGCCAGAAAATGCAACAGCCCCTGTAACTACAAGCCACAGGGAAACGCCAATCCCAGCCAGTAATAGCGACAACTGCGGCTGGAGGGAGAAGAAAAGGTCGCTTGTTTTATGTAAAGGACCGCAACAGCGGTCATTCCTTCTTGGTGGATACCGGTGCTGAGATAAGTGTTATCCCACCACAACCCGGACAAAAACCAACTCCTTCGACATTCAAGCTACAGGCAGCAAACGGTTCACAAATCCAGACATACGGCACTAAGGAACTCACCCTACACTTAGGACTCCGCCGTAACTTCGTCTGGAAATTTGTGCAAGCCAACGTCAGGATGGCCATCATAGGAGCTGATTTCCTTTCACACTACGGTCTGTCTGTCCACATGTACAACCAAACACTCTCGGACGATATGACAGACATTAGGGTGAAGGGAACATTAACACAGTTTGGTCCAACAGGAATTTGCTCAGCAACCCACCACACCAAAGAATATGTCAACGTCTTGGATCAGTACCCTGATATTACCAAACCATTCAACATCGACGATAAAATTAAACACTCTACACAACATCACATAAAGACAACCGGACCTCCAGTCTATTCGAACCCTCGACGTCTGTTGCCTGAAAAGTATAAATACGCCAAGCAGGAATTTAAACAGATGATCGAGGATGGAATTATTGAACCCTCCGAAAGCCCATATGCTTCACCTCTCCACCTTGTTCCTAAACCAGACCAGAACACCCATCGTGTATGTGTCGATTATCGGCGACTCAATGCGCAAACTGTCCCAGACCGCTATCCCGTACCGCACATACACGATTTCACATTAGGACTCCAGGGTGCAACAATCTTTTCCAAACTGGATCTGACTAAAGCCTTCTACCAGATCCCAGTAACAGACGAAGATATCCCGAAAACGGCCGTGACCACACCTTTTGGACTCTTCCAGTTCAAACGCATGCCTTTTGGACTGAGAAACGCTGCCCAAACCTTCCAACGCCTCATTGATAACGTCCTAAGAGGACTACCCTGTGTATACGCCTACATAGATGACGTCCTCATAGCAAGCCCGGATGAAGCAACACATGAGCACCATTTACACCAAGTTCTGCAGAGACTATCACAAAATGGTCTGAAGATCAATGTAGACAAGTGTATATTTGGCGCCAAGCAACTTCAGTTTTTGGGACACCAGATTGATGAGGGCGGAATCACACCCCTTCCTGAAAAGGTAGAAGCGGTACAGCAATTTCAACCTCCAACCTCACTCCGTCAGCTGCGACGATTCATAGGAATCGTTAATTATTATCGTCGGTTTATCCCAGACTGTTCTAAGATCCTGTCTCCCTTAACAAATATCTTGCAGAACAAAGGGAGAAGACAGAAACAAGCCCTTACACTCACTGCAGAAGCACTTCATGCATTCAACGCAGCCAAATCCGCATTGACCAACTGCACCAAACTCACCTACCTCACTGACAATGTTCAGGCTACATTAACTCTAACAACAGATGCAAGCTCATCAGCCGTAGGCGCCGTACTACATCAGGAGATTGATAACACCAAGGTACCCATATCTTTCTTCTCCTCCAAGCTCAGCCAAACACAGTCCAGATACGGCGCATTTTCTAGGGAACTCCTAGCAATCTACCTCGCAATTAAACATTATAAACATGTGCTAGAAGGTAGACAATTCATTATTTACACAGACCACAAGCCATTAACATATGCATTATCCTCACGTCCGGACAAATACTCACCCAGAGAATCTCGTCACCTGGACTATATATCACAGTTTTCCACTGAAATTAAATATATTAAAGGTGACCAGAACATTGTGGCTGATGCACTTTCTCGGCCAGACACAAACTCCATCACCCAGGATTTTCTTAGCCACGATTTGCTGGCACAGGAACAAGCATCAGACACCACCTTTCAACAAACTCTGCAAAACACTTCCTTGAAACTCACTCCTGTACCAACGCCTTTTAGCGACAAAGAGGTTTACTGCGACACAACAACACCTACACCTAGACCTTACGTCCCACCTTCACTGCGACGACGCATATTTGATCATTTTCATTCACTCTCTCACCCCAGCAAAAGAGCCACCCTGAAAATGATCAGTGACAGATTTGTATGGCCTGGGATGAACAAAGATGTCAGACTTTGGGCTGGCAACTGCATAAACTGCCAGCGTTGCAAGGTCTACCGACACACCAAGTCCCCAATAGGAACATTCAGTAATCCTGATGCCAGGTTCTCTCATCTGCATATAGACATCGTTGGACCCCTGCCACTTTGCCAGAACTACTGCTATCTACTAACGATTATTGATCGATTTTCCCGTTGGCCCACTGCAATCCCATTAAAGGACATCTCAGCAGATACAGTGGCCAAAGCAATCTTGAAGGAGTGGATAGCCACATACGGTGTACCCGCAGTCATTACGACTGACAGAGGCACACAGTTCCAGTCGAAACTTTTCGCCGAGTTCAACCTACTCCTGGGCACCAAGCATATACGGACGACGGCATATCATCCCTGTTCCAACGGCCTGGTCGAGCGATTCCACAGGCACCTAAAAGCATCTCTTGCAATGAGGCCAAACACAACCAACTGGGTTGATAACTTGCCTCTGGTCCTATTGTCAATTAGGAATGTCGTAAAGCAGGACTTGGGTTGCACACCGGCTGAAATAGTTTTTGGTACTACATTATCTTTGCCCGGACAATACTTTCATAACAAAGATAATGTACACCCTACAACTACATTTGTACAGGACATAAAGGCAAGGATGTCGAAACTACACTTCACCCCTACACGAGAAGTATCGAGACAAATCCACATACCCAAGACGCTATTTGACAGCGAATACGTATTCGTCCGCGACGATGCGGTGAAAAAGCCTTTATCACCACGCTACCAAGGTCCTTACAAAGTAGTTAGACGGGCAGAAAAATTTTTCACCATTACAAAAAACGGCAAGAATGACACTGTTTCCATTGACAGATTAAAACCTGCTCTAGTGGAAGAATCACAGTCAAGCCAACAGACACACAACTCTCACACAGATTCCGACACCACAGAGGAATCGAATGCCCCATGTGACTATGCCCCACCAGAACAAAAGACAAGATCTGGTCGGAAAGTAACATTCCCACACAACTTCAAAACTTACATATACTATTAGTAACATACAAACAGTTTCAAAACTTTCTCACAAATACACTCGAACACAAACAAAATAATCTCCGAACTTCTATTCGTTCAACAACAACAGTAATGAGAACATTTTCACCGCACACAAATTGAATCTTTTTCATCCAGCAAAAAAAAAAAAAGGTTATTTTTGTTAAGCTATATACACTCCCTCAACCTTAAAGAGATAGACAGCTCTATGAACGAAGCCTAACTCTGGATTTTAACTGCATTCATCAACAACTGCACAGACTCAATTGTGCTCATTCATCAACAACTGCACAGACTCACTTGTGCTCACTCATCAATACCGCACAGATTCACTTGTGCTCACTCATTAACAACCGCGCAGACCCAAGCACCAAACATTCCTGGACAACACTGACAATTCAACGTTCGTTCATCAGCTCTGCATCACGCAGACTAATCAACATGAACAACGCCACCAACAAGTGAAAATTCGCTTGCACTGAGCATTTTTTCGACCGCAGACTCACTTGCGCTCAAACTTGATGCAGACCCAATTGCATGCAAACAACACGCAGATCCACATGCGTTACAAACACTCAATTCCGCAGACGCACTTGCGATCAATCATTCAATCCAGATAGAAAAACAGAAATAAGTAGCGTGCACACTACTTTTTCTAATCTTCAACAGCAAAACAGACATACCCACAAAGAATGCTTCTCATCTACAACTGTACATATTGAATAATATTTTCAATATTTTTCAATCTGGGGGGGAGTCCTTGTAGCAGTTACCTCCTCCTTTCAAAACATAACTACACCGGTTTGCCGGTAGGTGTCGCTTTTTTCACCGACAGGTGGCACTGTAAAGCGACACCAGAGTTATCTGCCCTTCTGACTATAAAAACCGTTGCAAACGAAAAATCCATCTCTTTTTTCACCGACCAGCATCGGCAGAAGTGCGCTGGCACCAGCGCTCCATCTCTCTCTCTCTTCTCTGCTCGACAGAACGACGCTAATACACTAGCGCTTCGTCTCACGCTTTTCTTTTGAACTGGTCTCAGCAAAACAACTACCAACACACGTTTCTTCCGTCAACACGTGGGCAAACAACGGTAAGAGTTCTCAACTCGTTTTCTTTGTGTACGGCTTTCGAAGACTTTTCCTCTCGCCGGATTCATTTCCTTTTATACCTTTTTCAAGAACTGTTTTTCCATCGACACACATGCATACATCACACACTTCATCATTCCACGTACACACACGTTCAATAAACCTTATTTGAACTACTTCATTTTTGTTTATTAATTATTACTCAGTCTTTTGCATGCAACATTGCTTGATTCAACTTTGCACGTCTATAATCGGGGGAACACGACCCTCGATCCGAACACTTGCCTCAACACCGCCTGCTTGTTCAGAAGCGATCTTTTTCAAATCAGTCAGCATGAGATTCGGACATTCGATGAGCTTGCGTTAGACACTGGTCATTCTGGGACAACTAGCCTGGTAAAATAGAGTTTTATGGCGAGAAAAAAAGGGTGTTATATTCAGCGTTGGCCACGTGCGCGCATAATAAATACATTAGTCGGTACTACTCGTCTTCCAAGATTTTTTTTGCCCCAGATTGCTTGCTGTCACACTTAGTGTTTCAGTGAGAATATTTACCAGTAAGAATGTCGGAAAGTTATTTTTTGGTAACACCCTACCTAGATGGATGAATATTGCAGTATTTTTTTTTTACCATAACTAACTCGTGGTCATATACAACATAGTCACGTTGACACACCGATTCTCATTTGATCACCGACGTTAAGCGGCGTTGAGCCTGGTCAGTACCAACTGAGTCACTATTTGGGAATAACTTACGCTATTTGTGGGAGGAACGCGGAACCTCCCTGCCAAAAATACCAACCTGAATATACCTTCAGAAAGTATTTCAGTATAATCTACTAATCCACATGTGTGTTAACCAGCGGAAGTTATGTACGCAATCATGTGGTGAATCTCACCAGAAAGAGTATGCAATTCGTTCATTCGTTCATTCGTATATCTTTTGTAGGTTCTGCCTTTTAAACAGTCACACCAACAGACCGACAGAAAAACGAATGTATTTATATAATAGAGGGAATCTTAATTGCGACTGCGTGTGAAAATATATTATTTCTCTTAGAATATGTAGAGTAGAATGTGAGCTTCAAGCATGCATGAATTAATAGAATGTATATCCAAGGCATTCGATACTCTGGTATTAGAGTTGTAATCAAATTTTCTGTTTACTTATGTTCACCTCAAACACGGTACAATGCCACTGAGACGTGAGGGGCTACTGTGAATTTGTGGCACCCTAAGTGGGGAGTTGTGCAGCGAGATGTTGTTCACATTTACATTTAAACTTCTGCATGTTGGTACAGTCAGGAAAATAGGAAGCAGGAAGTGAATTCCAAAACGCCAACTAGAAAAAAAAAGCTATTAGAGTAAAAAGTCCTCCAGCATCTAGAGACCTTTACAATAGAAGGGGTGGGATTTTGCTGACTAACGAGCTCATCAGGGGTATTTACGTAGAGGGGGAACCAGTGCAGCACATTCGTTGCAGCATATTCCATTACGGTACTTGTATAACAAGCACAAGGATGCAACACTGAGGTTATGGGACAGAGACTGGAGCTTGTTATTTTTTAAAAAGATATTTCACCCCAAACAAGGCAGGACCCCACTGTAGACGTAAGGCGCTATTGAGAATTAGAGAGTAGGTTTAGGGTGTCATCCTAAGTTGAGAGCTGTGCAGCGATATGTCTCTTTACATTAGTTTAAAACCTCTGCATGTCAGTAACGTCGGCGAAACAGGGAGAAAGGAGGGAGTTCCAAATGCCGCCAGCACGAGGAAAGAAGCTGGTGGAGTAGAAGGCTCTTCGACATTTGGGGAACTCCACAGTGAATAGCGTGGGACCTATTAGATTAGAGGCTCGTTTTAGACTTGAGTGGTTGATGCGCTAGCCCAGATTAGATAAAAGAAAATACTCCATGCATGGACGAATAGTCGATTTGTAGAGATACTAGTAGGTGTGAGAAGTTTTCTAGCTCGGTAGAGGGAGCCTACCTTCTATGCAGCAGCCTTGGCAATGTCTTCTATGTATTTGTTCCACTCCATGTTATTTGTTGATAATAGGCCTAGTAGTTTAGACAATGACCTCTCAGGTAGCGTGCTGTTAAAAATGACAATCAGTGGTAGAAAAGTTACTTATACTTGTTTAAAGACAGGAACTTTGTCTTAGTAGCATTAAATATTACCATCCATTCATGTCCATATTCCACCACAGATTCTAAGGATTGCTTTGGTTAGGTGTTCGTTTTCCCACATGTGGACAAAAGAGCGTGGTGTCGTCAGCAAATATACCCACAATTGCATCAGGAAGGTCGTTTATAAAAGTCAGGAATAATAATAGGCTTCTTCTTTCGTGTGAATCAGATGATTCTGGTGTTGGCATTAGTTTCCCCGATGTTTTTCTAGTTAGAAATCTTTCTGGAAAGACATCGGTTACTTACGGGAAGGACCACGAGAAGGTTGCCAACATCCCTTACTGAAAGTGATATTGTACTGGATTCGAACTTGGAACACCCAGGTCTTCAGTCCGTGTCGTTATCCACTTAACCACCGTCACCTCCCATAATAATGTTACTAGCTTCTTTGTTGCCTTTATCCCCCCTCTACATCACCCTAACCTCACCCGTCGATCGCCTTAACATAAATCCACGTATCGTCAATATAACATCTACACAACCTTTCATGGATGCACGTGGCTCCACTGGTTATCTTATTTTTGTAATATAATAATTTAGCGTTTAATTTGTATACTGTTTTGTGGCACAGATTTCTTTAGTTTATTCGTTTTACATTGACTCCATATAATGATGTGCCCCGTGGAAGGATCCAGTGAAGGAAAATGGGTTTAACAAAAGTAACTATTTATGTCGTGTTGTTTAGATGTACGACAACTAAGGACAACCCGGGTCTTTCTTTTGGTTAAAAAAGATCTAATCACATTAAATATTTATCAAGTAATACCGTATGAATTGATGTTTATTAGAATACCTTGGTGCCAGACACTGTCAAAAGCCTTGGATATATCAAATACTACCGCCCTAGCTTCACCAGCTTTATCCAGTGTATAGTAAATGCGTTCCGAGATAACTGTTAGGATATCCGCAGTAGAACGGGATTTCCTAAATCCATACTGTAGGTTGTGGACTATCGCTAGATTGATTAATGATTACAAAATTTGAGCAAAGAGCAGAAGGAGACTAATAGGGCGATACATTTGCGGGTCAGTTCTTCCACCAGAATACTTGAACACTGGTGCTATAGAGGCACTTTTTCAACTACCACGAAAGCAAAAATTCGGCAAGGCATTTGTTGTAGAGCTGTGAGAAGACAGAGGACAGCTCAGCAGAGCATTTCCTTAAGACTATCGCATGAATAAGGTTAGGCCCACATGCTTTGGAAGTCTCAACGTTATTTATGATAAATTGGCGCCTCACAAATAAATGTAATTGTGGGTTACAGCCAGCCTGCAAGTATACTATATTTTACAAAGCCACCATTCGCCTATGTATGGAGTAGTGTAGCCACATCGGAACTAGTGCACTAACCACCAGCCTCTTTTTCTTAGAAAGGTTAAAAAAATGAGTCACTAATCTAATAGGTCGCACATAACCTACCAGGATCCAGCTCCTGTCCCATCGCCGAAATGTTGCATCCCTGTGTATATTTGACAAGTACTTTAATGGAATGCGCTCTGATGAACTTGCTGCAATTGTGCTCCCCCTCGACGTAAATACCCCCCACCGACCCATCAGTCAGCAAAATCCCACCATTTCACTGTAGAGGTCAAAAGATGCCCCAAATCTTTCTACTCAAATAGCTTTTTTCCTAAAACTAAAAGCCTTTGAAATTCCTTTCCTTGCTCCTTGTTTCCCCGAGTTTACCAACATGCATAAATTTAAATGTGATGTGAACAAACATCTCGCTGCACAACTCCCCACTTAGAATGCTCCTGTAAGTATGGCCCCTAATTCACAGTCACCCCCTATGTCTCAGTAGCAATGTGCATTGCGTTGGGGTGAATTAAAGTAAAAAAAATGATATCCTTTGGTGTTGAGTCATCATTTAGTTACAAGTACTCCCAGGTCCACTCTGGCCTGTAATGGTAACCCTAACCCAAACCCTAACCCAAGCCCTAAACCTAACCTTAACCCTAAGGCTAACACTAACCCAAATCCTAACCCTAACCCGAACCCTAATCCTAACCCTACCACTAACCCTAACGCTAACACTAACACTAACCCTAACACTAACCCCAACACTAACCCTAACCCTAGCACTAACACTAACCTTAATCCTTACCCTAACCCTAACCCTACCACTAACCCTAACCTTAACCCTAACCCTAACCCTAATCCTAAGGCTAACACTAACCCAAACCCTAACCCTAACCCAAACCCTAACCCTAACCCTAACCCTAACCACAACCCTAACCCTACCATTAACCCTAACTCTAACGCTAACACTAACCCTAACACTAAACCCAACACTAACCCTAACCCTAACCCTAGCACTAACACTAACTCTAACCCTAACCGTTACCCTAACACTAACCCCAACCACAACCCTAACCCTATCCTTTCAGGGACCAATATTTAAGGAATATTTGTTAACGAAACATACGTCTACAAAACAAAAACAAATTGTATAAAAACCAAACAAAAACAAATAGTGTAAAAACCAATCGACATGTCTACGGTCTCCGCATCAAATGACTCAACGATGATTGGCCAATCAAAACCTTTCCTTTTCACATATATTCAACCGTCAATCATTTTATACCCACTTTCAACCCTTTTCGATTGACGCTTCTTCATTCATTCTCAAACTTATTGCTCCCCTCTTTCAATCGTTTCCACCTTCTGTATTCTCTTTCGCAATTTATTCCGCTTTTCTTCCCACACATAACCTGTAAATATCTCTCTGTTCTCGTCTTTTTTCTTATTTCATTCAATCTTTAATTTCGATATTAGCCCCCTTATCTATTTTTTTCCTTTTCTCTCTTTTTCTTTCTTTCATTCGGTCGTTTCCTTTTTGTTTTCTTGTTTTCCTTTCCGTCGTTTCTTTCGCTAATCTCTTTTTTCGTTTTTCATTCCTTGTCATTGCTTTTCTTCATCCATTCCTCCGTCTTTTTCTTTCCCGCTTTTTTTTCTTTATTTTTTTAACCCGGTTGTTTCCTCTTCTTTCATTTATTGTTTTTTAATTCTTGCTTCACTAATTATTTTCTTTCATTTCTTCATTTTTTTACTTTCATTTCCAATCCTTTTTTACCTTTGTTGCTTCTTTACTTCCTTTTCACCCTTTTTTCTTTCTTTCTTTTTTTATTTATTTCAAAATTTGTTCTTTCGGTTTTCATTCTTTTTCCTTTTCATTTCATTCTGCCCCTCTTTTAGGTTTTACTTAACCCCTTTTACTTTCTTTCCTTTTTTCCTTGCCTCTCTCTGTATTGTCTCTTTTCCGCCATTCCTCTACCCAAATTTCCTCACTCTTTTCCTTTCAATACTCATCTTCTTTCCTCATCTTCTTTCCTCCTCTTCTTTCCTCCCGTTTTCCTTCTTTCCTTCACATCATCCTTATCTTCTGTTTTTATCTCTGTAGTTTTCTTCTTCGCACCGGCACGTTTCCCTATCCTTTCTCGCCTCCATTAGCTGTCCAGTCGCTTAAAAGCCTGTCAGATATTCAACAAATGTCGGTAAATGAATTCCTTTTCCGGCCGCCATGGCTAATAAGCCAACGTGACTCACCCCGAAACTGGACCGACCTCACAAGGTAAATGACATACAGAAATAAAACGATGATAACTCACACGTTTTCATCTATTTTTCTTGTCCAAATTAATGAATACATATCAATTAGAGATAATAGCAAAACTATGCATATTTTTGCGAGCTAGAATGGTGGGTATCCAAACAAACAAATATATACTACACTAACTGATAAGGAAAAGACAATGCCTGCTAGGAACTTATCATGACAACAGAAGAGATACTACACTATTCTCCCAAAAGGAGGAGATAATGCGTGAGAGGATATTATCATGACAACAGAACAGATACCAAATAATCCCGCATGAAGTGAGCATTATAGTACATTATACCAAACATTGAGCATTAAGAGATAGTACAATAGTATAGTTTCGGATCCAGACAGACATATACCAAATCTCCATAACTAATAGAAGTACAATAGTACAATTCACAGAAGTAATAGTATAGTTTCGGCTTCAGAAAGACAGATACTAAATCTCCATTATTAATAGAATAACTATAGTACAATTCACAGAAGTAATAGTATAGTTTCGGCTTCTGAAAGACAGATACTAAATCTCCATAACTAATAGAAGTACAATAGTACAATTCGATGAAGCGATTGTATAGTTTCGGCTTCTGAAAGACAGATACTAAATCTCCATAACTAATAGAAGTACAATAGTACAATTCGCAGAAGCGATTGTATAGTTTCGGCTTCTGAAAGACAGATACTAAATCTCCATAACTAATAGAAGTACAATAGTACAATTCACAGAAGTAATAGTATAGTTTCGGCTTCTGAAAGACAGATACCAAATCTCCATAACTAATAGAAATACCATAGTACAATTTATAGAAGCAATAGTATAGTTTCGGCTTCAGATTGACAGATACCACACATATATTTTCTACTACTACACAAAGTCAGTGAAAAAATAATTGGTAGGAATCAGCACGGTTTGGCTATTTTGACTCTGTTGTTAGCATTTGCCTTCCTAATTATTTCTAGAATCAGGTGCTTACAGGAGGGACCACATGAACTTGACCAACATCTATGAATTAAAATGGAATCGCCTTGATCTGACCTTGACACATCCATGTCACCAGTATACGTCGGTATCATTTCCAACAATCACCTGTCAGCAAATGTTAATGATCACTTCAAATCTCCTAATTATATTTTGCAAATAAATTTTAAATTTCTCGTTCAAATTAGTTTAAATGCTTAACAGTTTATTCCTAACAGTATATTCTTAACAGTTTATTCCTAACAGTTATTCTTAACAGTTTATTCTTAACAGTATGTAACACATCTTGTCCTGCCCCATCGAACAAATAACTTTTAAATTTCTCGTTCAAATTAGTTTAAATGCTAAACAGTTTATTCTTAACAGTTTATTCTTAACAGTATGTAACAAATCTTGGCCTGCCCCCATCGAACAAAGGAACAAACATCAAGAAGATCCAAGACAAGGCTCTATCCACAGATATTCCTGGTGCGCCCTGGGCTATTGGTAATGATGCTTCGGCCCCGAAACCATGCCTGACCCCAGAGTCATCATCTGATGAGGGCTTTGTTGGCAGCAATTATGTTGTTCAAGCAACAGCTATTGTATGAATAATATATCAAGTCGTTGTATGAAAATAATCTGGTAGTATTCCACTGAGAGACCTGGTTTTCTCTGAACTCCAAAATATTCGAAACCTGAAGATTGTCATAAAGGCTGAGCCTAAAATTCCGAAGCCATTGAAATCATTAAGAAAATTACCAATTCTTTCTGTAATCCAATCCTTTCTGCAATCCAATCATATTTGGTACAAATCAACTGCAGTTTATGTCTGACTTGTCCATCAAGTATCATCCATGAATGTTCAACAGTATTTGTATCATCGCCATTTAATGATATAAAGGGACACTTTAATGATCGTCTCATCAGTAGGAAATGTATCTTTAATGTGCTTCATACTCACCTGACTGTAATCTCCCAGATTTTCTTTTATCTGTGGGATTATATAAAACAAATAGTGTCTATCAAAATAATCCTCACATTGTTCATGAAAAAGTAGAAAGAAACATATATATATATATATATATATATGATAATTTTATTTACACAGACATGTACAAAATCTGCGACACTGGCATGTCGATGTTATCGATCAACAGTTACTATAAACTGAGATCTTATCAGGCAAAGTTAGAATCCGATCTTAACCTCAGATCATATTTGGAGAGAATGAAATGGAGGGATAGAAGAAGAAGAAGAAGAAGAAGAAGAAGAAAGAAAAGAAAAGAAAAGAAAAGAAAAGAAAAGAAAAGAAATTTAACATTTCAAAAATTGAGGCCGTTAAAAAATTAAAAATAAAAAATCTAAAAAATCTAAAAAATCTAAAAACAAAAAATCTAAAATCTAAAATCTGAAACAAACAGGGCAAATAAATAAATAAATAAATAAAAATATAAGGTGGAAAGAGGGGCATATTATGAAGGGAGAGGTGATGGGAAGGTAGACCCATAAAGGAAAAGAAGGAGAAGAAAGAGAACGTCTGTTGATTCAGATCGAGAGAGACGAGATAGGAAATATAAAATAGGAAGAAGGGAGGTAGACATGCACAGATCAAGTGTAAAAAAAACAGACAGTTATTTTAAAGCCGAGTTTATAAATGTATTTTTCAAGTGAACTATAATATTGTGTATATGTGTGTATGCGTGCGTGTGGGCAAACCGATCAGACGCGTGTAATTGGTGTGGTGGTGGGGCGGTTATTAAATGTGTCGCCAATTTTGGATTTATATTGTCTTTATAATTTGTCTTTATAATTAATAATAATAATAATAATAATAATAATAATAATAATAATAATAATAATAATAATAATAATAATAATAATAATAATAATAATAATAATAATAATAATAATTATTAATAAGAAAGGTGTAAAATAATAGTTATGCTGACAAAATTACCGTCAGTGGATAGGTAAAGTGTTGTTTTTTATGAGATAGTATTAGCTTGAGGAGTTATAAGTGGATTACTAAGAAGGTGTAATCTATTACGCCTACAGTTAATTGAGGTTTCTTGTTTTTTGTTTAGAAGTTTGCCTCTATCACTAAATTTAATTATTTCAAGTTTTTCGGTTAGGCAAAGGTAACAAGGTGAGTTTAGGGAACCACAGGTGCTAGTTTTTCTGATTGTGTTCCAAGTCACTGTGGTGATTGGTTATTGTTGGATAGTTCTCAGTAATATATAGAAAGTGAGGTTATTTTTTTATATGTAGAGTTATTAAAAGAGCATTTATGGCCGATATATCATTCTCTAAAGGTATTACAAGCCATACCTATAAAGTATTTTTTCAGGGTTAGATTTTCCTTAGTAGAGATTGTTGTTTGATATACTGATTGAGTTATTTGGCAATTTTGTTGTAAGGGGCATTCTGTTTTGTTTGTGCAGTTGCAATACTTGGTATTTGTTGTTTTCATTACAGTAGTTTTTTTTTCCATTTAGAATTTTATTGTTATTTTTTCTAAATTTTCGCCACAGCTATAGCTTAATTTGAGGGTGTTTTATTAAAAATGCTATGCAGTATATTGTTGGGAGGGAAGTGTAGATTAATTAAGTCTATTAATCTTTTACCGAGTTTGGTTTTAACCATATTATTATATGGATGTGTGAACCAAATAATTTTTCTACCTCTATTTATGTGTCTGTTGTGGGGAGGTATAGGTTTGGTGAATTTAATTTGAGTGTTTTTGTATCCACTTTGTTTTAGCGCTTTATATATATATATATATATATATATATATATATTTTTTATTTTTTTATTTTATTCCATTAGTTGCAACAAAACAAGTTTTGTTTCATTGGTGCGAATAGCGACCAACTCATCGGGCCGGCGGAAGGAATTCAAATGGCATAAAATTCTAACTTCACTTTAACGGGAGATTGAAAATTGAAAATACATTGGAGGGGGAGGGGGATAGAGTTGGGGCTTTGTCTATAAAGGCGACATGGGACATGAGAGGGGAGGGGGGAAGACCCCAACAAGTCGTGTTTCAAATTATTACGTGGGAGGTTTTTCACGTGTCAGTGCTGTGACGATCTCAATCTCGGCCGGGGTGGGAGGAGGGAGATGGGGCGACGGCCAGAGTGAGTTAAATTTAAAATGAGAATAAAATTATGATTACAACCGTCATTCTTATTTTATTTTAATTCTAATAAGTAATTATCATGTGGATAAAAATGTTTGATAATTTTAATTTAGGGTATTAATTGCTACTTTTGCATTTTATTTATTTTATTTTAATGTTTTGTTTAATATTTGTAGTGATTATATATATTTTTTTTTAAATTGTGATTATATTATACCGAGATCAATACTAGTGGAATCATTTTATAAGAGAAGTTTTCTGGTGTTACCAGTCTTATCATTAACAAAACCGATTATGACAATGGTAACGCCTGCCAATCATACCTACGATAGTCGCAGTGATAACAGCCTTATATAAAAGCCTTAATAAAAATAAAAGCCTTAATAAAAATAAAAATAAAAATAAAAATAAAAATAAAAATAAAAATAAAAATAAAGATAAATATAAATAAAATTAGAATAAAAATAGAAATAGAAATAACAAGTTTGTAAGAATATTAATGATAATAACAATAATAATAATAATAATAATAATAGTATCAAAAAATAATAACAATAATAATAATAATAATAATAATAATACTACTAATAATAATAATAGTAATACTGATAAATATTACCATCATTACCATCTTGCTACTTGTGAAGTCATTGGGCGAAATAAGTCGACAAGTGATGGTAGGCTTTATTAATTCCACTACCAATAACAAGGACTAAGTACCAGTTAATAATTAAGTGTTCAAGGTAGTGATCGAGAGGTTAAGTAATTGAGATTAGATTAGTCTAAGTGATATCAGTGTTGATAGCTGTCCCAGTTATGGGTTTATGTTAGAATTGGTAGTATGGCTGAGAGGTTATTGAGGCTGTGCATTATAGGTAGTACGTAGAGATTTGATATTATTGGTAGTTTAGAGGGGTGGTTATATATTTATAGGTTCATCATGACTTGTTGGGGTGGGATTGGGTTGTAAATTTGGGTGGGTGGGTAGGGGGTTATAGTGTGTTTTGGGGTAGTGTATAGTGGGGGTTTAATGTTATCATTCATCTTTGTAAAAAAACAAAAAAACTGTTAATTTTATTTTGAAGTTAAGTAGGGTTGGTGTGGGGTTAAGGTGGGGTATGTGGGTTTCTAAGGAGGTAGAGTCTACTATGTTTACAGTTGATAGATGTCTCTTGTTTTCTATTTAAGAGTTTGTTTTTGTCCTTAAGGCGGATAATTTCCAGTTTTTCATTTAAGCATAATCTACATGGAGAGTTTATTGATTTGCAGGTGCTGGATTTTTTCAAGATTTTCCACTTTATTATGGGAGTTTCTTTTTTGGTTTTTATTTTGTGGTAGTGTAGTGAAAGTCCGGTTTGCCCAGGATGGTCTGGGTTGTTGAAGGAGAATTTATGGTTGTAGAATCTTTCCTTGAAGTTGTTGCCTTCCAGACCAATATAATAGTTAGTCTGGGATGGGTTTTCAGTTGAGGAGATAGATGCCTCATAGACCACTTGGGTTGATAGGCACTTTTGATTTAGGGGGCAGTTTGATTTGTTATTACAGTTGCATGTTCTTTTAGAATTTGAGGTTACTGGGGTGTTTAGTATTTTCATGTTGTGCTTTTTTATGATTTTTTCTAAGTTGTCACCACAACAATAGCTGAGTTTTAGTGTATTCTTATTGAAAATTTTATGGAGTATGCTGTTATTGGGGAAATGAGTGTTTATTAAGTTCAGGAATTTATTCCCTATTTTGGTTTTAGTTGAGTTGTTAAATGGAGGTGTATACCAGATAATTTTCCTATTTCTATTTTTGTTCCTATTAGGGTTATTTTGTGTAGTTGGAATATACTCTATTTTGGTATTTTTGTATCCACTCTCCTTTAGTGCTTTATTATAAAAGTTCTTATGTTTATTGAAGATATCTATATTGGAGGAGTTGTTGCTAATCCTTCTACTAATTGATTCTGGGATGTGTTTACTTACAGATCTAGGGTGGTTAGATAGTGGGTTGACATAAAGGGGGTAGGAATTATCTTTAGCATAGGGCTCATAAGTATCTCTATTGAGGTTGAAGGTAATATCGAGGAAATTGACCTGTTTAACATTTGATGTTATTTCAGCCTTTAGGCCTATTCGTTTCATTTCTTTGGATATTATTTTTTTGGTTTGTTCACATTTTTGTCCGTTTGTGTTTTTAACGTACATTAGGCCATCATCTCTGTAGAGGCCGATTGAATCGACTTCAAGATCTTTTGTTAGGTTGTATAGTAAGTACAGGCCAACCAAGTCTGTTACCTCGGCAGAGTCAAGAGAGCCCATAGATACATCGAATGAAGAGAAATGGTCTTTCTTTGTCCATTGTTCTTTGTTATTTATTAGTACTGTGGTTCGACATTTTTTGATTATGTTTATTTCGTCTTCCGAGATATTAGAGAGGAGAGTGGCGAATTCTATGACATTTTCGAAGAGTGCTCTGGTTATTGAGGGGTAGTAATTAACTATATCGAATTGTATGAAAGAGCATTTATCTTTATTTCTAATTCTATTGAACCAGCTTATGGTTTCTGCGGTATTGATCCACTGGTTTAAGTTGTAGGTGTTTTTAATTTGCTTATTTATTTTTTCTAAGATGTTTTTACTGATTTTGCCTATCTCTTGTCGGGTAGGATTAATAAGCCTGGTTTGAGGTTTAGTGTGGAAATTAGTTTTGTGATCTTTTAATAGTATATATGATTCTTTTGTTTTTAGTTTACCTACTCTATCGCTAATCTTGAGTTTATCAGTTATAGTTTTACTATCTGAGTTGATTTTATCGATTAGGTTAAGATCAGATTTTTAATAATTTTTTGTGATATTTTGTGTAATTAAATTCTGGTATTTTGTTTTAGTAAGTTTGTAAAAGTTATGAGTTTTGTCTGCTTTTACTAGCACAAGTTTGGAGTTATTAATTTCATTAACCATGTTATCCAGTTTTTTCTGGAAATGGGTTTTTTTCTTATAGAAAGTTATATTTTTTATCATGTTATATAAGTCATCTTCAAAATTATCAAGTTGTTCGACCCGGGGGCCGTTACCTTTATTCTTGAATCCGTAGTAATCCGTTGATTTTTTTGTGGATTCTTTGAGGAAGAAATAGGCTTTCCATTTCATCATTCTTAATAGTTCTTCTGTCTTCATGATCAGAATAGTAAGGTAATCCCGTTTGTTTATGGAAGGGATATTCTTTAGGGATGTGTTGAGGTTAATTTTATCCATTTGGCAGGGTATAATCCAGCGGTTTGGAGAGTGCTCAACTGGTTAGGAGCAGAGTATAATTAACTTGTTACAAATATCCAGGGGGTATGAATCCGAAGGAAGTTGAAACCGGGTTTATGAGAGTGCTCAATGAAAATTCAGAGCAAAATATTTTTTTTGTTGATTTTATTCCATTAGTTGCGACAAAACAAGTTTTGTTTCATTGGTGCGAATAGCGACCAACTCATCGGGCCGGCGGAAGGAATTCAAATGGCATAAAATTCTAACTTCACTTTAACGGGAGATTGAACATTGAAAATACATTGGAGGGGGAGGGGGATAGAGTTGGGGCTTTGTCTATAACGGCGACATGGGACATGAGAGGGGAGGGGGGAGGACCCCAACAAGTCGTGTTTCAAATTATTACGTGGGAGGTTTTTCACGTGTCAGTGCTGTGACGATCTCAATCTCGGCCGGGGTGGGAGGAGGGAGATGGGGCGACGGCCAGAGTGAGTTAAATTTAAAATGAGAATAAAATTATGATTACAACCGTCATTCTTATTTTATTTTAATTCTAATAAGTAATTATCATGTGGATAAAAATGTTTGATAATTTAAAGTTAGGGTATTAATTGCTACTTTTGCATTTTATTTATTTTATTTTAATGTTTTGTTTATTATTTGTAGTGATTATATATATATTTTTTTAAATTGTGATTATATTATACCGAGATCAATACTAGTGGAATCATTTTATAAGAGAAGTTTTCTGGTGTTACCAGTCTTATCATTAACAAAACCGATTATGACAATGGTAACGCCTGCCAATCATACCTACGATAGTCGCAGTGATAACAGCCTTATATAAAAGCCTTAATAAAAATAAAAATAAAAATAAAAATAAAAATAAAGATAAATATAAATAAAATTAGAATAAAAATAGAAATAGAAATAACAAGTTTGTAAGAATATTAATGATAATAACAATAATAATAATAATAATAATAGTATCAAAAAATAATAGCAATAATAATAATAATAATAATAATAATAATAATAATAATAATAATAGTAATACTGATAAATATTACCATCATTACCATCTTGCTACTTGTGAAGTCATTGGGCGAAATAAGTCGACAAGTGATGGTAGGCTTTATTAATTCCACTACCAATGACAAGGACTACGTACCAGTTAATAATTAAGTGTTCAAGGTAGTGATCGAGGGGTTAAGTAATTGAGATTAGATTAGTCTAAGTGATATCAGTGTTGATAGCTGTCCCAGTTATGGGTTTATGTTAGAATTGGTAGTATGGCTGAGAGGTTATTGAGGCTGTGCATTATAGGTAGTACGTAGAGATTTGATATTATTGGTAGTTTAGAGGGGTGGTTATATATTTATAGGTTCATCATGACTTGTTGGGGTGGGATTGGGTTGTAAATTTGGGTGGGTGGGTAGGGGGTTATAGTGTGTTTTGGGGTAGTGTATAGTGGGGGTTTAATGTTATCATTCATCTTTGTAAAAAAACAAAAAAACTGTTAATTTTATTTTGAAGTTAAGTAGGGTTGGTGTGGGGTTAAGGTGGGGTATGTGGGTTGCTAAGGAGGTAGAGTCTACTATGTTTACAGTTGATAGATGTCTCTTGTTTTCTATTTAAGAGTTTGTTTTTGTCCTTAAAGCGGATAATTTCCAGTTTTTCATTTAAGCATAATCTACATGGAGAGTTTATTGATTTGCAGGTGCTGGATTTTTTCAAGATTTTCCACTTTATTATGGGAGTTTCTTTTTTGGTTTTTATTTTGTGGTAGTGTAGTGAAAGTCCGGTTTGCCCAGGATGGTCTGGGTTGTTGAAGGAGAGTTTATGGTTGTAGAATCTTTCCTTGAAGTTGTTGCCTGCCAGACCAATATAATAGTTAGTCTGGGATGGGTTTTCAGTTGAGGAGATAGATGCCTCATAGACCACTTGAGTTGATAGGCACTTTTGATTTAGGGGGCAGTTTGATTTGTTATTACAGTTGCATGTTCTTTTAGAATTTGAGGTTACTGGGGTGTTTAGTATATATTTTGAAGATGACTTATATAACATGATAAAAAATATAACTTTCTATAAGAAAAAAACCCATTTCCAGAAAAAACTGGATAACATGGTTAATGAAATTAATAACTCCAAACTTGTGCTAGTAAAAGCAGACAAAACTCATAACTTTTACAAACTTACTAAAACAAAATACCAGAATTTAATTACACAAAATATCACAAAAAATTATTAAAAATCTGATCTTAACCTAATCGATAAAATCAACTCAGATAGTAAAACTATAACTGATAAACTCAAGATTAGCGATAGAGTAGATAAACTAAAAACAAAAGAAGCATATATACTATTAAAAGATCACAAAACTAATTTCCACACTAAACCTCAAACCAGGCTTATTAATCCTACCCGACAAGAGATAGGCAAAATCAGTAAAAACATCTTAGAAAAAATAAATAAGCAAATTAAAAACACCTACAACTTAAACCAGTGGATCAATACCGCAGAAACCATAAGCTGGTTCAATAGAATTAGAAATAAAGATAAATGCTCTTTCATACAATTCGATATAGTTAATTACTACCCCTCAATAACCAGAGCACTCTTCGAAAATGTCATAAAATTCGCCACTCTCCTCTCTAATATCTCGGAAGACGAAATAAACATAATCAAAAAATGTCGAACCACAGTACTAATAAATAACAAAGAACAATGGACAAAGAAAGACCATTTCTCTTCATTCGATGTATCTATGGGCTCTCTTGACTCTGCCGAGGTAACAGACTTGGTTGGCCTGTACTTACTATACAACCTAACAAAAGATCTTGAAGTCGATTCAATCGGCCTCTACAGAGATGATGGCCTAATGTACGTTAAAAACACAAACGGACAAAAATGTGAACAAACCAAAAAAATAATATCCAAAGAAATGAAACGAATAGGCCTAAAGGCTGAAATAACATCAAATGTTAAACAGGTCAATTTCCTCGATATTACCTTCAACCTCAATAGAGATACTTATGAGCCCTATGCTAAAGATAATTCCTACCCCCTTTATGTCAACCCACTATCTAACCACCCTAGATCTGTAAGTAAACACATCCCAGAATCAATTAGTAGAAGGATTAGCAACAACTCCTCCAATATAGATATCTTCAATAAACATAAGAACTTTTATAATAAAGCACTAAAGGAGAGTGGATACAAAAATACCAAAATAGAGTATATTCCAACTACACAAAATAACCCTAATAGGAACAAAAATAGAAATAGGAAAATTATCTGGTATACACCTCCATTTAACAACTCAACTAAAACCAAAATAGGGAATAAATTCCTGAACTTAATAAACACTCATTTCCCCAATAACAGCATACTCCATAAAATTTTCAATAAGAATACACTAAAACTCAGCTATTGTTGTGGTGACAACTTAGAAAAAATCATAAAAAAGCACAACATGAAAATACTAAACACCCCAGTAACCTCAAATTCTAAAAGAACATGCAACTGTAATAACAAATCAAACTGCCCCCTAAATCAAAAGTGCCTATCAACCCAAGTGGTCTATGAGGCATCTATCTCCTCAACTGAAAACCCATCCCAGACTAACTATTATATTGGTCTGGCAGGCAACAACTTCAAGGAAAGATTCTACAACCATAAACTCTCCTTCAACAACCCAGACCATCCTGGGCAAACCGGACTTTCACTACACTACCACAAAATAAAAACCAAAAAAGAAACTCCCATAATAAAGTGGAAAATCTTGAAAAAATCCAGCACCTGCAAATCAATAAACTCTCCATGTAGATTATGCTTAAATGAAAAACTGGAAATTATCCGCCTTAAGGACAAAAACAAACTCTTAAATAGAAAACAAGAGACATCTATCAACTGTAAACATAGTAGACTCTACCTCCTTAGAAACCCACATACCCCACCTTAACCCCACACCAACCCTACTTAACTTCAAAATAAAATTAACAGTTTTTTTGTTTTTTTACAAAGATGAATGATAACATTAAACCCCCACTATACACTACCCCAAAACACACTATAACCCCCTACCCACCCACCCAAATTTACAACCCAATCCCACCCCAACAAGTCATGATGAACCTATAAATATATAACCACCCCTCTAAACTACCAATAATATCAAATCTCTACGTACTACCTATAATGCACAGCCTCAATAACCTCTCAGCCATACTACCAATTCTAACATAAACCCATAACTGGGACAGCTATCAACACTGATATCACTTAGACTAATCTAATCTCAATTACTTAACCCCTCGATCACTACCTTGAACACTTAATTATTAACTGGTACTTAGTCCTTGTCATTGGTAGTGGAATTAATAAAGCCTACCATCACTTGTCGACTTATTTCGCCCAATGACTTCACAAGTAGCAAGATGGTAATGATGGTAATATTTATCAGTATTACTATTATTATTATTATTAGTATTATTATTATCATTATTATTATTATTGTTATTATTTTTTGATACTATTATTATTATTATTATTGTTATTATCATTAATATTCTTACAAACTTGTTATTTCTATTTCTATTTTTATTCTAATTTTATTTATATTTATCTTTATTTTTATTTTTATTTTTATTTTTATTTTTATTAAGGCTTTTATATAAGGCTGTTATCACTGCGACTATCGTAGGTATGATTGGCAGGCGTTACCATTGTCATAATCGGTTTTGTTAATGATAAGACTGGTAACACCAGAAAACTTCTCTTATAAAATGATTCCACTAGTATTGATCTCGGTATAATATAATCACAATTTAAAAAAAAAATATATATAATCACTACAAATAATAAACAAAACATTAAAATAAAATAAATAAAATGCAAAAGTAGCAATTAATACCCTAAATTAAAATTATCAAACATTTTTATCCACATGATAATTACTTATTAGAATTAAAATAAAATAAGAATGACGGTTGTAATCATAATTTTATTCTCATTTTAAATTTAACTCACTCTGGCCGTCGCCCCATCTCCCTCCTCCCACCCCGGCCGAGATTGAGATCGTCACAGCACTGACACGTGAAAAACCTCCCACGTAATAATTTGAAACACGACTTGTTGGGGTCCTCCCCCTCCCCTCTCATGTCCCATGTCGCCGTTATAGACAAAGCCCCAACTCTATCCCCCTCCCCCTCCAATGTATTTTCAATTTTCAATCTCCCGTTAAAGTGAAGTTAGAATTTTATGCCATTTGAATTCCTTCCGCCGGCCCGATGAGTTGGTCGCTATTCGCACCAATGAAACAAAACTTGTTTTGTCGCAACTAATGGAATAAAATCAAAAAAATATATATTTTGCTCTGAATTTTCATTGAGCACTCTCATAAACCCGGTTTCAACTTCCTTCGGATTCATACCCCCTGGATATTTGTAACAAGTTAATGATATATATATATATATATATATATATATATATATATATATATATATATATATATACAAGATAGCGCGATAAGAAAGAGAAAAGATCGAAAGAATCATATTATGAGAAATTAGATTCTCTCTCTCTCTCTCTCTCTCTCTCTCTCTCTCTATATATATATATATATATATATATATATATATATATATATATATATAGCATATCATTATCTGGGGGGTTTAATATAGACGTCTCTGCATCTTAATTGTTATAGACATATTTTAATATTACTAGTAATACAACTAATCTCTACACACGTATTGATCACTGTTGAAGTAAATACTAAAAATATATATACACTATATTATATCATCTTCTTATATTCACATGTATACATGAAATAATATATATATATATATATATATAGAGAGAGAGAGAGAGAGAGAGAAAGAGAGGGGGAGAGAGAGAAAGGGAGAGAGAGAGAGAAAGAGAGAGAGACTGATTGAAAGGAGCATGTATGTACACGTGCGTGTGCGTGTGCGTGTGCGTGTGCGTGTTAGTTTATGTTCCTCAAAGCTTCAATATTCATGGCCATGAACGCTCGCATATCATCTTTCTCCCTTGAGGCGCATCTGCCGGAAATCACTGACTTCCGATGATCGAACGCATGTCACGTGCCACATAGCATCTAGTATTTTCGACATCAATATTTGTTGATCTCCGTTATAGATTAATTACTGTTTTCCCGGGTTATGTCGATCACATGACCCAATATTTCATAAAATGATTCTGGTTTTCCGTTTTGGATCCATATTTCTTATATATAAAACGCGTAGGAAACAGGTGATAATTTCTTTTTACTAAAAACCGTTTTCGAGAATAAATTGATTCTTTTCTAATTTTACTCATTAAAACCTTCTTCAGCTTTTATAACTGCGTATTTGTGTTGTGTAAATGGCGTACATACTAGGATCAGGTGGTCCTTGTTCGTATGGATATTAAGCGCTTGTTCGTAATTGTCCACAACCCGTTTTTCCCAACTTTTTTACTGAACAAATTGTATTCTTTTTTCGGTGTACTCTATCAGGTCGCTAGAGAATTTCGTGTTTTGGGGAATTTTTTTCAATATTTTAGATTTTAAGAGGGGGATCAATTTCCTATATGAATTTAACGTAAACTGATCACCCACTTTTAGACCATGTTGCGAAGTGTTGTTTCTTCACCCATTTTTTCCCCATTTTTACGAACCAATTTCTTTTCTTTTCATACGGCTAGAGAATTCCGGGTTGTTTGGAAAGTTTGGGAAAAATTTGTGGTGGTCAAAAAGTGGGGGATCAGTTTACATTAAATTTATATAGGAACCTGATCCCCCTTCCTAAAATCTAAAATATTTGGAGAAAAGAATTCTGACAAACACGGAATTCTCTAGCGACATGATAGGTAATTGTAAATAGACATTTTATTTTTAATTTACATTCAATTTATATAGGGAAACTGATCCCCCTTCTAAAATCTAAAATATTTGAAAAAATTTCCAAAAACGCTGAAATTTTCTAGCGGCCTGATAGGTAATTATACACCGAGAAAAAGAATTTAAAAAGTTGGGAAAAACCGGTTGTGGACAATTACGAACAAGCGCCGAATATTACTATTACTTTAGTATTATGAGTTTTTTCATGCACCTTTTCCTCAACTATACTTTATACATAGTAGTCCAATAAATTGAGATCTGTGTAGTAAGAAGGTAAAATGTTAAAGGATATATGATCATAAAAATAATCCTCGATTTCAAAATTTGTTTATGGGAGAATTAGCTCTGATTAAATAATTGTCCTCTATTTTCTGACGTAAGACGACCTTTATCCATCAGATATGACATGGTGTCTTTGTGGACAAGGTTTCATATTGGTGTTCTATTTACACGGTGTTCTTCTGAAATCGACAGCATGGAACTTCTAAGATTATCAACAAAGGTTGTGCTGTACGTTCCAATTAAATTCGGGTGTTCTAATGCTATCTAATAATTGTGAAAGCTATTCATCTGAAGCCTTTAATTCTTTGCGAACTTTGTAAACGAAAGATCAAGTAACTTTGAAAAAGTGTTCAATTTCTAAATTGCTACAATCAGATACTAAAATCTAAACTTGGCAAGAAATTCCTAAATCTCATGGAAAAACGTTTCCCCTATAACTAATCCCCTGCACAAAATATCCAATAAAAATAACCTTAAACTGTCTTACAGTTGCTGCAAAAACTTACAAATGATAATTACAGCACACGATAAACAACATACTTAATAATAATAGAAATCATCCAAATAGAAATAATTAAGAGAAAAGCTGTAAGGAAACTTGTTGTCCAGTACAAAATAAATGCATCGTTTACCAAGCCACACTATTTGTCAAAGAATAACAAGAAGAATCACGTCGGTATGACATCCCTGATTTTAAAACCAGATATTATAATCATATAACAAAAAAACACCTGATAAAAACAGCGCTAGCTCAAAGTAAGCGGACGCTCGTCAATAATTGAGTAGAAAAG